>CM032058.1:75333199-76533199 GCA_018831715.1 Matsumurasca onukii | reverse complement strand
TGGCTGACTGACTAGGGAATAGATTGGTACAATTTGAAAGAAGGAGAGTGCCTGTAAAAATTGTGTGTATAAAAGGACCATTTTAGGTATTAGGCTAAATCGTTGCGATGCAGTTCATGTGAATATTCATGCAACAAAATATTTATTTAGTTTAAAATTATTTTTTCGTAAGTTCTTTACTTTAAGAGTTTATCTCGTGGAAAAATAATGTGCTTTCATTTTGGGAGAGAGCTAATAAAGAAATCTCCTAATGAGGGTTCGTGTCCTCAGGTAACTGTCAACAGCCACGCCTGCAGTTTACTCGTTAACCAGGTTTAGTGTCTTTTAAAAGCTTGTAAACGTATAACTTTCTTAAACGTAAACGTAAAAAGGTATTCTTTGTATGAATGAAATCCAGTGTTAATTAATTATTTGATTAAATGTACGAATTTCAGAGTTTAAACTATTATTTTTGACATTTTCCATCGAGGAGTTGATGATACGACGATTCAGATTTGCAATCTGATCCCGTCTTCAAGTTTTTCACCTGAGGACGGGATCAGATTGCAGATCCCGAAACGTCGTGATCATCTTGCTCACTAACGATGGAAAATGTCCGCAATAATAGTTTAAACTCGCTCATCGTCAACAAATTTTAAACAAGGAATGTACGAAATTGCATGAATTTGTGTTGTAACGTTCGCGCGTTCATTTAATAATTTGTTTAGTAATTTAATTTCAACACATCAACTAATGCTTAGCAAATATTTCACTCATACGTTAAGATTGTTTTGAAATATTTGGGTGCTTTCAGAAATAGTTTAAATAATAGGAAAGGCTTAAAAGGTTTCAGAGATTCAAATATCGTGTATCGATAAATGTTGGTAAATGACTTTTGAAACTTAATTCGTACGACCTACTGGAAATAAGGCAGTTTGACTTTGTTTCAATGTATAGTAATTTTAGTAATCCTCATTCATGTTTGTGTGTTTCATTGCATACAAAGTGGATTATAGATTATTTCGTTAGTTAAAAAATGTTTAGTCATTGCAGGTTCTATGATGAGTCTTACAATTTTGAAACCGCACAAAATGACTAACTACTTGGTTTATTCGATTAGGACTCGTGGGCCTGCTAATGCCACTAAGGCTCTCCTTACATAAGTAATGTCCAAAGAGTAGCCTAGCGTCCTCAGGTGGCTAATCCTGGCTAATAGATAACCTCATCCCTTACATTAGTAATCTCCGTGACTAAGAACCACACTTTGTATTGGCCACCATCAATAACTCCTGAGCCCACCCATTCATCATAACTTAGTTGTCACAGCTCTATCTAACAGGAGATGCTGGCAAATTCACTTTGTATATGTATGTTTAGTTCGTAATCTATAAACAGGGTGTATTTTAAATGTCTCCCCCTTGACTTTTGAAAAAGGAAATATTTTTAATCCCGCTTTGGGGAATGTTTTATAAGATTTTGAAGTCTGTTTTGACGTACTTTGTCATCCACCCCACCCAAACCGGAGGGAGGCTCTAAAATTTTTAAATACAAATTCCCCTTTTGTGGCACCTCAAAAGAAAGGAAATTTGAAAAGAAAATGTTTTGATCTCGACTGGTTTTTGTAAAACCCAGAATTTAAGGATTGCAAGAAATCAGCTTTAAAATTCCACATTTCACATACAATTTTACTATTGACAAATTTGTTCTTGAAAATCTTTTCAGGGAAACGTTACCTTTAACATAATCCTATAGGGAATTTTGAAAATCCAACACAATTTCTATTTGTGAAAAGTAGCGATTTAAATCTGATTTATTGAAATCTTTAAATGTGTATTAAAAATAGTCAAGATAAAAAAGTTGTCTTTCTGTCGTTGAATTTTACTGAAATTCCCTTTCCTTCAGGGGCCACAAGAGGGGCGTTTGTATTGGGGCTCCACCTGTTTTGGGTGAGGGGCATGTGATGCAAAGTACGTCAAGACAAACTTCAGGATCCACTAAAAACATGACCCAAAAGGGTTTAAAAATACGAGTAATTCCTTTTTCAAAAGTTAGTAAGTTGGGGGGGACATATAAACTCACTCTGTATATAAAAGAGTGTCCTGACTCCTCCTTACTCACAATCAGACCACAGCCCTAACCAGCACCTATTTCTGGTAGCCCAAAACCACCCACTAAGAAATTGTGTCTAAACATGCCAACTTTACCAAAAATTCTGTGGAAGGAACTATGACTCTTGCAAGGTTGCTAAAACTGAACAGCAACGATCCGGTTTGCGAATTTTAATGTGATGGGCATTAGTTGATATTTTACCGGAGGTTAAGCTTGGCTGTCCATTCAAAGTCTACAGATTACATCTAACAATGTAAAAAACATTTCAAGAATATTTAGAAATTGTTAATTTAAAAATTAGAAAAATAAAATGGATAACACAATATTATAAAGCTTTGATTGCTTTTAACTACAGAAAGCCTTGTTGGACTGATAAGACGACATCAACAAATTAGTTAATAAACCATTTGGAAAGAATAAACTCAACGATAACATTGTTTATTTTAATGGTATAAAGAAAAGTTTTCTACAGTTGCCTTTCTGTAGAAAATACAGTTCACTTTAAGAGAAGTAACAAAACATATAAACTTACATTGTAGGTATAGATGAGACTATAAACCCACGCTGACAGGATAGCGGAAGGATAATAAAACTGTTTTCTAAGCTAAAGCTGCTAGGGGCTGTGAATTTCAATAATGTTGCAGCTAACTAAAGGTTTTTACAACTTGAAAAAACTACAGAAAACTTCAAATGGCTAAAAGTACGTGGAATTTATACCTTAAAGTAAAGTTCGACGGCTATAAATGGAATAATATGACATGATAAATATATGAAGTTTTAAGAAATCGTTATAAAATTTATTGATGTTTTTGAATCTTCAAGACCAGAGAGTTTGTAGTAGTTTCTGGTAGTGCATATTCTCAATAGTAATCCGTGGAAAGGTACATTTCCAAATCCAAAATTAATATACTCATGTTAAAAACAACAATCTCTTATATTTCCTCGACAAAAAAGGAGGGCGCGGCCCAGTAAAGCTATACATAAACCGAAACTTACTGTAGTAACTTTGCACGAATTTCTCCAGGCTAAACGTAGATGGCGAGAAAAGCTATCCTTGTAGCTGGTGGAATCACATTTCAGTCTTGTGCAAATCATATTTCAGAAGACAAAAGTTAACATCAGCCTTTCCTTATCTTTGCCAAGTTGAACTCGGTAATTGTGGCGCCTTCAGGCATCTTTCACGTGGTTTTAATGTCGTTAAGACATCTTTGTTCCACCCTCTGCGAACTCTTGAGTGCTGGTGGTATTTTCTGTCGTACAGCGAGCTTAAATACACAACTTGTTTTGGCGAAATCAAAGTACGGTACTATAATTTGGACCAGCATAATTTAAGAAGAAAGGAAGAGAAAAATTATGTTTCGACAATTTAAACACTGTCTTTATACTGCAAAAGGGTACTACAATCCGGCGTACTGAATATTACTAGGTTAAAAGTCGATGGGAAACTAAAGATAGGTATTTAAAGAATAATAGATGATGACGTGGTAAAACCATAAACAATTTAGCTTAGTGAACAGTTAAAATTTGTACACTCAAACGCATCACATAAGCCCCACAAAGTTTGCACGACCAGCATATAAAAGTAAAAAATATGGAAGCATGTATTTAACTCTTTTCCTTTAGAGCTAAATCCTTTGGCAGTAACTTTAACAAGTAGCTAATGAAATGGTTGACCCAAAAATCCGTTGAAAGCGTAGAATAATATTTATAGCTTGTTTGGAAGAAAACAAGTTCCACTTTAGTTAAGGTTCAGCAAATACTTTTGTTTATAATATTTATAAATGTATAATGTTGTATAAGATGTATAATGTTATAAATAAAACTTATTCTTCGTCCCCTCCACTTCTTTGCATTTCTTTCTTCTTACACCTGAATATTTTTGTGTACAGTATAACTTAATTGAAGGACAAAGTTTAATCCAAACAATTGTTAAAGCTAAGTTATAGTTTTGGTCAAGCTAAACGCAACATCTAAATTAGTAAAATTGTCTTTTAACATACAGGTGCACAGCTAGATATCTAGAACGACAAGTAAATTAAAAGATGACCCTTTTAATAAATGTCAAAATGTGTATTTTTGAATGTCATAATTTATTAAAATGTTAATCAGTGTGATATTTGCATTACATTAAGGGAGAGACCAATAGCGATAACATCAAACCTTTCGATTCAGTAAAACAATTTCAAGTCCAGGTTACACACATGGTACATGATTAAATGTACACTCTAAATCTTCAAAGCTCATTAAAAGTACAGTAACACCAAACTAGCCTTGTCCACGCAGACAGTCAGAGTGAAGAAAGGTACCTACGTGACTGGTTTGACGCAGTAATGCTGAATAAAACTTTCACCCAGTGTTGGAACTGTGTTTGTTGTTTATGGAGGTTTTCAAAAACATTATTTCCCTGGAGGTGGGGAAGAGGGCCCCAGGGTGTCATAGTGTTGTAATGTCTTCTTAGATCTGACGTACCGCCGCCGCTGCATACAGTCTAACTTTGCAATGAGATACGGCTATGCTCACTGCTCACTTCACCTCCTTCTCTCGCTTTCTTCGTACCCTTTACTTCAACTCTTCCAACTTCAACTCTCCAGAGGGGAGAAGTTGGCGCTGGTGACATCAAAGCGGATGTGAGTTGGATACCTTGCTTCTTGGTTGATTAGCAGACTGTAATCTTATCAACACTTACGAACTTCAGGAAAGGGGTGAAGATGTGTTTTTCGTGTCCATCTTAAAACTATCAGAAGGTTAGTGGTTGGGTTTGTGTAAGGTATTTCCGAATTTTTGTATTAAACTTTAACCCCAAAAGTAAAGAGGACTGTGAAAAGGTGAATTATTGGAACCAGAGGTATTTTCCTGGAAGGACATTTTTGGAAACATAATCGTAGAGTGCGTTGGGTTGAGAATAGAATAACCTGTAGAAAGTAAAATATTATCGGTTTATAAGGTGTAGAATGCCCTAAACGTGTAGATGTGTTCCTTGAAATCATGACAGTTCCTAAGTAAGTGTATACTAAATTGTTATCGTTTGAAAATTGCTCAAATAGGCAAAAATACATAGGTATACAGTTTAATACAATTTAATTTTATTGTACTGTTAGAGTAGTTTTTAAATTACAATTTTCTAATAGCTTTAACTTTGTAGTAAACTATAACAAATTGTTATTTTTACTTGTATTTGAGAACGTTATTTTGGTAGTAAACTGTTAGTTACGTACTGGTATGAGTATAATAAAAAAGGCAAGTGGTTTGTCTTCGCAATTAAATATTGATATAAAGAATGACACACGGGAACCTGATTATTATTTTACAACTTTCCCTAATTAGTTTTATAGATAACATAGGGTTTTGGGTTTTCAACTCCAAGTATTCAGTTGAAATCATGTGGAGTTATATTTTAATGCGTGTTCTCTTTAACACAATAAGTCCAATTGCACCAATTTATATATTTGGTGCACGACCCGACAATATAATTTAATAGCTCAACAGTCATAACCCCTTTAGGAATGCTGAGTACATCTCTTTAGTAGCTGGTTAATAATTCCCGTTTTATACCACGCACAAGGCTAATTTTGAATTATATTTTAACTATTCAAAGGCTAACATAATTTAGCAGACTGTACGAAACGCGAAATAATAAGTACAATTGTACAATAAAGATATATATTTAATTAAAAAGGTAAAACTAAAGTTTGTCTTGTTTAACGAGGAAAAGTAGGTCTTCTTTACTACTCAACCTAGACTTACCTAGCGTTACTGTATAGTCACGTAAAAAATTGTTGGAGGTGACTGCGGGGATCGAACCCACGCCGAATGTTAAGATACCAACCCACCACGGATCCGCTAAATTAATTAATCCGTGAATTATTTCTCATACTTATGTTCTTTAAAGCCAACTTTACACCACGCGGCAGTTAGGTGGCCCATGCCATGTTTTCAGGTGGAAGCACCAGACTCACAACGCAATGAAGGCCATAGCTCTGCCCAAGCATTTCTCCCGTGTACACTTACCCAGCTCACATACAATGTAAAGTCTTTGTTTGCTTCACACTTGCTCCCTTAGGTGAAGTTACAAATTAAAATAAAATATAAGTAGCAGACTGATTACATACTTCGTTAGAGTTAAAATTATCAAATTGTTGTACATTTGTTATTGTAAACTATTGAACTTTTGTTGTAATTTGTAAAACCTCTCAAGTATAAATTACTTTAAGCCTTGTCAAGCTAACTAATTGTGCTATTAAGATCAAGTGCATTCATCATTCATGAGTCATCATTTAAAACACCCTTAATTGTTTAACTCCTAATACTTTTAAACTATTATGTATGTTCCTTCTGCTTTTACAGCCGTAAATGATTTAAAGCTACTTCCACTACTCTGAACAATTCTCCAGTGCCACAGAGTTCCAGGTTTAGTTTGAGTTCAGATGAAGTCAGTTATAAGATATATAATGTGTACTTTTTGACGGTTAAGAGTCGGTAGAGTGGGCAGCCATGTTGGATGTACAACGTAAAAGTAGAATCCATATTTTAACTCAGTTACTTATTAAGATAGAACCACTTGTAGTATCTAATTTGATTTTATTATCTAGTGGAATTGTTGACCACTTATTCCTAAATAAAATATTTCTAACATCTATACTAAAACAATATCTAAACGATGTCTTACATTTAGAGTAATTTAATTTGCCATAGTAAGAGTTTTAAATAAATTTATCTAGCAAAGGCACTAAATAAAAATGACATTTCCAATAACATTTAAAACTTGACCATACCAAAAGGTTTTAAATTTAGAATTGTTATATAATAATTACAATTTACATTGTGCCATAGTGATGTAAAACACTTGTAACAGAGTCTTAGAAAACGTAATAAAATTGGTTACTACTCTAGTTTTGTAAATTAACTTCAAGATCACCCCCAGCTGAGTACTACCCCACCTAAGGTACTTGTAACCTTAGTAAAAGTATTGTAAATTTCCTACTGTTTCTTTCGGCAAAGCTTCTTAATATACTCATTTCCGTTGGTAAAATATTACAATTTTTAATTTTAGGTTAATATGAATTTGTTGGCACTCGTTGAAAAGTAATGTTCAAAAATCATATGATTATTCTCTGATCACACGTGTAATCAAACACTGAACAAAATGCAACGCGTTGCACCAGACTGATTGGAACGGGGGTGCAATGTGCATCGCTACCCCGTGGCGAGGGGCGGGGGGAAGGGGTGGAAGGTGAAATGTGTCAACTCGGGTCTACGCCTTGTCGATGACATTCACTATGTAAATTATCACGCTATTCCACCTGTCCCACGAGAAATCTGCTCTAGCCTGTTCATTAAAGCTACTTTAATTTTAACAAAATGTCGCCCTCCCGCGAGACCCGGTCCCCATCCACCCGCTCCAGTTCGTGTAGTTTCAAACACCAATCCCACTTTTATACACGGTTTTCCCGTTTGCAAATAAATAGAAAACTTTGTATGAATATGTGGTTACACATGGTGGATGATTTAGTGTTGAAATTTTCATTATAATCACTAAATCACTATTTGAAATGCCGACCACTCGCATGAGGGTATTTTAAGGCAAATAAGTGGTGAAGGATGAGTGTGATGAGTGGTAGTAATGAGTTATGAGGTGTAGTCTTGTTACAAACTAAGGCCGACTCTTCCTTAGAATGGGTCATTGATTAATAGCCCAATTACCAATGGAAATACAAGGACCAACGGCTTAACGTGACTTCCGAACCACGCATGTGATGGTCTGATATGTCTAAACGATGGTGGGAGTTGATGCGGGTATCATCAGTTGATCACTGAGACTAACTGAGCCGCTTTAGACCTATATCATCCTCAAAACCTGACCTCCATGAAGCTGGATTACAGGACCACGCCACGAGTCCCAGTAATGCGATATCAGGAAATAATTTTACTCACTGTTAAGAATCAGGCAGAAAAGAAACGCCTTGGTAACTTTTGAACTGTTGGACAAAAACCAAATTATCTATATCACTAATATTCGTGTTGTAACAGTCCGGGCGGCGGTCGGCATGTTGTTAGTAGGGTATGCATATTTAAAGCCTGAGTCATGTTTAAGCACAAATAAAAGATCTTTAAAAGTATATTAAAATTCCTGCAAATGGTAGAATTTTAATATGGATTAAACCAATCAAGATCGGGTTCGTGGTATTGACTCCACTAACAAGATAATTAGCTTGATACTATATGCAGATGACTGGACCGGTCTGTTGGGCCAGCTGCCGGTGAGAGTGACAAAGAAGCGGCCAACTAGTGTGCTCTTCGGAAAGTCGTCAATTGACAATTTTACTGTCTAGGTAAACCGAGAAGATTGATTTGTCTGTAATTCAATACCTTCTAGACACACCTCAGATGTTTCATCAGCTTGATGCACCCCTCGGACTTAGAGTTAGTTCCGTACAGTGTGCGACGTACGCAAGTCAGGACCACGTCCCTTGTGAACGAATAGGTAATGGTAAAGTTTCTTGATTAACGAGGCGAAGTTCTCTACCAATCAACTTCGACCTTTACCGTGCATGTCCTTATAGTCATATTACAAATGTAATTGGTGACTGCGGGGATCGAACTCGCTCCAGCGGAGTGATCGCGCACGATTCCAACCCGCCATGGGTCAGCGTGGTTAACATAAAGTAAGTAACTCTCGTTCGTATAGTAAGTCGTGAATAGTAAGTCTCGGTAACAGGGGACATAACTTGTGCCCGAGGAGGACATCTTCGAATCATCCTCGACGGGATGGACAGATGTCGCTTCACAACGTGGGACTACCGACCGGAGAACGTTACCAGAAAGCAGAGCGAGTGGAAGGGACTTTCCGCCAGATTCTGAATATACTGTGAATAGTTAAATAGAAGCTGTACATGGCCTAACAGTTTGTAGCAATTGAGTGAATATTTAACTATAGAATATTATAATAGCCGTATGGCAGGCTAATTAATTTGTATAAATAGTGAATTAACAAGGATTAACGTCTTATTTCTTGCACCCCGTAAAGAATAGAAATATCTTTGGAAAATGAAGTGGAGTTTTAAACATTTGAGTCAAAGTGCATTTTGATCATAGTATTGTGTTTTTATCCCAGCCAAAATAGCTCTTTTGCAGCTTGTTGTCATTGTAAATTCAGTGTGAAAATTCATCAGTTCAAAGGATATCTTAATTTCATCAAACAACGTTAAGTAACATAAATAAACAACAGTTTTATCAAAGTGCACGAATACAATGATTCAAAAGGACTCAGCTGGTGAGGAAAATACTGTGTTCATACGAGTAGCTGATAGCCAGTGTTGTATACAATAGCTTGCAAGGGATGTAATAATTTTTGCAAAAGCCTTTAGTGGAGGGGCTCATGATAAAGTAAACAGCTCCCAGAAGCTGCGCGGCGCTGTATCACGGCTAAGTAAATACGAGCACGTCTCACGTGACCGAGCACTTGTCTAGCACGTACAGTTTCTTCAATTATGTGACATTAATATACAGTTTTGTGTCGTTGTGCTATATAAATAGCTGTTTTGACACTAATGACGTGTTAAAGTTGCATTTTATGGAAATGTAGTATAATTTGTCACTAGGTCCTAAAGTGGCGGTTTTCCGGGGCCTAGAGCCCTCTAAAGATTATTCATAAAAGGTTTTTGGCAAAATAAATGTCTTTATTGGACAGTTTGAGTAGTGTTTAAAGTTTACTATTTCCAACACCCTTAAGACTCCTTTACTTCTTGTTCGATTTCTTTGAAACTCTAATTGCAGTAAATCACTAATTTATTTTTGTTTTAATACTTTGTTAAACCAAATTGTATTTATGAAAAATGGTAAAAATTTCACTATACTGTAAAATTACCTTCATAGTTAGATACTAAGCGCGATTAAATTTTTAAAAGTAACTGTGATTTAAGACCTCAGCTTTTACAATGTACATCCAATATGGCCTCCCACCTTGCCGACTCTCAACCGTCAGAAATATACAGGGTGAGTTTTATTTGTCCCCACCTTAACTTTTGAAAGAGGAAAAATTTTGAAAAACCCTTTGAGGAATGTTTTTATAGGGTTGTCAAATTTCTTTTATAACCCACCCCCACTCAAAACCGGGGAGGGCCCCTAATTTGTTTAAAAATACGAACCCCCCTCTTGTGACACCTTATTTGAAAGGGTAAAAAACACAAACTCATTGATACCGTTAAAGTTTTACGACGTTCCTGTCAAAAATGGCGGTTCAAAACTGTGCAAAATCTTTCTTGTAACATATCATTTTAAAGCTTTTAAAACCAAAACTAGATCTTAATTAAATTTTTAAAATATATAGCGACAGCGTTTTATTTATTTTTTTAATTAAAAACGTTTTGAACCGCCATTTTGTACAGGAACGTCGTAAAAGTTTTTTTAACGGTATCAATGTTTGTGTTTTATACCCTTTTGAATAAGGTGTCACAAGGGGGTTCGTATTTAAAAAATTTAGGGTGGCCCTATCCCCTGGGTAGGGGGTGTGTAACGAGAAGTATACGTCAAAAAAACTTCAAAACCCTATAAAAACATTCCCCAAAGAGTTTTTCAAAATGTTTCCTATTTTAAAGTTAAGGTGGGGGAGACATATAAAACTCACTCTGTATATTTTAAATAACTATGGGTTTTCAACTCACCTGAACTCAAACTCAAACTTGAAACTCTGTCATTGGAGACTTGTTGTAGGGAGTGTCTGCCAACTTGAATTCTCCAAGAATTAACTTGACCTGTAGTCTAGCTTTAGTCTATAACCTACTAGATAGACGGTTATCTGTGTTTAGTAAATCGTTTTTAAGCGTATGCCTCGAAAATATGTTTTGAGCTTTATGGGCCAAAACCACATATTGAAACTTATAGTCATCAAGTAAAGATTTTAACTTGTAGAAAGGTTGTAGTAAACATTCTAAAGATTGTTCTTTTTAATTGAATAAAGTGTGTTCTATAAGCAGTTCGATATTTCGCTTATGTTGCGTTGTACGCCATCTATAAGTGGTAACTGATTGGTTTAACAAATTCTGCTCATAAAACGTACGTTATTCCGTAAAATGGTCAAAACTAATAATTTAAAACGAGGTGGGGAGAGCAAAGGTTCCACAAATGATATTTCAGAGCAGCCAATCAAAGGTCGATTGCCATTTTACAATTCTCGTCAGCTCAGTGCCGTTACAATCTCTTATCAGCCTCGTCTCTTATCGGGGACAGATGGCTCAATCTCTTTTACTGCACTTTTCCCCAGTTTAAATTATATCAGCGAACTCCGCTGAATCTGAAAGAAGAGATTGTTGTTTTATTGGATTGGAAGGACTTGAGTTTCTCGATTGAGATTGTTCCACACGGCTTTGTCGGGGAAACTATTCTTTTCATACTCGGTGAAAGCTTTTCTGAGGATTTTAGGTTTTCTGTGACGTGTCCATGGGTAGTTTAAATGGAAGTGTGAATACACCACTCTCTAGTTAGCAGTAAAATTGGGTTCGCTGGTATTATGTATACGTTATAATCTGTATTTGTCCGATATTTTATTATATTTTGTATATTTATTCTCTCATTAAATTATTACTACTAAAAAAACACCTTAGGTTCACACACATGTTGGTCCTATATAAATCTCGTACACTCATAGACAAAATTAAAGAACCAAATGATTTTCTTTCGTTTCATCGCCTCTTTTTCGTTCAAAATAGGAATTTTCTTAAGCAAACTGTACGTAAATACTAAAACCAGCTAAACGATCACAAAAACTTAAAATTATACAGGGTGTTAAACGAAAAAGGGGCGATGAAATGAAAGAAAATCTTTTGGTTCCATAATTTTGTCCATGAGCGTATATTCATGTACTCGCACCATCAAACTGAAAACTAGACAACCTTTAACAAATACGTTTACTGAACATGTCTTAAGATAATCTAAACTCATATTTGAAGTTAATGTAGTTCTACAATACTACGAAACCCATCAGTTTAAGTTACACTAATATATAAGTACGGTATTAAACTTATACCGTAAACTTTGATAAAAACGTAGAATTAAACAAAATTTCAACATTGTTTTGCTAGCAGAAACCACAAAAAACCCCATTTGGGTAGTTTTCATGAGTTGTTAGAAAAGTGACGTGGTATGTGACGTAAAGTTCAGTACAATTTGGTAGAATTAGTCCTACACAATTAGCTAGGTTTCAACGACAGGCAACAACAATTCTCCACAGACGTCCATGTCTTCGTTGTACAACAAATGCTAGTAAAAAATGACTAAATCCATCACTGAGCGCGGTTGTCATATCGTGTGCCTCTATGCGGGTGCACACTCCTGTCCCCTCACTCCAAGTGTATGGCAACCAGGCTGGGTGATGTTTGACGTTTAAAATTCCTCATCTATCCTATTGGATGTCTGCTCTCTATAATTTCCTTTATTACGCAAACTGCTGTAAGGTACTAAGCCACGACATTCTGTCAGAAAATACCCCCATAAGGTAAACCCTCTTTGTAAATCGTAAATACCTTAAATTAATATCGAAAAGCTTAGGAACATGTTCGTAAAATCACCATTTCAAAGTGTTGTAGAACCGCAATTCGTTTCCAGTTAAATAACGATTTGTCTTGCAATAGCAGGTTTCACAGACTCTTTTGCGATGTACTGTACCATGTATTTTTGAAAGTAGTAAGTAAGGCACATAAAATCGGTTGAACATAGCTAGGTTTTAGACAAAGTCCACAATAAGCAAAACAAGTGTGGTGTGTAACTATTCCAGCAACACAAGAATAAAACGAACCAAGTAGAGTACACTCTGAACAATAATGTGTTTGAAGTTAGCGCGGCGTACTCAGACTTTCAGGCTTGCCTGTACTCCCGCGGGAGACCGTTCCACTGTGGGGAAATGAGGGAAAATGAGGGTAGGGTGAAGAAGTCCCTCGGGAACGTACCCCAGGTGCCACCCCCACCCCTTCCTCCCAGGAGTATCTCTTTCTCTCTCGCACTCACACGAGTCTAGGCTCCGCTTCCCCCTCTTCACACACCCTCTCTCGCACTCATACAACAAGTCTGATTAGTTCCCGCTCTCTGGAGCCATAAGCCCTCCCTAAACTCACGAATAATTCTTACCAGTTTATCAATTATTTATACTCCTTTTCTCGAGGCGCGCTAGCAGAGACTTTGGGCGTTTGGTGTGAGTTTCTAGACGTAAAGGAATACTGTATGTTGTACGTCTGCTCCAGATTTTGCCATTTTGTTCACAGAAACATTGAAATAATCTGTGCATATAAATGTATTTCCAACGGAACCGTATGGCTTCGCTATGTAGACAAATGTTCATTTTCGCCAAGGTGAAATGTGTTTAGGCCAACACAGCTTTACTACATAACTCAAATTCATATCTTCTACTACGATTCCTTCTTAAATTTTGTCCAAACAAAGCTTTGCTTTGACTTAGTTTTAGAAACTAAAGCCCTTCAAATGTCCAATTATACAAAGGTTTATGCCAGGGTACTCAAAAGAATTCATATAAATCTGTATTTCTAAGAATAAGAACAATACTATATGAAAATAATGGCATCATGTATTAAAATGTTCTACGACAAAAATGTAACACTATATCGTATACTACACTACTTTTAAGAGTTTAACACAGTAGTTACTGGCTGAGACACATTTATTGGGACTGTTTCTGTTTTTATAAGAAAAGTAGAAATTCCAAAACCTTACACTGATATAAGACAGTAGAACCCATGATACTCTTTGACTTATGTAACAAAAATACAGTGTCTCAAAAAAATGTACACACAACAACATCTGATTGGCAAACTGATAATGAAGAGACAACGGAACTCCCAGCATGGGGTATTCGGACTCATTTAAATAAATAGTAACATGCGGTTGTATTAAAAAACAGGTTTTTAAATAATCAGTTGGTTTAACTTTCAAAGATATAGGTTTTATTTTCAATTAGCTACAACATTAAATTAAAGTGTGTATACACTTTTGAGACACTCTGTATATTCAGGACTGCTTTGAAAGGCGGACTTATATAAAGACTCAGTAGACCAACAGATCTTATAAAACATGGTCCAGTTTTATAATATTTTTCTCACAACTAATTTTTTAACATAATAGTTTAATGGATAAAGCTGGCGCAAAATGTAAAGTTACTTCTCGTAAAAGTGCGTTTTAAGACTCAATTACATTAAATCTTCTCAATCACTGATCTGCCCAGGAAATAATTGAAAAATTTCCACAACTCAACACAACTTACAAAATAACAAAGTTTTCATTAAAACAAGTTGAATTTTTATACTGGGATAAGTTTAAGTCAGGTCGACGTGTCTATGTAAATGTCGGGCCTGCTCCCACAGAGACAAGGGAAATCTGCACCGAGACAGACAAAAATGTAGTTAATGTCAGAGGTTAATGTCTACCGCGTGTCTGGGGACCAATCTAGGACGAGATTAGCTCAATAGAAAAACCACCCGACATTTACATACTTTTGTGTCTTACATTGTAATTGCTTGTTTCTTGCTTAACTTTCAGTTTTCTTTGAATCAATTAGGGCTGAAATTGGAGAATGTACGAGTTTGTTGTTCATACTGCTATTGTAAGTTAATTGACTAGTACTATTTTATGAAATTTGAAGTCAGGTGAAAGTAGAAACAATTAAATCGACGGTAGATATTAAAAAGTATTTAAAATCAGCAGTTATCATACAAACTAGCATTAATAATTGGTAAACACATTTAGATAAAACTTTTTGATTGAAAAATTAGTTAGAGGAAGTTACTAAAAGGAGAGGAGTAGCCTGGACTGATGAAAAGAAATGAGCTAATTTCAAAGGGATGAAGCAAGTTTGGGTAAAAATACAAGCCGATTTCAAGACGGCGTTAACGTTCTTTGCATGGTCCGACGAATGATAATAATAACTGGTACTTTTTCAATGTCTAATAAACATTGAGAATTTACCTTTCTACTGGTAGGAAACTAAGTCACTTGAGTAATTTGATAACTACGTGTATTGTGGAGTGAATTTAAAAAGTGCCACTTCTATAACCGGTGTAACTTTAATGGTGAAGGAGTGTAAGGTGTAAACTCTATTCTATACCATGTTTAAAGACTTTACACTAAAAATGGCTTTTATAAAAAATTCTTACCTGGATATAAAACAAACAGATATTATATAAAATATGAAACATGATATTGCCTTCGGGTTTAACAGGGATGAAACCTAATTTTTATTGACAAACGAGGAGGCTAAAACGGTTTGGATTTCAAAACAACACGGCCAATTTTCGTGATTGTTTGTCGGCACTACCAGACCTAAAGCTTTCAAGCTCCAAGCACGTCTTATCAAGCATCTTACACAAGGAGGAAAGCACACAACGTGCGCTTCTTCCAGCTTCTTGAGTAATATTTCTCCACTCTTTTGTACTCCATTGTTCATTAAAGCTAATGATAAGCACGTAATGACAAAACATGCGTTTGTGTTTCAGCAACTCTCTTATCAATGTACGTTAAGGTTTTAATTTATGCACATTGTTACTGTGGTTTGTAACAATTCCGTGATATTTGCAAAACTGGCGTCAAGCACATGAGCCACGTTGTTTACAAAACACAGCTGTATTTCGATTAGTAATCTGTGAGCTTGGAGATCTGTAGGCTAATTTGCTTTGAACGTAAAAGTGCCAGATTTTCATTTTATATAATCGTTTTCTTTTTTATATAACCCAAACAGAACTTGTATACATGATTTTTCAGTTTTCTTATTGCTCTGAAAATCTCTGTGTTAGTTTATTATACTTTAATGTGATGGAACCCCTAATCGGACCTATCAATAAGTCTCAGGACCTTATTATTTCTTCGTAACAAGGTCAGCCTAGTAGTGTACTTTACATTGTTTAGAGTTTCCTTTGCCCTCGATTCTCCGGTCCTTGTTATCCATGATTAGTAAGGGCTGGCGAAAAGCCGGCTGTCTTTGTTTACGTAAAGACAGCGTCTGTGTTGACGTCCAGCCCAGGAACGCTTGGGTGCCTTGGTCCTGGGGGATGGGAGTAGGGCAATCTTAGTAAGAAAATTGTAATATATGTTTCCTTAAGGGCTTATGTAACCTTTTAAGAAATTTTAAAGAAATTTATTTATTTTATTATTTAAGATATAAGAAACTGGTAAACAGCCTAGCAAAGTTTTTAAAGGGTATTTAGAGGAGAAGTGCGTATCATATTGTAGCCTTCATTAAGAGGAGGTTATGATTCTGCCTTCTAACTACTGGCTAAAATTTAATTATAATACATACGGTTCAAAAAAGTTGTTATGTATATTTTGGTATAGTTATTGGTTTATAAAAGGCAAGTTTTATACTGCACGTACATGCAAAGCTGATTCATAAAAGATCACTTATTTATAAATATAGTTAAAGTTATTACTATAAAGTAGGTGAATTCCCTTAATACATTTAGTGGAGTAACTTTAGGGCTGGCGGGCCGTGCTCTGGGGAGGACACTGGATATAATCGTCATCATGAGGACGATTCATCTACTGTTGTCCACCGCTCATAATCAGCTCACTAGCGCCCCTGGCGGTCATACTGAGCATTACAGGTGCAGAGAACAGGGCTCTGTATAATTGTAGATACAATATGTACAGTCTGTCCATTGCTGGATACATTTGTGTGCTAAAGATGTGTCAACTGAGCACTGCATGCTTTATTTGTAACTTATTATTAATGGCTTAACGCTGATAAATAATTAAGCCCCTCTCTTGACCAGTAACAAAACATCAATAGCAAATAGTAGATCATGTTTTATTCCGATTTACAAATAAAACTCCATACAGGGTGAGGTTCTATTCATCACGCAAATTTTAACAATCTCTTCTGCTCATCAAAAGTCTGTTTTAAAACGTTTCAACGTTCAAACGCGATGGTTGGATAAACTAGCGTCGTAAGATTAGGTCGCATTTTACCGCAATAAGACATAAGACATCTCCTTCTTCATCTTTGACCAGCTCTGCTGGATTGACGTTGAAAGTCACTAGTTACTGGCATAGATGGCGGCTACCTTGGCTCATAGATTGAAGAACTCCTCTATTGAATAAGGTGGTCTGGAGAGGAGCCAATTTTTTACCGTAGAGTTTAAGTGTTTAGACTCTAAGGTCTTCCAATCATCGGGCAAGGCATTATACATTTTTATTGCCAGTACAGGGAAGCTGTTCTTCTTCATGCTTAGCCTACAATACGGTACGTTAAGCAGGCCCTTGCCTCGAACATTGTAGCTGTGAAGGTTCTCTCGTTTCTCAAACGTGGACAAGTTACTCCTGACGAACTGGAGACTTTGGTAAATATACTGCCCATAAACAGTTAGTATCTTCAGCTTTTTGAAGAGAGGCTTACAATGTTCTAGAAAGCCCTCCGAATTGTAGATCATCGATGATATGATTCTTATAACATTTTTTTGAAGAATAAGAATTTCCCTACATCCAGCAGCGTGCCCCCAGAGTAGTATACCGTAACTTAGGTGACTATGGAATAATCCAAAATAGACTGTAACCAGAAAGTTTTCTGTCAAGAGTGGTTTCAGCCTTCTGATAAGATGGGTCACTCGAGCCAATTTAGTGCAGATGGTCTTAATATGTTTCGACCAGGCCAGCTTAGGTTAATCTCTTCGCACAGCGGATAAACAGCTAGTTAGGTTACAAAATAACTACTTATATTTTGTCTCGTTAAATATTTAAATATTGAAACGTGTTGCAAAGACCTTTCATGATAGTTTGGATATTCACTGAAAACCACAATAACAGCCAAGTAAGATCCCCGTTTGAACGCATTTAGTTACGTAACACTTCAGTTTAACGAAGTTCGAATGTGGAGAATTTATTTTTAACTGATTCGATTATAACTTGTAAATGCACATAACGTTTTTATCCAAATAGTTAACCACGTAACTCACCCTGTTTGCACTAGTTGTGTGAGTGATTGTTATTCTACTGTGGTCTCATGTTGTTGGTGACTGACTCTTGTTATTGGCTGTTCTCTGATTGGTGATTGTGTCACATATCTAATGTTATGACGCAGTTATGACACCCGAGGCTGTGAATGGATCTCTACAGACCAACCATATAGTAGGCTCGTATACTGTATAGTTCAGCTGTATCAAATAGCGTTGCTGCTCTAGCTTCATTGTCACGTCTTTCTTCTTTGGTTTGAGTCATCGACCACTCCTAGAGGGTATTTTAAGGTGAATATGGGAAGAAGGGTGAGTGTGTTGAGTGTTTTTGATGGGTGATGAGGTGTAATCTTGTTGCAATTTTGGGCCAACTGTTCCCCTGATTGGGTCATCAATTAATAGTTCAAAGACCAATGGATTGGAACAACGGCTTAATGTGACTTCCGAACTACGGGGAGTGGTCATCGTGAGAAGTTATCACTGCCCGGCAATCGAACCCGGGCTGATTTGGTGCGAAACACGCATTATACCACTGAGCTATTCCCCAATTTGTTAACTAGCTATGTGAGTGTTTGTTATTCTATTTAGGTCGCATGTTGTTAATGGCAGGCTCTTGTTATTGGCTGTTCCAACCATATAGTAGGCTCATTTACTGTACAGTGCAGTTGTATCCAATAGTGTTGCTGCTCTAGCAGCTCGAGTTATGTGAGGGAGTGTTATTATTCTACTGTGTTGAAGCCCATTGGATTTATTTCTTTCAAGATACAATACTAATTTTTTTAGCGATATTTGGACAAAAATTGGCCTTATTGGCTACGTAAAAAGACGGTACACGAAGTGAGATTCCATCATTGTAAGGTGGGAATCCCAGTGATAAATCCTTAAACTAAGTCGATTTAAGTTCATATTTAATTTCAGCGTATGGGAATTCAATGTCGACAGGAACCCTAAGTCGATAGAAATAATATTTTTCTAATTAACAACATGTGTATTTTGTCTCTAAGACCTTTCAAGCTTAGAGACTATAATATAAGGCAGAAGGTGCTCAATCTTGGAGAAAGTAATAAAAAATAATTTTAAACATCAAAACCAACAAAATGTTTAAAATTATTTTGTATTACTACAATATAAATTTAAATTAAATAATAAATGTCAAGTGTTCAATAATAAAGTTTTACAGAGTATTAAATTGTGTTCAATTGTATGAACGCTACCATCAAATTTTAATAACCTCTGTTTATCTGCAGCTCGTATATGATATACAAGAGACTCGGTAGTGTAGTGGGGTTAGACAGCCCTTGCTATAACGTAAGAAACTGGCCTGGGACAGGGTTGCCCGAGGGATCTCTGGGACGTAATTGCGCTGTGTAATTCAGGGTTTAAACAAAACCCTGTACACGTCCTCGGATATATAAAAATTGAAATATAAAAATATTCAAATTAGCTGTGGAAATCGCCATATAGCACTGATTGGAAAACCCTTTTTATTTGAGTGGCTTTTTACTTGGAAGCTAAACATTTCAGTGGCTAGCGTTTTCCGCGAATGTTTGAATAATTACTGGACAAGTTCGAGTGACTGTAACATTTATTACAAGTAGGTCTTTTCCAATTAGTTTAAATTAATTAATTTAAAGTTCACTGTTCTCTCGAAGTATGTAATGAAAGACTTTTCAATTAATTAGTTGAAATTATACAGAAAATTATGATATAAATATAAAATTTCAGGTAAGTGCAAGTAAAAATAAAATTGCACTACAATGCTGTAGTTTATTCACGAAAACTTAAAACTGAAAAGGTATTGAACTTATTAACGGAAACAGCATAGAAAAGTTGGCTATTTCCTTAAATTTAAAACCAATTGTCTGCTAGTTATGAGTTTTACCTCAAATGTTTGGCTGGTACACAAGAAAGTAATATAGACTCTATATATTTTCCATTGCAAGGCCAAAATTTAGTTACTTTTTTGAGAAAACCCAAATTATTGGATAAAACTGTTATGTTTCGTGTACGCTCGAAGCTCTGACTTTTCCGAGAAAACCGAATTTCTAAACTTCGAATTTACGTTTAACTAGCTGGTAACCTAACAGAATCTACGCACTCTGTAAAAACATGCAATTTCTTAAACGTGCTGGACTCTCATAACGCCTCTAACAGAGGTTTCTATTGAACGTACAGTATGTGCGACGTACAACAACAATGTAGGTACTACGTGCATAGTACATGTATAAATGGATCAGCTGGCGGTATTTATCGTGGGTTGCCATGGCAACGGCAGTAGGGAACAGGTCTCCAGGGACCCAGCTTGTATGTCCGCCGCCAGTTATGGGACTATTTAATAAACATGGTGAGCATGTTTGTTCATAATTAAAAGACATTTACTCAACGCTGTTTAATGGTTGTGTTTGTCAAACCATGGGTAAGTTTAGTAAGTTTGACTTCACATCTTTGTAACATTTTTGTTTGTTTCTATATAGACATAGACAAGTACTAAATGGCTGTTGCAACCCATTTTTAAACTGTTACCACTTAAATGTAATAGTTTAAGCATAGGATTTGTTATGAACAAACCTATTATTCTCTTGAAATAATACGCTTAATCTCTGCTAATTATACACAGCCCACATGCAGGTTGCTGGAGATCGGGTTTTTACTCAATGTTGGAATCGGATTAGCCGTATTTTATAGAGAAACTCAGCTTAAAAGCTAAAAAGTCATTGGTAAAATTGAAATACAGACCTGATTTCTGAAATTACGGTTAATAGGGAAAAACCTTTAAAGTGAAATTAAAACCCAACATTTTAGTTGAAGTTTTGACTGGTAATGTAGAATCACTGATTTTCTACATAGCACTGTTCGATGACCTCTTTTAAAATTGCAACTTCAACTTTCGGTCGAGATTTGAAACAAATAATCTCAGTAATATGGCGGCCTCTTGGATGCACGACGAGTGTCAAAGTTAGATTTGGCGGGAAAAGGGTGCGCGCCAAACGAGATTTCGTCGTTGTTAGTAGGAATCTTAGTAATCTAGGCAGGAGTTATGTCAATAGGAGTTCGGTATGTTAGTTTATTTATTTATTAAAGTTATCAACCAAAGGAAATTAGTTTATAGACGCGCAAAGCCCAGTGAACAAAAGGTGGACAATAAGGTCGACTCGGCTGGGTTTCCCAAACTTCTTATTAATAATAAATATTTTAATAATTATTTTAAGTGGCTAGATGTATGTTAAGGAATTTAAGATGTTTTCCAGGTTAAGTGGAAGAGAGCACATACTAGTCCTAATCTTCACCTTACTAAAGACATTTTTCATTTCACCAAATTCATTGTACGTTGTATTGTGTGTGTATAGACAATCACTCTGTCAGTTTGTATCACAGAGTACAGTATAAAGGTTACAGTCTATTGTCCAGACTGTACACGGGCACAGTCCCTGGGGCCACTGTCCACCAAATGAACTCCCTTGTATCACCTCCCCCATCACATTCATTATAACCTATATGTTTTGCTGCACCGTTTTAGTTTCGTTAATAATTATGATTTTCTTCTTCAGACGTACTCATTCATATTGGAATAAAACAAATTTATTTTTTAAGGTTATAGTTACGGTACAAATAACTCACCACCAAATTATTTTGTTTTATTTAAACTAATGCAAAAGGAACAAAGCCTTGCAGTTACGTGTACAAATTTATCAACTGTCTTATTAAGGGTCCGACTCCATGGTCACCGCAGAGAAAGGCTGAATTTGTCCGCCCCAGGAACACATGACACCGCTCACGTGATAATGGGCTTTCTTTCAACTGATGCGGCCCAACTGTCAAATCCTCCGCTTACAAGGGTTTCGTAGAAAGTAGATAGCGCTCTTAAATTATGGTTAAATTCAGATATGTTAATTTTACGGAAAGAGAAAATTTATCTGTGTTTGCCTGTGATAAGATTTTTTATAAACCTATTTTTAGCTTCTTAAATAAGGTATAAACACTTATATTTTCTAACTTTAACCGTTAAAAGCATGCAAACTAAAAGACGTCAAAATAATACTAAAGTCTCCATTTTATTACCCGCAAAACTCTGCAACGACGCTCTCCCGAGCGGCTGATACAGACCCTTAAGGCCAGTTAAAGACAGGAGTAAAGGAAACCAGAGGTTTATCCTTAAATAATTTCTGTCTATGGATTAGACCCAAAGGTGCATAATTGCCTTTGGGAAACCCTGTCGAAGCGAGTAAACATATAATAAACCAGGCCGACACGCAGCTAAGCACTAAAGTGCCGCTGGCATGAATGAATGAATTTCTTTGCAATTGCTACGCTCATAGCCTGCTTCGGACTTGGCCTCAGCTTGGCCCCTTGTGTGACCTCAGGCGTTACGAGGCTGTTTGCTCTGCTCAAAGCCTCGCTTCGGCCTTCGGCCTCAGTCTTTAATGGTCTTTAGCCAATAATATAACGAAACATAAACTTTCCAGCCATAATTAGATACACTATTATATTAGTGATTAATATACAAAATATCTCATAATTCATTTAGGCTACCCCTAAAGATACCTTTAGGGGTTTACAAAAAGGATAACAAAAAGTAACTACTACACTCTTCGAAACAGTTAACACTTCATCAATACCGTATATATGGTTAAATCTGAACACTTAGTTTACATCATCGTGTTCGTCCAAAGTGTACGAAGGATTGGAGAAACCCTGTGTCCAGAGTTTGCCTCAGTAAACTAATACGTCAGCAAAGTCTAGACAAGTTGTCCAGACATGGGCCTCAAACTTTTCCATTCCCGAGACCAATTCGTACAGCTGGAACGAACAAGAGACTGTCTGAACTAGTAGGGAATTTACCCCTAGCAAACCATGTTAAAGTCTCGTCTAATACCAAAAGCAGTTTAGTGGTAGCACAGTGTTAAAGGTAACGTCAGTGTACTGCTAATCATTATAAATGTAGAACAATCAAGTATGACACCAGATCTATCTAGCACTGTCCCTTGGGGACCTAACTGTCCTATAGTTGATAAACTGAGTATACACACGGGAATACTCATTCAATAACTACAGTACCTCATGTCCTGCTATTGACAACTGTGTGGTATACACTAGCTCAAGTATACTAGCCTAGTTAGTGATCAGTCAGACAGTCAGTGTACTGCTAATCATTATAACTGTAGAACAATCAAGTATGACACCAGATCTATCTAGCACTGTCCCTTGGGGACCTAACTGTCCTATAGTTGATAAACTGAGTATAATACACTATTCAATAACTACAGTACCTCATGTCCCTATTGACAACTGTGTGGTATACACTAGCTCAAGTATACTAGCCTAGTGTGTGATCAGTCAGACATTCAGTGTACTGCTAATCAGTATAACTGTAGAACAATCAAGTATGACACCAGATCTATCTAGCACTGTCCCTTGGGGACCTAACTGTCCTATAGTTGATAAACTGAGTATACACACGGGAATACCTCATTCAATAACTACAGTACCCCATGTCTTGCTACAACTGTGTGGTATACACTAGCTCAAATATACTAGCCTAGTGTGTGATCAGTCAGACAGTCAGTGTACTGCTAATCATTATAACTGTAGAACAATCAAGTATGACACCAGATCTATCTAGCACTGTCCCTTGGGGACCTAACTGTCCTATAGTTGATAAACTGAGTATACACACGGGAATACTCATTCAATAACCAGTACCTCATGTCCTGCTATTGACAACTGTGTGGTATACACTAGCTCCAATATACTAGCCTAGTGTGTGATCAGTCAGACATTCAGTGTACTGCTAATCAGTATAACTGTAGAACAATCAAGTATGACACCAGATCTATCTAGCACTGTCCCTTGGGGACCTAACTGTCCTATAGTTGATAAACTGAGTATACACGGGAATACTCATTCAATAACTACAGTACCTCATGTCCTGCTATTGACAACTGTGTGGTATACACAGCTCAAGTATACTAGCCTAGTGTGATCAGTCAGACAGTCAGTGTACTGCTAATCAGTATAACTGTAGAACAATCAAGTATGACACCAGATCTATCTAGCACTGTCCCTTGGGGACCTAACTGTCCTATAGTTGATAAACTGAGTATACACACGGGAATACTCATTCAATAACTACAGTACCTCATGTCCTGCTATTGACAACTGTGTGGTATACACTAGCTCAAATATACTAGCCTAGTGTGTGATCAGTCAGACATTCAGTGTACTGCTAATCAGTATAACTGTAGAACAATCAAGTATGACACCAGATCTATCTAGCACTGTCCCTTGGGGAACCTAACTGTCCTATAGTTGATAAACTGGGGTACATCTCTTGCATACTGTTGGGGGACTAAGTTACTCATTCAATAACTACAGACAAGCATCTCCTGATGACGATAACAGTTTTGTTATTTTATATAATTTAGTCAATATTGTCAACAATAATGGGCTTAGTATCCTTTACCCTTATAAAGATGTATTTTGTGACAGCTACAAAACTAGCAAGAAACAAGCAATTACAATGTAAGACGCAAAAGTATGTAAATGTCGGGTGGTTTTTCTATTGAGTTAATCTCGTCCTAGATTGGTCCCCAGACACGCGGTAGACATTAACCTCTGACATTAACTACATTTTTGTCTGTCTCAGCGCAGATTTCCCTCGCGTCTCTTGTGGGGTCGAGCCAGAAATTTGCAAGGAGATGACAACCTCAGCGGCTTGAAGATGTCCTGAGTAATGAAAATCAACTGGATTTAATCATAAAAACTTTGTTTCTGTACATATGCGGAAAGAGTCATTTCCCGGTTAGCTAAACGGATGAATTTACTAGTGGAGGTTTGATGTAAATGGCTTTTAAAACTATATTTTACGGGATGTAGATCAAATTAACTGGAAGTCACTGGGTAGATTTTTATAAGTCACTAAATTTTTAAGTGGCATTGTTTCGTTTCTGAGATGGCTTAAGGGGTGTTATACTGTTGAAAATTAGTATATTTTGTTTTTAAAGTACAAAACATGTGTTCTATTTAAATTGAAATATTTAGTTTAACCTAAAGGAATTTCGACCACTGTCAAGAGCTGTCTTGTTTTAAAAATTATGGTAACTTCAGGTGCTCTATATCATGTGTTATCAACATCGTTAAAATTAAGAAATTTTACTACTAATCCATGAGAGTAGCTGACACAATGCCTTTTCTTTATTAAAGACTATGTTTTAGGTTGATTATTCCATTTAAACTATGAACTCAACAAATTCCGCAGCCATATGTTCTTGTATGTAACATGGAAACGCTGATGGTTACAAACTTTGCTTTAGATCACGAAACAATAAGGTCTAGAGGGGCAAATTTTTGAGCCACCTTATCAATCTCTTATCATCTCTTGTCAATGGCTGCATACTCGGTAGCTGAGCACAGTTCGTTAGGTATAGCATGGCCGGTGGCCGTTAGATTTCCTGCTGGCCGCTTATGGCCCTATAGCCCATCTCACCGGTCATGCTTAACCTGACGAACTAGGTGGATGTCCTTCTTAACTTACCCTAGTCTGAACAATGCAGTTATCCCATACCCAGTCTTTCACTAATCATCATTCTACGAGTATTGTTATTCATCCATAATTAACTGTGTATAAACTACCATAGTTTGTTTTTTTTTGTACAGGTGAAAATGATTTTGTATTAAACGTAAACGTTGATTACTATGATGGTTTAGTATCAACACAGGTTGTGTATTTATTAGGCCCCTTCCTGGTTGAAACTGTGAAACATAGGCCAATGTGAACGTTGTATATGTCCCAGCAATCCCTTTGGCAGTGATATCCCCGACAGAACATGCTGGTCAGAGCTTTTCTACCCCATTTCTACCCCACCATACACTAGTTGTCAACGGAACTGTTTAAGTCCTCACTGGTACATATTAGGTCTACAAAAGATGCTACTTAATTATTATCTATTATATTACAACTACCTATTTCTCCTTATCTGTAAAGCTAACGCATCATACTTCGTACATCAGTTGATATTATTTATTGAATGCTCATGTAATTTTCAATTAATTTCGAAACTATTGTAATTGTAAAGTTGATTTTCCGTCAATAAAGAAAATTACAAATTCTTAAAAAACAAGGTAGTTAGTAATGCACATTTCAGGTTTATAGGTTTCAATCAAATCACTGATTGTTTTTTATTGGTTTACTGAAAATCCATACTTCGGCGTTTGTAGGGTACGCTGTGCTAGGTTGCGTACCAGTATTAGCGAATGCTTGGTATAATGCTTGGATTATTTGGTTATCGGTATGAATAAACGGCTATGTGATTTAAGTCCTACAACATACTATATAAACATGTAATGTGCTGCAACAATTTGTTGCTAAGGTTTACGCTTTGGACGTCTAGTTCGGGTTTACTAATTTTTCTCACGTGTCGGGGTTTATATTATACCATATCGTTTATATTAC
The DNA here is from genome assembly GCA_018831715.1 of Matsumurasca onukii. NCBI lineage: Eukaryota > Metazoa > Arthropoda > Insecta > Hemiptera > Cicadellidae > Matsumurasca > Matsumurasca onukii. Next base: position 76,506,721 of record CM032058.1, on the reverse strand, counting down.
AACTTAAGTTGTTTCTATCATAAAAAACACGCAAACTTAATGTTTTGCAATCATTGTATAAAGGATTTATAATTCGAGTATAATAGCACAGTATTTACCCATGTCTGTGATCATTTCACCAGCTGTAAGAATTGAATGTTTTATTTTGAATCGATATCATCGGGTAAACAATAGATTTAAAATAATTTATTTCCATGGAAACATAAAAAGTTAAATTTAACAACAAAAGTTTAAATAATGTATGTAAACGAATGTACCAATGTTAAGAGGGATTTCCATAAGCTTTGATGGGTCTGCAAAAGAAGATGGCCTCCGTTGGAAAACTATCAGACTTCATTGAGCATGCAAGTATAAATTTCAAAAGAAGAAAGGGTGGGCTGTGAATAAAGTTATGAGGAAAAAGGATGCTAGGTCCATGCAGAACCATATATTCCGCATTTCCTCGGGCCTTAGCGGACGGGCCACTACATCTCGGCAGCAACCATTTGTTCACTCCCGTGGACCGGAGCTGCTAGATGTCCAATGAGGCAACTCACTTTCAGGTATATCAATATTTCGCGTCATGGTTCTCGCTGGATTCATGGCTCGCACCTTTCATCTGCCAAGAAGTTTGTGTTGAAGGACTAGAGTGATTACCGAAGACAAACTTTACTGGATATGTACACTAGACAAGGATGGAGAAAAGAAGAAAAAGGATGCTAGAGCCTTGTCCATGCAGAACCATATATTCCGCATTTTCTCGGGCCTTAGCGGACGGGCCACTACATCTCGGCAGCAACCATTTGTTCACACCCGTGGACCGGAGCTGCTAGGTGTCCAATGAGGCAACTCACTTTCAGGTTCAACAGTATTCGCGTCATGGTTCTCGCTGGATTCATGGCTCGCACCTTTCATCTGCGAAGACATCATCAAGAGTTCAAGGACAAAGAAAAGAAGAAAAAGGATGCTAGAGCCATGTCCATGCAGAACCAGATATTCCGCATTTTCTCGGGCCTTAGCGGACGGGCCATTACATCTCAGCAGCAACCATTTGTTCACATTCGTGGACCGGAGCTGCTAGGTGTCCAATGAGGCAACTCATTTTCAGGTTTAACAATATTCGCGTCCTGGTTCTCTGGATTCATGGCTCGCACAATACATCGGCGAAGAGGTATTGAAGAAAGATTAAATCCCTAACATCGCGTTCCTTTAACATTTTTTTCGTGATATGCAGAGGGCATCCAGGGCAGGTCGTTCACATGACACTTTGTGAATGAGTGTGTCCAACTTGCTCTGGATGTAATGCGGTATGAGGAATCGACGGCAAGGACACTCCTCATAGTGGTCCCAACCCCACACTCAACAGTCCTTATTGATACAGTGCTATATATGATGGAGTACCCACTACTCAAATTGTTTTCGAAAACTTGATAGTTTCCACTACTACCACAGAACAAATCAAGTGAGAAGCTGAAGTGCCAAAAACTCCTACATTATCGTACAAGGTCTGGAGGTTTTGAAAGCACATATTCTCTATTCTCATGTCAAATTTTATTTATTTCTGTTATTTTAGACCAAGGAAGCATTGCAACACTAGTCAGTGTTTGAAGATTGCAGTAGTTGTACCACTCAGTTTCAACAATAGTTGTAACACGTTGCACTATTATCTTATTGGAGGATTCGAATGTGTGTGAGTCATTTTGCATTTTGTTTATCTAGAAACTTAAGTTATTCGTCTACTTTGAAAAACCTTTTATGTTAGCTGCTCAGCAAAGTGTGTTAATCAGGAAGCTCAGCTAGTACCCCGGAATAAACTATGGAAGCTTTTAGGAAAACCCCCTTTTTCTAGAACTAGCGGTACGCTATGCTAGGTCGCTTATCAAGAACAAATACTAAGTGATATTCTCGAAATTATGATTCAGTCTATTGTTTTGCGTACAGCAACCGTCGAAATATGATTTTGAAAGGTCTCACGAAGTGTCAAGTTTTATATTTTACACCTAACCGGACCTTCCAGTTATACCTTTGGAATTCGACTCCAAATTCGTAGCTCAAGAAGCCGGGTACTTTATTCCCTCACTTTCAACCCCAAAATGTCAACGAACAAATCACATCAACAATGTAAGCAAACTCATCCGTAACTTCAAGCCTCTTATACACTATAATATTATTATGAGGATCTAACAATGAAGCTAGAGCAGCAACGCTATTTGATACAGCTGAACTATACAGCTAGTATAGGAGCTTACTATATGGTTGGTCTGTAGAGATCCATTCACAGCCTCGGGTGTCATAACTGCGTCATAACATTAGATATGTGACACAATCACCAATCAGAGAACAGCCAATAACAATTAAGCGTCCTCACCAACAACATGAGACCACAGTAGAATAACAATCACTCACATAGCTAGTGTAAAATGGTGAGTTACTAGGAGTTCTTTTAGAAGACGTTTTAATTCTTTCAGAAATAGGGAACTTCTAATCGAATTTGGCAACCCGTTGAACTCCTGTCTGTGAAACAAACGCTCATGACCACCTTTCTGCGTCCCCCAGTTTGGTGGTTCTGCCCACCATGGTTCTGCCTGCCTCTAAAAACTTTGAGTGTAGACACAGATTACATGTACTCCTATTTTAAGGTGAATATGGGATGGAGTGTGATGAGTGTTTTGATGGATGATGAGATGTAGTCTTGCCACAAACTATATCCGACTGTTCCCCAGATTGGGTCATTAATTAATAGACCCACAACCAATGAAGGATCAACGGCTTAACGTGACTTCCGAACTAGTTTCATAAGACTGATGGTGTAAACAACTATATTTTGTAATTTTGGTCCGTACGACAAAAAATGTTTGTCTGTTTCACGAGGCGTTAGACACAAAGTCCTCTCTACCACTCAACCTCGACAAAGGATAATGTTATGGTGGGCAGATAGGTGTCATATAGATGAGGCAGAAAATCTACAAAGTGAGGCTTTCCACGCACAGATTTCGCGAAAGCGCTGCCGTCTCTCGCCCCCTTCGGTTCTATATGCTCTAGTTTTCCTCATGTTTTGAATGAGACCAAATTGTGCGATTTTTTAAAAACAAATTAAACTTGCGCGTGCGGTAGTGGCTCTACTTGAGACTCTTAAAACAATTCCTTCGCAGCGCATTCTGTGCGTGGGCTGCCTCAACTATGTTAAAATGTCTGCCTCAGTTATTCAGCATCTTGGTACGACTCCCTTCCACGTAGTTATGTGACTGTTCGAATTTTTTGAAGGATGAAGATGCGTTGAAGATTAAAGATACAGGTGCAGGATAAAGGTTTTTCTTGTTTAACAAGGTGAAGTTAGGACTACAAAGTCCTCTCTACCTCTAAACCTCAACAAGATGTGTCGAAAAGTGTGTGTTCATGCAACCTCCCCATAAGGCCAATCTGTAGAATAGTAATCCGTTGAGATGACGCAGTTAAGTTGGGCAATACTTTGCAAGTTCCCTTAGGTAGCATAATATTGTATCTACAATTATACAGAGCCCTGTTCTCTGCACCTGTAATGCTCAGTATGACCGCCAGGGGCGCTAGTGAGCTGATTATGAGCGGTGGACAACAGTAGATGAATCGTCCTCATGATGACGATTATATCCAGTGTCCTCCCCAGAGCACCTCGTGCCAGCCCTAAAGTTACTCCACTAAATGTATTAAGGGAATTCACCTACTTTATAGTAATAACTTTAACCTGAATTATTAACGATTATTAATGTGAGCTAGTTTTACTATCGAACTCCTGTTAGAATTCCGTTTAAGAATAAGTTATCTTTTTGAAAGTTTTGTTTATAAATGAAATGTAACTGTTAATACGTTTTTGTAATTGTACGATTAGTTGAAAATATGTGTTATTAACAGAAACTTCTACCAAACCATGTACAAAAAATACGATAGCATTTTGGTTTTGAGACGTTTTAGATCTTGTTAGCTCTTATAAACTTAATAAACTAAATGTATTGATTTATTATTGAACCCTTATTATTCACCTGAGATTAGAATCAAACGAATTCAAGGAACATACCTTGAGGTTGAGATTTTAAGGGGGTCAACCATGGGCTTAACTTCCAAATTGTGATGGTTTCGAAAACCTTAGATAAAGAATTCGATAAAGTCGCCAAGCAGGCAAGTCTTAGCCAGAGGAATTTATGAGTAAATGGAGGTCCATTCTAATGAGTATAAAAATATCCATCCTTATCTTTGGTAAGTCAAAAGGAAGGGTGTCACAGGCGCGAGTATATTATTTATGAAGTAACAAAATTTCTTCAATTGATATTCTGCATATTATTAATTGGAAAATGAGTACCACGTTTTTATTTTACTTTAATTACAGGTGTGTGTGCATGCTTTGTCTGTTGAACAGAGAAACCTTATATTTGACTTAATACGTTGAATCTTTCAGTAATACTTTTTCCTAAGAATACGAGGGTCTACTAAATAGACCTTACAGGCCCATACGTATAAAATAAGTCAACGAATTGAACAGATGGTCTCGTGTTTTTAGTTCCAGAACTCATATGGTAACCTTTTCACTACGCTTCCCAAATACGTGCAAGCCAAATCGACCAAAACTAGTTAAGCACACAGATTACTGATCAAGTTACAGCATACGAGCCTCAGCTGTGTTTTGCATAGTAATCTCTGTGTTGTTTATAATTTGGCTTGGCTAGGTGAATTTAAATTAATTTCACTCTAGCGTAAATTGAGGGTTTTAAGATTACTATGAAGTTTGTACAACACCGAATGCTATGGTTCTGATTGTATAAAGAATGTACCTGTGGCGGGTTGGAATCGTGCGCGACTCCGGAGTTGATCTCTCCGCTGGCGCGGGTTCGATACCCGCAGTCACCACTTACATTTGTAATGTGACTATACGGTGACGCTAGGTAAAGGTCGTGGTTGAGTGATAGAGAGGACTTTGTAGTCCTAACTTCGTCTCGTTAAACAAGACAAACGTTACCTTTACCTTTTACTATAAACAAATTGACCAACACACTGTTTATAAAGTTGAAAATATATACGATTTATAAATCAAAACAGCGTTTGGTTTAGCAAATATAATGGGAGAAGTGATACAAGGGAGTTCATTTGGTGGACAGTGGCCCCAGGGACTGTGCCCGTGTACAGTCTGGACAATAGACTGTAACCTTTATACTGTACTCTGTGATACAAACTGAGTGTCCATTCACATGGTCACATAACAACGTTCAATAACAATCTTACAAAATGTCAATAGTTTCAATAGCCTTATTTTTCTAATAACACGATTTTTTATGAAATTTCATGGGGAAGGTATGGCGTTGAGATGATTAACAATTGTTTACTGTATTAAAGATGAATTATATCATGATGATACAGCAATATCTATTTATATTGTAAAATGACGATTAATTAACAATTTGATTTGATGATTTCTTTGACGAGGCAATAAAATTAAGCACCAAAGAAAGTAATCCAATCAATACTTACGTGAATAACATAACCCAGCAATTATCTACGGTACTCAGAACGGGGGCTCTGGTATACACTTTCATTCTTTTGTTCTGTCATACTCCAAAGTTTACAATTTTACATCCTTCATTTCAAAATCCTAAACAAAAGCTAATGACGTGCCAGCCAATTTGTTACTTCAATAATGAAAATGTAATGTTCTTACTACTGATCCAACTAAATGCATCTGTACCGGTACATTGATTTGACAAGATTATCCTATTGCTAACTGCTTAACACCTCTCGGCCTACGGCCTCGGTTCTCCCAAACAATTTGGTAGACAACCAATATATTTTTGAAATCAGCATAATATTCCCCTTTTTTATACCCCACATCGATTTTTATGATTTTTCTTGCCCCCTCCTGACCTCCCAAATATTTGTGCCCCGAAACCCAAAATCAGTAGGGTCTTTGGGTTAATGGTATACAACTATGTGTCGAGTTTCAAACAAATCCGTTGATATTTACTAATAAATATTTACTAAAAAAGAAATATAACATGGGGATTGGGGACCTCAAAACCCCATAAAAATAAAAATCTATATAATATTCGTTTTCCCACCCTCCACACTAAGGACCATATTATTCAAAAGTTCTGAATTACCCAGCCAGATTCCGAGATCTCAACACTCGGACAACCCTAACCGAAATACTAATAGTATAGATACGATGAAAACAATTAAATGATCACTGCAAGACACTTTCATAATAATAATGTGTTAGGCTATGCACAAAACGTTCTTTTCAGATCCCACAAACAGGAGAGCTTCTTGAACATGTCCTTGTATTTAATGTTCTTCCTCCTCTCTTCGAAGTTACAGTAAGAAGTGTGGCACTATAGTATAAATTTACAACTCCCTGAGTTATAATAAAGGTTAGAATAAAAGTTATGAATGTAAATAAATTAAAGTGAGCTAACGTGCTGTGATAAGAGAGTTGTGTAACATTACATGCTTATCATTGAGTTTAATGAAACAATGAGTACAAAGGGTGGAGAAATATTGCTTAAGAAGCGTACATTGTGTAGTCTCCTTCTTACGTAAGCTTTTGATAACACTGTAAAAGCTTACAGATACCAGTAGATGTTGGATACGTTTCGGTAAAGTGTGCAATAAAGACTGCTTCACACCTTTTGGTTTCCCGTATGATTAATAATGGTGGAATTTATGTTTTTAACTAAATGTTGAAGCCTAATAACTAAACTATTAAATTTATCACTTAAAAATGTTACTTCCTTCAGAAAGGTATCGCCTTATTTATTTATATGACAGCTACAGAAAATATTTTAACCCTGCTAAGTTCACAAAATTAAATAAAAATTTACATAATTTAAACTTAACATATTGACTATCACAAAACATGCAGATAGCTATCAATGGAAGATTAATACACACGTTCTTTCACTAAAGTCTATTTACTGCTTGCTGTGGCGTAGTTCACTAACGTCAAAGCTCCTGACATGCTTAAAGCAAACTAATTACGGTTTGGACCTAATTTTTGAACAAAATGTAGACATGTTCAAATTAATAACAACAAAAGTTAAGTTAGAAGACTTAGTAAATTTTCAACCATTTTCAACCAGTTCGTTGTAGATTAAAAGTAACGTAGTGACTGTTAGAAACTAATCCAATATGTTTATCTAATATTTTTCACCAAATATCTCCCCAAATATTTTTTGTCAAACCTATTTGCCTCGATTATTTAGCTTTTGTTGTAGATACAATCAATATATTTTTCTTGTTTTATTTTTCACTGAGACCAACCTGAAAGACGAGTATCACAGTACTTAACGTTTCCAAGAAATATGATTCATATCATTGAATAATTTTCGTGTGAAAAATAATTTACTCTGTGAAGGTCTTTCACGAAACGTTAGCCTGAGGAATGAAAGAAAAGTTAAGGTTGTTAGAAGTACAGTGGAAGACAGAAGAGTATGAACTCACTGGAGACGGGGAAGTCTGTGTCGGGCCCAGGGGAGGGGTGGGGCTGGTCCGGGGGGACAGGGGTCCTCGGGGCTCATCTCCTCCTCGTCTGCAACAAGAAAACACAACTTACTGGAAAAATGTTACACACTGTATCAAAGATAAATCTGCCCTAAGCCAGTAATGAAAGTACCTTTTTTTAAATTTTGGATAGAGATTTTTGTTGTTGAAACAACGTAGTCAAAACATAAAACTTGAAAGCATTTGAACGATTTAACCAAGAAATACAAAATATTCACGCATTTCTTTTCTTGTTTGTTTAGAATTTAGAGGATACAACAAATAGCTGAATGCGCAAAGTCTATAAATATTGAATTTAAAATTATTCTTCAAACGGTGAGGGGCGTAATTAATTCTTGATGGAATAGATATAAATGGCTCATAGCATACAAATAGTCATAGTATTGTTGCTAATGTATGACAATTTAGCCTACTAATTCAACGAAACCCTTTAACCGTACAGTCCATGACACATATCAAACAGTAGAATGTGCGTATTCATTTGGCCTCAATTATTCGAGCATTAGACCTTTCTAGCAAAATTTGTATAAACATGCGTGAGTTTAAATCCGGTTTCCTTAACATAAGCTGGTGGTATCTTTAAAACATACAGAATCATACTGAATGCGTGTGTACTTGTACCAAATTATTTCAGCAGTGGATCTCTTTTGGAAAAATTAGTAGAATTTATATGTGAGTTAAGCTTATAGCTTAAAATCGACATCTTATCATTGGCTAAGTGGTGAGAGGACTATCAAAAATCTAAATTCGCCACGTAAATAAAGACTTTTCATTCATTCATCTTAAAGAGGCTTTTGCAAAAACATTTGTACCAAAATTGGTGAATTAAAAGCAAAGTTCTACCAGTGAGGGCAAACGTTTAAGGACTACCAAACTGTGTCTTTCAGTTCGGTATCCCTGTACATCTTAAGTGGTTGTACGTGTTATATGACATCGCAATGTGAATCAAAAGCTATTTGATTCAAAAACACCGAGATAGAAAGTAAGTGCTAAGACCTGAAATGTTGAATACAAGCTGCATGACTTTGTTCTATAGATTATTCCACTTTCAACACCATACGAGTGTACAACATACTCTTTTCTACATAAAATAGGAAAACCCGTTCGCTATTATTAGAACTAATATTTAGGTCTGGAAATTCAGGAAATGCAAGTATATTTGTTGTTCAAAGTCACTGTAATATTATGTTATTTTCCATACTGTCGTCAGTTAAACCTTTCTCGTTGAATTCTTTAATAAACAATCTTCAGTTGGGCCCGGCGAATGAACGGTGTTAGAATCGGGACGAGTGGTTAGTTCGCTGTGAACCCGACACCGTTGTGATTCCAGTGCTCGTCACCAGAATGCGCTCACGCAGCTGAGTAGACTGCGATGGTTAAATTCTATCTTTAAAAATCGCAAAATATAAAACAAAGGAGTTTTCAATTTATAATACCTGTGCGAAAGTGCTAAGTCTATACAACAACAACAGTTGTTATTTAAATATCAACCGTAACGTCAATCGTATTCTTGTATAGAAGAGTCCCAGCTCTTTCCGTTGTCTCCGGCGGCGACAAAGTCATGGGCGGGAGACTCCCAACCCCCTCCTGCGCAGCCCGCGCACCCCTGTGCGCCCGACAAAGCCAAGGTGCGAGGCACACAAAACATACACCGGGCACCGGAAATAAAGTAGCAAAGCTAGTTTGTGCCGTGTTTACCGTCATTACTTGCCATGTACATTGTGATTAGACCCCCGTCGCTGAGAAAGCGCTGGGGGGCCAAGCACCATTAACTACCCTCTAATTGATCCAGCGATTGATAGAGATATCATTCACGCTCGGTTAATCCATCACAGTGAATCTGCTGATAATGGGGCGCGTCTTCACCTGGACTTAACTGAGGGTGGGGAGGGGAGGGTGGTGATTTAAAATGCCGATTTAGGTTATTAAGGCCATTAAGAAAGGTTGTTTAGTTTTAGATGTTATTGGTTTAGCTTTGAAATAACTTCCTGCTACTACCCAAAAGGTTTAAGTTTCTATGGTAAGCTAATCTGTTTAATAAAATTATATAGTAACTTCTTGTGTTTCTTAAGCAATTGTTTCCAACCCATTAAACTACTCATTTCTTATTGGTTAGTGGTGGTTTTATTGGGTTAATACAAATTATCAGAGACTATCACATATTCTATGGTAATAGTAACCAGATTAACGTGTATTTAGAACACTTTGTCTTCTGCATTTACCTGTTTGTTACAACCATAACGTTAACGTGAAAACAAGCAATGTGTTAAAAGACAAAACAAACCAACAAATGGAAAACGTTCACATACTTACAATACATTCTTGACCCAGCACATTACGTGTAAAATTCAAACTGATTTGTATATTATTGTCAGCTAAAATTATTAGCTAGTATAATAATGTTTTGTGCTTTGTGGGTAACGTTCGAATTTTATGGGTTTTATGTTTTTAATACACAGCTGTTTCCCGTATACTGTATTTTGATTAGTATTCTGTGGACTTGAGTAAGCTTAGTCGATTTGGCTGGAAAATCAATGAACGCTTTGCACTACCTCTTCTGAAACAACTAACAATTATTCAACGTTCTTACGTAAAATATATCATAACAGATTTTACAATGCAGTTATCAGAAGCATGTCGATAGTAATAAAATCTTCGTGTAAAACTAAGACGTTTATTCATTTGTTGTAAGCATGATTTAAAGCACGGTCAGTGTAGAGCTGTTGTATATGTAAAGTATGTAGGCCAGAGGTTTGTCTAATGAATCACCCCCTGGAGTGGCTCCCAAGGAACACCCTGTACCCCCCGGAGCTGAAAACAAACCCCCTTCACCCGCTGCACCACCCCCAGGCAGCTTAGCTACATACAGACATAAGATTGAATTTATATGTTATGGGTCATTTGGATATGTGTGGGAATGCAAGAGTGACCTACGAGGTGTTATCTTTATCATGTACGAGGTCAATCAATACTTTGAATAAGTAAGGAAAAAGTACATTGTAATAGTGAAAGACCAATTGTAAATCCAGTCTAGTTTACCTAATTGAGTTTTTTACTGTTTCAAACTTCCATCGACTGAACCATCAACGGACTAATAGGTTCACGAACTACCTCCTCACAGACTATTGAGATTCATAACTTCAACGATGGGATCTCACTTGGCTCGTACCATTATTCCCGCCACTTTAAAATTCACTTAACCTCATTTCTCGTACAACATGACACGTATCCAAGATAGCCTCTGCGTTACTGTACGCATTCACTTTATACCTCCACAAAAAAACTGGTATTTGAATCTCCAATGAAGGAAATTCGACCTTTGAAAGTGAAGGATCAAGGGGTTAAATTTTCAAGTGAAAATATGAAATACCAAATAACACTCTACCTTTGAAGTTTATTTTACTTAATTTATGTGTGTGTAATTAGAGATGTGAACCCAACTTTTGCGATGGCTTTTCAGCTTTACAAAGAATGTAGAGTTTCAGTATTGAAAGACCACACATCAAACTTTGATAATGGACAAATCCTATCCTTCGCATCAAGAACGAAACATTCTGCATAGAAATGGAACCAAACAACTTCAATCAAGATACTGAGGAAAACATGAAAACACTACTGATAAATGGCTTCCCAAATGCGTGGTGAAAATCATGAGGACTTTTAAAACGTAATGAAGTCATACACCAGTGCTTAAGGCCGGTTCACACGCACACGAGGCGCCCCGTGTATACTCACCTTACATCTGCACACACACATAAACACGCCACGCGTATCTTTACACACATCTAAGTGTCTCATTAGACCACGTGTTATCACCCACTCAACATTTTTGTGCTTTTAATGGGAATATAAAACATGTGGATTAATTTCTTTGTAAATTTTGACTATCATTGTATTTTACAGTAAAACTTTGGTTTTTAACGGATTGCGTCATCGATTAATCGCTAAGTTAATAAGTTACTTCCGATTAATTCGGTACTGTATCTACTGCCACGGGTCAGACTTCAAAGTGTTGTTCCAAACACAACCTCGAGATATTCATGGAGAAGCCACCACGACTTTAATTATTACCATAACTCTAACAGTAACTCTAACCAAAACTCTTATCTAGATCACTGACAGGTTTTGGATAAAGGAAACCCCTAAAGTGCACAAAGAAGTTACAGCATCAAAAGTAAAGTGCCATTTGGAGAAATGACGTTATTTTGTTAGACAAAAAAGGAAAATGAAACCTCATTTAAGGTTCCTACATTAGTGAGAAGGTGTAAATTTTAGTACAGTTTTCTCAATATTTTACAATAATAATAAAATTTCTTTATTTTTACAATTATATTTTACTTGAATGAAAATAGGCTACTTATTTCCAGATTTCTTTTAATTGTAAAAATATCCCGTTAATCTATTGACGGACTTTCTCGTTTGCCATGAACTAGTCTATAATAGCAATTGTAACTTATAGGTAACAGCTCCATTTTTAAGACAGTTTGTTTTTAAAAATACATATTTTCCATCGTAAATATGATGGCAATTGGTAAGCTTACCATTGCTAAAGATTTCTTACTCATGACGTTAAACTTGAGCACAACTCATAAGAACATAAAACATTGTTATATTGTGTACTGTGGTTAAATGGAAAGAGGACTTTAAAGTCCTAACTTTGCCACGAATAAAGACGTTATCCATTTAATTTCATAACTGCGGTTGTGATAGTTATTAAAATATAACTATTGATAAGCTACTCAACTATTTAATACAATGGTTTAAATATTTGTTTAGCTACCGTACCTGAAAGGTATAATGTTAATTTGGCCTCAATAAGTCAGCAAACAAATTTCACACTGCAGAAAAACAAAACTGACGAAACAAGTGCGATGAGAAGACAGAAAGGCAGAAAAGGAAAAGGCGAGCAACGAAAAGACTCACCTTTGGTTAATTAATCTCGACTAAATTAAAGCCTTTCTGCGCGACAAAAGAACAAGAACTTCAAGATATCTCATTTGCTAAGGCTGATGCAACAACTCAACAAACTGAACAAGTTTGAAACATACGATAGGTTTTTTATACATAAGTGCACAAACCATATTTTTTAAACTTTCTGAATAGAATATTTTATTAGTAGGTCCTAAAGTGACGCTTTTTGATATGAGGTCAAGTTGAAAAGAGCGAGGATTAAAAAGAAACTTTGAGTGATGAACGATACTTTTGTAATAATGCAAATAATAATGAAAAATAAATGTCAACAGTTTTCAATATTATAAAGAAACTTGACACATAAATACGCAATTCTTGATTGAGAGCTGACAGGCTTGCTGAGTGGCTTGGTTTTTATTATAGGATCAGCGGAAATGCTAATTAAATAATTACTAACGACACCAGTAGTGCGTTATCTGTTTCTATTACTAAGAAATATTTTTGATTTCCGAGAGCTATCAGACTCCAAAAGAAAGCGTTTGAATATTTGCAAACATGCCCTTTACAGATTCTGGTCCACCAGCTTTCAAAAGTGTTGAACTGTTAACCCTTCCATAAATCTAAATTTTAAAACAATTCTATTATGTAAGTCCAAATGCGCCCTAACACAAGGCCGAGACGTACACGAGTTTGGGACAAGAGGCAGGGACAACTACCGACCTGGGCAACACGGAACCGTAGGTTTTGAACACCTGCTTTTGAGGCAAGAGTTAAATTCATAGACACTTTACCGAACTCGCTATAAACTCGTTTAAAAACCTTTTCAGCGTCAAAGACCAGCGAGTTTCTGGCAGGTACTTGGGAGGCCGACCACTAAGAAGATTAATCTCGCCTTTACAGTGGGATGAGTTAGACTGTTTGAGATGGATAAGTGTATTATTGTATGTCTAAGTGGGTTTCATGAGGTATGCATGTCAATATTTTAGCAATTAATGGCCTTTGGGATTTTTAAATAATGCACACTGTGAACGGAAATAAAAGTTTTGATTAGATTTGACGATTGCATAAATAATTCAGGGCAGTCGTGTTGAAAACTAACAAACCACCCTAGGTGACAGTAGACGTACGTGACAGCGGACTCTAACGCAGGTTCGCAGCTTTATTGTTGACAGTTTTGAAAAGGGATTCATTATTAATTAGCTAATGTCAGCGTAGCACCTGGGGTGAAGTAGGGAGAAGGTCGGAGTGGAGGGGCGGAGGGAAAGGGGAAGGGATGGAAAAGGGTCATCACACGAGGGGACACCCCGGGGATCTCGTGACGTCATCGGCGCTGACCGCAGCGCCCCTAGCGGCTACTCCTGCAATCATACCGCTAGTGGAAAATATTATGTAAAATAATTAGTTTGTAAGGTCAAGAGTCAAAATTCTAGTATTTAATTTAAAGGGAATTAATAAAATTAGTGTAACCTTGGAAAGTTAAGTAGGGTTATCCGAAATATTTTAAACTTGTGTCAAAGTATAACAACATGGCTTACATTTTTTATTTAATATTTTAAAATATTTACTATAAAATAATTTGGTAGATAATTTATTAATGTTAAAACAACGATCTCTCAAAAGTGTGGCTTGAAAGAGCTTAAATAATGTAATGCCCTTAAGACAAATCAAGGTGTAATATTTTTTACTATATACCATACTTTAAGGGTGAATCAGATTTTTTCACTTGCTTACAAATCTGTTGCTAGTAATTTAATGTTCATGTCCGTTATTATTTGATAATTACACAAACTACGTACTAAATTTATGACTTAAAATATTCAAAACTATTTAAATTTTAAAGTTGAGAAGAAAAGGGGTGCAGTTATCTACAAGGCGTTGTGTTGTGGGTTGTGGGGAGTAGCAGTTTGTAAATCTCCTGGGGTACAAGTTTGCTCCTGGTAAGGCAGATTGGTACTCACTAAACACCCATACAAACACCCAAAATTTACATTACACAAGTTTAAGAAAAGTAAAATTTAAATGGCAGGTCCTTCTAACGTTTAAACACGAAACTCTTAAAATATTAATATCTTTTTATTATTTTATATAGACCCAGTCGGATCACACCGACTTGAAAAATCGACTTTTCTTTGCGCCAGACTAGTCAACCAGACTTGTTTCATCCTTTTGAATGAGCTAGTTTTCTATTTTATTCAATGTGAAATCCTGTGCAGATTTAAGTAAATCCACCCTCTGATTTTTACAGGTTATACTGATAATTTTACATTTTAGACTGAACTACTGTACATGCAAGTTTGTATCTCACCAACCAGTCTCTTCCGTAATCACCAAATCACTCAGTCAAACCCCACACATGGATTAAACTCGGTGACAAACATCATTATTCTCTTACACGCGCTATTGACGTAGACCAACAGAGCCATTAAGCGATGAATAATGCGCGCAAAGCATGTCGGGAAGAAAGGGCCATTGACCAATCAGAAGTGAGCAGTGAGCGGTGTGTATGTGTCTATCAATTACACACGACAGGTGAAATGCATTTAACATCGCACACCAGAGTGCATAACAGTCATCCGTCATCGTCGGTGACAGCAGCTAGTAGTGCATTTGGTCAACTGTTTTGGGTGGTTTTATAAATTTACATGTAGCAGATGGGGTTTGCAGAAGATATGTATTATATTATCAGGATTGTGTAGGAAAATAAATAGCTCCTGGTATTTATATATAAACTTATTTTGTTTTGTGAGTTCAACCCCAAAAATGCACTAGAATGAAATAGTAGCGTTTTAAGTCAGATCTACGATGCGTGGTCTCTTTACAGTAGGTCTCTACTACAGTGTTAATAGTGTTCACCGCACATTAATACATACTTTGAAGAGCTCATATTACAAAATTTAGGAAATATAAAACTAATTGATATTGATTGATATAGTAATATAATCTAATTGTCCCTATCTAGGTTATACAATTATATAACTTTAACTGTAGGCTATACTACGAAACCTTTGATACCACCAAGCCTCATCGAAGTTATCGATCGAAAAGGTGTGAAAAGATTGATGAAATTCCTACAAATGGCAAAATTGTCAAACGCCCTGCGTTTGATGCATGTTTAATACAATCTATTTTACTATTTTTAACATAATTCTAAATACAAACTGTGATAAACATTTAAATCATATGTTTTCAGTTTTGAAAATGAAAATTTGTTTTACTTATTTAAAACACAGTTTTATTATAAGGCAGTTTGAAGTTTTTGTATTTTTAATATACATCCTTTGATAAAAAACTAGAAATATAAGAGTTGAACTTTTCCCAGTATTCCAAACTATGACGAAGTATTTTAAATGTGCGACTCCTTGCGAACCATCATCCTATATTCTGTATAGGTCTGGTTGAGCTCTGGACCTCTGGCTCGCTCTGTATCATCAAGTACGGAAAAGTCAAAAGCAGCTACTTACCTCCACTTACAAATGCTACCACAATAGTAGGCTCAGGTAGTCCAACAGTGCAGAGTATACATATAGTGAAGGCCGTTGATTTCAGGACATATACAGAATTTTTTTAATTTCAAAAGTGTTTTTGTTATTATAACTGTGTGAAATGCAGCCGATTTTAACAGCTGATCTGAGTGTATAAGTGACGGACTAAGTGCAAGGTTAGGTTGTAAATGAGAGCAGTTAGCCCTCTCCTATCAGTCGAGCTCTCGGCTTTAGCTAACAGCTGAGTCTACAGTTTGAGTACTTCAAAGCTTTCGTCATTTGTCTTCGTCATAATGCACTTGGAGAAAGAAAATTATATTATGTATTACAAATAGGTGGATTGGACTGTGCAAAGTACACACAGCCGGCAAGTTAGGCATCCAAGTTCAAGTCCTGGCTTTCTAGAAGATTTAGCCTCAATTAAAACAAGTTCTTCGTGCCATCGCCAAATTTCAAAGAAGAGTACTGCAGGCAATTGTTCAAAGATCAGAAACTGATGACACTACCCTGCTTCTATACTTAAGAGACACGTCTCTTTTCAAATATAAAATACCATAAGAAAAGGAGGCATACACTCCTAGGAAACTAGAAGCAGGGACGACTACTGGACTAGAGACACAGAACGGTAGTCCACGATTCTTTCTTGACAGCAGCTGTTGGTTTCTTCAATAAATTGCCGAATTCTTACGAGGCTTTGATGTAAGAAGGAAAGATTTGTTAGGAAACATATTATATGTCGACGATTGCTATGCATGTTCTGTAAAATATTCACTCAATAAAACATTAATTATTTATTAAGTATTTATCTTTCACTGCTAGTTTCATAAATGGAACATTCATACTAAGTTTCATAAAACCCTGAAATAGCCAACTTTTACGAACTAGCACTTCATATGGCAACCCAAGTTAGTAAATGTGTCAGCTAGTATATAATTCAAGTACACTTTTAATGAAAGGACCTAGTGGAAAATGGAAAATTAAATAACTAAACAAACCAAAAGCCACAGTCTTTTTTCGGTAGACTACCAAACTAAAAACTTTGATTTAGATGATATCTTGGGGTTAACAGACATGAAAGCACCTCGAGTGTTTGAACTGGGTAGATGTTGTCGAGGAAGTAGTCTGCAGGACTTGATCACTGTGGAGGGTTAAGGGTTGGCGGTGGTGGGGAGGGGGTAAGGGGAGGATCTCTGGAGACTTGAGTCTGGGTCTCTGGAGGACAAAGTTTGTGTTCTAGCGGGGCGGATCGTTAGAACCAAGACTTAAAAACAACCTTAGATCTCCAGACAATGTCTTGCTCGAATCCCTCTTTGATTCGAACACCTTGCTCTGAAATAAAACACGTAATGGTCTATCGCTCTACCCTTTAGGCTTAATTGCGTCTCTTAATATACTCTTTAAGCATATTTTACACATTTACTGATTTCTAATTTCTAAACCCCAGATGCTCTAACTTCTATTTTGTCGACTCCACTCTTTTTTAAATACTGATAAAATGTCCAGCATTTCAAAATATTCCTTGATATTTTATAGTTTGTCATTATGGCTATTAGCAATTGAATCAATAATGATTTGGAACTTTCTTTAAGCTTGAAAACCTTAC
The DNA here is from genome assembly GCA_018831715.1 of Matsumurasca onukii. Classification (NCBI taxonomy): domain Eukaryota; kingdom Metazoa; phylum Arthropoda; class Insecta; order Hemiptera; family Cicadellidae; genus Matsumurasca; species Matsumurasca onukii. The sequence goes on along the minus strand of CM032058.1, from coordinate 76,489,225 downwards.
AATAGATGTTGAAACCGTTTACAAAACCGCTTTGGGCATATTGTTGGTAAAAGCGTAAAAGAATCATAACTATTATTTTGTGACTAAAACCGGTTACTTGAAATGTCTCAACTATCATTACAAAATAATATAATCTTAACAGTTATTTAGGAAGAAGATATTTTAATAAATACATAGCTCTATTTAAAATAAGTACATTTGGTACAGGTGGTAAGTCCTTCATGGTTTCATTCCCTCTATATAGTTTTCTTTTGATTACACCCTGGCAGGAATTCGTTAATAGAAAAAGAAGACTTTTACTTCCAACACATTTCAAACATTCTGTCAAACAGGATTCTTTTAGTGTCTTCAGGTGCTGAGGTAGAGAGTAGTAAAACTTTAGAACGGCATGATGAAGTTCCCTGTTTACATTGTAGAGAAGCTATTATCCCTTTTCATAAACGACTTCTTGATTATAACGAACTTTTAAAAAATACGGATAAATATAAGCTGTTGTGATAGGTTTGATTGCCGAAGAGAATTTGTCAAAATGTTCTAAATGGGTTCTTCGACTTCTTCTTACCACACCACCCACGCCAAAGAAGAATGTACAATTACTTGGTACCTTAACGGGTGGATACAATTCGAACTGTTATTATCAAGTAAATTTAATATGATTTCATCACTCAGGTACAACACAAACCATGCTATTTAACTGCTATCAATGCAAATACTTATATGGAATAGATAACAACACTTTCACCTCTAAAAGACAGAGGTGTGATCGGAGATTACACGAGAGTAAGACCTAAATATCTGAGAGCCTGTCTTTGTTTCAAAGAGCAGTGGCTAGGCGTACGGATCAACCGGTCGGCCTGGTCAAAGAGAGGAGATTTAGCCGCCAAATCCCAGTTGGCGGGAAACTGGTCAGCTGATGAAAATGACAACACAACCACTGTACAGCTGCATCTGTCAAACAAATACCCCTGAGTGCTGTGCTTTAGTGCATGGGTATAGGGACAAATGCAGCTATCTAGGGGTTCCTCGTGAAATATGTACACGTACTGGTTCTGTAGATATGTGTGCTGTGCTGACAATAAAGAGGGAAATTAAAATGTTCTTTATCTTTCTCTCAAACGTAAATGAGTCAGAGTTTGAAATATTACTGAGGAATTTTTCTTCGTTAGATAATAAGAAGATCAAAGGTCGAGATTGTGTACAAAAATCGAAAGATATCAAACTTGCTGAAACTAATTGGCTAAGATTTGACGTGGAAAGCTTGTTCACTATCGTTCCAGTTCCAGGCTCACCGACGATGAAACTTTGTATAAAAGAACTCGACTACCTGTGAATGTCATAACAATACTGGTAGAACTTTGCACCAAATTTAATCTGACTTTAAACCAAATGGTAAAATGTACAGTCAATATGTGGGTATGGCAATGAGGTTACCGATCTCACATATATATGTGTTAATATTTTCATGAAGAACTTCGAGGAAAAGCTTCAGCTAGGTCCCAATTGAGGATTAGGTGAAGGAGTGTGATGGAATACTACTTTTGTCGATTTACCGCACGAAGACGATAAACACAATGAATTCTTTGCCCATCTTAACTGTATCTCCCCCTCCATTTGTCTGACCTTGAAGAGTTAGGCCAGAAAATCAAGATGTTGAAAAATCAGCGTTCATTTCGATTTATGTGCCGGGGTAATAAAAAGTAAGAATGATCTCAGTCATCAAAACTTGACGCGTTAGTTTTACTACTCGTACATTTATTTGTCTTAGCTATTTAAGAGAAACATATTTTTTACTTTTTCCTAGTATTTTTTCTGAAGATTACTTATCAAAGGTAAGATGTAATGAAGGGTTTCCCGAGTTAAGCACGGGTGGCAAAGACTCTTAACGATCCGTCGCTAAGAGCAAACTAGGACTTAAGTCCCTGGAGTCCACATCCCTAGGGAACACCCCCTCCACCCCCTGCTTCATCCTTCGCCTCTCCTGTGTAACTACTTCTAACCTGAACCTCTAGTCTACACCAAGCTACTTTCTGTTCAAAAACATGATGACAAGGCCAATCATTTTTGCTAAGATGATCTGACTAAGATGAGCTAAGATTACGTCTTAAGGTGTCGGTGAACTCTCTGGACATTCTTTGTAGACATGTTCCTTGGGTCTAAACAATAATATTTTACCATATAAACATAAGTCTTATTGTCATAATTATTTTAGTAGGCTACAAAACACACCCACACAGACAGACGAACACCGAAGCGCCGGAGACCCCTGTTTATATGGTAAAATATGATTGTTTTGACTTAAGGAACATGTTTACAAAGTATGTCCAGAGAGCTCACCGACACCCAGTATTTCGGATCAGTGCGGTACAGTAAAAATAAATTCTACGTTCAGGAATAATTAGTCGAATGTTTTGCAAAGTGGTAAAAATACATTAGTTTTGTGTTGAAATGTATCTTTCAGAACCAAAATACTAATGTGATTTAGTGCAATCTATGTATGGTCGATTTTGCGTCAAATGTAAATCTTACGATATCTATAATACTAAGAAAGTTATATATCTTAACTGCATGATGATTCCACACAATATACATTTTTACTGTAGAGACATTGACATATAAAGGTGAGACAATTGAGGCAGAAACAATCGTTAGTTATAGGTCGAGACAAAATGAAAGGTTTCTAACAATTTGCTTTATTATGTGACTAGACAATCCTTGGTTCAGCAACCTAAAAGGAAAACTGGCAAAATCATTTCTAACTATTTCAAACCCGACATGATTCAAACACGTTTTAGGTTTCTGGCTGGTAAATTTACTTGAACATAGATACTGAATGTTTGCATTAAATATACACATAAAATCATTTGTTAGGTGAGATTAGCCCGCTCTCTGTCTGCACCAACCTAGAAGCTTTAGGAAACTTGGTAAACAGAGAACATTGTAAATTATGATGAACAGCTGTCAAAAGTGCTCATCCATACATATGGTGCACCCACAGCTGATATCAACCCCTGACTACAGGAATACTAACAAATATCTGCGATCAAAACCAACATAAATCAACATTGTACCGTAGTTTGTATTTCTTTTGTTTTAATATCAAACTTTCAAATTTCAAATATTTTGTTTTGTAAATAAGTTTATTGAATGCAGTATACTAGTTATGTCCAAAAACGGTGGAATTGTGGGAGCTGTGTTCTGATTGGCTCTACATGAAAATAAAGGCAAGCACGTTGTTCCTAGTGTTTTAAGTACTTGTTCCCAATCGTCAGACAGTGTTAAGCTAAAATTCCAGAGTATTAGTAAAATAATTAAATATTTAAATTTGACATGTATGCATATTCAATTAAATGCTTTTAAAATCCGTTTATTTTCAGTTTAATTGCTGTTAAAGTAAAGCTTACGTAGATTTTGAATAAATTATAGTCTATTGCCTTATTGTAAATTGGAATTGTTTTAACGTAAGTTTTCGGAAATTTAAAATCAAAGTTAATTCAGTATTTTATAACAATAATTTCTGTTCAATGTAATAAGTAGAGAGGTTTAAATATTTTTTTACAAATAAGGTTTTAACGAAGAGTTTTGTTTTATGTTACATGGTTTACGATCTAAGGCCATTTAAAATTTTATATCTCTCCCACAAACCTTTATAATTTGGTTTTATCGATAATGTGTAAACTAGTTGAATTCTTTTGGCTCTTAAATGATTTCCTAGACCCTAAAGCTTTATAGCCTAAATTCCTTAATATATGTAAAATTGGTTACAGCTGATTATGTGTATGTTGCTACGATTATGTTGTGTACGATTGTGTTGTGTATTGCTACGTGTATGTTGTGTATGAATATGTGTATGTCTATGTTGCTTGGCTAATTTGTATTCAACGACAATGTTGCCACCTTATAAGAACAATATCAAACCTCAATATTCAGGGTTAGAAACGTTGTTAGGTCAGTCAGCTAGTCAAGAACAATGAGATGAGAATGTGAACACTGACTGAGTCTGTGCAGTGTGCAGTGTGGTGTGGTCAGGTTGGTACTATGTACAAACCCCACGTGACCACACTTTGATATCGCCCTCTGAGTGTTATCAATAATTCCTCACATGAGTATCCCATGTCCTTTATATCCTGATTCATGTCCTGTGTGTCTACTCTGTGCTTTACATCATGCTTTGCCTATACTCTGAAGGATAGTACCGGTGACCATACTATGAGATTAACGTTTTATTTCCAAAAGCTTCAATTGTGATTGTGTCCTTAGATTTTTACTTCTTTTCTGAACTTAAGTGGATTTTTGCAACGGAAGCTTACGTATATAAATTGTATTTTTTCAAGCAATAACTTGTTAACGCACAGTAGTAAATAAAATTCCTAAAGTTTTCTTTTTATGTATTACGATGTTTGAATTTGTTGTAATTGACTCATGTATCAAAACTTTAAAGAATTTCTCCCCCTCCATGTCCTGTGCATGAAAAGGTATTTTTGTGTTATCTGTTACAGTTGGTCAACTTGATACACATCTGTGATTGGTCGTCCACTTTGCCCAGCCAGCCAGTCCGTCGATGGGCAGCTGCCACTGGCCGTGGACATGCTTGAATTCTTTGATTGTGTTTTAATTTCTTAAAATGTTTGTACATTGTGTAGGTTCATTTCTAGATTAATAACTTTTAGGTTAGCTAATTTCCCAATTTGTTGTGTTATGTTTTAGGTTATTTTTCATCTGAAAACGGGATCAGATTTCAGAACCTGAAACGTCGTGTTCTTCTTGTTCACTAAAAACGATGGAAAATGTTCGTAATAATATTAAGGATTGTTTTATACTATTAGGCAGCAGAGGGGTTTAAATTATTTACTGGGCATTCAAACCCTTAGTAAACCTATTCACGAAATGCTGACAAACATGTAATTGGAAAGAAAATTTATTTACGTTTAATTTAAAGTCAAAGGTTTTAACGTGACAGTAGTTTAGGATTAAAATAGGTCTCGAACAATGGTGTGCGCCGAAAAGTAGCAGTGTTCCCAGTTTTAATACGAAAATACAACCGTTTTACAATAAAGTAACATCAAAATCACCTAATGTTCTTTAAAATAACTGTTTTAAGTATATCACCATGTCTATCAGGACAGGATTAAAATTTTCCCCACTCTCTATATTACTGTCGTCCGCAATCTGGCAAAGCCCTGCTAAGTGACCATTCAACGCGTTTCCATTTTACTAATTGTTCTCAACACCAGTCAAAGGAAACATTGTGAAATTAAAGCTCATAAAGAGGACAGTGGCTTTGCAACGTTAATACTTTCACGAAGCTGCAATTATTGAAGACAGTATGTGATTAATGTTTTAGTAAAAACTCCAAATGTTCAATTATTCAACGTTTTTAGGTTTTTGAAAAATGCACAATATAACATTTTGTTTAGGAAAATTCAAACAAAACTTTTCAAAATCTTAAATCATTTTGAGTAGTCTGATTTTATACGTTTATTGATATAGAAATATCAAACTATGAGTAAAACTATCTCGTTCTAAAGGTATTACGTAATTTTACTATGTTAAAATATAAAAAAACTACGTCAATCGATACATTGATATTAAATATTCTATCGTTCACCTTAATGACATTGCAGAAAAATAGGTTTACAGATCTTGTTCGAGAAAACCGAACTAATAACCAAAATACCCCCCTAAATACTCGTATATGAACAATAAATTCGGTAAAGTTAAAAGAGCACATAGATTAAGTCATTGGAGAAGTTAGTCAAAACTATTGCAACCAAAGCTAAGGCTAACAAAGCAAATGTTTTAATTGAAACTTGGAGTAAGGTGAAAGTAGTAACAAAAAGTATTGCGGCAGTTTAAGAACTGTTTAAAGTGGAAGGTACAAATATGACAAACAAATTAGACAGAAAATACTCTTTGATCAGAATGTTAGTCAGATGGAAGATAGTAAAAGAAGAGTAGCTCGGAATGATAAAGGAAAACAGCTGATTCCAAAAGAATGAAAAGCCAAGTTTTCACTTCGCCTGGTCCAACTGAGCCGATACGATAATAATAATAATACACTGAGATTCCGATTAAATCATGAATTTTCTTCATCTCAACCAGCTGAAGAACCGATATACTTGCAGAACCTATGTTGACCAGGTCTCTAATGAGAGGTTATATCGAGTCTAGGTCCCCTGTGAACAGAGCCCTAGACCCTCCTCATGTAAAATACAGATCCATCACTGACAAGCTGGTTAAACATGCATAACTCAAGTCAAGGAGTCCCAAATCATATCTGTCAGTAAACCAAAGATTAATGGCAGTACATCAGTACCTTGTAATATTGTTGTGGTTGTATAAATGAAGTATTTAATGAGTTGTCTTTTTAAAGGTTCTTGGATGGTTATGTTTTGGACGAATGATTTTTTCTAAGCTGCAGACTTAAAAGAATTTCTAAAGGAAGGCCTATTTCTGATTAAAAGGTAAGGGTAAAGTTTGTCTTGTTTTGTTTTGTTGAATCGAAGTTAGGACTAAAAAATCCTCTCTACCATTCAACCTCGACCTTTACCAAATTGTAAGTGGTGACTGCGGTGATTGAACCCGCGCTACCGGATTGATGAGACACTGGAGACCAATCAACAAGAAATAACCTTATCTCATTTGTTTAACAGTTTTAATTTTAAACTGTTACATATCCTTAGTTTTGACCTTTTATGTTCTATATTCCTGGGAGTCAAGTTTTGTGTCTCCTGCTGTACAATACCTGCAGACCAAATACCTTTGATTGAATCCGGGTCTAATTGAAGTTCTGACAATTGGAACTCAAGTCTTGAAGTCAATTATTCAATGAGTTGGAATGACTTCGGCAGTTCTCTACTTCCAGCTCTGCCTGTAATTTCACCCCGTTCCACGTTCAATTTTCTACCAGGTGTTTTAAATTATTCATTATGTTTTGAAATCATGTGTTTTGTTACCTGCGTCCAAATAGTACTGAAAAGCACTATGCCATAAAAAAATTGGAATAGAAATCTCTTTGAAAAAATTGTTTGATATCCTCAAGAGTTGTCTGCACATTAAAACTATTTTCAACAAAAAGCACCTCATTCTTTAGGTATTACGTAATTTTACTATGTTAAAATATAAAAACTACGTCAATCGATACATTGATATTAAATATTCTATCGTTCACCTTAATGACATTGCAGAAAAATAGGTTTACAGATCTTGTTCGAGAAAACCGAACTAATAACCAAAATACTCGTATATGAACAATAAATTCGGTAAAGTTAAAAGAGCACATAGATTAAGTCATTGGAGAAGTTAGTCAAAACTATTGCAACCAAAGCTAAGGCTAACAAAGCAAATGTTTTAATTGAAACTTGGAGTAAGGTGAAAGTAGTAACAAAAAATATTGCGGCAGTTTAAGAACTGTTTAAAGTGGAAGGTACAAATATGACAAACAAATTAGACAGAAAATACTCTTTGATCAGAATGTTAGTCAGATGGAAGATAGTAAAAGAAGAGTAGCTCGGAATGATAAAGGAAAAACAGCTGATTCCAAAAGAATGAAAAGCCAAGTTTTCACTTCGCCTGGTCCAACTGAGCCGATACGATAATAATAATAATACACTGAGATTCCGATTAAATCATGAATTTTCTTCATCTCAACCAGCTGAAGAACCGATATACTTGCAGAACCTATGTTGACCAGGTCTCTAATGAGAGGTTATATCGAGTCTAGGTCCCCTGTGAACAGAGCCCTAGACCCTCCTCATGTAAAATACAGATCCATCACTGACAAGCTGGTTAAACATGCATAACTCAAGTCAAGGAGTCCCAAATCATATCTGTCAGTAAACCAAAGATTAATGGCAGTACATCAGTACCTTGTAATATTGTTGTGGTTGTATAAATGAAGTATTTAATGAGTTGTCTTTTTAAAGGTTCTTGGATGGTTATGTTTTGGACGAATGATTTTTTCTAAGCTGCAGACTTAAAAGAATTTCTAAAGGAAGGCCTATTTCTGATTAAAAGGTAAGGGTAAAGTTTGTCTTGTTTTGTTTTGTTGAATCGAAGTTAGGACTAAAAAATCCTCTCTACCATTCAACCTCGACCTTTACCAAATTGTAAGTGGTGACTGCGGTGATTGAACCCGCGCTACCGGATTGATGAGACACTGGAGACCAATCAACAAGAAATAACCTTATCTCATTTGTTTAACAGTTTTAATTTTTAAACTGTTACATATCCTTAGTTTTGACCTTTTATGTTCTATATTCCTGGGAGTCAAGTTTTGTGTCTCCTGCTGTACAATACCTGCAGACCAAATACCTTTGATTGAATCCGGGTCTAATTGAAGTTCTGACAATTGGAACTCAAGTCTTGAAGTCAATTATTCAATGAGTTGGAATGACTTCGGCAGTTCTCTACTTCCAGCTCTGCCTGTAATTTCACCCCGTTCCACGTTCAATTTTCTACCAGGTGTTTTAAATTATTCATTATGTTTTGAAATCATGTGTTTTTGTTACCTGCGTCCAAATAGTACTGAAAAGCACTATGCCATAAAAAAATTGGAATAGAAATCTCTTTGAAAAAATTGTTTGATATCCTCAAGAGTTGTCTGCACATTAAAACTATTTTCAACAAAAACGCACCTCATTCTTTAGGTGTTTTTAATTTCGTATTAAAACAAGTTTTACATAGCTTAACTGATTGCGACTGATCGTAATATTTTGTTTATGAGGGGTTCATATAAGAACGTGTTTGAGTGGTTAAGGTTAATGTTTCCTTGGATAACATGGCGTCAAAACCAATGCTTATGGACTTACGAATTCAAAGATGTAAATATTTCAAAGCAGGGTGATACGTTGAAATGGATCCTTACTTGTTTCCCACTGGATGATAACTGACCTGTTTGACGACATTTTAATTTATGTCTTCAACACCAATTCAAATTACAATATGAAAATTATGCCAAGAGTTGGCACTAACACTTTCATGAAGCTACAACTAAATACCTTTGACTTTCAGGTTGTGTTAGAGACCTTAGTTGGATGTAGCATGCGTTTTATACTCGTATACTCACAACGTATAATGTCCAGAAGAAGACAAGTGAGAGGAAAGTTACGCTGCTCAGTCTACAGTTTGAGGGTTTCTTAAACTGCAAACATTCTGCATTTTGATAGACACTACATAAATTTAGAGTTGATGGAAACACAAACAATCCAATAAAACTGTTTATTAGTTGGTTAGGCCTTTCGAGAACATAGTTCTCATCGACATATCAACATCAACTGAAGGTTATGTTTACTAGATATTAAGGTCTAATTTTCTAAATATAATTATGTTTATAAAACTGTAAAAATTCTGTTAACTTTGTGTTTGTCTCAGTATTCTCAGATGAATAGTAAGCAGGAATTATGGAGGTAAAACCTGATGAAACATTTAAAAACGTCCTGTATAACACTACAACCAAAGAAGTTAATGACCCACAAGTATTGCAATGATTAAATGTCATTTTTCCAACCTCATTACAATTCTTAATATTTCTTTTCTTAACAAACTCATAGGTAAATCTTGGGTGACAGGTTTTATCACACATCGTGTGTTTTAGTATTTCCAGAGAAGTACTGAAGTACTAATTATTTTCTAGAATTCAAACTAATAATTATAATATGATATACTCAGTTCCCTTTTGTATTAGTAGCTAAGATTATGGATTATTAAGGTTTGACCATTTAAACGTGCAATTGAAACCACCCTTACGGAATAAGTTATTAATATGCTCTCGTGCTTAATGGGCACAGCTAATAAGAAAAAGGAACTGGAATCAACTAATAAAAAGACGACACACCTCGTGTTAGTGGTATCTAAGGGCTGATTGACCCAGAATGGGGGTCAGTTTATTGACCAGCTCGGTTATCAATAGAGAGGTCACTGGGGACCACTCAGTGTGGCCATGTTTATGAGTTATGGTTGCCATGGCGACCATGTACCCCTGGGACGCTGAAATATGGCACCCTCTTCATTCCGTAAGTAGTTACTGACCCGAGTGTGTAACCTGCTCTTGTACTGTTCTCTTGTACTCGTATGTGCATCATATTAATTAGATAGATACATTAGCTAAATCAGTGAACTCGTAACTAAGTTGGGTTTGTTCGAATGTATGCTTTGTTATGGTTTCTGTGATGGAGATGAAAAGTATGTAAGGTAAACGGTTATTAGCGAGTGTTCTTAGGCGATTCTTATTTCCATCGCCGTAGACCGAACGTCATAGAACAAAACTATTTGCAGTTTTGAGTTTTCGACACTTCCTGTCCAAGTTTCACTTAATTTAGTACAAATGTTTCTTTTTAAAATCTCTAGGTTAAGAGTTCACTGAAATTAATCTGTTGGTCAACGGATATAAGATTGGATGGAAAATTAAACTTAGTATAAACATTTAGGCCTATGTCATACTACCCAACATAGGAATATGTATTCCAAGAATCAGCAAAATATGTTTAGTCAGACAAGGTCGGCGGTGGAAAATTTCTTTTGATATAGTTGAACGGATTGTGTTGATTTTGGTACACAATTATTGGACAATCGGACAATTCTGTTTTTCGGACATTAAGGAGAAGAAATCATGATACTACTTAACTACGTCTCAGTATAAATATTTTATCACAATCGTATAAAATATTTTAAGAAGGTAGTAAAAAAATTCACAGTAGATTAAAAATGTAACCGGTTTGAAATTTTGGTAATATAGATTTTCCAATGTTTTAGCGTATGTTGCAATTCTTTAAGTTTGTTTTACTTGCTTCTTAAAGACCACAAGGTGACTAGGAAACTAAAGTATACTTTGTGTCCGGCTTGAAATTACATCGATGGTGGGAAACTAATATCAATAATTGTTAAAAATTAAGCTATGTATGTACATAAGTACAATTTCATACATCTAAAACTGCATTTTCCCTCAACTGTACCGACATTTCCTGCAGTTACGTTGGCGTCACCAGCACTATCTGAGTTGACAACATTGTTGCGTTGTGGTTGGCAATATTGTAATCACATCTGTAATGAGTGTGGGGTTTGTGCCCCCCCGAGACACCCACCACACCCCCCGGACTCACATACAACTTGCCCCCCCAGGGAGTAGATCTAACGTTCCCGCCGCCCCATAGCGTCGTCCCTACTCTGTCCTATACACATTCTACTTTAATAACTCTGCAGCATTATTACACAATTTCCTGTTGTAAACTCTTTCGGTTTAAATCATAAGAATAAATAGAGGATACTTTTAGGAGACATTAAACGATTGCATTTTTGTCAAGTCATTGTAGTTCAACAACTAGATAAAACAGTTAAGGTGACACTTTTTGAATTCATAAAATAAGAATGGATCATTTACTCAAAAGTACTGTGAAACAATAATGATGGTCTTTTTTCTTGGTTTGGGTGTTCTCATAACGCAAAACAGTTTTTCAAGCTAAAGAAATTTTCAGTTTATCCTATTTGGATAAACATCCGTTTTTCTATTTTTCTCTGGCCAGAATTTTCAGAATCAAAGTGTTGGAGCTGCTTCGTTAATTCTTAAAATAGGTACTGTCTTAAGTTTTTTAAACTGGATTGACTATCTGATTTCTTTGGTTGTACAAAGGCTTCATACTTTACTTTGATGCAAACCCAACAAAACTTTACGAGTATTTTAAGGTGAACATGAATGATGATGAGCTAGATGAGGATTTTGATGGGTGATGAGGTGGTCTTTGACACAAATAGTCCCACTGTTTAGATGGGTCATTAATAATATAGCCCTACAAACCAATAGATGTGGTCATCATACTAGATTGAGCATCCAAAAGCATTGGTTGTATCAAGAAAGCATAATATATAACACCGAAAAACGTGCATTTAGTGTTAAGAGTACCTTTTACGAAATCTTTCTTTAATACGACAACTCTTGGTACTGTTATAAGACTAAAATATCTACTTTTTGGACAGCTACGAGTAAAAAAACCTAGTCTTGTAAGTTGTATGGTTGCCCAATAAAGCAAGTTTGGGACTCCCATCAGAACCGTTCTATCCTCAATACTGTGAAATGTTCTATTTTGTATAGGCTACGTACAACAACTTTTGCAAAACAATGATAACGCGATCATATTTCAATAGTGTTGAGGCGTGGGGTGGATCCTCTTTTTCTTCTAAAGTTTTCGTCAAACAAAAGGGAGCCATAAGAATTATAAAAGGTAATTCCCTTTGAGTTCATGTAGAGGCGTCTTTAGACAGCTAAATCTCCTACCTTTTCCTTCCCCTACATTCTCAAAGTCATAAGTGCCACTGGCAATTCACGATCCCATCCACAAACTGTTGGTTCAGGGCACAGGTTCCCGACACGTCATGGAGCTAATCTCCGCACCCCCAGACATCGCTTGGCTCTCTCCCAAAGAGACACCGCGTGCGCTGGAGTTATCTTTTTTAATGCTCTACCCCGAGAAATAAAATTATGCAAGGGAAAACTTTTTCTTCGGCGTCTAAAAACTACCTAATTGGTAAAGAGGCTTATAGCGTTCGGGAGTTCCTGTCTGGCTGAATAAATTCAGTTGATTGCCGTTTAGGGATAAACTAAATTAAATGTAAATGTAACAATTTAATGTACTTATGAAAATTATATGTCTATTAATGTAACTAGCCTAGTATTTATTTATTGATATAAGACACTGATGTCTATAATTGTGTTCATTATTTATTACTCCTATTTATTATTATGACGTTTGAGATGTGCATACATGTACTTTATTCAATAAAGATATTTAAATATTGCTTTATTTATCGTCGCAACCCAACTCCCTTCCCATTTTTATAGCCAACTTATATTGTGTATTGAATCCAAATGTTCAAACTTTTGGCAACGATAAAGCTATTTTGAACGGTCTGGAATGTATAAAATTGCAATCACACGGCGTTGGATAGGCAAAAGCACAGCTTTGACGCTCTGCGTGCTTTGCTTTCCCTTAAATGAAGGCACTAACCCGTACTTTAATATTCTAGCAGTACTTTAATGCATGTTCTTTGTGTTGCATTCATAATTTGCTACGTATTATTAAATTTCGTGTCTGGAGTACCTAATGTGGATAGAATGTAGAGAGGTTTTTTCGTAAAAACCACAAAACAATTCGTGAGATTTACATTAACTATAAAAATCTTGCCGCAAAAATGCTTGAACAGTAAAATGCTCTATTATAGCCTTTGTCTTCTCCAACATATTTTTATTGTTATTAAATGTTATTAAGACAAGTCGGTTGAGTTTCCCTTTTTTAACAGAACTGCAGACTTTATATAATTAATAAATGTTAAGGCAAAAACAATAATGATTACTTGTTTCTAAATTTTATCATTGAAATTTCGAAATTCATAACATTAGGTCTCGGGTTTAACATCATCTACAAATGATTTGATTACTTGTGCAGAAGTTGTCCTACACTTCTGGTTAAATACGAATGGGAAAACACATTTATTCAATACAACATATGAAGAGATTTTGGAAACGCCCCTAATCACACAGTGCAAAATCGGAATGTATACTTTTCAAAACACTGTTATGAAATGTTTATTCAGGCGAAGTTATGACTAGCTAGTCCTCTCTTACATTCAACCTGAAACCCTATACTATAACACTAGAAGGCAAAAACCAGCAAGTGATTTATTTATTGATTGACTGCAATAAAATATTTGGGTATGTCTTATGTAAAAATGCTCTGCGATAAGGTCTGCTTTGGCATTAACCATACGATTGTATCTTTCTTTTTTATCATAAAAACTTCGAATTAAACTTAACTGAATTTCGACTCAAACTAAGAGTTTGGCCAGGTAAAGTACTCGTTGCAAGACTACTAGTAGAAGCGGCCGAGGACGCGAAGTTACAAGATCACTTCTGAAGCCATTACTGAAATTACTTGTCTTGAAGAGCGTTTCTTAGTCAGGAGTCAATCTTAATTAGTTCTGTAGTTGTGGAGGCGCTTGAAGACGTCGACTCTTGGGACACAGAGTAATGCCATAGTTCAGTTAGAAAGGTGTTTAATGGGAAATCGTTAATACAGGTATGATATTTTAATTCTAGCTTCGTGTATAAAAATAGTCTTCCTTGTTTACAGCTTGGTTTTGAATGGTTATCAAAAAATTCGGCAGGTAAAAATATCGAATTATTGTTTAGTACCTATTTGGTTGAGAGGCTCTATTGTGACGATCGTAGGTGTCGATATAGCTAAAATATGTCATAAACGAACGGAAGTGACGTGTAGGCTACCAACTTTTAGACGAGAGTTCGTAAAAAATTTCAAAATATCAAATGAATTTTTGAACATTCATCATGCCGAGGTCATGCCATTAACATAGAAATCAATGGATTTTTCTACCAGTTATTATGTTTAAAACTCAAATTATCATGTGTGCACTTTAACAATTTATAGTAATATTACACCTGAAACTCGACGGAACTTATTAAAATTGATACTTGGTACTTTTGTTACTTATTTTCCTATAATACTTAAATTAGCCATATGGGTACAGTAAATTCAACTCTTCTATCTTTGAGGCTAGTGTTTGAAAATAAAAACAATAGAGTAAGAATTTGCAGCAAATAATCTCAAGGCTCCTGGAGAATCCAAAAATTTGGGATAAGAACTCGTCTCTTTTTTATCCATGCAAAAAATACCGTTAAAACTAGCAAGTATTAAGTACACTTCAAACTGTTAAAATTTTCCCCGGCATGTTTTTTTTTATTATTATTATTTACTGTAGTAGTCTCTATGTTCATTTCAGATATATGTTTGTATTCACATAAATAAATACTTAACCACTAAGTATAAAATGTTCAAGACAAACTCACCGAAAAAATAGCAGTGATTGCCTAGTTTTAGCCAACAACAGACAGGGGGGTGGCGCGGGGTGGTTATGTGTGATGGGGGGGTAGTGTCTAGGGATCTTATTGCTGGTCTAATAGAGACCGTTATCTATTCCAAGTCCCCAGCCCCTACACTGGACACTGTCACATAAATATCTCATCAAAACTGTGAACTCAATCAATAGTTGTAGTGGTGCTTGCAAGTTTTTTTTCAAAGATTTAATTATTTTATTGAACCCGTGGATCAAATCGTTCAGCAATTAACGCATGGATATCGATTAACTAATTGATAAACAATGTTGCTTAGATAAAAAACTAGTTGACTCCCCAGTAGCATTTAACATTTACTTCACTTCATAAAATTTTTACTTGGTGTGGACACATATAATTAAAAAAAAGTAATATCAGTATAACTAGTTTGGCAAAACAGTTGGTAATATGCTTAAAATAAATTAAAAATTATACGTTTCTTATGCCTATACTTAAATATTAAAATAATATTAGACATAATAAACAAGAAAATGTCATAATTCAGAGAAACTTAAGAAATATAAAAGGGATGTTTGATATTTAATAACCTTGTTAGTATGTGGGGAAAAAGTATTATGTAATTTCATACACAAATTAAAAACCACTGAAATTTTAACATTAAAATCAAAGTTAAATTTTAAAATAAATGTTATTGGGTAATAGTGAAATAAAATGAATATATTATGTAGAGTCTTTATAACAAATTTATTAAATAGTTGTATTTAAAAACTTGTGTGAAGAATATAAAAATTGTATATATGTTGTATAAAACGAGCTGTATACATATACATAAGCTCAAACGAGTATTTTCTGTTTAAAACAATGAAAACCCCTATTGCTGACGTAATCAATAAAAAAGCCTGCCATTAATTTTACAAGTTCAAACTTTACATAATAAACTTCCATTTTAATTCAAAAGCTCACCCTTCTGTCAAAATGACAAATGGTGCGGTTGAATTACTGTAGTTGCAGCAAGTCCCACGAGGCGCGCCACTGTCTGATGTTGTTGGGAACTTGTGGTTAATTAAGATTGACCCGTGATTAAGAAATGTTGCTCAAGACAAGCAATTAGAATAATGGCTTCTTGCAAGACGTTCTTCCCCCCTCCCTCCACGAGTGGAGTAGACTCTTCTACAGCAGTTCAAGAAGTCTTCTCAGAGAGATTTCAGCATCAGAAATGATTAGCAGTTCACTCGTGTTAAATCATACTGGGAAAATTGTTCTATTGTCTATGGTTTTGGATTTGTGTGATATGAGACTTATACTCTAGTATGTTGTATTGCGACTTCGTTGGCATTTCACCAACAGTTATTCTATGGCGAAGTTAAATCGAAATGAACAAAATTCAATGAGGCTTGCCGATAATAATTTGGTATTTTTAACCTAATATTAGTGGTAAAGGAGTCTTCCATAAAAATCAAACAATTATGTCTTTCAAAGAGAGGTCCTAATGCTGAAATTGTTCTTTATCTAGTAGTGCAGCTCCAAATTTGGAGTTTGGAAGCAACAGTATTGTGAGTAGTTTCAGAAGTGAAGAAAAAGTCTGTTTTTGAAATGAAATGAAAAAAGTCTTTATTTACGTGGCGAAGTTAGGACTTTACAGTCCTCTCTACCACTTAACCACAAAGTCATCTGATGACTTAACGAATTTAAGATTGTAAGACTTTACATCTTAAATCCTCCAAATACTTAAGTCTTAAGTAAGTGTCATCACTTTAAAACCGTGTCCTAAATGACAACTGATTTGGCTGTCATGTATCAAAATTTAAGACTTATTTCTCGTTTGAATTCAGATAATTAAATTTATTCGTTTTCCACATTATTGTTTACGAAATTCAAAACTAGCACCTTCTATTAGATGAGAACCCCCAAATACTCGTTTGTTTTGCTGCTGCAATTCAATTAAAGTCAAGTTATTCAATAACTAAAAAGGTTAATATTACACAAGCCTTAAAATTCTTACCTAATACAAAACCTGTATAAATACACATGCGCCACAATTAAAACCAATCCTCTCCGAAAACGAAGCAGAATAAGAAAAGAATTGAGAGTAATAGAAAAACAATCAGATCCAGAGAGGGTTAAGAGGGCGGTTCGGCGATAGGATCGGGGCAAAAGGAACGATAAAATTGAATAGGTGACCCACACACACACACCACCACACACACACATACACTGAAGTGAAAATACAGCCGAAACACTCAGAGTTACCCAGTCAGGGCACGTTTCAGCTAAACGGTCTCACAATTTCTAAAGCAAAAATACCCTCTACAGTCTACATTACTGCGGTCAGGGTAGCCAGGCGGTTTAATCTTGTCAATTATCATTCGTATAAACAGCTATAAAGGTTCAAATTAAATAACCAGGCCAACACGCAGATAAGCGCTAAAGCACCGCTGGCATGAGTGAATCGAATTTCCTTCGTAGTTTGTTACTCTGATTCTCTCCACTCACAGCCTCGCTTCAGCCTTCAGCCTCAGCTTGGCCTCCTGTATGACCACGGACATTCACTGCGCTAAAAGCCTCAGACTTACGAGTTTTTACTGGAAGTGGTACTAATTATCATAAAATAAAACACAGTCCAAATTTCATTGAAATCGGATTATTCCGTTGTCATAGCAAAAACTCACTTTTTGGCCGCCACTTTGAATTGACTTGATGGATTTTATTATATTTATGTATATTATGTTATATTTGTACAGCAATAACCTTTGGTATATTTATGTATATTATGGTAAATTTATACATAAATAACTTTTAGTATATTAATCTATAATAACAAAATACATATTTATTTTGAATATCATTAAAATTGGACGAGATTTACTGTTATTAGATTATAAAAACCCCCTTTTTGGTACCCCACCAAAGAGAGGGGTACCGATAGTGTGATTCTTGCTGGTTAACGAACTCGACTGAGATATTTACAAAAGGAACACTTGAACCAAATTTGGTAAAAATTGGACACAAATATAAACAAATATATATATAAAGTTTTGAAACATGCTTAAACTTGTTCTGGGGGTCAGGATCGGTGGTCATTTCATAGCCCCGGGCCTGGGTCTTACCTTGCTGACGGCTTGAATATCTCATTTTTCGGAAGAATTTCGATAATAAAGTACCAATGCCCATCCCAGGTGTTAAAGGTTTGTATTGAGGATTTTGCATTGAATACATACAGGTAGACAAACTCTAAGCAACAATACACTTTATATCCACTTATATCCAATGACGGATAGACTTGACTCTGGCCCGCGATTGGCGGTCTTGCAAACTACAGAATGTCAATGTTAATTAACCTATGGTGTGCAGTTATCAGCTGTGCCTTAAATATTTTACCAATCAGCAAGAAAATTTGCTTTTGTTTTTATTCAAACTCCGAAATTTAACACCATAGTCCATTTGATTCGCTATCGCGAAAGACTAGTTTTAGTTTAATGAATTTATCACGATTATACGAACAAATTAAATGTATGAAACGTGTGATGTTTATAAAGTCACCCGGACCACAGTGGTATTTGTTTTTGTTTTAATAATTAAGGTTTTGTTTCATCAAGTATAGACTACAGCTTGTTTTCAATTTTAGTAGGTAAAAGAATTGTTGATAATCTGATTTGAAGTGATTTGTTTACTCTGAAAAACACCTGTTCACCACGGCTTATGTTTGCCGAATAACACAAGGTAGACAGAGACTCTTAAGAGTGTTTGGTTTTGTCAGGACAACCAATTTTACTTAAAACTAATTTTAGATGTTAAAGTTTTTAAGTTATAAATCAAACAATAATGTATCTTTACAGCATCTTATGAATTGTGAGCCTGAATTACACATGTCATTTAGTAAAGGATGCGTTGATTATGTAACGAGCCTATCTAACTAGAGACATTTTTCACCAAAATAACTTATTTTTCCTTTGTGTGATTAAGGCCTTCAGCCAATACAGCTAATAACGCTAACAACAAGACCACGTGTAAGCAGTCTCGATTCAGCTCCTGTTCGAGGCTACTTAGACGCCGGTCATGTTCTCCAGCTTCCACGTCTCATACAGTAACCAATCACAATGGGTCTGACGTGTGAGGTGACCGAGTCTAGGTGGGAGGTTCGTACATCTTCTCACTCTCTCCTTCAAGCATCAATCAAACTATTAACATCTATTTTTATTAACTCTTTGCACATTTCTCTTAAACTTTCAATTTAAACAATTTTATTGCATTTTAATCATTTAATAACTTTCTAACTATAATATCCAAGTGTTACAAGTGTAATTTTCGTTTTATTTAACTTTTTACATTAAACTCTGATATTTTGGTGACCACGTGTTGACTCTTTATCCGTTTCAATCCTTTGATTGCAAGAGCTTTGAAGCTCTTGCTGGTGGCAGCGATACCTCTTATTGACATTTTAACCTTTTTAACCCCTCCGGTTACAATTACTGTTAGGCTAGATCATGTGCCAATGTTTTGTGTTATGTTTGTATGTAATTACTTTCACCTAAAGACGGAATCAGATTCTACATCCCAAAACGTCGTGTTCTTGTTGGTCACTCAAAACAATGGGAACGCCCGTAATAATATTTCAACCATAGAAATCGTAAACAAACTAAAAAATCTGTATTTCTTATTTCATTTGTAGTATGATGAAAGTATCGTTCATCACTCGTCCCAAAAGTGTCTTTTTAATCCTCGTTAATTTGACCTCTTATCAAAAATCGTCACTTCAGGACTAAGTAATGAAATATACTATTATTTCCCTTATTTAGAAATTTTTGAAAACCCAACGTAATCCTCCATAACTACTGGTATGCTAGCAACTCTAATCAAGCGCCCACGAGGAAAGCCACGCAAGTAACATGATACTCTCAACACTGAGACTTAAATAGAGTCTTTTCTCTACGTCTAGTGACAGTAAAGGACTGGGTGGTGTCTGGGGAGCTAATTTTCTAGCGTCTAACACAGAAGAGAGATGGTTATCAATTTTACTGTCTGTAGAAGCCACGAGGGACCTAAACTGGGTGTTACATTTTAGTTTCCTTCGTCTATAAATAACAAACCTTATAACTTTTGTGACAAACACAATCTTAGCTGATTGTTGAGTCCAAAGTTGTCTAATCCATTTTTGGAATAAATGTGTTTTAGCAAACATTAACCTCATTAATATCCGTTTCTTATTAATTTTCTATGATGAATCGGCAATCTTACATTACAGACATAACTATTTTCATAAATCATATCACGGGATGAGGTTACGTTTCAATCAATTTCGAACAAAAACAAGTGCATTAGGAAAGTCATATGGTTTATGCCGGCAGCTAATAAAGCTTTCCTTTACAAAATAAAACTTATATGAAGATCATGTCCTTATTTAGCGTATTAAATGAAGTACCCTGTGCCGTTACAAATTATTACTGTAGGCTTTATTGTATGTACGATAATTAACTTCCTAATTACTTGACTAATCAAATGCAAATATGTGAGAGTAAATTTTTGGAAATAGAAATGTTATTTTTCTTACTATCGATTCAAGTAGTTAAACCATTTCTACATAATAAGTTTTCTTTTTTACGCTTTTAACCATTATTTACTGTCTACGATTGTGAATTTCGTAAATAATCTATTTTTTATCTTTGTTCTGAAAACAGCTGCTTTAGACACATGTATTGACAGTGCTAAAGTGTCACTTTTTCACCCAGGTAAATAAGTATTGTTTTGATGATA
The DNA here is from genome assembly GCA_018831715.1 of Matsumurasca onukii. NCBI lineage: Eukaryota > Metazoa > Arthropoda > Insecta > Hemiptera > Cicadellidae > Matsumurasca > Matsumurasca onukii. Next base: position 76,468,617 of record CM032058.1, on the reverse strand, counting down.
TTTTTCAGACAACAATATAATCAGACTGCTGAGTTGAAAACAATGTTTACTTAATCAATTCTTTATTATATTAAAACATTTACTGGCCTTTATTTCTTATTATTATTTCCATCATGACAAAAAGTATCGTTCATCACTCGTCCCGAAAGTGTCTTTTTGACCCTCGGTCATTTCTTAACTTGACCTCGTGTCAAAAAGTGTCACTTTAGGACCTAGTGATGAAATATATATTGAGCCCTCACAACTGAACAAGACCCAAGTTGAGAAACAAATAGTTGAAAATAAAACGCTATATTTTTTACAACAAAATAAAAATGGAAAATGTCATGTATTGAAATAAGGTTGCACACATTCGCCGGCACAGAGTTTACAGTATCATTGACAACATTGAAATGTAATAACGGCGCTTGCAGCGCAGCGTAGCGAGTAGTAAACGAACTAATGAAGGCACAAGGGACCGCCAGACAGCGCCACTTTCGCTAATTAATGATGAATATTACTCTGTGGGATAGTTTTTGAGTCTGTCCCTCGGGCGGCACTAATTTATGTTGAGTGCAGGCAGGCCACACAACCCGCTGTTTGTACAGTTGAATCAGCTTTTCAGCGACCTCAGTTTTGTCAACCCGACCCTAGTTTCACACTAATCGTGATGCTGTTTTTTGTGCAGTGTTCATTTGCGGTTTTTATCTTTGAGCCTTTTGCGCTGCTGAAGTTCAATCAATGAGGAAGTAACTTTTCCCAAATTGAAGGCAAGTACTAGTTATAGTGTTATCAGTAATGAGTGGTGCAGTTTCGACTTTCTCTAAAATTGTAATTAGTCAAACTTAAAGCTCCAGGGAACTAAAAGCTACCACTGTATTCGGGAACTCAAATAGTTGTTAACATGTATCACAAAACAGCTGTCCTCATTGTTAACCTCATGGTTTTGAATAAACTTGAATGTTTTGTTTTCAATGTTTTCAGATCAAGAAAACCCCAAGTGTTTGGTGTGGTTCAGCGAATTAAAGTTATTAACACTAGTGCAGTGAAGATCTAGGACGACTTTGAACAAAGTTTGTTCCTCTTTGAAATATTATTATTGAAATAACATAATTACAGTGTTCGACTCTGGATCAACAACGGTGCTTCCTATGCCTTCATCCCAGTCTCATATGAAACAAATTCTCCAATCAGATATTCCTAACTCTATGATTTATAAGTCAAAAGAATTTAAAGGTATGGGACTGTTCAAGGCGGTTCGGGAGACCTATATACAACACATAAATATGTATTTAACCTTATAATGAAAATTAATAACTCCTACATTTATCTTCTAAGAAACTTTCCAGAGAAATTAGAGAACTGTTTGAAAAGCTAAATTTAGATCACATTCTTCCTGAGCTGCAAGTTTCGTCCAAATGTATGACTGTATGAGAGATAAATTGCAAGAAGTTCAGTATCAAAACAGTTTGCCTTACAAAAAAGAGGTATGTGTCTTTTTGAAGAATGTCCCAAAGTGAATCTTAATACACAGAACTCTAAATATTTCTCAACATCGGAGCTCAAAAATATGCTGAAACTAGTTGGAGATGTTGCACCAACAAGGTCTAATCACGGCAGATACAAGGACGGGAACCAGTGTCGCAATTGTGCGATAGGCCATTGAGACTTACACCTTTGAATCTTCTTGGAAAATGTCCGTTTGGCGACCTTATAAGAAACCAAAGACATCATACAATCAGATGTTTAATGGCAAATGCCTTTAAAAGAAAAGGTTTTGAAGTCTATAAAGAAATTGAAGGTTTAGCTGATCAAGGATCTATTCGCCGAGCTGACATCTTGGCAATCAAAAGAAACCCCTAAAGCTACATAACCAACAATTTGATTTTAAAAGAACAACTCCCAACCATAAGAAGTGCACACAGAAAGAAAGAAAATTTACGACTAAACCAAACATTCAGGAAAATACAAAATTGAAAACATTGAAACATTTGGATTATTATTTGGCTCAAGAGGGACTATAACTAAATTCTTAGGTTTCATTTGGACACCCTTAAAATTAGAAAAGAAAGTTTTATTTCAAATTTCAATTATAGCAATTAGATCCAGTACAGTATAAAAATTTTATAATATTAAAACCTGTATTGACATTTATTTCTCATTATTATTTGCATCATGACAAAAAGTATCGTTCATCACTCTTACCGAAAGTGTCTTTTTAACCCTCGTCATTAACCTTCGGACGTTAACTTGACCCCGTGTCAAAAAGTGTCACTTTAGGACCTAGTGATGAAATATGCTATATCAGGTAATTTAAAATAGTGCCATTTCAATGAAAATTGTTTTTTGTCCTAACATGTGTTGTTATTTTGCTAATACGCAAACAAAATGCACCATTCTTTTGTGAAAACCCTGTACTTTTTGAACTGTAACGATTTTCCGTAATATTTTCTTTTATAATAGCTATCTTTGAATCAAGATAATTAGTAGGCCTATTATCCATTGCTATTTTACAATTGCCTCTCTAGCACATACTCAGTCTACTAGCATTTGAGTTATTGTATTTTATAATAAGATACTTTCTTTTTACTTCTTTAATTTACCAAAAATAAACTTTAATAAAATTTAATTTATTTATAAAATTTAAGATGACTAAACCTGTTGTTAATTCAGCTTAAATTAGGAGAACAAAGTAGATATATGCCATTTCAAATATACTGACACTTTTTAGCAAACTTCTTAAACATGTTTAGAGCATTTTAATTTAAATTCTTGGAAATCGGTGTATTTATTAGTTTAATGCTTTTTGTTAAACGTATACAAAAACTTCTAACTCTCGATGTACCGGTATTAATATTTTTTACCGTCAACAATAACATAAGAAAATGTGGTATTAAGTTAAATAACAAACACTAGGTTCGTCATCTTAATCCGGCTGTATAGAGTTCCACTCAATGTTTCTTTAAACCCGTGTTGCTGGAAGAACCTCGAAACTCATTTTACCCCATAAAAATTCAACGCGCATACAGAAAGAAGAAACTTTTTGAAGGGGAACGGGAAGTTCAATCAATTGCTGAAGTGGAATTTGTTGGCTTTTCTTTTCTTTAAAGTGAAGATAAACAGAAATCTAGAGAACTACAATAGGATTAGGTGATAGATTTAAACAACTCATAAGGTTTAAAAAGCTAGTGTACTATTATGTGATACCTTTCAAAATATTGGGGTTTTATGATGTATAATTATTTTCACCGCTAAGCAAAAGGGTTTATCGAGTACTTCAATTATTTGCTTAATATATATTAGTCAACCATAAGTTTATATTTTGAAGAAAATTCAAACAGGCCAATAATAGTGATTTATTCACCACTAGTGCTTTCGACAGTCATGCTGCCATCTTCAGGTTAAGCGAAAGTTGCATACAATAAAATGATTAACAAGTCAAAACTTATAAAGTTGTTGAATCTTCAAACTAAATGGAAACATTCCATCTTTTTCATTAGAGTTTGTACAGGTAACGAATCAGATAAATTTAATGCCCAAATATGTGTTAATTTTCTCAATACGAAAACTAAAGTAAATTTGGAGTTCAGGCATGTTCAACCAGTACATATTCTTCTTTAAGTCAAAATTTCTACAAACACAACTATTACAACTAGACGACACTTTATTATATCTTCTTTTGCAGACTCGTCTAAAATAATTTAACATTACGGGTTTGACGCACTGTAAACTGGCTCTAGCTAATGTAGCCCAGTGTGGTTCACCTCTTCAATAAGTGTTTGGGAGGGTTGTGCATTAGTTTGTGGATCTAGCCATTTACTGCGCTATTGATCCTGCGGTTTCATTAGGGTGGGTAACTATTCGTGCTGTTTTGTTTAAATGTTATGTCATATCAGAGTTTGTCTTTTATACGGGCCAACATTCCCTCTCCAAGGACTGGCGCAAGTCGTAGGTTTATATGCATGTTTGATGTATACTCAGCCTTCAAAAGTTTTCTGTGATAATAACAAAAATATATACAGAGTTTTCAAATAATACTCGTTAGTAAGATTGTCATAACTTGTTGTCATAAATTGATTGTCATAACTAGATTGTCATAATTAGATTGTTAATTAGATTGATTAACCATAACAAATTCATTGTCAAACATCTTAGAAACATTAGTTCAAAATGTGTCTACAAATGTACATACATTTTAGAAACGATTAGGCCACGCGAAGTTCGTTGACGCCATCTTGAAAAGTTGGCTTTTTCTGCCCAAACTTGCTTCATCCTATTGTAATGAGCTATTTGGTCTCTCGTGAGCCTAGGCTTACTCTTCTAGTTTTAGTGACTACTGTACCTGTGTTAGTGAAAAATTCTTTTGGATCAAACCACTGAAGTATAAATTTTAATTATATAAAATACATAACAAAACGTTTCGTCTACACTATGGCAGACATCTTCAGTTGTGTAGACAAAGAAGAGTAAAAAATAAATATATAAAATGAAAAAATATAAAATGTATAGAGAGTATAAAAAATTCAATGATAAAATACAATGTTGTACAATGGGAATTACAATGTTCCAACAATTCTGGCTTGATTACTGTGGTATATAGTTTGAGCTTTGCGTACTTACAGAACAATTTATTACCGTACATCTTTTGCGTTAATCTAAAAGCTGTATCAGCTATTGTTAGCTTAGTTGAATAGACCATAGCTCAAAGAAAGAAGTAGCATATTAATAGGTTTAAAACACAACATTTCGATTGCAATATTTTGAGGGTGTGCCCAATGTTAGCATTTTCAGATTTCACCGCGATCAACATTTTAAATTATGCACATTGCATTACAAAAAAAGTAAAAATTGCATTTTAGTGTTTTTTAATTTGTATCAGCAGTACAGAATCTACCAAAAGCACGTGACGGAGACGTAGAGGTTAATTCTGCAGAGTGGAGGGTTAATGTTAACGCGCCAATAAACTGCGACATCAGCGCCGAGGCGGGAAACAGAGTAACTACCGGCAGTCACTTCACCTGATGTAATCACATCTCATACAGAGTGTAACTCCTAAACCAGGGGGATAGAAGATGAAAACATAGCAGAGGCGTAGTCACAAGCTCTACCGTGAATACTAGCGGATTTCCTATACTGGGTAGAGGTTATACCGGAGGTACCCGTTATGGGCCCACAGGTCGCATTTTTCTCCGATTTTCACGAAATTTAATATAAATGTTCCTTTTGTAAATATCTAGGTAATGTTTGTTAACCAGCTAAATTGGCCCCCGGAAGTGCCCTTTATAAGTACCGAGTGTCCCACGAAGAGGTTTAAACGTTTAATTTTATATTACGTGCCCATTCATGCACCGAACATTTTTAAACTTTACATAGTTTACAAAGCATAGGTTCTAAAAATATTCTGGGAAAATTTCAGCTCCCTAACCTTTGTAGAAACAAAATGGCGGCATATTGAAAAACGATACTTTAAAAACATTAAAAAGGTGTTTTGGGTTTTATAAAATATTTTGATTGTTACATTCTAGGGCAATGTGACTTTTAAATAAAAAACTAGAACATAGCCTAATGAAAACCTTAAAGTCCAAAATTATTCAAACTGTAACCCATTCACAGCAACACACTGATAACAGCGCTTAAGAAATTATTCGTATGCTCTTACAAAGAAACTCCGCGGTATCCGGAGAAGTTCCTCTTCTACTGATAGTTTTAGTTCCTCATCATTATTGAAGCTATTGAAGCTATTAACCTTGTTCCTTCAAGTAAACCCATAAAAACAAGTCACATACAGTTAAATCTGGTGATCGGGGTGGCCAATCTAAAAAATCACTTCCACGATCAGATAATAACTCATGAAAGTAGTTTTTATAGGAAGCAAATTGGTAAAATTTTCAATGTGCCGCCATTTTGTTTCTACAAAGGTTAGGAGCTGAAATTTTCCCAGAATATTTTTAGAACCTTCTTTGCAAACTGTGTAAAGTTTAAAAAAGTTCGGTGCATGAATGGGCACGTAATATAAAATTAAACGTTTAAACCTCTTTGTGGGACACTCGCGGTATATAATTATTATATAGTATATATTCTTTTAAACGTACAGAAAAAGGAAGACACAGGTCTAAATTTTAGAAATATGTAAATGTAGGCTGAAAAGTGTTATTATGACAATCTGTATGATTCAGCTTCTTCAAAGTTATAAAATAGTTGTAATAACAAATAACTGTCATGTTTTTCATGCAATGAAATCATTCTTATATCTATTTCTCATAAATGTAAAAGTCATTAATTGTTTCATTGCATTAAGGTACAGTACTTAAAACACCTTTATGACCTGTACCATCATAACTATGCTGTTTCTATTAATTTATTAAACAATAGCTCAAAAGTTTGAAATATTCAGATTTTCAGCTCATTGCATCACACTAGCCGACCTACTGAGCTTACTAATTAGAGTTGGTGTCAAACGCAGAACCAACAATAACAATTTATCCTTTAATTCCAACTGACAGAATAGTAACTAATTCAGTATACCAAAAGCACCCAAACTTTCTACTGATCCTGCGCCAATCATGTGGTCAATCCATGATTAATTAACTAACTAATGAATGATTAGGATGTGTCCGCTGTCAAGCAACAAATTGATTCTCTGATATAAAGGCATTATATAAAAGTCCAATGGGATGTGTTGACTAATTATTGTTTGTGTATTTTTTAACTAGAGTTGTTTTCGGCAGCAAAGTTGGCGTTCAACAGTATGCAGTCTTAGTCTATAGATACAATGCTTAGTCGGTCTTCGTCAAAATTTGATGAAAAACTTACTCTATCCTAATTAGTTTATCTAGTTTAATCCAGCTACATTGTAGGGACTTACTCTTGAACTCTCCTTTTCGTGCATGCTCTTCTCAGCGTTAATTTAAATACGCTACATATCTGAGTTACTTATAGAGATAAGAGGGAAAAGACTTTTAGGGAATTAACGATACCCAGAAGAAATAGAAAATTATATTATATTTTAGCGTTGCTACTGTTACCCTGTATTAATTAGCTATGCGAAAGGGTGGCCTGCAACACTGCACAGTACGTAAGTCAACAGGAAGCGTGAGGTGAGGCATTGCGTGCAGCCACTTATTTATTTTGCTTTAAAATTTTATCAATTTTCCAGGGGAGGATTCTCGGACCCCTTTGACTGGGGTGCCTCCCAGTCCCCCTCTAGGAGTGCTGCCCAAGCCGCTCCTGTCTGAGTACAACGTGGGATTTGAATAAGGGCTAATATATAAAATGTTAAAATTGTATAAAATACCAAAGCGTATGACAAGTTACATTGAAAATCTTAGGTTGTTTGGTCACATTCGGTCTATGGAAGTATTTTATTACATCCATAGAATAAAATGTAATTTTTGTTTGCAACTAGCCCATGTAACTTCATCAATTAGGTTACAATAGTATTTTATTGTTAACCCTTGATTCTCTATCGTGTCCATATATTTCCTTATGGAGCCTTGGGCCTAAATATACCGTCTTTCCTGCAAATGTAGACCTGCACTTAGCAGTTGGAATTCAGTAAGAGTTCAACAGTCAATGTACCTTTTTGAGAGTGTACCTCACTCCAGTTTCGTGAGATTTTTATATATTTCAAATAAACCTGTAATTTAAGTTTGGGGTTTGATATGCGTGGCTGGTTGCATACAAATATTATACTTAACTGAACAGTTTTAAAGCCGTACCTCTGAGTTTTCCTGCTTGCTTTTTAAACGACTCGCCTTGCGTTGTAATGGTTTCACAACTATAACTGCATCAAAAGATGAATACAGCTCAACAAGCGATAAACGTGAATATACCCAGCAATCCTAAATACGGTAGCTAGACCTAAATAATAAAATTATCAACGACCCTCACGTTATAAGTAATTACTTTTCTCACGGTCACTCTAAATTATTAGTATATTAAATTCAACAAAATCATACAAAATTCAAATCAATATTACTGATGAGTCAGTTGATTGACATTGTTATAGGGTAATATTGATAGTGTAGGGTGGGCTCAACACAACCAGATAACATGTCCTTATTTAGAAACGTCCCAATTCAGAAAAGAATCCCATCAATAGTAGTCATTACGCCACTAGGCCTTCGGTTAAAAATTTTCCGTCGACATATATAATCGAATAAATGCGTTTTTTCATAGGAAACTTTTAAAAATTAAAAACAGGTGTTTGATACAAATATTAGCACAAATACACGCATTAATACAATCATCACGAATAAATTCCCCACACACTACCAAAAATGTCAGTTTTACCTGCTAAATGTATATTGTACGAAGGTAAGTTTTCCTCCGGCAGGTTGTGGAGCGGAGCAGAGGAGGGAGGAGGGGTCCCCCAGGAAGCCAGGTTCCCGAGGGATAGCGCCGCCATGGCTGACAGGGTCCCGTAGGACTCCCGAGCTCCCGGTCCAACATTCCGATCCATACCTTCACAGTTCCCTCGTCGAGTCGAGTTACATTTCAAAATAATATCAAGGACACTGCTCATTGTGTACTGCTTCATTATATTTGTATTGGGAAAAATTTAATTTTCGCGTAAAATATTTCTTAATTATTTTAGATGAGCGTTGGCATTTCTCTTGTTGGTGGGCTGTGTTGTAGGACGAACGTTCTTGTGCAAAGTAACCCAATTTCGAGGGAACAATACTCGACTGGTTGGACCCCAGAAAATTATAATATTATGTGAAGAATAGGCGTTAAAACAGTTGAATATGGTTTGCTGTGGGGTAGAGACCTAGAAGTTGAGAACTTGAAGATACGAACAAGTAAACAAAACAAAAGGTCCCGAAATATGTCTTTGCTATGATCGATGAGCGCATGAAATGAAATATCCAAGAGGTTCAGGAAACTGTGTGTTATTTATCTCAACTTATCAAAGTATTCGTTGCTTTTTCCTTCTTACTTTATCAAGTTCTATTAAATATACCACAATCTCTCACTCTCCTTCAAGCTCTTATAAGTTAAGCTATTTTCATTTCGTCCAGGTCACAACATAACCCGTGAAAGTCAGAACGTATCATATGACCGTGAAAAACTTGTAGTGTAACAGACTCCGTGCATTTGCTTTTTTGTCATTAAAGATTTTTAACACATCAGTAACATTATGATATTTAAATATGCTCTTAGTCGATGTACATTTCCCGAAAGAATGTCTTCTCAATTCTAAAAGAAAAAACTCCTCTGAAGGTTGTAGATACAATTCATAGTTTTGAGTAACCAAACCGTTTTAAAAGTACAACAACGAAATTATTACATCCTACACAAAATTAATGTCGGTTATTTATAGAGTCAATTCTTCCTTGGTTGTTAGAGAAGATTTTACAGAACTACATTGAGCAAAAATACAGTCGTTTAGTTTGGATTCAAAACTACTCGTCAAAAATTATCCAATTCATTCGAATAAAATCCCTAATTTACAACACATTAAACTATCGTTTGGCTCGGATTTTCAAACAAGTCACTTAGATATCGTTAGACTATTGTTTATTATCCTAGAAACTGTTGAACTATTATCAAAAGTCGATATAACTTTATAATATACTCATTTCCTTTTATTATTGTAGTAGGCTATACGTCAATGTTGTATTGGAAATGTACTTACTTTTCACTGATCGGGGCTTTGACTGTTTTCTTCTCGGCATCCTTTCAACGCACTGACGTCTGTCCATAGAGCACCAACCTTATCAGGTCATTTGATACAAGAAACGTCAACAAGTCACCGCGTGGGAATCGGAAGAAAAATTGCAACACTACCAATAACTAACACGAGTAACATTTGAAAAGTACCTCATTTTACACACCGGCCTTTGATGAAACCTAACCTAACCTAACATTCCGTTCCTAACCTCAAAATCACAATTTCCGTCCCCAACTACACCGACCGACCTGGAACTTCTATTACACTTGCGAAAACATAACCTCCACGATTAAATTCGCTCGTTGACGCAAACAACAAGAGAGCAACGACGTGTCGGACGGTGCCGGCTCGAACACACGTCCTGTGTTGGTGACGTCACGCGACGCTCCGACAGCTGTGGCCTGAGCGCGACTGACGCCGCTACACAGCGTCGCGACGCATGCGCTCCTCTCACACCCTCACCTGACACCTCAGGGACTGACACATGAGTTCCATTGTAATCATAAAGCCAATAACTTGCTGTGCTCGCCACCCCGGCTCGCTTTGTTTACGCTTTTATGATATTAATTGCCGGCGGTTTCATTCCGCTACTGTCTCGTCTGAGGGGCGGCGCTCCATTTATAGATGATTTCTCTCACCGTGTCATGAGTGGGTAGTTTTTGGTCAAAATAGGCTACGTTAGATTTACACAAACTACACATTTCTTAATATTTAAAGTATTATAATGTTTGACAGTGTTGTGTAATTTAATGCTTTGCAATATTCCAAGTTACTACTATAATGCGTCCAAACTTCATAATTAGGTTGAAATATTTCGGCCTCGCTGTGGAGTACCGTCTTCAGTCACTGATTGGCTGAAACTGGCTGGATAACGAACTTGACCGAGATATATACAAAAGGAACATGTGTGCCAAATTTCATGAAAATCGGACAAAAATGCGACCTGTAGAGAGTACACACATATACAGAGTGAGTTTCAGCCAATCAGTGACTGACTCCACAGCGAGGCCGAAATATCTCAACCTAATTATGAAGTTTGGACGCGGTGTGAACCGGAAGAACTAGATTATAGTTGTGACACCGGCCGCGAAAGCCTTATTATACACTGTGTACGCACTTTGTGTCTGCAACTCGATTGCTGTCTGGTTTCGTCAATGATATCTAATGGAGCATATTATACGAGTGCAATTCGGTTTCACTGCTTGCAACTGAGTCAGAGCAGTTGCATCGCAGGAAACTGTCAAGCAATCGATTGCATGTTTTTTTGCAACTGGCGGGGCATTGGCTCATAAACTGCAACTCAGTTGCATGAAACTGCCACCGTGCGCGCTCCTGCGGCGTGCACATGTTGGAGTTGTGTTGTGTTGTGTAGAACCCACGCTCTATTCTAGCCAATACTGTGGTGACGTGTTTGTGATTTCGGTGACTTTGTGTGTGTTTTTATTTTTTTTACTTTGATTAGGATACGACGTCCCAAGGCGAAAACTCACCACCAGTCACTAATAAAAAAGAGGACAAAGGAGATTTGAATAATACCCTCAGCATTTTGTTTGAAAAACAAGTGAATACAGAAGATTTTATAGTTGAAAACCTTCCGGCAATATGGGATTCTGCATCGAATGACTGAACTCGTGGGAAAGTATTATGAAGCACTTCTTCAGCGATTTTGAAAATAGACCTCTTAAGAAAAATTCAACGACGTGAAGACATGTTTTTATCTCGAATAGTTGTTTGTAATATCCATTTAAAGATTACATAAAAAATCAGGTTTAAAAGACACATTTCACATACAATTTTTTAAATGACAAATTTTTCTTCAAAATACTTTATGGGATTCTATTGTAGGGTTGTAATGTTTCCCTCAGAGGATTTTCAAGAAACATTAAATTTTGTCATTAAAAAGAATGAATGTAAAACGTGTAGCATTTTAAACCTGATTTCTTGTAATTTTTAAATGGGTATTACAAAAACTCGATTCAAGATTTAAAAAAGACTTTCTTTGCGTCGTTGAATTTTTATTAAAGTTCCCTTTCTTTTGAGGTGCCACGAGGGCTTGTATATAAAAAAACTTTGGGTGGGGTGGGTGACGCAAAGTACGTCAAAACGAACTTTAAAATGTTATAAAAACACTAACTAAAGGGTTTTCAAACATATTTCCTTTTTCAAAAGTTAAAGTGGGGGCATTTAAAACTCACCCATTTAAATCATACATACATACGTATATTATAAAGTGTGAAAAAATGCCTAAAACGTGTTCTGGGGGTCAGAATCGGTGCTCATTTCATGGTCCCGGGTCAAGGTCTTATACCATGCTGATTGAATATGTCATGTTTTCCAAAGGAAATTCGGCAATAAAGAAGCACGTACTGTTGAAATTGAGTGTATATTTAGAATTGTAAGCTTATCCAGAACCATGGATAAACTACATGTACATATAACTACATTTTATGTATGAACATATAACTATGTATACATACTGTGTAGTTTATCCAGGGTTATATCATTTTGAGACACAGTGAGTGCAGACGTTAGGTATACCATAATACCAAAGCCAATGGTGTGGATAATAGCCTAGAGGTAAGTTTAGAAATTTAATTACTTAGTTTTGGTCTTAGACACCGATGAATTCTTGATAGTTATTATTTTAAGCTAATGAATATCGGACGAAAGGTAAGTGGCTTTGATTGCGTAGGAATGAGAACCACTTGGCGATTCTCAAACAAAATTTGTGATTAGTAATTAATTCATTACATAGTTTTCTTCGATTCAATGGCAAATATTCAGATTTTTCAACGTAGGCTATTGAAAGATATAGGGAGCGGGTCTTGACTCCATGGTCATCCCCTCCATCACACCGATCTACTCTACATGAACATGACTGCTGCCACTCAGCAGGAACAATAACATGTTTACCGGTACTCAAAAGCACTACCATAACATTTTTGTCAAGAGAGGAATTACATTTTCTGAAATTAAAACTGCCCCCTTACCCTTAGTAGCGTGCTACCATTGGGCACTGACTTTTAATATAACATTTTAGCAATGTGGGTATCTGAAGGATGCTATTTTTATCTTTGTGTTACGTTTTTTCTTCTTTCTGAAATTTTATCTTGGTTAAAATGTCAACATTCTGTTCTGACTTCTGTGTTGCTGTATCACTGTCATGATAATTTGTATTTTTGCCTTGGAAGTCTAGTCAATAGAAATAAACTATCCAATTTACTAATAAGTTAATTACTACAACATTATTGTGATACGCCTATACGTTGTACGATTGGTTTCTTGTTCTTGTATGAAATATTGCAGATCAGAGTTAATTAATGTAATTTAACGTATTGACAGTCATTTTATAAGAAACCGGTATTTACATTCACGTGATAAGTTTCTTCTAACTCAGACACCGAATTTCTATTTGTTTGATAATTTTGACTGTTTGGCATGTTATAAAATGAGTACACGAAGCAACAAAGTTCCCGTAGCTGCCAATGATGTAACCAAATTTACTGGATCAACGGAACCGAAAGAAAACATATTGGTTACCGAATCCCTTGGATCTGCAAACAATGCAACTTATCTATGGTCCTCCCAATTCAACCAAAGTACCATAACTACAGGATTCTACATTTTAGCTGGTGTAAGCTGTATCATTGTGCTTTATTTTGTGCTGAGAGCAATCCGGTAAGTACAACTTAGAACCGTAGTATAGCCTAGGCCTTTACCAATGACTAGCCAATTAGAGCTTCATGGTTTTTAGTAATCTCAGAATACACATATGCTTCTTTAAGCTATGTAGTTAAAAAATACTGTGGTACTGTAACAGTAAAACCACAGTCATGATGCTGTAATATAATATTTAATCCGTGGCAAAGCACGGATACACAGCTAGGTATAGGTACGAGTCACATTCATTCTCCTAGAGAAATAGCCCTGCTATTGACTTCCTCTTACCTCCAGTCCTCAGAGACTAGTTCGTCTTGTAATCTCACTACTTTGAAGTTTATATTTGATGATTTTCACCTTGCTCTGTCCGTCCACATCCTTCTCGAGGCAAGACCCCCACGTCAGATTATCCGTAGCTATTAGGTCACCACTCTGCACCGCAAGTCCAACTGTCACAGCTCTCAAAGATGATTGGTCCACCTGATCCAACTTTGCCGTCACCCTGGCAAGGGGCCCTTACAGAGAAACTGTCATCTGGGCCAGATGACCTCCGGTTTTTATCGAGGTTGATACTCCTCCGACTCCTCCTCCTCATTGCCGAGTCCCGGGCTTGCCACCGGCTTAGCGGAGTTAAAAATTTGGTTTTGTGTTTTTTTTAAGAGGTGTTAAAACTGTGAAAACCACCTCTCCTAAGGAAGGGACTCGGCCAAGGGACCTATTAGAGGGTTATCGGCAGACACGGCCAAGGGACCTAACAGGGGGTTATTGGCAGACCCGGCCAAGAGACCTAACAGGAGGTTATTGGCTGACCCGGCCAAGAGACCTAACAGGGGGTTATTGGCTGACCCGGCCAAGGGACCTAGCAGGGGGTTATCTGCTGACCCGGCCAAGGGACCTAACAGGGGTTATGGGCTGACCTGGCCAAGAGACCTAACAGGGGTTATCGGCTGACCGGCCAAGAGACCTAACAGGGGGTTATCGGCTGACCCGGCCAAGAGACCTAACAGGGGTTATCGGCTGACCTGGCCAAGGGACCTAACAGGGGTTATGGCTGACCCGGCCAAGGGACCTATCAGGGGGTTATTGCTGACCTGGCCAAGGGACCTATCAGGGGTTATTGGCTGACCTGGCCAAGGGACCTATCAGGGGTTATTGGCTGACCTGGCCAAGGGACCTATCAGGGGTTATGGCTGACCCGGCCAAGGGACCTAACAGGGGGTTATCTGCTGACCGGCCAAGGGACCTAACAGGGGTTATGGCTGACCTGGCCAAGGGACCTAACAGGGGGTTATTGCTGACCTGGCCAAGGGACCTAACAGGGGTTATCGGCTGACCTGGCCAAGGGACCTAACAGGGGTTATCGGCTGACCTGGCCAAGGACCTAACAGGGGTTATTGGCTGACCTGGCCAGGGACCTATCAGGGGTTATGGCTGACCTGGCCAAGGGACCTAACAGGGGGTTATTGGCTGACCTGGCCAAGGGACCTAACAGGGGTTATGGCTGACCTGGCCAAGATACCTAACAGGGGTTATTGGCTGACCGGCCAAGGGACCTAACAGGGGGTTATTGGCTGACCTGGCTAAGAGACCTAACAGGGGGTTATTGGCTGACCCGGCCAAGGGACCTAGCAGGGGGTTATCTGCTGACCCGGCCAAGGGACCTATCAGGGGGTTATCGGCTGACCCGGCCTAGGGACCTAATAGGAGGTTATGGGATTATATCACTGCAGACGGTTGAGGATTGCCACAAGGTTGCAAGTGTTTGTACATTTTGTCTTGAGTTGCCATAGAAATTATGCATTGCATTGTTAACATTTTTTATTTGTTAAACGATAAAGTTACTTTATTAATTGTGTTAAATTGTTACTTTTAAATTAAATTACTTCAATATGTATAAACTTTTGATAATAATCTTTTTAAAATGATTAAAATCTTAAAAACCATATTGTAATTTTATTAAAAATTCATAATAAACATTTGAATTTTAATAATAAATTTGTCAACATAGAACATCTAAATTTATACAACTACCCATGCAAGTAGGTACAAAACTCTTCAACCACCTTCCTAAAAATTTAAAAGAAATTGAAAGTACCAAAATTTTCAAATCTTGAATAAAACGGTTGCTGTTAAGCAAAGCTTATTACTCTGTGGATGAGTTCATAGAGGATCTTACGGACAAATAATTTCTTTAAATCGTATTTTTATTCCTCCCCTTAAAGCCAGGTCTGATGTTAAGTGTGAATGTGGAATGAGTGTGAAATCATGTAAGTGTGAGTGAGTGTGAATGTTTAATTTCATTGTATTGTAATTTGTGTGTTTTTTTGCTACGCAATATTTTGTATTGTCTTTAGCAAATATATTATTGTTATATAGATATGATATCAAAATATTTTGTAAATAACTTCAAAACTGAATTTTACACTTTGCTACTCAACAATCCGATCTATGGTTTAACTGAATTTTTATTATAAGCAAGTAATTAACTATAATGGGTTGTGATGTGTAAGTGCATTTTACATTTCAAACATAAGATGTAAAACTGTAACTTAAGCCAAATATTCAAGGAAATAAAGACATTCTTATTCTTAAATGTATTGAAGACATATAACAGGCTTCTAACTGTTAATACATGAATACATTTTAGTGACACTAAGATTGTGTATCCTTAATTTCTTGTATTTTGTAGATTACGGAGAAGAAACTACAAAGTGCGCCGTTACGGAGTGATAGCGAGCAGGGAAGATGTGGAAATGACACCTCTTGAAAATGAAGACGATGATGAAGATTCAACAGTTTTTGATATTAGTGTGAAAAATCATACAAGGTCATGACAACCAACCAACGTTTAACTGTAAGTTGATAATATAGTTCGAAGATGGATTCACATTTAAGTACATTTGAGCCCAGTTGATCCCCATGTGGAGCAGAAGAAAACACAGTGGAACATTAATAACTCAAATCTGGGGGGGTTTCAGAAAGTTAAGAATTCGGGAAATCTGCTTTTTATGATTTATTTATCTTATTTACCAACCTATATACGAGGTCTGTCCAATAAGTTCGCAAACTGGTTCAATATAGCAGCCTTGAGGCGACGTAAAGCTCCGCCCACTACATCACGTGACTACTAAACATCCAATGAAGGGTCAGTGTTTGTTTTACAGTCAATCTGTGCCTATCAAGCTCTCAGTGTCAGTTTATATTTGACTTGTTTTTGCTGTTTGTCGAAAAATGGAGATTGATGAAATCAAAACAACGCATCAACATCAAGTTGATCCAGTGATGCCCTCGCATCACCATTTTGGAAAAAGGAAAAAGTCACAGGGGGCAATATTTGGCGAATAGAGTGGGTGGTCAAGAAGGGTGATAGAATTTTCTGCAAAAAATCACAAACGATCAAAGCAGAATGTGCAGGGACGTTCTCATAATGAAGGATCCATCCATCGCCTTGACACAAAATCGGCCTCACACGACGCACGTGATCTCTCAAGCGCCTAAGGACCTAAATTAAGTACGTCTGCAATCATTCTAACACTTTTCCGACGATCATCAGACACCAGGGCTCGCACACGATCAATGTTTTCATCCAAACATGAGGCTGAAGGTCGTTCCTGCCTTGCATCATCTTTTAAAAGTGCCTTGGCGGCCATCTTTGAAATGTTTAATCTTTGAAGGACTTTTTTCTAAGGCATTATCTGTAAATAGCCCTCAACATATCTGTAATTTCATGAGAGCTTTCCCCTAGTTTTGCTAAAAACTTGATGTTGATTCATCGTTCAGTGATTTCATCAATTTCCATTTTTCGACAAACAGCAAAAACAAGTAAAATATAAACTGACACTGACAGCTTGATAGGCACAGCTTGACTGTCAAACGAGCACTGACGCTTCATTGGATGTCTAGTAGTCACGTGATGTAGTGGGCGGAGCTCAAGGTCGCTATATTGAACCAGTTTGCAAACTTATTGGACAGACCTCGTATAACTTGAAGTTTCATGGTTAACCAAAGTTATTAGATTAAAAGTTTGTCCCATTCCATATCCAGCAGTTGGATCGTAACATCACTCTGTGCCTCGAAACTTTAAAATTTGCCCTGACATGTCATCTTAAATGCCTAGATTTGGCCTGGGTTTGGTCAAAATATGTGCAAATTGCATATGATTTAAGTCTTCTCTATTGTTTGTGCACTTCAACAGTTTTTTGTTATTAGTAATGTAATCTAGAATTTTCTTTTGTTTCAGGCTAGTTCAGTGACCAATATACTGTCAAGCCTTTCCGCTTTTGCAAATATACTGCGTAACAATATTAAAGGTTAGTCATTTTTGTCTTTAACATTACTCTGATAAACTGTTTAGTTCTCAAAAACCTAATTAAATATTTTAGCTTATTTCTACAAAAGGTTTTGATCTAATTAGACTTATGTCAAAACTTTGTATTTTGTAACTCTATGATTAAATTATAACACTGCTAATATGAGGGATAATTATTATCTGATGGCTTCTGATAATGTTGGTCCCAGGAGGATTCTCTGTGCGTCCTGATGTTTACCTACTAATAAAGCTACATTAACTGGCTTGTGATTTTTGTCCCCAGAATGTAACTTGTTGATTTATTCAGTTTTTAATAATTGGTCCGTTCTTGAGCAGGATTGTTACAGGTAAATGCTTTGTCAACTCAAATGTTTCATATAGTAATTTTTGTCTTGCTAAAGATTAAAAACAAACACTGCATTACATAAGGAGTTATCAAATAGTAGGGTAATTGAATGCTCCGATTATTGTGAGGCTAGGAAGTAGTGTCCACTATTCATATTGCGGATTGTACTTCTTCTCCGTGTTGGTTATCATATTACAATATCCAATTATTTTAATAAATCATGGACAAATATATTTTTGCAAATTTGATATAGAGATAGCTATGTGTAAAACAACAGTTTTATAAACTAATCTAGTCAGAAAACATATTTTAGGGTATAGCTAGCTATTATCAATTTGTATTTTTGAATTAGTTCTTCTCTTCATCCAGCCTTACCAGTATTTTCCAAGTGCGAACTTAACTGTGCCATTATTTTTCTTATTTTAGGGTAGCCTATAGATCGTACGATGTGATAATCTCAATTTATGAATGCACCTTTGAGGAAGGAGTAGTCCTAACTTCAGCATGAAATGGTCTATGTTCAGGTCGAATTAATACACTGTCTTCACTGCACTATTTTACAGACGACTCGTTGTTCACTCACATGTCACAGTTCCCAGGCCACACTTTAGACTTGTAGGACCACTCCACTCATGAAAGGCGAAACAAGCTGTTTGATTTATAAACCTTTTCAATCTGACCTGAAACTATTAAAGTTACCCTAGTTTTTTATGTTATTGGGTACTGATAAATAGTAAAATAAATAATAATCCTAGGATTGTAGTAGAAAAATTGATTTTTTGAAACGTGTAAATTTGTCCGAAAATACTTTTCTTTCATGCCAAGAAGAGTAGTCATGCTGAACCAAGGAAAAAAGCCATGGTTTTTGAAATTTAAGATTGATGAGTGATAAAATTAAAAGATTAGCCAGTGTGAATTTTTACCTAAAATCAAACAGTTCTCATCTGGTTTCACATGGTTTTCATGGTCAAGGAAAACATTGAAAACTGGGAAAAGAAGACAGGGAATTTTGGAAAGCTGAATTTGTTAGGGAAAATGTACAGGTTACGTTTAATCTAACAATTTCAGAAGACCGAGCATTTCATGGACCCAAAATTTTCTTGATTAGTCAGTGCTATTTTTCTATTTTGGTCATCAAGAAAATTTGTAAAATTCTATTGTAAATTTTATAAGTAAGTAACATCTGGGAATTTGAAACGGCGAAAGTTGGCAATAGTTTGAGTTTTTGATGTGCTACAGACAAGATTGTTTACAGTGAACTAATGAGAAAGTAAAGACAGATTTTACTATAAATTGTTGGACATAGTTTTATAGTATTGTATAGTTTTGGAAATAGTTTTACTGTAAATAGTATGGGGCGTGGAGAAGGGTGGTCATGCTGGTATTGGCCAAAAACTAGAGCACTGAGATGGCTGTATGGGCAGGCACATTGTCATGGTGAAAGAACCACCCTCCAGATCGCCCCAATTCAGGCCTATTTTCCCAAATTTTCTGCTGAAATTCGCTGCACTGTCCTCAAAATCACTCTAGGCCGCAAAGAGGTATTCTTAATGGTCCTCCGACGGTTTTCTCGCAGTATTGAAGGATTTTCTTAACATTTTCATCAGTCCGAAAAGTTGAAGGTAGTCCGAGACAAGGCTTGTCTTCAATTGACATGTCACGCTCTCTTGAATTCAAGAAAACACTTGTTTTGCTTAAAAAATTGTCTTGTTAAGCTTTTTTAATCATTGCAACAGTGTCGTTGTGTTCTGAGCAAGAAGAAAGGAATACTTTATTGCTGCTCGTTGTTCATTAAATGACACCATGAAAACAAAACGAAGCAGAACAAAAACTGCTTTTAGAAAAACGCACATAGCTCCTCTTTACGACATCTCAGACTGGCCACACTGAGTGTGCTGAACTCAGGAAGAGTTGCGCTTTTATCCCCTAACAGCCGTAGTGCAAAATGTGCGCTCCCTTCCCCTTTATAGACAGATTCCGTTACATTTGGGTACCACCTCTTATACAGACCATCTCCTGCTGAAGAAAAACACCCCTGTCCTGAATTGCATATTGACATAGTATGGAGATCATTACATCTTAGGATCCAAAGGGCTACCAAAGGGTTATTGTAGTTATTAATAAAGTTGGCTTGGTTAAGAAAAAGAAATTGACTTCCTTTTTAACATTTTTCTTCTATATTGAAAGTGTGGCTTTTGTAACAATAGTTTGATCTCAAAAATAAGACTGTTTCAAACTTATTCAAACAGAATTATACAAGATGTTCAGTGTGTAGTGGGTAAGTAAACAGTGATATGTATTTGTTTGTTGAGTAAGCACAGTAAATTCTAGCTAACCCAACGTAAGAGTCGGTTGGATAAAAAATGTCTTAAATAACTTCATGTCTCGTTGAAAAAATGTTCACAGTGCATAATTATAAAGTGTTTGTTGCTATCAATCAAATAGGTTTATTAATTAAGTCTATGAATTGCTTTAAAATAGTCAATGTACAGTAACTTTACTGCTCAGTTCTTAATTTTTTGTATATAGTACAATTTATCCGCCTGTGTTAAAAAAAAGAGTGTTTAGCAAATTGTGTGAATTCTTAAAAAGTATTATGAGTAGTTGGTATGTGTAGATAAACACAGATTTAATTCCAATTAAGACAAGGGGAAGCTCTCAATTAAATACTAAATTAATAAAATTATTAGGGGTGTTAAATTAAAAGTTTGATATTGAAATTATTTTTTAATACTTTGTACTGCTCGGTAGACTTGATCGGGATAATTTCGAGGGGTTTTGATGAATCATCTATCTGTAGGAAGAAAATATTAGTATAATTTTAATTTTTAACATTGTTTATTTTATATAGTATACTGTTTATTTCAAGAAACACTTGCTTTGTACAGTAAATAAATTATTGAATGTCCAAAGGCCTTTCATAAAATAAATTAAAGGGTCTTA
Source organism: Matsumurasca onukii (assembly GCA_018831715.1). Classification (NCBI taxonomy): domain Eukaryota; kingdom Metazoa; phylum Arthropoda; class Insecta; order Hemiptera; family Cicadellidae; genus Matsumurasca; species Matsumurasca onukii. Next base: position 76,447,707 of record CM032058.1, on the reverse strand, counting down.
ATCCAAACTAAATTAAATGAAAAGCTAGTCACCGTTTAAGTAACCTACATATATTTTTATTTATTTTTTTATAAGAGTGATTTTTGACTAAAAATGTATTGTCATTTGATTGATAACCATGTGTTGAACTGTGATATTATGTTTGTTGTTAGCATTAGGAGAAATGTTTAGTAAAGATATCAAAAGCCATAATAAAGGAAGAGAATATCCTCTTATCAACACTGCCTGCGTGTGTAGGACACAACTTGCTGTGTAGGAGGTCGCAGGTTCGAATCCTGCCACAGGCACATAGACTATACTGCTCCCCCAAAAAGCATATATTTCATACTTAAAAATCGGAACTATCCCATTATATTAATAGTATGACAAAATTCAAATATTTTTTAAAATATTATAAATCATTATTTAAATTCAATTATGCTATGGAAAATTACACTTACTTTTGCTTCAGTTGTATTTATTCTAACTCAAGGTAAAAACTGTTTTGGTTTCTGAAGCAAAGTTAGGACCACAAGTCCTCTCCCCCACTTAACCTTGATGTTATGGTTACATGACATTTACTATAAAGTTAGTAGTCAAGCAGAGGTTCGAACCCATGACCTCCAGGGTTTTATTTTTGCTGTATTGATAGTCAGGCTAAATTTACTATTCCAATCTTACTTCCAGTGTATTATTTTATGAATGTAGGGAGAAGATATTTTGTTATTTTTTATGAAGAGTGAGTTTTTGTGTAATTTGTTTGTATGTCCTAATTTTATATACTAAATACACATTTTCTTTTGTTTGTTAAATATGTATGTGCTAGTCTAGTTCAGAGTGCCAAAGTTGTATTTTAAGTGCTTTAAACTCCTGTGTAGTTGATCAAGCTTTATGGCAATGTGTTTGATGCTTTTGTTGCTTAACATGAAGTGATTGTTTCTTCAGTAAAATAAAAAATATGATTTAATATGAGTATTCTATAGTTTAATTTGACACGTGATATCTATTCTAAATTAAAAGATTAACAAGAAATTCAAATACAATAATTCTTAACAAACATAAAATAACACTTTTTATATAAACAAACACATAAATGAGCAAATGAATAAAGTGTAACTATTTGTTCATAAACAACTAAATACATTTGTTTAACGCATTCACTGCGTCAGGCATACTGGTATTCAAACCTATTAGACAAAATCAAATGCGATTTTCATGTCCTAACATGGTTATCCAGTGAATGTGTTAAGCTATGATTTCATAGGGTAGTGGCTGACAGCTTTTTTAGGCTATAATATTATGCTAAATGTTGTTTGCAATATACACTAGATGCAAACTAATTGGGAACAAAAACTAACAAAACGAAAACCATCGCCATATGGTCATTGCCTTCTTATGCTTCCATATTGCTGTGAGTGCATTGTTTAATGTTGCAACGCTGAGCAATTGATGAAATTTATTGACGGTTTTCAACTAAAGTGAACAGTTTCTCCATTTTATTTCTGTTGTTTTATTAAAATTTGTTTCAACACTTAATATTGATAAGTTTTTTTTACCTCTGCAAATCAATTTTGTAGTTCAAAAACCCATTCATAATTAAAAAACGTTCCTTTTGCTTTTTCGATCACTTGATTTTGCACCGTCGGGACACCAGAGCAATTATATGGGAGCAATTTCTTAGAGATCAGTGTTTTCTCCCAAATAATTGCATAGTAAAAACCAAAACCATCGCTATATAACAACCGTAAAAACGCAGCCACCACTTTCAAGAAGACCATAGCTTTAGATCGTTGAAACAACTACAACACATAATGGATACTTTAACCCTGTACATAGATAAAGCTTTCTTATTATTGGGTGTAAATTGTAAAACGATTAAGTAAAATGTCAACTTTAGAACATAATTAAGCACACAATTGAATATATCTTACGTAAAGCTTATACTGGTCTACTTTTGAGGTGAGGAGGTATAATTTCTTCAATTTGACCCGTCTAACACTAAATAAATTATACAGGGCGTTTGTTAGTGATGCGTTGAAATTATATATTTTTCTGTAATTACATCTGGCTATCGCCTGTTAATCCCCAAATAGATCACAAGAAACATTAAATATTTTATTTTTGTCTCAAAAAAGTATTGTTTGTTTCATTGTAATTAAAATTTAAAAAATTATAACTAGTAATCAAAACTTCGGTTGGAAATTATTAATTACCCAGTTCATTTTCTGTAACACCCTTGATATACTGGAGACTAGATTCCAATCTACTAAATATTTCATCTAAAAATATCTCTTGAGTATTCATTGTTTTTACCTCAACCCAAGAAGAATCAATTAGTCAATATGTGCAGCTAGAATTTAACTAACACCCTGTATAAGGGGTACAAAGTGAAGAAACTCATAACATACCATCTATATTCTACAGCAGGTACATAGGTTGAACACAGGAAGTAGCGATGATTACTAAGAAGGCACTGAATATTACACATAATAAGAAGAACGGTTCTTATGAGAAAAACTATGCCAAAATAGGAGGTAGGAATTTTCGGAAATAATCAAGTTTGTTGCTCTAGTCTGCAGGAGTATGCATCATCGTACGTTCTGATTGGTTCAAGCACACTCACATCAATCAGGGTCACTGTTACAGAATAAAGGATGCCAGACGTACAGAGAGATGTAGAATACACCTCCCTTGCTCCCCAAAAACGATGTTTACAGGACAATTTAAAGATTTTTGGATTACAGTTTTCCTGCAAAATAGGATAAAAGGGCATTTTTATAATAACAAAAGAGAAAATCTGGTGTTAATTTTAAGGTTTTGCACCTGAAACTTAAACGGCTGTATCTAGGAACTAAGCCAGTTCCTGGAATTTCAGCGACTACTGACAAGCTTTTCATCATGGGAACTGTGCTTCTTACCACGCTACATATTCAATGAACACGTGAAGGCAGGAATATCACAGTTCTATCAGGTTGGTTTCAGGAACTTGAGGTGTGTTATTTGTTCCTATGCTGAGATCGGAGAACCTCAGGTGACTCTGGAACGTAGATTTGACAAACGAAGATGTCTGCTGGTGTACTGATTTCTGCTCAAAGCTCCGGACAGTGCCTTTATTCCTCGGGTACATCAAGAGAGGGTCCTTTCAACAAAAAAATTGTTTTAGAGTTTAAAATGATATTTACATTAATTTTTAAACATGGATAAAGAGTAATTAGTATTAGTTGATTGTAACAATGCAATTCTTTTGGCCACAATTGAATTAATGTACCCATAGATGATTTCTGGTTGATAATACAAGTATTCAATTCAACTTATTTCCAAAATTTTACATAGTTTAGAAATAATATAAAACTTTATGGAAATACCTACATTAACTTGAACCAAAAGAATAAAATATTGATCATCTTTTCCAAGCCATGATGACTTCTGGCTGTAGAAAATACAACATGTTTTTAAGTTTATAAATTTGTACTTAAGTTTTTAAGCATTGAATTAAAACCATTTGTAACATTAAAGAGTACAGTAGACTCCCGTAAGTTCGGCCTTGATTCGTTCCGTCTTGACTTAGTCCGCCGACTCTCTGAGCAAGAGTCCCGCACTTGCCGGACGCAAGCTGGCAGCAAGTCTCAACTTGTTTATTGTATTTTTTGTTTAGTTCATCAGTTCACGTCATGTGTTGATATTGTGCAGTCATGTGGCACGCATCCTTACTGCTCTTTCACATGATCCAGGGAATGCGGTGTGGTGCTCGCCACGCTGGCAAACACCTGAGAAGCGTGGTGCTTTCACGTGAGGTCGGTTTTGTCCAACGCTCGAAAGTGGACTTGCTACAGAGACAGTAAAAAAATAGGTGGTTTTGGATTGACCCATTGCATTAAAATTGACGTATTGTGGCTTCTTCGAGGTTATTTTCAATTAATTGTTCTTGTTTCTGTCTTTATACTTTTATCATCAGTTATAGCTTCTACCTATACCATTGTGTTTTACTCATTCTTACTCGCACACGTCAACAATAAAACAGAACACTCAAGCAATTGAACAAAAACAATACCATAGTATATGATTATTACACAAGAAGTACACAATAGTGCCTCTCCAGTAGTAGAACCAAGACGGACTAGCAGTTAGGCCGTGAGGCGTGTGTGCCGAATTGTTTGAAAACCCCAATAAGAACATTAGCTCTTTGCTGGTAGTCCGGCGCATGTCTGACGGTAACTTGCACACCCCGTGGTGCCTACGCTGTCTGGCATGCGCCGGTTGCCGGATGGTGTGTAAAAACACTTGTATACTCCCATAGCCCATTGCCATATCTGCCACCGCACGGTGTGAAAGAGGACTAACAGTAGGCCTACAGTCAGTGATTTTTGTTTCACTTCCATTTTTACTGTTGTCTATATATTTAGATAGCATCGGTTAGTTTGGCCACTTTTAAGTTCGGCCTAGGGTCTAGTCCCGAGGTGGCCGAACTTATGGGAGTCTTTTGTATCTACCTAGGTAATAAATACAGATATTTTTAATGTTATTGTAAGCATTGACAAACTTGGTATAGAGGTTATTTACGTTTTTCTAAAAAGGTAACATAGCATTATATCATTAGTTACTTACCAATCCAGTTATTCGGTTGATCTTTCCTTGAAGCATTATCAGTCGATTTCTCAGAGACTCGTACCTACAAACAAAAAATATGAGCTATTTACCACTTAAGCTTTGATTCAAAGTAACAATATTACGGTACATTCTTCTGAGTCGCACTTCAGGATCAGCAAGTGCTGGCATTCTTTTGAATTTAGTACAGGCTGTACAAATTATGAGTTAATAACATAAGAAAACAACAACTTACGTTGATTTCTTCAATGTGTTGACCCAAGAATGCACCTGTGATTCGGACATGGCAGCAAATATGTGTTTTTTATCCGATCGTCCCCGAATGTGATTGAGAAGGCAAACTGAGCACCTGACAGTTCCAGTTGAACTTGGGCTGACTCCAGTACAAACACTCCGCAGGCTGCAACATATGCCAAGATAAATAATTATATAAATTACAACCATTCCAATAATATCAAGGTTTAATTGGTAAGTTTTAACAGCTACGGTTTGGTTGAAGGATGCAAGCACTGCTTTTAAAGGATCTTATAAGTTAAACCTTAATATAGTTGAAGTGGTTCTAATCAATTTCTAACAACGGTATAGTTCAAGAATGATAAACAATTAAGTTTGAAAACAAAGTCTTGCAGGCAAAAATTTTACTTTTTTTGTAGAGCTTTTGATTATTTTGGTAAAGACCTATGCTAATGTTAAAAGGAAGTTGGTTAATATAGCTTAATGACTAAAATTAGTTAACAAAAGTAAAAGTTATATATCCATTCACATTTAACTTTGTCCTAGCTGACAATCAAAGTGTACTTACCTTGTCCTCAATTCTTCCTACATCGTTAATTTTAAAGTAGAATAGCAAGTTGTATTTCAGTTTAAACCACCTTTCCTTAAAACCTGAAATAAAAACAGTCTATCTTATAACCATTCACCCGGATTATTAGTGGGAAGAGATGGGTAATTAATATCTCCCACTTATACAAAAATATAAGATATTTAACTATATTTCTGAGAGTGGCTGGGATGCCTAATCCCCTACTCACATTTTTATTAATCAGCATTTGATTACAAAGACAACAATATTTCCCTTCTAGATAGCAAAAGATTATTGTTTTTCTTACCCTGTGCTGATCCAATAAAGGACATTTAATCTCTGTGACAAGGGTTTGATCCCCAGTCAATACTAATTGTTAAGTGACGATAGTGCTAGATATAGTAGTAAACAAAACTTTGAAGTCCTAAGTTCACCTTGGTAAAAGATCTCTAAAAAGACCTTTACTTTTACCCTAGGCCTACTTCTATTTTATTTGATGCAGTGGCGTAATAGCATAGGCTAACATTAGTTGGAACACTTGCATATCCCAAAGGTTATTGTAAATAAATATCATAAATAACCATGGACATTCTCGCACAACCGTGGTAATTAAAACATAGCCTATCCTAGCAACGTAACTAGGCTAACCTACAAAAAAAGGCGAACTGTATGGAAAATCTATTAGGTAACCAATAAAAATTACCTGAATTGCTCTGACTGAAATTTCCACTGGGCGTTTTTCTGTAGTTCAAACGTCCTTGAAAATCTGCATTCTCCAAACTTAGAGAAGCTAATTCCTTCTCGTTGAATCGCATTACTTCTTCACTAGCTTCTTGGTTCTGTGATGATATACTTGAATTTAAATCAGACCTATCGCCTATAACATACGTCACTCTCGTAATGTTTAAATTGCAATCATAATAGTACACCTTTCTAAATAAAATGTCTTCAGTAATTACACATAATCACTCAATTTGTATGTCGAAAAATACGAAATAACATAGTAAGAGTGAAGAAGAGTTAGGTTATGAACAAAACAATCACAACGCACAAAGTTTTTCTTGTTGATCTGTAGCAGCTGTTTTCCTTGTGCGCTTTTGTAACAGCTGACTGGCTTTGCCAAGGAACCGAGAATAGAAAGCGCGCCTAATTCAAACTCCCAATACTTTATAACATGTGTGTATGCTTTAACTATTGAGTTTCAAAACAAATGCTTGCAGTTACAAAGTAAAATCAAATATTTACATAAAATCTTGACACTAGAAATCATATTTACTAGCTTGCGAACAATATTAGACAACTTCACCATTATCAACTTCCGAGTCTATCCTTAATTCGGGCGCAGCGCTCCAGATTATCAAAGGTCTCACGGCTGATAAAGTGTAATGAAGCATTGCTAGTGATAACGTGCCGACGGGGTTTTGAGTCACATCGGCTATTGGTGGTGTCCTAAACGCATCAGGTCCTGATAAAGGGAATAATATTCCGTATAAGACTCCGAAAACTGATCTTTGAACAGAAACTGCGATGTAAGATAGTGACAGTATAAGAGCTAAACGAAGAGAATCATTGTTATCAGTTTTGAACAATATGAAAATAACTATTAAGGTACCCACAAGAAGCAAAAACACTGGTAACGCCAATCTAAAAGCGCCAATGAGGAAAGCAGCTCTTCTTGGTAAACAGCAAATATCGTAGTTTGGCCTTGGAGATATAACCTCAGCAAAAACAAAGTCCGGAACACTCAATGAAACTGCTAATAACCAAACTGTCAATAAAGGCATCTTTAATGAGTTTTTATAACTTCCAGTAGCAGAAGAAAAGTTGATAACAATTATCAAATATATTGTTACTGTTCCCAGAACCTCCAACCAAAAAAATCGGACAACATACTGTTGGAAAATTCCAAATCCTAAAGAATCAGTCAACAAAGAGTATTTCATATGGAGCAACGAGTAGAGAGACGTCATGTCCGCAAAGCAAAGATGCAAGACAGCTGGGAAGGTTCTTTTCTTGAGAAGATATCCAGCTAGAAGACCATTGGTCAGTAGCCCGCCGAGAATAATAATTGTCAAGTAACCCCAAAGAAACCAACGTGGTAAAAGTCCTCTAGAAATCGATGCTTCCAGACCCTCGAGGAGAAGATATGCATTGGAGGAGTTAGTCATGTTTATGCGTACCCCTCACTGCTTTTTTCACACTGTCAACTAAAACTAGATGTTCACAAATCACATGTACACCGCACGTTTTATTACCATGTCCATTATTTTAGTAGCCGAAAAAACTTTCTTTTCTCACAGAAAAAAGTTAAAATTACTGTATTTTTAAAGAATTACCAGTCACTGTTTTAATAAAACCACTTATCGAACTAACTCAACACTGTCAACTGGCTGAGACCCGGAGCTGAACCGACGGAGACGCACAAAAACTGCTCTAAAAGTTCACATGTGTTATCCACGGGGTCATCAGAACCTACAAGTCGAGCTAAAAACATACACTGTAATGTGTCTTTCATCGTCACTGCCTTCAGACGCTACGTTCGCGGCAAGCCACGGCTCACTTGATACTGCCTCTGAAATGTGTAAATGTATCAAGTCCGCCGCTATTTTGAACAGCTGACTGACTTGACAACGGCAAATAACGCATCCATGCATCGGTGAACGCAATCGATACGGCAGTCGACCGTCGCCAGGTGAGCCGCGGGAGTAAATGGCAGTGCCCTTTTGTTCAGAGTAAACAATCATGATTCAATTTCGATGTGACAACTGGGACTCGGTACTGAAAGAAGTATTGATGATATTTTATGTGTGTATTATTTGCTAAATTTACCATTGGCAAACACTATATATGGGAGCTATTCTACTTCACATTATAGTGCCAAATTTTAACTAATTAATATATTACTGTACATTCTTTCTGAGTCGCACTTCAGGATCAGCATTCTTTTGAATTTAGTACAGGCTGTACAAATTATGAGTTAATAACATAAGAAAACAACAACTTACGTTGATTTCTTCAATGTGTTGACCCAAGAATGCACCTGTGATTCGGACATGGCAGCAAATATGTGTTTTTTATCCGGATCGTCCCCGAATGTGATTGAGAAGGCAAACTGAGCACCTGACAGTTCCAGTTGAACTTGGGCTGACTCCAGTACAAACACTCCGGCAGGCTGCAACATATGCCATGATAAATAATTGGTATAAATTACAACCATTCCAATAATATCAAGGTTTAATTGGTAAGTTCTTTAACAGCTACGGTTTGGTTGAAGGATGCAAGCACTGCTTTTAAAGGATCTTATAAGTTAAACCTTAATATAGTTGGAGTGGTTCTAATTTCTAACAACGGTATAGTTCAAGAATGATAAACAATTAAGTTTGAAAACAAAGTCTTGCAGGCAAAGATTTTACTTTTTTTGTAGAGCTTTTGATTATTTTGGTAAAGACCTATGCTAATGTTAAAAGGAAGTTGGTTAATATAGCTTAATGACTAAAATTAGTTAACAACAAGTAAAAGTTATATATCCATTCACATTTAACTTTGTCCTAGCTGACAATCAAAGTGTACTTACCTTGTCCTCAATTCTTCCTACATCGTTAATTTTAAAGTAGAATAGCAAGTTGTATTTCAGTTTAAACCACCTTTCCTTAAAACCTGAAATAAAACAAAAAAACATGAAGTCTATCTTATAACCATTCACCCGGATTATTAGTGGGAAGAGATGGGTATTAATATATCCCACTTATACAAAAATATAAGATATTTAACTATATTTCTGAGAGTGGCTGGGATGCCTAAATCCCCTACTCACATTTTTATTAATCAGCATTTGATTACAAAGACAACAATATTTCTCCCCTTCTAGATAGCAAAAGATTATTGTTTTTCTTACCCTGTGCTGATCCAATAAAGGACATTTAATCTCTGTGACAAAGGGTTTGATCCCGCAGTCAATACTAATTGTTAAGTGACGATGCGGTAGTGCTAGATATAGTAGTAAACAAAACTTTGAAGTCCTAAGTTCACCTTGGTAAAAGATCTCTAAAAAGACCTTTACCTTTACCCTAGGCCTACTTCTATTTTATTTGATGCAGTGGCGTAATAGCATAGGCTAACATTAGTTGGAACACTTGCATATCCCAAAGGTTATTGTAAATAAATATCATAAATAACCATGGACATTCTCGCACAACCGTGGTAATTAAAACATAGCCTATCCTAGCAACGTAACTAGGCTAACCTACAAAAAAAGGCGAACTGTATGGAAAATCTATTAGGTAACCAATAAAAATTACCTGAATTGCTCTGACTGAAATTTCCACTGGGCGTTTTTCTGTAGTTCAAACGTCCTTGAAAATCTGCATTCTCCAAACTTAGAGAAGCTAATTCCTTCTCGTTGAATCGCATTACTTCTTCACTAGCTTCTTGGTTCTGTGATGATATACTTGAATTTAAATCAGACCTATCGCCTATAACATACGTCACTCTCGTAATGTTTAAATTGCAATCATAATAGTACACCTTTCTAAGTAAAATGTCTTCAGTAATTACACATAATCACTCATTTTGTATGTCGAAAAATACGAAATAACATAGTAAGAGTGAAGAAGAGTTAGGTTATGAACAAAAACAATCACAACGCACAAAGTTTTTCTTGTTGATCTGTAGCAGCTGTTTTCCTTGTGCGCTTTTGTAACAGCTGACTGACTTTGCCAAGGAACCGAGAATAGAGAAAGCGCGCCTAATTCAAACTCCCAATACTTTATAACATGTGTGTATGCTTTAACTATTGAGTTTCAAAAACAAATGCTTGCAGTTACAAAGTAAAATCAAATATTTACATAAAATCTTGACACTAGAAATCATATTTACTAGCTTGCGAACAATATTAGACAACTTCACCATTATCAACTTCCGAGTCTATCCTTAATTCGGGCGCAGCGCTCCAGATTATCAAAGGTCTCACGGCTGATAAAGTGTAATGAAGCATTGCTAGTGATAACGTGCCGACGGGGTTTTGAGTCACATCGGCTATTGGTGGTGTCCTAAACGCATCAGGTCCTGATAAAGGGAATAATATTCCGTATAAGACTCCGAAAACTGATCTTTGAACTGAAACTGCGATGTAAGATAGTGACAGTATAAGAGCTAAACGAAGAGAATCATTGTTATCAGTTTTGAACAATATGAAAATAACTATTAAGGTACCCACAAGAAGCAAAACACTGGTAACGCCAATCTAAAAGCGCCAATGAGGAAAGCAGCTCTTCTTGGTAAACAGCAAATATCGTAGTTTGGCCTTGGAGATATAACCTCAGCAAAAACAAAGTCCGGAACACTCAATGAAACTGCTAATAACCAAACTGTCAATAAAGGCATCTTTAATGAGTTTTTATAACTTCCAGTAGCAGAAGAAAAGTTGATAACAATTATCAAATATATTGTTACTGTTCCCAGAAGAACCTCCAACCCCAAAAAAATCGGACAACATACTGTTGGAAAATTCCAAATCCCTAAAGAATCAGTCAACAAAAGTATTTCATATGGAGCAACGAGTAGAAGAGACGTCATGTCTGCAAAGCAAAGATGCAAGACAGCTGGGAAGGTTCTTTTCTTGAGAAGATATCCAGCTAGAAGACCATTGGTCAGTAGCCCGCCGAGAATAATAATTGTCAAGTAACCCCAAAGAAACCAACGTGGTAAAAGTCCTCTAGAAATCGATGCTTCCAGACCCTCGAGGAGAAGATATGCATTGGAGGAGTTAGTCATGTTTATGCGTACCCCTCACTGTTTTTTTCACACTGTCAACTAAAACTAGATGTTCACAAATCACATGTACACCGCACGTTTTATTACCATGTCCATTATTTTAGTAGCCGAAAAACTTTCTTTTCACAGAAAAAAGTTAAAATTACTGTATTTTAAAAGAATTACCAGTCACTGTTTTAATAAAACCACTTATCGAACTAACTCAACACTGTCAACTGGCTGAGAGACCCGGAGCTGAACCGACGGAGACGCACAAAAACTGCTCTAAAAGTTCACATGTGTTATCCACGGGGTCATCAGAACCTACAAGTCGAGCTAAAAACATACACTGTAATGTGTCTTTCATCGTCACTGCCTTCAGACGCTACGTTCGCGGCAAGCCACGGCTCACTTGATACTGCCTCTGAAATGTGTAAATGTATCAAGTCCGCCGCTATTTTGAACAGCTGACTGACTTGACAACGGCAAATAACGCATCCATGCATCGGTGAACGCAATCGATACGGCAGTCGACCGTCGCCAGGTGAGCCGCGGGAGTAAATGGCAGTGCCCTTTTGTTCAGAGTAAACAATCATGATTCAATTTCGATGTGACAACTGGGACTCGGTACTGAAAGAAATATTGATGATATTTTATGTGTGTATTATTTGCTAAATTTACCATTGGCAAACACTATATATGGGAGCTTTTCTTACCACATTATAGTGGCAAATTTTAACTAATTAATATATTAGTGTACTCTTTATTTAACCAAAGGAAATTTGAAAGATAAATCGTAAGTGTTTTGAAGTTAAAATTGTAAAATTATAGTTAACAGAGACGAAAACATATAGCGCTACCGTGAATCCTAGAGGATTGAGTGTAACAGGGAGATATAATTGCACAGAATGTGCCCTTTTAGGGGCGTTTCCTGCTTGTGCTTTTGAGCTATAAACACTGCATTTAGGATCCAATTTCGTTAAAACTGGGTATACACAATTATGTTACCGTTCCCAACATGTGTACACTAAAAATCTTAAAATCCAATCAGCCAGACCCTGATAACGGTGAAATCCGATTTTCTATCGCCGTTTTCGTCTGGCTTGAAGGTTTTTTGCTACACAAGTTCATATAAAAACCAAAAATATCAGAGCAGTATTTTAAAAACTTAAGGAAATGAACACTTTTAAAGCTGTCACACGATATTAAATTCACCAATGTGATGTAATGTAGGAATTACTGAGGGCGGCTAATGTAGCTGAAGCTTATCAGTGTGTATGATAGGAGTCATTGATCCGACACCTGACAGGTGTTGAAGTTGAAGATAGTTTTTAATCACCATAATCATAGATTGATATCAAACATCAGGGTCAGAATAGCGGAGAGTTGCTTGACCCTTGTCGCCAAACCTGGTGGTTGATAATAATCCTGTGTCAGCTTATCAGTGCATTGAGATAGTTTGAACAATAAGTTGTGTAAAACTGAGCAGAAATGTAGGGAAATAATCGTGGGTATCGTACTTAAAAGTCTCCCGGTCAAGGCGTGACGCCATGACAGTCAGATGTGAGGAAAGAGCTCAAACGCATGTTTTCTGAAAGTGAAAAAATATTGAAACTTAATTACTACCACATCACTAAAAAAGTTTGAAAACTAACAATCTGACAACTTTTTTAGGAGATATTTAAACAAAAAATTTAACAATTTATTTGTCAATATACAAATATTTTTGTGTTGACATATAACTTAACAAAAAAAACAAGAACATATTTACAAAATCATTAAACAAAATAATAATAAAAAAAACTAAAGTCACTGATAACAATTAAGAACAATTATTTGAGTACTCTAAATTGCAAAAACTTTGATATGAAATTGTTTAGTTATTTTGATCCAGAACATCCTATTATTCGCTGAGCTTGAGCGCATCTCCCCCCTTTCTAACTTCTGATTCACCTCTCCACAGTGTGTTTTGGGTTTGGTACATGTTTCCTGGACTTTGTCTCCCATTTCTATTTCAAAACTATATTATCTCGTTTTATGTTAAACAACTTTGATATTCAGTCATAATAATAATATATTTGCTAAAGACAATATAAAATATTGCATAGCAAAACACAAAAACAAATTACAATACAATGAAATTAAACATTCACACTCACTCACACTTACATGATTTCACACTCATACCACATTCACACTTAACATCAGACCTGGCTTTAGGGCGGGGGAATTTAAATACGATTTAAAGAAATTAGTTGTTCTTAAGATCATCTATGAACTCATCCACCGAGTAATAAACTTTGCTTCACAGCTTGTTGTTCAAGATTTAAAATTTGGCACTTTTAATTTCTTTAAAATTTTAGTGGTGGTTGAAGAGTTTTATACCTACTTGCATGGTAGTTGTTCAAATTTAGATGTTCTATGTTGACAAATTTGCAAGTGGTTCTTCTCTTGTGTTATAATCATGAGTGATTTTAGATTGAACCAACATTTTATTGTTTTACTATAAAATCACTTATAATTTTAGGCTTCAGGCTACTTGTATATTGATTTTGGATATGTAATACGTTAAAATAGTGTGGTGACTAGAAATAAAGTTTTAGCTATTTAACAGTAGCTTAAAGACATGCATTAAACTCTCTCATTATTTCTCACTATGGGTAGGTGTCAAAAACATTACATGTTTACCTATTTCCACAATCTCATGAATTAAACAATTGTATATAGTTATTAATTACTATACAAGATTATTTTAATTTGTCCCCCTTGTCTTAATGGACTGTAACCTGATGCCACTTTGTATCTGCAAGATAACAAAATTTCAATGTTTCTAATTTCATCAAAAATGTGCATGTTTTTTAATTTAAACACATATTTGACTTTATAATTGTTTCGTCCTTGAAAAACTACCTATATTTTAAACTACTGTACCAATACACACTTTTAAGTTATGTGATTAAACTAAATACAGTACATGGTTCATGAATATCACCAGCTGGATAATAAGCTGTCCTCAGTGAGCTGTTACAGGCAGGTGCTGCATTGACTGTATATATGAGGGTGCTATCAACACCACCTACAGTTAGTGGCAACACCTCATCACGATGACAGGGTCACCTCAAGCTGTGCAAGTCTTGTTGTGCAGAGTATTAACCCTCGGTCTGCTAGCGGGGTGCACAGCTCTAACCCACCACCAGGTTAGTAACCTCACAAAATTATGTGTACTGTAGTTTTGACCCAAACTATGTTTTTATCACATATTATGTTTTAAACTTTTCTTTGTGAATAAAGTTACGTTTTGTACATTTATTGTTTTAACATTAAAAATTATGTATATTAAAAAAAATTTAATTGTGTTCAAAGAGGAAATAGTAGCTTCAAAATAGTTTTAATACAGTTATTTATTAGCTACATGTTAAAAAGTATTTATAAAATAACTTGAGGACTACATTGCTTAGTTATACAAAACACTATATTAAAGCTGCCTTTACATTAATTTTAGTTTAAAGCGTTCACATACATAACTGCTTATTCTCATCATTTAAAGAAACTGTCCCATCTTTTAACCACATTTTAAAAGAAAAAAACAATGGGTTCAATAGTTTTAAGTTTTAATTATTAGCTGTTTCAAACTGTCAAAATATTTTACTAGAGATTTTACTAGTATAACAGTTTTTATAACTCTTTTAAACCGAAAGTTACTAAAAATGTTTGTTTTATGTTAATCTTACTTTTTAGCATTTTGTACAACAAATCTTTTAGAAGGTACTCTGAATAACCCAGAAGTAACAAATAGTAAACTTAATTTGTTTTTTAAAATGCAACAACCATAATACCTTAGTGAACATACAATACACTGCAAATTGAAACAATTGAAATTGAGTGCAGATCCACAAGCGGATGACAGAGGAGGAGTTGAGTGAGATGTTTGGGTGTGAAGATGTGGAGCAAGTCCCGGACTACGACATTGTTCCTCTCCCTCGCAACAATCCCAGGCTGCACCACTACAACTTCACTGTGTTCGGCAGGTATAGTATTTATAATACATACTTACAGAGATCAGGAGTTCTAACCCTCCTGGGAGTACATGAACTCCAGGTTCGGGCCCTTGATTAGATCCAGCCACCGGAAGTACTGTCCCTCATGCATCCCTGATTGCGGTCCTGCTTACATAAAAAGGTTCAGTTCACTTAACGAATGCAAATTAAAATTCAGTTCTACAAAATCACATCTAGTTGCTGACAAAAACAGCTGTAAGCGTCTTGAAAGTAAAGCTCTAATATTTAATGATAATTTATAGAAACACATTTAAAATTAATACCCAAAATTTGACATTTTATTATGAGGTGCCTTTTGACAGCCTTAAGACAGCTTTGCTTATTAAAAGGTGTTTTCGATACAATTTCAAATATTGGTTTAATGGTTTTAAATTAGTTTCTATAACTTTAAGCCATTTAACAACTGGCAGCAACATATTGTATTTCACACCAACTATATCTCAGACTTTCCCAGCCACTTCTGGAGAAAACTCCCTCTTACCACTACACAAGAGGTAGGGTTAGACCCTTGACAGCGGTTGGAGTTTCCCAATTGACCAAAACTTAGGGTCTAGTTTTTCCCTATAATGATTAGAAAAATCTGAGATTGAATTTTGGTGAATTCATTTCCGCCAATATCATGAACTTTTGATCTAACACCAACATGTTATGTTCACTGTTCAGACCGCTGAGCCTAGAAATGAAGCCGAACAATCATCTGGTGTCTCGCATGAAGGTTGTGGTGACAGATGAGGAGGGCAGTGAGGAGATGAGAGCTCCAGCTGACAACTGTCACTTCCTTCACAGTGATGAAACCACGACAGCAGCCTTCAGCTCTTGCAGTCCCAGGGGCTTGGTGAGTGATTGTCATATATTAGAGGAATATCCAGAAAGTAAACTCCATCCAAGCATAATTATTAAAATGTAACTATTTGTAGAAACATTATATGGTTTTCATATTACAGAGCATTCTTTAAACAATACTTTGACAATTCCATGGTCAAATTTAACATTTACCAGGAAACATGCATTTTTACACTATAGCAAGACATTCCACCGCCTCTTTTCCCAATCGTTGTTCTGAAAGTTTTGTTCTGATCGTTGGCGCAGAGTGGCATAAAATACTACCGTAATGTGTTTTGTACTGTTGGTTTTGTGTTTCCAATGTTTGTTTTGATTGTAGGATTACGTGTTATTTTGCCATTTATATACCTATTTTTTATAAATACTGTAAGGTAAACTCATTTTTCTTCCTGGAAAAAGACATTTATATTTGCTTCTACCAATATCTGACTTTTTGTCCGTTCTGACCTCAGTCCAGTCCCATTAGGTTCGGATATATTCTTGATTTGGAATGAAGAGGAGAAAATTTATTTCTCTTCTCACGCCCTAAAAAAGCTAACTCAAGACAGATTCAACTATATAAAATTATATTTTGCTACATTTTGTTTAAAAAAAACATACTTTCTCACAAAAGTTATTCTATGCAAAATATTGCTTTTCTACAACTTATATGGGTTAGCAGTTTTTGCAGAGTTTTAATAATAAAGTTAACTGCCTCTTTTAATTGAGACTGAAAACTGCCTTTCAAACAGATTATATGTATTTAGAATATTGTCAAAAAACAATCTTGATTGTAAAATTTTACATTAAAATAATTGTTGTTGTTTATATGAAATATATTTACCACTACCAAAACAAAAGTTATAATGAAAAGAACAAAAGTTGATCATGTTCTTTAGGTTTTTATTTTATTTTAAGTAAAAAAAAAAAAACAATAAGGTAAGTGTGTTGACTAGTAGTATGAAATGAAATGAATATGATTTATTAGTATGGAATGGATGGGTGAATGACAAACAGTGACAAATTAATGAAGCCACTGGTAAGGATAATACCTATTACATACAAGTTTGTGTGTGAAATGTTGTAGCACGGATGGATATTTCTGCCAGATGATACTCTGGAGGTGAGACCGTTGACTCCTCGAATCCACAACATTCTCAATCATCCCAGGAACAGCCCCTACGTGCCCTACTTGGTGAAAAGAGCCCCGGTCATCAATATTCATTTCTCTGATGAAATATGTTAGTACTAGTTGTTATGCTTTTGACTGCATCAAACTTGATTGTTCATATCCTAATTATTAAAAATTATACTTACATATAATACAAATATTTGTGTAAAAAAATTCTGTAATTTTAAAGTTGACGTGTACACAGAGAATTGTTTTGCTTGTATTAAACATTTTGCAAAATAAAATAAAACTTTCATTATTATTACCTCACAAAAAAAAATGGATCTGTTGGTAAAATCCTTTGTCCAAAAACTTTAGTTTTCTAGTGGACAAATTCTTTGAAAACATTCGTGTTGTGACTTGTGTCCTCAATTATTGAACTGGATACTTAGTTTTCAAAATCGTTTTGCAAATTTTCAGAGCATCAAAATTTTAGCATATCTTTTTGAAAAAGTTAAAAATACTACATATTTATTTTTTAATCTTAGTTTACATACTTTCTACATTTTCTAGATTTACCTGAAGAGGACTTAATGGAAGTAGAAGAGGAGTCTTTTGATAATTCGAACTCAGTGGAAGAAATATTTGTAAGTTTTTGTGATTACCACTCCTGTCACAGCAAGCATTTAGAACGGATGTTTCAGAATGATATACTGTACCTATGTGTAGTTGCAAGATAGGTGCTGATTCACTTACCATATTTACTGTTCAGTTAAAACACCAATGTTTTATATAGAATGAAACATTTAAATTAGTTAAGCTATGGTTTCCTAGAAAGCGGTGAATGCTACATTACGGCCGTAACATGACGGTGAGTTTTGTTTTCAATGTAATCAGATTAGAGTGATTTCCTAGAGAAGGGTAAGCGTAAAGTAGCAGTGAAAACTAGTTAAGGGTTTTTCTTGCCCGTTGTCACTTTTTGTTTTGTAAACAAAAGTCTAGCTTAACCATTACTAGATACGTAAATAAACTTTGACAACTAAAACAAACAACATGTATGGATATAAGTTTCAAGAATAAGTTAAATTTTACTTTTTATGAGAGTATGAAAAATCATGGAATTCTGGACTTCAGAACAATAAATTATGCCCTATCTCTAAAACTTTACCCACCAAGCCATTTAACTTTTTAAATAGATATAAACATTAAAAACAAGAAAACACAATAGGTCAACATTATATAAAGTGAATGTCTGATTGCAGGAAAGACCGACCAGGAATGGTAAGAAGCCTGTGGTGGAGGTTGCATTGTTCTTTGATGAGGCTGGATACCGGACGTTCTCTCCCTACATGCAAGATGACGAGAAACAGATGAGAGATATGCTGCTGGCTTATCTCAATGGGGTAATGAGTCATTGTGGTGTTAACTTGAATATCAGTGAGTAAATTCTAAAAGGAACAGCTTGTTTCGTCGCAATCGACCTCCTGCAGAAGTTGTTACCCAAATCTCTTGAACTACTCTCTAGACCGGACCATTTAAGCAAAGATTTCACCCTGGACCAAAATTAACGAATACTGAAGCTGTTAAAACACAACCTCAACCCTTCACTTGTACAGCGTTCATTGCCACAGATTTCATTAGACCCTTGTTGTGTGGGGTACACGGTCCATTATGTAGGTCCGATGTCCCCAATAATACACGGTCAGAACCATATGAGAAGGCAAGTTGGTAAATAACCTTTTGTCGATAAGCATTTCCTATGAACATTTTCTAACATATTTTAAAACTTTTACATTTAACATGTCTTTTTGTTGACAAGGTTCAAGCACTCTACCACCACCCGAGTGTGGGACAGCCAATAGACATAGCTTTGGTGCGTCTGGAAATGTTCAAGACACAGCCAGCAGACCTGCCTCATTACGGAGGGGAGAGGGGAGGGCTGCTGGACTCCTTCTGTGCGTACAACGCCAAACACAACCCTGCGGGGGATGACAATCCTGACCACTGGGACATGGGCCTCTATGTGTCTGGGTGAGTTAGAATAGGCGGCGCAATGGGGAGATGAGAGTGCGTTTTTTTCTAATTTATTATTTTTTGTTTGGTTGGTGTTCTATCATTTTGTATGTATGAGTGCAAGTCCCCTAGAGGAAATAAAATACAATTACCTATTAACCTGCAGAGATCATGATGAGCATATGTATTTTTATAAAAAACAGTTTTTTATTTAGGGTGTTTTTCAAAAGTAAATAATATATTTTTCAAAAGTTTCATAGTTATAAAGTTGTTTTATTTTTTAGGTTGGACTTCTATGCTATTGAGGGAGGCAGAAGAAGTGACATTACCATGGGTGAGTGAAACTTAAAAGACCCTCGGGTAGAGCCAGAGCGGCCTCTGTCTGGGATAGAGAATTTAAAAGGATAATTTGCAATGATTTTTTAAGTATTAACGTACTAAAATGGGAAAAGTGTTTCAATAGAACCATAGAGCCAGAATGCTTCAGCATATAAAAGCAAAACATAAAACTTCCTCGCCAAACAAATCATTTATTACAAGAATTCAAGTTGTTCTTATGAGAAAATCAAGTTTTAATAAACATGATTAATAATACTGTATATTGTTTTACGAAGGTACAAGTTTTAGAGTTCATATACAGCAGCTTCGATAGTTTTTTGCTTCTATTGTAATAGATTTTTTATTTAAGTACGTTAACTGGTTAAAAACGTTGTTTGCAGTTTGTACTCTATGTTATAAGCAGTGCACAGAGTGGGTCTAGTGGTAGCTCTATCCGGTGGCCTATTAAATTTACTTCTGGTGGTGTAAAACAGATAATGCTATTTATTTGAACCTATGCAGAAAATTTATTAGAAACTAGAAGTGGGTAGAAGCAGGTTGTAGCTTATACTTGTATTAACTTTATTAAAAGGAAAAAATAGGAGACAAAATTTAAAAAACTTAAAAAGACCAAACCCAAGCCTTGCCAGTAGTTTTGCAGGAATTTGGTTGACTTGTTATTTGTTGGATATGTTTGATGTATCTCTCTGTTTTTTTTTACTGGTGCTATGAGCCATGATCATTTTTACATCTTGATCAAATTGCACTTTCCAAAATAAAAGCTTCAATTTATTTTTTCAACTATTGTACAAAAATATTATTATAGTGTTTAAAAAGAAAAGGTTCTCTTGGCTACTAATGTTATAAGCAAATACAAAGAAAATCTAACAATACAACATCTATGAAGTCATCCTTGGCCAGCACCTCTTACAAATTAACCATTCTTTTACAAACATCCCAAATAATAGGACAATTTTAGAATTTGAAAAAATGTGATAATTTAAATTGCAACTAAGATTTCCACTTTTCATCAATCAAAAGTTGACCCAACAAATTTTCATACACCAAATAACAAAACTAATAAGAAAACACTAAAATTCTACAATCTAGCTTTCTATGTTAATTTGTAAACGCCTGATAGAATTTTGATTTGTTTCGAGTTGTTATTTTTACTTCATAAATTAGGTTAGTCAATTTCATGTACATCACTCAGACGATGGGCTTAGCTCCCATATCCGTTTGTGCAGTCAATTAATTATTAAAAGAGGGTATTATTTTGTTTCTTTGTCTTTGCTAGTAAATACTATTATTTCTTTAATACATTACATTATTCTGTGAAACAATAATCAGCTGTCACTACATACTGATATTGTGTGGGACTGGCTACAGTGGGAGGAGTCTGCATGGACAAGTACGCTTGTGTGATTGCAGAACTCGGGTAGACAACAGTCTCGGTAAACCATACCCGTCAGCTGGCTTCACCTCCGTCTACATCCTGGCACTACATGCTGATATTGTGTGTACTAGCCGCAGTGAGGAGTCTGCATGGACAAGTGCCTTGTGTGATTACTGAACTTCAGGGTAGCCAGATCTGGTAAATGTACATCAGCTGGCTTCACCTCCGTCTACATCCTGTACACTACATACTGATATTGTGCGGTTCCAGAAAGTGGGAGAGTCTGCATGGACAAATGCAGCTTGTGTATTGCGGAACTTCGAATCCAACAGTCTGATCTTGCTGTCCAGCTGGCTTCACCTGTCTACATCCTGTACCTACATACACTGATAATGTGTGGGACCTCAAAGTTGTATAGTCTGCATGGACAAATAAACGGTTGGAGTCAGTAACAGTGTTTGTGCCGTAGCTGGCTTCCTCAGATCCTACATTGTGCTACATACTGATATTGTGCATTAGGACCCAATCACAGTGTGAGGAGTCTGCATGGACAAGAATGCGCTTGTGTGATTGCAGAACTTCTGTAACAGTCTCATTAAACCATACATTAGCTGGCTTCAATCCGTCACATCCTGTTCACTACATACTGATATTGTGTGGGACTGGCCACAGTGGGAGGAGTCTGCATGGACAAGTACGCTTGTGTGATTGCAGAACTTCAGTGTGAAACAGTAAGGTAATCCATACCCGTCAGCTGGCTTCACCTCGTCTACATCCTGGCTCACGAGATGGGCCACAAGTAAGAGTGAATTCAGGTATTACAAACCCAAGAGGTTCTGCAAAATGTCAGTCTGTATTAGTGAGGTTTTTTTCCTAAGAAAATTTACAAAAGCTGTTTTAAGTTAAAAGTGTTTATGGTGTTTTGAAAATAATTGTGCAAACGTCCAACCAAGTTAATGTTAATATGTATAAATTTTGAAAAGGTTGTAATTATTTTAATTAAACTGTCTAAATCAATTTTTTAAAAAAGGTAGTTACATATACAAATAACAATACATTAAAAGTAACTGTTAAAATATGCATTTATATAGTAAAATCTATGACAATAATTTCAAGACATCTCTAACTTGCATGAGGAATCACTTCAAAGATATCAACTTCAACTTGACACGAACATGGTGTATAGTTCACCAGTCAACCTTAAACTTGAGTGGCATGTGGCATAAGTCATATATATAGTGAGCACAACCATGGAGAGTTTTAAATATGGTATACACTATACAACATTAAGTCCTGTAGAATTCTTTGCAGTTTTGTGTCTAGTGATGATGTATTTTGCTGCAAAGAATCAACAGAATGAAGTTCATTGAATTTAATGAATTCTAGCAAATATGTAAAGTTTAGAAAGACTAAATAATAAATAATTAAATATGTATAATTTTCTTGATTAATCTGGTTTGAAATTCCGGTAATTCATTATGTGTGCTGTCTTTTACATTTTGAAAGTACAATAGCGCAAGGAAAAGAGTTCAGGGTTGTCAGTGGAAGATTTACATTAATTAAATTTATTTTATTCCTGTGTATTACAGCCTGGGCATGCACCACGACAGTTCCTCTAACCCTTGCCCGAGTGACGGCTTCATCATGTCTCCCTCGAGAGGAACTCAGGGGAAACTCTCTGGTCGTCTTGCAGCGCTCAAGTCATGCAGAGCCTCAGGTAATATTTATCAGCTGTTAAACTATTTGGTTGACTGGTGATGCTGAATTCAGGTATTTAAGTTGTACTTTTACATAGATGTACCTAGAAAATATAGTTTTTTTGTCATATGGACTAATCTTTCAGGGCTTAAATCTAAAAGTCTTTTTTGAGGCAAAATTAGTCATATTTAAGGAAAAACTGATAATTTTGATTCTTTTTAGGAAAAAAAGTAAACCAATATGTGTTTTTATTAGCAAACATATCACGGGGGAGGAAGAGGATGTGTTCATAAAACATAGAAAAATGTGTTGAGTTTTTATTTTCAGTTCAAAATTAGTCATATTTGAGGAAAAATGGATGATTTTGATTTGATAAACAAAAGTAAACAAATATGTGATTTTTATTAGCAAACATACCACGGGGGAGAGGGAGGATGTGTTCATAAAATATAGAAGAATTTGTTGAGTTTTATTTCCAGTTCAAAAAAGTGTTTGGAGGACAGCCCAGGCAAGATTGCGCCAGAAAGGAACCATGGAAGGATGCACGACCACCCGGGTCAGTTGTGGGGAGCCAAACGGCAATGTGAGGTCCTTCTTCGAGACAAGGACGCAGAGCTTCAGGACCCGTCCAAGACAGAGGTACTTCTCCAAATTATTTCTCTTGTCGAATCGTACTTGATTTGAGCAGCCACCTTGAAAAATTAAAACTTATATGGTTTGGAAATTTTCTCCAAACTTTTAAAACAATTGTTTAAAGCCATTTTTGGATACTCATACAGCTTGGTTTTTCGTATGGTCAAAAATGAATAGATACTCTGGTTCAAATTATGTACCTAGGGGTTGAAATGTTTCAGGGAATGTGCCAGAACCTAATGTGTAGGACTCCGCACAGATCAGGTTACTACTTTGCCGGTCCAGCTCTCGATGGAACTACCTGTTCTCCGGGAAAAGTAAGCATTATTGTTTCAAAATAAAATATGGGTTTTTATTATATGGGAGTTTTATTTTACGTGAAAAGGGTGGTGACGTAAATAATCTTAGATATTTACCTAAATGGGTCTATGAGTGTTTTTTTCTCATTTTTAATCAATATTTATTTAGAAATATTTGTGTTTTAGTGGTGTCAAGGAGGAGAATGTGTGAAGATGGAAACACCAAAACCTGAAACTGTCACCAAAGGAGGCTGGAGTAAGTGGAAGACAGAAGAATGTTCCTCTGGGTGCATCGCAAAATCAAAAGGCAAGCTCTTGTAAAAACTCCTAAACTTTCTCATCAAACCTCTTTCCTCAACATTTGTTTCAATGGAATGTTTAACAAAAGGTTACATATAATTTCAACTTAAGAAATTACTGGTAGAACTTAAATATTTCTTAAGATGTTAAAAATATGTTGTTGTATTGTTGTTAAAATATAAATTGTTTAACCAAAGTAGGCACTTGCTTTTTTCTTAGGTTTCCAGACAAAACACAGGAAATGTGACAACCCTGTTCCAGTCAACACTGAAGAAGGTTGTGAGGGTCCCAGTTTTGATGTGACCTTGTGTAAGGACGACAAGGTATACCCAGCAAGATTATCAACATTGTTTGTTTAAGAAAACATAAATTTCAATGTAAATTCAACTTATAAATTTTCTTTCCGAGTAAATCAACTATATGACCTAATTTACATGACATAGATAGACAGTTGACAAGTCTTAAGTCTTTTTTAATTTTTACACACAAAATGTTGATTTACCATTCACATTACTGAACTTTTTTAGGTTTGTAAAAAAACCAAACGTGTTAACGCTGCTGACTATGCGAGGAAAAAATGTGCAGAATTTAGCAAAACACTACCTTTTCTAGACCCAAAAGGTTCTGGTCTTCAAGCTCCTCACGAAGAAGGTAAAAACTATTCAAATTTTGTCATACAAAAATAGTTTTCTTTCAAGATTATGTTTCAAGGAAGTTATGTTTGTATCACATTAACGCATAGAAATACAGTAAGAGATTTTCTGAGTTTTAAACCATCAATAAAAACACCAAGGTAGTAAATGTTTCTATCGTCACCTATGCAAATTATAAATGGATTAGCTGTGCATGTTGGTTAGAAATTTCATCGACCCAACCACAACAATAGGGTTTTCATCACAGGAATTTGTTTTATGATGTATCACAATACTACCTCTTGCAATACAAAGTTAAGAAATCATAGTTTTTTTAGTACAATGTCAATATCAAATGTCTAATAGTCTAAAAGCCTGCGTCCGTGGCTCAGTGGGTAGAGTCATGGCTTGCAAAACGCAAGGTTGCGGGTTCGATTCCCGGCGCAGGAACAAGAATTTGGACCGCTTTCCCTAAAAGCGTTTTGTGATGCCCACACCCTAGGTTGAGTAAAACCTTAAAAATGCCATTAGCGTAGACAGTAAAAAGAAAATACATATTACAGGGCGATTATGGGTTGCCTGTTCTATTTTCTGCCGACGGAAGGACAACGGTTCTTACTATTCACCCAGACTGGATCTGAACGACCTCGGAACTGATCCCTACTTCCCTGATGGAACTTTGTGTCATCACAGTGAAAAACATAACTACTATTGTATGAATCATCATTGTCGCCCTGAGGTATTGTATTTATCTTAACAAAGCCTTTACAAACTTTCTATGAGTTTTATTTTGCTTTCAGTCTATTTCAGTCCACTTAGACAGACAATCCAGCGTGAGTATTTCAGTATTGAGGACAAAACTGTTTTAGAGTTTTCAGAATACTACGGAAAAAACTTATCCATCTTATACTAAAATTCTGAACAGTATTCTTTGTAGACAATTTAAGGCAGTATCAATTTAAATAGTTGCAGCTCAATTGTTATTGAGAGCAGAGTCAACTTTTGATTACAAATTAATGTTCCTGCTAATTTTTCTTATTTATACATTTGAAACACTAATTTCTCTCAGGAACCATTCAAACTTGTTACAATTTTTACTAGCAAACAAAATTGTTACTTTGATTTCAGCACTTCCAAGGAGCGAAAGCGCTCGTAGATGCACCTGACGACCTGGAAGTGCCGCAGAATGCACGCAAGCCGGTGCCTCTGTCAGACCTACTGCTGCGCTACCTGAGCCTGGACGTGGAGGGCAAACCTCTCCTCACCACTCTCAGCCCGGCGGACACGCAGCCACGCAGCCGAGCAGACGACGGCTGGGACAGTAGAGACTACCTCGACCTGCCTCCGCCCATGTGATCCCACTGCTTTACGCTGTAATGTACCTTTTTTATGATTGACAATAAAGTTTTTTAGATTTTTCAAACATTAGGTTATTGATTTCCCTGCTTTGAATGTTCTGGCTATGCTAAATAATCCCAAAGTTAAATAGTATAGACAATCCAACTAAATTGAAGGTTTAAGGGTCGGGTCATTCACTTGAATGTTTATTCCTCCTGTTAAACGTTTTAAACATGGTCAAAAATTATAATTTTTATTGTTCATTGTCTATTTGCAATTCCTTAGCTGTTTGTTACTTAGGTACTTTAAATTTCAATTTAAAACTTTGGAGTTGTTCAAAATATTTTGTTTGGAAATTGAGCTAACAGAAAGGGTTTTGTGTTTTTAATTTTTATCATGGCTGATTCTTCTACATTAAGTTTGTGAAAGGAGACTTGCATCCAATACAAAAGTGTAATACAAAATATATCTCCACACTTTAGATATAAGAGACTGTATAACTTTTCAACTTTGCAATGAACGGTATTAAAAATTAGTTTCAGTCATATTCTCAGGGCTTCAGTGGCCTAAATTTTCTCATAGAAATGTTTAAACACATTTTTAAGTAGACAAATTATTCAAATATTGGTTTAATGTCAAAGCATGAGCAGTGTTCCATACACTTAATGTCAAAACAAATTTGGCCAGTAAGAACGATTCTTTTATTAAAGAGGGCATCAAAGAAGAGAAGCAAAAATTGAATCAAAAGATTTTTATTTATAAACACTAGTGTACAACAACACATACTCCTATTTTGTGTTGATTTGTTGCAAAAATTACAAAAATAATCTATATCCATAAAATTACTATTTCACTACATCTACAAAAGTGACGTAGATACTTTGATAAGTTTCAATTTTCAGTATTTATTTCATAATTTATAGAAAATGATTTTCTATAGTTAGTTGAGGGTGTAACGTAAAGAAAGATTGATGGATTAGATAGTAGACTTTTGCTGAAGCGAGAATCAATGCTGCTAAAGAATATAACTTTAAACCTAAGCGAAAGAAGATATCTATAGAAACCCAAAAGAACAATAATAATCACAGACAAGTAGAAACAATATGTTTTCCTCACTAGACTTGTTGACTTATTAACAAAATAATATAATTATCATAGTATAAACTGAGACTTATTAAATACTAAACAATTAATATTTATTAAAAGTATAATGCACATCGTGATGTATTGGAAAATAAAATAGGATAATAATATTGACTAAGATGACTTACAGTAGATAACAAAATTTCACATGTAAAAGAAGACTAAACTCTACTGTTAGTACTGTATCAAATTCTCAAGATAAACTACTTTGACTTTGATTGGGCGTTTGCTGCCGAACAAAAATACTTCCGTTTAAAATATTCTGACAACTTATAATTTGCGATTAAATTAAGTTTTCGTATTATTATATAAAGAGTTTGCTAAAGTTGTTCACAGGCCATCAGGTGATTTCTTTATTTTGACATTGATGATGAAATTTCCAGTCCAGAAGAATGAAGCTCCATCGGGAGAATAGTTACCCTGGAGTATTACTGGTGCTTTGATTCCCATGACATCTGCTCCAACAGCGGCTTCTTTGCTCTCAAGCATCAGAGTAGGAAGACCTCCTTGGAAACTGACTCTGGAGTAGTACTGGACTCCCGGTTGGATCAATGCTGGCAAACTTGACAGCCACAAGGGCCGGATGAACAGTTTGAAGTCTCCTTTGTACCAAGTGACTGAAGTGGTGATTCCATCCCATGAAATTTGTGGCACCGAGTAACTGCCCATGAGGACATCGTCCGTCACTGAAGTAGGTGTCCAAATTATTCCACGAGTAAGTTTTGAACCTCCGAAAATGGAGGCAGACCATAAAGCGGAAAATGGTATTTCAGCGGGTAAAGTTCCAGACCAAATTGTGCTAGAAAAGCTGAAAAAGCTGTCTGTTTTTGCTGTGATCCATCCATCGATGACTGACCCTCCGAACTGAGTGGCTCGAAGAATGCCTGGCATCGGAGCCGTAGGGAGTTTCAATTTAGGACCAACAGTTTTGTTACTTTCTAGATAGAACCAAGCTTCTCCTGGCCACACAAAGTTCAGTTTGTCCGGGGTATAACTACCTTGCAAATTCACTCTTCCTATCTGAGATCCCTGAAGACCTGCTGAATCCATGATCAAACTTAATATTGAGTCCAATTGATCTTGTTTGTCTGTTTTTGTTAATTTTGTTATGTTTGATGAAACAATTGTTGCATATTGCTTTCCAACTTCAATCATATCCAATGTGGTGTTCCAAACTGTTGTCATATCAAATGAAAAAGTACCATCCATCCACACTATTTTGAACCCTTCACTATTTTTGGAATACTGTGGAAGAGAGTATATGCCTTCAAACTTTGGGGACAATGATGTAGCTGTCCAAATAATATTTACACCCTTAGATACATTGAAGCTTGTCAAAGGAATCGTAACTGGAGGACTACCTGTCCAAAGTGGAAGTTCGTTTGAGTTTGTGTTGTTTATCACAGTCCCTTTTGATATTAGCACTCCAACTCTAGACGCTGGTTTTCCTGGTTTCACAAACTTTCCTGGTTTTGTTGGTTTAGCTGGTTTTGCTTCTAATTGCTGGAGAGGAGACTGGTTTACTAAATTCCAAGGAAAAGACCTTATTCCAATAATAACGTTCCCTGACCAATAGAATGTTTTCCTGTCAAGTGAATATGTTCCAAGTAAAATTAAAGGCATGTCTGTAGATGTATCAACGTCAAATTGAGTTGGAGCCAAAACTGGAGTTGGGGTGTGTATGTCTCGGAAAACTAGTTTTGAGTTGTAAGTAAGGCCCGGTTTTATAAATCCATCTAAATCACCTAGATTTCCCCAAGCAGTCTGGAAAAGGAAGCTGAAACGGCCGGTCCACCACTTTACTCCTGTTTTACTGTATTGAGGGAGTGAAAACGTTCCTTCCACTCTTGGTCCCATCTGATAACCAGACCATATCACTCCATGTGCGTGAACAGTATCATCAGGAGTCATTGCATTGCTCGGGTCCTCTGAGTTCCAGAAAACTGGTAGTGCAACGCTGAGCGGGAATTCTCCTGACCACAATGTTTTAGGGAACTCTGGTTCAGGAGCTGCTTCAATAGAACCGGAGATTACAGTTGTATTTATTCTTCGAGGAATTGTGGCCACTGCATTGGCAGGAGGTGCATCAGTAGGAGTAGCCGGTGCTTGTAAAGGAGACATCTTGGCTGGAGGTTTCATCACAAGCATTGCATCACCTCCAAATGAGAACATGTTAGTCAGTGGTTTATGAGTGCACATGAAAGGTATAACTTTGCAGTAGAAAGGGTTTTCATCTCTTATGTAGCTTTTACCGTTTACGATAAGAGAACAGGGGGTAGCTGCTGCAGTTCCAA
This sequence comes from Matsumurasca onukii, assembly GCA_018831715.1. Lineage (NCBI taxonomy): Eukaryota > Metazoa > Arthropoda > Insecta > Hemiptera > Cicadellidae > Matsumurasca > Matsumurasca onukii. The sequence continues at coordinate 76,418,515 of CM032058.1, read as the reverse complement.
CTACAAACCGCAACGGTACTATATCACCAGGAAAGCCGCTCGATCCCAGCTTCTTTGACGCTATTTCTTTGAAGATTACATTACAAGTGTATGTGTGTCCAGGCACAACCAGACCATCTAAGGCACCACTCCATTTTACAAGATAGTGCATAGAGAAATTACCAGACCAGTTTACAGGAGTAACGATCTGTCCATTTCTCGCATAAACTCTCACAGAGAATGTTCCAGTAAAGTCAGGGGCGATAGACTCCGGTGACCAAGTGATTGAAACTCCTGCTCCTGCGGCTCCTGTTGGATTGAACATATCAGTGTTGACTTCCACAGGAAGTTCTCCTCTCCAAAACGTGACAGGCTCACTTCCGTTTGTTGCGGTCAACTCTCCGGTTATTACTGTAAGGCTTACGCTCAGTTTTGCTGGTTTCACTGGTTTGGCTGGTTCTACAGGAGCATGGGTCACAGGTGGCATGTGCGTAACAGGTTCTACTGATTTACCATCGTCAACAATATCGTTTATTGTTTTAGCTTTCTTTAATTGCAAGGGGACAACTGGTGCAGGACTCTTTACTGACATAACAAACTTTCCAGACCAGAGGAAATTGGTACCATCCGGAGATAAAGTACCTTGTAAAATAATGGGAGCTTTTCTCTTCAGTCCGATTGCGTCACCTAACACAAACTGTTTCACTTCTCCGCTTTCTTCATCCATTACCTTCACACCTTGAAAGTGTATACCTGAGGAATAGGTTACTTCGGGTTGTATCAATCCATCCAAGGTTGTGTTCCAAAGTGATTGGATGTCAAATGAAAACTGACCGCTCCACCATTGGACAGATGGCAATGGGAAGTTTTGAACTAACTGAGGGAAAGTAAATGTACCCTTGAGAGTAGTGTTTGAAAGTGTTCCTGACCATTCGATCGTACGACCTCCAATCAAGCCTCCTCCTCCCAGTGCTGGCTCAGTGGTGATGTTGGTCCAAAATATTTGTGTTGGTATCTGCACTGGGAAAGTACCAGTCCACCAAACATTTGTCTTCTCTCCAGTCAACCCACCTTTCACCTTTCCTGAAACCACCTGCCCGCCAAATTGAGAAGATGACCCTGCTGTAGCTTTCAATGTCAGTGGTTGGACTACTTCTTCTGATTTGTTCTTAGGAAGATCTGGGAATGCCAAGACAGCTTTTCCCGACCAATAATATTCTTGTTTGGTTGAACATAGAGGAATTATGTAACAGTAAAAAGGCTTTGAATAGTAGCTGCCTCGAAGAATCAATTTTCCTTCCTTAGCACTTCCAAGAATCTTTTGTGCTTCCTGAGTAAACTTTACAATTGAACTTTTTGACTTACTATCAGCTGGGCTTGTAGCTTTTTGTAACTCTCCAAAAAATACATCGAAGTCATAAGTTTTCCCTTCTTTAATATAGTTTTCTAATAAGGCACCCCATTTGGCTGTGTATTTCATAGAAAAGTTACCTGCCCACCACTGTATTATTTCACCAGTACCGTTTTGTTTGTATGTAGGTACTGCAAATGTTCCTTTGAATGTTTGATCGACAACTTCTCCTGTCCACATAACATTTGGATTGGGGAAAGTCCTCCAACTTTCTTCAGATGACATTAAATTGCTGTAGGGAATAGTAGCTGGGAGCTTTCCAGACCAAACAACTTGAGGGGTTTCATCTGTAAATCCTGCGATAATTGTTCCTGAAGTCACGTCTAATTCAATGCTTGCTTTTGGTTTGTCAACGGGGCTCTTATTCACAATAAGAGATGGTGCTTTATTCAACTTGAATGTAAGAACTGGTTTGTTACGGAACTTAATAATAAATCCTCCTGACCAATAAAATGTAGTTTTATCGAGTGAATAAGTTCCTTGTAGTATCAATGGCGCAGCCATGGCTACTGATGGATCAGCTCCAGGAACACCTTCTAAACTAGTAATGCCAGGATCAGTTTTCGCTCCTTGGAAGCTGATTTTAGAATAATACTTGGCTCCTGGAACAAAGAGACTTCCCATGGCTGCGGTCCAAAGGGGAGCGATTTCAAATGAGAACTCTCCAGTGTAGGTTTGTTGGGACAATCCAGTCATTGACCAAATTGTCTGAACCAAAGAGTATGTTCCTGTAATTGTAGATCCACTGAGTGTTCCTGACCAAACAACACCATTACCAAACAAATAGTTCTTTTTGCCCAGGGAGTCATATATTGGTGAAAAGAATGAAGGCATTGGGATTGCAGCAGGTACTGATCCAGACCATATTGTAGCTGGAGAAGCACCATTCAACCCAGCAGTTACATGTCCAGAGTTGACCATACCTCCGTATTTGGGGCTTGCCCAAGGACTCCAGGGACCATAAGGACCCCAAGGAGGGAAGGTTAGTTCAGGGCTCTTCAATAACTTGAACTGTTTATCCATTTTCGGCTTTGATGGTCTAACTGCCAAAATCACTTTTCCATTGAAATAAAATGTTGTCTTATCTGGAGAAAATGTTCCATGCAATATCAAGGGTGCTCTGACAATGCCATCGATGACTTCTTGGCTTTCTACAACAAGATCTTCCAATGAGCCAGGTGCATCAAAATCATCATTGAAGACTTCATTTATTTGTAAATTTGGTACGGCAGGTTCTTCTCTCAGGATTAACCTTGAGGAATACTGCACGCCAGCAGTTAACAACTGTTCCAAAGTGGCATTCTCCATTAAAGGCAGGACTTCAAAGGAAAACTGTCCATCCAGCCAGTTCACAAACAAAAAGCCAACTGACCTGTTGTATTGAGGAAATGAGAAGGACCCTTCTAACGATGATCCTGAAATTGAAGCTGACCACACTAACCCACTTCCAATAACAGGAAGTTTTTCTCCTGATTTTACTGCCATGAGAACTTTGTAAGGTAAAGGCAGTGGTATAGCAGCAGGAATCTTTCCATCCCAAAGAACTTGAGATGAACCGTCTGAAGATTCAAGTTTGATTTTTCCACTCACAACATTAAATGCTCCTGATATTGAGGGCAACTTAGGACCTGCCACAGATAAAGCTCCCATTCCTGAACTAGGGTCTTCTTCGATCATTGAAGGAGGTTCTACGTTTGAGTCAATCGATGGAGTAATTTCACCGGGTGTTATTGGAAGAACTGGGGTATCATTGGAATAGTGATTGTGGCATCCCCGGACCAAACAAAGTTAGTTTTATCTGGAGCATACAACCCACTCAGAATAAGTGGTAGTTTTTGAATACCAACTATTGAAGGTGTATCTTCAGCAGCTCCCAGAACAAACTGTTTTTTCGTGTCTGTTTCTTTTATTACTAGCTTTTTCTCTGAGAAGAATATTGGTGATTCGTAAGCTCCGGGAAGTGTTAGTTGACTGATGTCAGAATCATTGGATATCACCGTTGCGTCAAGTTGAAAATCTCCATTGACCCATTTTATGGTGTAATTTGTACCAAGAGGAATGGGACCGTGAGAGTAAACTGGATAAGAGAATGATCCTGAGATATCTATTCCAGAAGAGGTTTGTGAAATTGTCCCTTGCCATTGTACGCCATGTCCAAATACTCCTGTAGCACCTGGAAAAGCTTTCTTCACAGTAAATACCGGAAGAGGGACCACAATCGGTAGAGAACCATCCCAAAGTGTAGTACCACTTGATGTTTTTATACTTCCAGATGTAACGCTAAGTCCAATTCTTGCATATTTTGGTTTCTTTTCCTTCCCTACTTTACCAACTGGATCAGCAAGTACAAACTTCTTTACTCCAACCCATTTAGTAAGATCAGGCCGAGGCAAAGTGTTACAGGCAACTCCGTACATTCACAAGATCTACACTTTTCATCACTTCAGCTTGAACTGTTGTAACATCATCTGAAGTGTCGCAGATTAGTTGAGCTAGAGATGTCTTCCTAATTTCATCCAATTGACCTGAAACAGATAAATAAATACATCAACTTAAAAAACTAATAAAATTTGACAAAACTGAAGTGTATTATAGAAGGCTGACTTACCGGTATCGTCACATCTATGGTATGTAACAAAAACTATTATCTCAAAAAAATCTGTGCTTTTCTTAATGATATTTTAAATTAATTGCAAAAAATTGCAAATAAATAGATAAAATGACTTGAAAAAAGTATATAGACCAAGTTAATAGGGGCTAGCTCCTATTGAGGCTTTTCTATGCTATTTAGCTTGTAGCTCATTTGAAGCACTTAAAAGTTATTTAGGAGAATAATTTAGTAAGCAAAGGAATCAAATATGAAACACAGTTTACTCACCAAGAGAAAACGCCTGGGGTTGCTTGTCTGTCTCGTACCAGAAGATGTCGCCTTGTTTCAGTCGCTTGAACTGGTCACCGACCAGACATGTGATCGTAGGTCCCACAAGTCCTCCTTCAATAGGAAACTCGGACAGTGCACCAGTGTACATGTCTATATCTTCAACAGACCTGAAAACATTTGATCGTTAAACATCCAACGTAAAAATGTATACTTGAAAACAATATTCTATAGTTTGTTAAAGAAGTTACGGGGTTTGTGCCAAATTGACTTAGTTTAAACAACCCAACTATAAATATCCTTAAGGTAGTCACCTACGTCCCATAAAAGTAACCAATCCCTGACCACCTGACCTGTTGAATCTAACATCTACTAGGATATGTCAGCTAGATAGTAATTACTTACTTGTATAAAGTTCTGATGCGTTCAAGTGAGCCCTCATCCACCATGCCGACCATATCGTCAAAGCTTTTGGGTCTACTGAGCCCGCAGAACTCCCGCCACACCGGGTATGCTGGCAAGCCGTGGTCTCTGCCTCTCTGCACATTCAGCGAGACCAGGTCTAGTCCGTAGCGAGGTGCCGAGGGCTTGTCGTCCTCCCCTGTCGCTTGGAACAGGTGTTGGGTCAGCTGGAACAGGCAGTTGGCGTTAAAACATGAGTTAGAGTTTAGAAGTAAACTGCCAATATCTTTATGCACTTTCTTTCTTGTCGTTCCTCTTAATGATGTTGCTGAAGTAACTATGATTCTCTCAAGATCGCTACAATAAAAAATAAAGCACTGATTTGTTTCATCGATAGTGGATTATAAATTAGAACACTTCAGTTTATTCAATTCAAACTTTAAAACTTCTTTTTATTCATTCATTTCTTATAAATTTAAGAATATATAAAAATTAAATCATTTTGTTCTGTTTTCAAAAAATGTGCTATAATAGAAAATTAATTTTAGGAGACAAATTGTTGGGTCTGTTTTTTTATTGAAAGTTAAAGAGTGGGTTCAAATGTTTCACCTCAGCGTTGAAGTAGGAGTCTGCTCTTTCAAGCTTGGTGTTGATTGCCCCTTGCAGCATCTTGTCCAAGGCTCCAGTCTGATACAGCTTGAAAGGATCAAACAGCATCTTGTGCATCTCCACTGACTCCTCAGATCCCCAGTCTTTGGCGACCGTTTTCATCAGAGCCTGGGAACAATTTTGTCAATGACAGTCATTTTTGCCAATAAGAAAAGAAATAAAACTTTAATTGATTGTGGTTTTAAGATATTTCATATGAGAAGCTTACCGGCAGAAGAGTGTGAGCGAATCTGAACGCAGAGCTTGCAAAGTTGTTACTGACAGTCGCATCAGTTGTGTTGTCATATCCAGTGAAGTAACCTTCTTTCTTGGGAGTTAAATCCAATTTTTCCATCAAGTCGGGACCTATAAAGTCAAAAGGTAATAGTGACAGTTTTTTAAAAATGATGTGTAAAAGTTATTAGTGTGATGAGAAATTATGACACCATTTAAAGAGGTATGTCGAAAATTACATGAATTGTAGGCGCTAAAATCCAAATGTATCCAAAAAACCTGAAAGCCAACAATAATGTGAGGTGTTACTACTAACTACTAATATAAATTTATATCAGCCAGAAATTTCAACCTTTCTTACAGTTTTAACTAAATACACCACACTTTCAATGTTCCCATTTATGACCCAAACATGTGTTTTGAGTTTTTAATTTTATTTTTTAAAACTGTACACAAGGAAATATTTTTATCATACTATATTTTAAACGAATCTGTATAACATAAAAAAATTAAAATAAAGAAAGGAAGTCTTATTTTAAGTCATACTATTTCATTTAAGTTATTACATCAGTAAGGTTTTCAAAAAGTAGTAATTGAAGGCATCATTGTAGTGTTACCATCATTATCTCTCAAATAAATTTTGTCCAAGGTGTCTCAAGAAAATGTACGTTTTATATTTTTCTTATGAAAAAAACTGCCGAATGGTATGGTTTAGAGAAAGGTTGATGTGTATTTATTTGACATTATTGGGTTTAGTCAAACAAGACACTCTTTCAAAGCAGCTTTACATTCCTCCATTCACACAATTTGCTGTGTATTTGCATTTTGACCACTCTAAAGAAGTCATCAGATCCTGTAAATCAAAACCAACCGAGTAAAACTGGAAGGAACTCGTTGTATGTAATGTGCTGCATTTGAGCTCCGACAATCTTGCGTGCCTCCTGGTACAGCTTCTCGTCGTTCCACTCCGGGTTCAGCTCTGAGAGTTGAGTTGCCAACAAGTTGTGTTGTCTCGCCATCAACAAGTGCAGTGAAGTCAGGTGAGTGTTCTCATTCGCTCGGGCGTCACCTGACAAACACATGTTTTTGTTTTTAATCAATTTGAGGACTGATATTTACAAAGTTTGAAGTACCTGGAACCCTAAATGTTGGGCAGGACTTTATTAGCTGTTTAGTATTGTGAAAGTTTAAGAGTTGTCAACGTTAAAAATGAATCTTGTGGTTTACCTTGGTTGAATTAAAAACTAGGATGTGAAACTTTCTTGATACTTTTGAATCTATTCTACAACTAATCCTTTTAATGTTTATCCACTCCAAAATAATGTGCAGAAAAAGTTTAATAACTCTTTGAGAATTAACTACAGTAGACTCCCTCTTGTCCAGTTTAGGTTGAATCAGCTGTCAGTGGGTTTGACAACTACCATAGTCTTAATTACATACTCTATTAAGCCATCTTTATATCTCAAAAATTAAAAGTCTGCTAACCTAAAGCATAAAGCTAATATAAAGTATTTTTGTAGTTTTTTACAGAAATGAATAAGTTTTTGTTAAGGCTACTTTTAAAATTAAGAGGTCCTTACGAAATATACATAGTATGTCCTCTGTAGGATAGTCCTCCGTTGGGTGTATTTTCTTATACCTCATGGTTTACTGTTATTAATGCTTCTGGACCTATAGACTTTTAATGTGCACTTGGTGTCAAATTAAAAACAGAACAATGATTTTCCCATTATTTTGGCTGATTCTGTCATTTTTTTGCCCAGCTACGGTTTGGTCCCAAGGACACCAAACTAGAAACGGAGTCTACTGTAAACATACCTGTCATAAAGCAATAGCGGCCCTTGGCATTCTCGGCTTCGCGGTTACACCCATCGTCAAGTATTGTAGATATCGGCAGCAGAGTTCTCCCATCTTCAGTCTCTAGCATCTTGAGTTGGCCACCCTGATAACTGCGCAAGGCTCGACTCAGCTCTGGAGTGTTCCCGTAGACGACAGATGCGTCCAAGTAACTACTCACCTGGTTCAGCTGTTCTCTCGGCCCTGTATGAGACATGGAAGTAGTTGGAATGTTAACAGTGAAAGGTAAATAACAGTAATTTTCGTTTAGTTTAAATGACAAGAGGTTAGGACTACAAAGTCTCTCTAACACTCAACTTTGATCTTTAGCAGGAGGTGAAGTATGATCATTTAACCAACATGATTAGTAGTGACTCAGGGTATTATCTTGCGCCTCCATGGAGTAAGCCTTTAAGTCACACGCTACCAGTCCTTTACATGTCTGCAGTTAAATAAACAGTCAACTTTTAAATCAAGCAATTGCATAACACTATAAAAGGTTCAGTTCCCATGAAAAAAACCTGTCAGGAGCAGTCGCCAAGTTTATTAAGTAGTTTTCTGCTTGGATGGTGAGAAAACCTGCATGAAGAAGGGTAGGGGTCAAAGTGAATCGATAACTGTCAATCGAAATGCACAGTAATTCTTAAACCATAATAACCACTACATACAAATTCTAACCTCAACAGACTAATAGCTTACCCAATGCGCAAGTTGGAGCTGGAGCAGATCTAACAAACTCCATGCATGTGACACCGAACTGTTGGTAGTAAGGATCGTCAGCGTCGAGATAGACTGGGAAGCACTCTGGGTGAGCCGGGACTGAGGCGTTCTGACAACATGATATCGGTTTTCCACCAGCGCCTGCAAACATTTTGTTTTAAAGCATTACAAAGGAAGTTTGATGAATAGCATAAATACAGTACATCAAATATAATTTGGATTTTGAATAATTCTTTTGTTAAGCTTTTGCACAGTGTTTTCTATAAGAGAGTTTCAACTGCCAGTGCCCATCAGTATTTTCTCGCACCTTATAAGGGACCTAGCTTGACCTTTTCTTTCTGCTGATCTACAGATTGACTAATAAAAAGGTAAGGTTTATATTGTTTGACAAGGTGAAGTTAGAACTGTGAAATCCTCTCCAGCAATCAACTTCGACCTTTACCTAGCGTTACAGCATAGTCACTTTACAAATTGTAAGTGATGACTGTGAGGATCAAATAAGTGCCACCGGGGTGATACCAAACCGCCACCAATCTGTTTGCATGCTTCTTTCATTATACAACTTTTTCTATAATTTACCAGTTTTCAGAACTCTCCTTTCATTTATGATAAAATAGGTATTTTTTCACAACTTGAAATTATAATTATTGTCAATGTAGGTACATGGATATCATCTAAAGCTCCCAGTCACACTGTGTCAATAAACTTTTTACAGTGCAAAACGTTTTGCTCATTTTACAATCAAGCATCCTCAGTGGACTTGCTCAGGGCATGTAGTGTCATAGACTTAATGTACACTTTTAATGTGAGACTTATAATGTAGTCTCTTGTCATCTTCATATCCTTTATAGTTTATTGTGTTATCTACAATATACTAAATAAACTTTGTACAAAATCTTAATAAAAGACACTTGTGTTTGTTTACCTAAGCTGAGAGCAGTGGCTGTGACATCATGGTCCATGAACTGTCCCCAGACAGCGAGCATGACGGTGAACTTGGGGTCGTCTCGGTAGATGGGACGATGTACGGTGATACTGACAGCACGAGCTGATGGCAAGGGACTTCCGTCCGAGGCAGCTCGGGGCTGGGAGATTCCTAACATACAAATTACAGATGAGATTATTATTTCGTTTAATTGTAAGCAATAGTGTTCCGGTAACAAGCTGAGAAAAGAAAACAAGGGTAGAGGCAGCAAAAGATCGAGGCACATGGGTGATCTGAACTGAGGATGTGTAACAAGAATCTTAATAAAAAATTGTGTGTTTTGTTTTCAAAAGTGTACAATTTTTCTTATCCAAAAAATTGAATTATTCAAACAAAAATTATAAGATTTTATTGCTGTATACAACTTACGCAATAAATATAAAAGTATCCAATCGTATGGTATTATTAGTTTTAATAGAAAAGAATATGTATATTGTTATATATTTTCTTTTTTGAGACTTTAGAAAGATTCTACAGACTGCTTGCCTGTCCACCCTATTAACAGCACTAATAGTTCTGAAATTTTGAATGTATTGAACAATAATGACTGTGTGTCTAATGTCTACCAACCGTCAGCATAGTCAGGCGGCAGCTGGCGTCGGTAAGGTCGCATGGCGACGCCCCACATGTTGGGCTTGTAGGGGTTGTTGCAGGTTCCCTCTATGGCTCTGTACTCAGAGGGAGGACACGCGGGCAGAGGTCCGACTCCACACTCCTCCGCCGGCAACCAGTCTGTAGCTAGCATCGGCCCTCGGCCCACTGCCTTGGTCACGTTCTTTGATTTCGCTGCTTTATTTCTGAAAACAGAAAAATCATAAGGAAAAGTGTACAGTGTTTTCTGGCAATTTACCTTGGTATATACATTTTTTGTAATTTACTTTGGAATAATCTAATTCCTTATCTTTCCAATGGGATAAAACTATAATAGCTGAGCTGTGACAAGAGCATTTATTTTTTTAAAGCTGCTATTAGTGAAATTTGCAGTGCCTAGACTCTAGAGGATCGTGCAGAGAGATTTTTAAACAGTTAAAAGTATTCACCTTACCTTCAATTTATGTATTTGAAACCGTCATGACTTGTACTAAATGCAGCTAATGTAAGGTAAAGACACACACAATTACACTACATACTCACAAAGCATATTTAGACTAATCACTCATAGGTTGCAAATTCATGACAATTGCAGGCTGGTTCAACATTTTTAAATGTTCTTCAAGTTAAAGTTAAAAGTCTATTATGACTGCAAATTTCTCAAAAATTAACTTAAACCAATATTTGCTGCACTGGGCTTCTTACTCTATTGCAGAATTGATCAGTTTTACTTGATAACACTTTAAATATTTTAAAAACTATATATTTAAATACTAAATTCATATTTTTATAAACAGTGAATGCTATCACCACTATCTGTTATTTGTTCCATTAATTTTGTACTTTGGTGAACATCATTTTTGTATTTACCAACATATTAAGTTGACACAAAATATTTTGTTTGTGACTTAATAAAATGTTGTCGTTGGGATTCTGAAAATGTAGAGATTTAATGTTCTCCTGGAGCCCCTCATAAGTTTTGTCTATGGATTACATATTGTTATTTTCAAGCTGTATACTTTTGTTTCTAAATTATATCCAAACAAAAGCGGAAGCTTTAAGATAAACATGGCTTATTAGATTTAATCAGACGTATTATATAACAACTATAGTTTGACCAATCAAGTTTAAAACACCAAGTACAGTCACCTTCAGTAAAACACCAATCTACAAAAAGATAATCTCTAAACACTGTTCTTAAATTTTTGAACTAGTCTTTAAAGTTTATTTAAAACTATTTTTATACCTGAACAATTTACTTCTGAGTTGGCTTCTAATTAAAATTCCTGATGTGGTTACATAACTCTGGAATGCAAATCAAGTTTTCATGCCACTTGATATTTCTCAGGTTTTGTAGACGTACAGATGATTTTTTGCATACAATTATCTACTCGGATCTGGATGTTCTGACCGCAGTCCAATAAAAAGATGTTTTGAGATTGCGGTTGACTGAGATATCAAGTTTCAATCTAACCACAATGTGGCAAACTTTCTGTACAGGTGATTGTACTCAAATTTTCAAAGAAATATCCTGCATTGAGTGTTAAAAAAGGGAGAAAATATAATTTGATCAGTATGGTATGAAAAGTACTGTGTGTCAATCAAGCCAAATCTGATCATTAACATTAACACCTGTTGCACACAATAATATCAAACACCTTGGATTCTTTTAAATTTAATTATGTTTCAAAATACATGATTTTATGATAAACAAATTTTAAATAAAAAAACCATTACTTACAATTTAATAATCAGATAACCTAAAAAAATTAAACAATTTTTAAATGTTTTGATGATTAAAAGGTGCCTCATAGTAAAATTATAAATATTGGGTTTTAAGATTTGCTTTTCATAATAATCCAATATTAGAGCTCACTTTTCAAGATTCACATGATTTTATACTTACAAAACAAAAGTCTTGGTGGCAGCTTCCATGACGAAAGCAGAGCGAGCGAGGTTGGTGGCTCGGGCCGATGTTTTGATGGACACCTGGTGACGGTAGGACGGGCTGTTCACTGGCAGACCCAGGTTTGTACTCTCCAGTTTATCTTTCGCTGCCAGTTTCTTCTTTCCGTCTGATACAGCAGCTTCCATCTCTTCCGGAGATGGTGGATCGATTTGCCAGCTGGGTACACTATTATCTGTTGGACAAAGGTTGGTTATAGTTAAATAAGACAAAAACATAAGTACTAACTTTATAGTTTTATTTTTAGGCACTTATAAAATGTTTTTTTCTGGTACTAAAAGAGTAAAAATTCTCAAGAAATAGGTTCAATGACACATCAAAGTTGAGTATCATGATATTTGCCACTTAAATCCAAAATTATCTCAACTAAAATTGATACTTGAATCCTACGATTAATTGATACATTTAACATGTATGGCTATTTCTGCTTAAGATACCAAAAGTTGATTAATATTCAAGCTAATTAACCCTTTAATATGGCAAGTCAGAGTTTTGTTGAATATATGCACAAATTAAAAAATTATCTACAAAAAGTAAAATTTTTTCTTTCAAATTGAATTTCTAGTTTTCAAAGTAAACAATATAGGTACTCTCAATTTGTGTAACCATTATAAGTAAAGTTTAAACTTGACAAACAGCTGATAAAAATAAATACATTGTGTAATTTTATTAACATCTACTTATTTTTAAATTCAGATGTGTTCCATCCTTAGGATAACATCGTAAAGAGATGTTTGTTAAGGAGGATGTTCTTTTAACAACAAAACATGTCTTAATTTTTAAATAAAAAGTGAATTTTAACAATTAATTGCACAATGAATTTATTTTATATACAGTACAGCAATTCCACAAGTTAGATGGCTCTACAAAAATGAAGAATGTAAAACAGTTCATAGTTTAAAACTTCGGCCCCTATAGTTCCTGGTTATTTGAGTCAGAACAAAATATATACATCTTCTTAAAGGTAAACTATACTTCTGTAAGGAGTAGTAAGAGGAAAATTAGGTGGATCACTGAGCTTAAGAAAGACATGAGAGACTTGCACATAACAGTAGAGGATCTTAAAGGAAAAACAGACAAACAGACACACTCAATGTATTAAAAGACAAACAAACAAGACTACAGTTAAAACGTAATAAGCAGAGGACAGGAAGAGTGGTAACAGATGAAGAAAAAAACTGCTCTCAGAAAGGATGAAGAAGTACAGGGCTGAGAAAAAGAAGAAAGACAGAAACCACAACTGACTAAAATGGTCCTATGTAGGCCGTAAAATTAAAATAAAATAAAGGATACTGTAACAAGTGACTTTTACTTAACTCACCTGGCAAAGGCCATGATTTTGAGAGGAGCAGCTGAAGGCTAGCGTTGTCAGCTGGTAGATCAGGCACATCGAAGGTGTCGTTGTCAACCGAGTAAAGAATCGTTATAGCCAACGCCAATCCAAAAATTACTCTGAAAAATAAATAAAACGATACAGATTTTTAAGTTTATATTAGTGCTCCTGAATAAGTTTATTATCCAATTTTTGTTCCATTTCTTGCATAAAGGACATTCCAGGGAGGTAGAGTGGTGTGGTGGGCGACAAGGGAGGTAAGCAGGTGTAAGGTCACGTACCGTTACTATTGTTGTTTGTCAGGGTGTGGTAAAAATAGATCACTACCACCAAGTTTGTCAGCTTCAGTGCATGTCTGCTGCACCTGGCTTTGTTGTTATGTGCTATTCGTTTTGTTTACAAAACTCGATGTAAAATAAATTGATATGAAATAATCAAACAGTACAATAAAACTATAAATGTTTCTGTTTTTTTTATTTTATCAGAAAGGTGGGTGGCAAGGGGGGAGGAGAATGTATCGTCTAGTTACTTACAGCACGACGGCACATATGCAGCATTGGAACTGGTGCACTTGTTTTCTGAACAGCCGGTTGGGGTTGGTCATGTACACATAGTCCGTGGCCGGGGTCTTGGTGAGCGGCGTGTGCTCGTCCGCCAGCCCGTAGTTCTTCATCTTGCCTCCCTCTCCTGCTCCTTCCGTTCCTTAACCTGTACACACAGTTGTAATTACAGGCGATTTATGTGTTTGTTAAGTGGGTCAGCAACATGGGCTCCCATACTCGGGGGAAGGGCGGCTTACAAACGAATATATAAAAAGAGGTCATGAAAGCCTTAAACCTTATGGTGTCTTTAAAGCACTGCTCCGTCAAAACATCTCAAAACAATTATAATAAAAATTAAAAAGTAACAGTGAGACAAACTTATTGCAATTAAACACTCAATGTTAAAAGATCAGTGATCCGCTCACTGAAACATTTAACAAGTTTGATCCCCACTATCAAACACGTACGGTACGTATATTATGTTTAACGTAGTCTAGATGTATATTTAGTAATGATTTCTATAACGGAAGAGAGTGTGACAGAGACGGGAGTGTAAGTTGATAGCCAGAAGTCGACGTAATGCCTCGCAAGTTACACGATACATCATACACAGCTGATCTGTTGTCTACGTGCACCGGCACTGTTCATTTGTTACAGTGTATTTCTCTTTTCAACCTTTCTTTTAAGAACGCTTAAATTAACAGATTGCATTCAGGTGCATGATATTCTTTTTATACAGGGTGAGTTTTAAAAGTCCTCCATCTTAACTTTTGAAAAAGGAAAATTTTAAAATCCCTAAGGTTTTTTATAGGATTCTGAAGTTTGTTTTGACGTACTTTTCGTCACCCATCCCCACCCAAAAACCAGAGAGGGGAGGGCTCCCTTAAAATTTTTAAATACAAACCCCCCTCTTGTGGAACCTCAAAAGAAAGGGAATTTTTATACACATTCAACGACGCAAAGAAAATGTTGTATCTCAACTCTTTTTTGTAATACTTATATAAAGATAGCAAGAAATGACCTTTAAAATGGGATATTTCACACACAATTTTTTATGACCATTTTCTGTGAACATCTTTGGAGGGAAAGATATACCGTAATCCCTTTAACATAATCCCATAGGGTACTTTGAAGAAACATTTGTCATACACTAATTTTTCATGTGAAATGTAGCATTTCAAACCCGATTTCTTGCAATCTTTAATGGGTATTACAAAAAACAAGTTGAGATAAAAAATTGACTTTGCGTCGTTGAATTTGTATTATAATTTCCTTTCTTTTGAGGTACCACAAGAAGGGGTATGTATTTAAAAATGTTGGGGGCCCTCCATCCCGGTTTTTGGGTTGGGGTAAGTGACGAAAAGTACGTCAAAACAAACTTCAAAATCCTATAAAATCATTCCCTAAGGGGTTTAAAAAAACTTTTCTTTTTCAAAAGTTAAGGTGGGCGAGGAAATTTAAAAATCACCCTGTATACATCAAACCTAGCCTCTAGGTAGCCTCGTGTCTATGTGTTAGACACATTTTTAGGTTAAAACGTGATCTCATTAGACGAAGTGACATTAGTCTCTACCGACCTGGAATGTACAGAACTGTAGATCGTTAACGATAAACGTTTGCCTTCTCAGGCAGGAGTTCAATTTTTCAATAGACTTGTAAATTAGGTGCCTCAAAGCTTGGCTCAAACACAAGTGTTTTGTATTGCAGTTGAGTTGATGGCACACAGCTACAGAAATGTGTATACTCAACAAACGACAACGATAGGGTTGGAATAGAACGATTTGAGTAATATAATGTGTGAGCTAATTTTATAAAGTATGCACCTTATCCCAAGTAATGAGCCAAACTGCAGAAAATTGTTTTGTATGTCAGAATTAAGTTTCATGAGAAACTCGAAAATTTAGTTTTTCCAAAAACCTCGCCCTTATTTGCTAGTCACTATTTTGTTTTTCACAAACTATTTTTACCTGAGTTCCGCCCAACCGATTTTTTTAACATGGTAAACTGTTGTTTTTATTTAAGGTCCTTACAGGAAAATATATTGTCCAATGTGATAAACTTTCAAACGATGGCAGTATTAGTTTTGTAGTATGTTTTATACTTGTTTACTAAAGTAGCAAAAAAGCGGTGGATGAATGCTTGACACTACGTATTACGTTGATTACGTAAAAGAAGTTTCTTAACTTGGTAGTTATACCGTGACAGTGGATTTTAAATATATAAAATGTACTGTAACATGTACGATGAGAGGTACCACAACAGTGGGGTTTAGTTTTGTTTTCATTAGGGGGCCTTCCCCCGGTTTTGACTGGGGTGACACAAAGTACGCCAAAACAAACTTCAGGATCCTGTCAAAACATTCCTCAAAGGATTTAAAGTTTTTCCTCTTTAAAATTTACGGGGGGACATTTAAAACTCACCCTGTATATTGCCAAATAATTTTTGTCCCGGTTTCTATTTATATTTACAGCAAAAAAAGATGCGCTTATCTACTGATGAAGGAAGGGCGATGTTCTATTTTAAAGACAATCCGGTTAAGATCCTGGTTTAATTTTTTTGTGTGAAGAATATCTTTAGATCTCATACCAAAATCAAAGCTTTTCTTAACCGAAATTTCAGTAAACATTTATAATATTATGGTTATGGTGATGAATTATGAGTGTTGTTCTGTTGAAGTGGGATATTTGTGGACAACAATTTAAAAGAGGCGTTTGTAACGGAAATTAACGCAGATTGTTCCTCGTGAAATGATATTTCATATTATAATTATGGTATTTCAATATTATGTTTGGTGCCTGGACTCTTGTGGACTAGAAATAAAATGAAAAACGTCTTTATTCGTGGCGAAGTTAGGACTTTATAGTCCTCTCTTCCATTTAACCACACTAGACCCTTTTGGGACTATGACAAAACACATTTCACTGGTGTTTCATTGTAGGGTTTGTAATATTGTGTCAACGGTTTTGAAGAGACTGATAAAATAAATATTTTAAACCATTTAATGCACCTAAACTTTACCATCAAACCATAGTTCCGGAGTTTTAACTACGTTGTTACAAATAAGAAGTGTATTCAATCTATGGAAATTCTTAAGTCCTTGTCAATGGTATAGACCAGTTAAAATACCTGATTTAAAGAAAGAATGCATTTATTCAAGAACATTAACCATCATACAGCATTTCCCTTCAGGCAATGTTGAATTGAATCAGTTGGGAACTTTCCACAGTCCACATAGTCGATTAAAATAAAAGCAGCTCAGCTAGTGCTCAATCCTTGAAACAGGATCGCCAGAGTCCCGTCTGAAGCTCACTCAAACAGAAAAAAAGGTTGTTGGAACAAATCCAAAAGAGCAGGTTTTGGCTTCGGCTGCATATCCATCATTTCTGTGCAACGCGGGCACTTGGTTTCTCTACGATTGAATAAATTCAAATTTATTGGTGTTCTTACAAAATTTACCTCACCAAGCTTACAAAACTTGTCGGTGAGGTCCTAAAAATATTATACATATTAATTGATTGTTTTGTTGTTTCGAACAAAGATATGTTGACAACAAATCTTTATTGGCGAAGACGATGTTAACATGTATATTATACGTCAGGTTATATGATTCGACTAAATTAATTTGTATGTGACTGTTTACATAATCTATTACACCTAGATTGATGTAGATCCAGTTGCAGATCTGTACATTAATTATTGGAACCATTAACAACGGGGGAGATGGATTTAGATACATTTTCAAAGTGTAAGATTTTTTTAAATGGCCTCAATAAATTAGTGATTGCACTTTTTTATTACTGTAGGATAAGGATTGAATTGTAGTGTGTCCAGACCTATTGCTAATCAGAAAAGGTTACCTGTGTTTTGTTTTGTACAGCTTACAAAATCTTTAAGACTCGAAAGTAGTCATTATGTATAATCATGTTATGTTCAAACACTTCAAACTATATGTATCGCATTTGCATTCTACTATAGTATTTTAACAAGGACATTTCCGTAGGCCTACACACAACTTACGACAAATTTATTACCTTTATAACCTTTATTTACTTAAATAACTGCACATTTACGGTGACTGATGACTTATACTATCAGGTACGATATTCTCAAAATAAAATGGCTCGTTTTTATTATTACCTTTGTATTACTTATAACATATCAATATATCATATATAATCTATAACAGTTTTAGATTATAACATATCAATAACAAAACTTAGAACGTACCCTACAAAAGACACTAGTTATTACTAGTACTTACCAAGTAGAACCAATAAAAGACTGCCAACTATTTATATCCAGTTCAGCTATGAATATAATTGAACCTTATAAATAATTCAAGCGTCTTGATTGTCAACTGAACGTCCTTGCAAGGACGAAACCGACAGAATAAAAATACAACTTAAATATTATTTATCGAGGTATTAAAACGGAAATAAATAACTTTACAGTAAAGAAAATACGCGAATTTGACCGAATAAAGCGAAACAATGAGCAGTGCGTGAGGCGCGCTATTGATTCAAACGCGCGGTTATGTAAGAGGTTATATAACACAGGTGAAGCGAGGAGCGCGTGAAACCGACCAAAACACTTTTAGAAGCATACAGCTAGCAAATAAACACTACATACCCCTTGTGTGTGAGAGTTGTTATCAGTAGGGGTCGTGTGTTATCAGTGGTACTGACCTGATTGTGTCTATCAGCCAGGAGCTGCGATACTCATCAACACTCGAGAACCTACTGACTGACAGCCGCCGTGTTCCTGGCCGGACAGGGCTCCAGTAGGGATTTTGTCCCCGGGCAGGGATTTTTGCGCGGTGATTGGGAATAGGGAGGACATTGTTGCAAGGGTTGGTTTGGTGTTGTTTTGGTTGGTGTAAGTAATTTTATTTGTAACCAGTTTTATTAGTTGTTGTCTTGGTTAATTAAACCTTTCCACTCGGATGCCATGCTGGTAGAAAAATCATGAAAGAAGATCTGTATTTTATCATCTTGGAAATAATAAAACACCAAAACAACACATTAATGTATAGAATAGGGTGGTAGTCAAAAAGTACATGAAGTAAAGTTATGCAAATGGTCTAGTTAGGATTAAACATAAGATTTATATCAGGTTTTTCGTCAGATTTTAAAAACTATTAAAATATTTTTAAGGGAGAAAATATAGGCATTTTCTGTAGTTACAATGAGAGATTGGTGGTACTATAAGTAAGAAGTACACAATGTATAGCGATAATTAAACAAGCATTAGCAGGGAATGTTTAAGGCATATAAAGAGGTGATTATGACAGTGAACTAATAAAAATTACACGTTTCGCTTAAAAGTGTATTTTCTCACTCTATTACATTGTTGTTTCAATTAAATAAAAATACATTATGATGCTACCTACTTGTTTTAACATATTCTATTTCCATAGTTTGTTGAATGTGAATAGCAGTTAAAAATGGGGTTTATTTAAAATATTTTCTTCAAAACATCTTTTAAAATATTGCGAAGTACCGTCAAACATCTATCAAACCCTAATTTACCAAACACGAGGGACAAAAGAGATTTCTCCCACGGCTCGAGGGATTGTCTCCCTCGTGCATGAACGGTGGACATTGCTGTTCACCCCCCGTGCCCCTCTCAGCACCACGCAGTCAGGAGACCGGTTGATCATGTGACTTCTGGAGCTGGCCGCGTACTTTTTTTATCTCTTGAATGCAAACAAGTTATGTGACCATTCTAACACAATTCTGGATTATGTTGTTTCATTGATTGTGAAATCTTATTAATTTATAAAAAAGTGCATTTGTGATTAAACGACTCGTGCTGTACATGTGTTTTAAAATTGGTTTTGCGTAATTGTGTATAAGAAAATATTGCTCTAATTTTACTCTTCATTTACACAGTTGTTATTTTTTACTGATCTAATGAGGCTGAGTCTTTAATGTGTGTTTTTAAACTAAAGACAATGGCTAAATAGCTATTTAACTAAAGAAATTAAAGAATAGCTTGTAATTTGTTTACTGCTTGTCTTCTCAAATGTTCTGTACAGATGCAGTCTAACAATCACTTTAAGCCGCGCATTCCAGTCTCTTATCAAGTAACGTCGTCAAGGTTGAATTTCTCCCAAACAAAATATGTTTTGGATGTTTCTTCACAAGCAGGTTTAGTAACATCCACAGATGGGATGCATACACTAATTTGTATACATGCTGTATACATTTTTGTACATGCTTGAATACATTTGTATACATTGTTTGGAAACATTTTGTCTTAAAATTTCTTTGGTAAACAATGCTTTACCCTAAGGCGTTTTCTGATTGATAACAGACAAATTATGTGTACCTTATAGCCTACAATTTCAAACTTCAACAGGTGATAATAAAGTGAGGGAAGAGAATGGTAAAATAATCTAAATATACAAATCAATTTAGCTATTGTACTATATAAAATTAATATTATAAAAAGGATTTAGTGGATATAACATTTTGTTTATTTTAGGCATAAACATTCTGATTAATTATTGTATGGAAGGGTAGGAAACGTAGTTTTCTTTTTAATGCTTGATGAGTGCACATTCTAATTGATTCCTAGTTTTCCAAGAGGGTCCTTTCGCAATTATTTTGATATTATTATAAAACAACCATAGTATCACATGTTCAAGTTTAATATTATATAAAGTACACATAATTTGTTTCTTATCAATCAGTAGATTCCTAAGAGGACAAAAGCCTCGTTCTGTTAAATTATGTTTTGAATTTTTAAATATGTATCATTTAAAGCCATCAGAGTTAAAACAAGCATTTATCAAAGAATCTTAAATTTTATTACCTGAAAATTATTCAAACTTTAATATAGAACCGGGCATTAGTGAGCTAGGTGAACTGATTAGTCAAACTGAAAGAAATACCATTTCTAGAAGGAATAGACCCATTTAGGATTTTGTATTGAATTTGTTCAGTATAAGTGTAACATATGAAACTGTAAAGTTTCAGATCTCTAAAAAACACTAAGAACATATAACCACCAAATTTCACTCTTTCAATTAGTTTATCCAGTGTGCTTGTTATATCTAAATTAGTTAAGTGCATAATGTTTGAGTTGATAAAGCAAAGGTAACTGTAATTCCTCACAAAAGCATAAAAAAACCTTACATAATCACGCTGTCCATGGCGGCAAATCAGTTTTCTTGCCAACAGCACACTCACCTTTTATGTAACACCAACATAAATGTTTTACATGAAAATAGTTCCTGATTCACTGATAAATTGGTATTAGTAGGTAGTTTCAACGCTGTGATTGTTTGCTGCTGCGCTCTAAACTAATAATTTCAATGAGCAATTAGATTTGCACGTCAATAACTAATTGGTTACTTCTATAGAAGATAGAACCAACCTGTATGATTGTAAGATAATTAATTAATGACCCAACCTGGGGAACAGTCGGCCCTAGTTTGTAACAAGACTACACCTCATCATCCATCAAAAACAATCAACACACTCACCTTCATTCCATATTCACCTTAAAATACCCTCTAGGAGTGGTCGTTGTCTCAAATCAAAGGATCAAAGTTCCAAATACCATAATATTGATTAGATCTAATTCTGAAATACACAGGCACGCAAACCACTTTTAAAAGTATGATTACATACCTTCTAGATCACGGTCATCAACGCCATATTTTGATAGACTGTGATCTAGAAGGCATGTCATCATACTTTTAAAAGTGTTTTGTGTGCTTGCGGATTTCCAGAATGAATCTAATTGATTGTCTAGTTTATCTCAGCAACTACACCCAACGCCATTTTTATGTTACACCATTTTCAACTACAGTATAAATTTTTCTTTTGGCGATACGTTTTTCTATACCAGAGTCATGTCATCTGAAGAATTCAGTGAAGCCACAAAACATTGGTCGCCTGCGTCTACGCACGCAGCCACATCCTTCGGGATCCCACTTGGAAGAGGCGTTAATTAGAGAATTTGAAATATGAGATATTTATGCCGTCCTCATGATAAGACCCAGACCCGGGACCTTGAATTGTGTACCAATCCTGACCCCTGGAACACGTTTTGAGCATTTTTTCAAAACTTTATTTGCATATAATGCGTGTACACTCAACAGGTCGCATTGTTGTCAGATTTTCACGAAATTCTGTACAAATGTTCCTTTTGTAAATAAGGAACACGGTTAGGTTCGTGAGCTAGCAAAATTGGACCACTGGAAGTACTTTGGTGGTGGGGGGATTTTTTATCAATATAATGGTTTTAGTAATCTAAGAACAGTAAAATTCATCCGATTTTGAAGAAATTTCAATAAATATGTATTTTTATCGTATCTATCAATGTACCAAAAGTTATGAAAATCCATAAATTCATTTCAAAATAGCGAAAAAAATGTAATTCTCAGCTCTAACAGCGTTATAAATAGTCCAATTTTAATGAAATTGGAAACAAATTTTCCATTCATGATACGTAGGAAAACGTGCAGCAAAAGGCCACTTAATCCTGAGGCCGCGGACGGAAGTGAGGCTGTGAGGCAGCGATCAACAGTTTTGTAAAAGCCTACCCGTGATAATAAAGAATGTCAAGCAGAGGCTGAAGGCCGAACTGAGGCTGTGAGCATAACGAACAGCCTCGTTACTCCAATAATAATAAGGAAATTCGTTTCACTCATGCCAGCGGCGCTTTACCGCTTAGCTGCGTGTTGGCCTGGTTTTATTTAATTTGTCTCCGCTTATTTCACGTACGAGGTAAAGAAAGTACTAAAAACAAAAATGGTACAAAATGGCTCACTCAATAACTAGGTAAGTTCTGTAAAGCTTGTTAAAACTACCGATTCTCATTAGTGTTCATTTGTTTTAAGGATCCTCAGTGGTCAACGTGAACGTCGTCCGCACAAGGAACACACGACATTGTGCATCTCACAGTTCACTAAACAACGACCTTCTTTCATCAGATGCGGTCTAATTGTCAAACCAAGTGCTTCTAATTGTCAATATTGTGGGTACATTTTACGCATTTCAAAATAATTTGATGTTCTTAGAACAAGAAGAGATGTTCTACTCTTGTATACAGCCCGATTTTGATATGTATCATAATAAGCTTAGTCTACAAATTGATTAAGAGAAGTCAATTTATCATGTTTTTAACTTCAGATTGTAGGCTTGGGAGGTAAAGTTTCTAGAAACGTGTTCTATACGCGTGTAGAAAACTTTCTTAGCTTTGTAATAATTGTAAATACTCAATTTTAACGTGTTCACTATTGGCGTATTTTGGTTTCTTGCAAACCTTTGCATCGGGGTCTGCCACGATGTTTAATTTTGACAGGTAACTAAACCCTGACGCACTGGTTGACTGATTTCTCGGTTTTGGCGTTAAAACGGCTGAGCCAGTGTATCATGACACCCGATACCTACCGGCTAGCCGCAAGCCTAGGTCAGGTAGAAACCGCTCTCCCCTCCCCACCCCTTCACAGCTGTACTTTATCACGTGAAAAACATCTTCCTTGATACATTACGTAATGACAAGGCATTACAACGAAAGTATTAATAATGCCCTTTAATAATGAACAGTAAGCTGACAAAGAAAGTACAACACTTGACGTTCAAACCAAATTGGCTGAAATTCGCCGAGCCCGAAGATTATGAATCAAAATACAGCATACAAGATTCAACAAAGTTTAACAATATTTACGTAAATACTATTAGTTTTGTCATAACATGTCTTTAGTTAGTGTTTGGTTCGAAGAACATTGTTTCTGAAAGGCCTCACCAAAAAATAAAACCAGGCCAACACGCAGCTAGGCGCTAAAGCGCCGCCAGCATGAGTGAATCGAATTTCCTTTGCAAATAATTGTTCTCTAATCCACTCCGCTCACAGCCTCGCTCCAGCCTTCGGCCTCAGACTCAGTGGGTTATTTTACTGGCAGTTTTACTAAATATCATGAAAGGAAAATGCATTTTAAATTTCGCCAGGGTCTTACCATACTGGCGGCATGAATATCTCATTTTTTAAAGGAAATTCGATAAAAGTAATGGATTATTCGTTTTCTAACTTGATTTTATGCAAATATATGTATAGTAATTTAGTATATATGTTATGTGCTTGGTTTATAGTCCAGTATGGTTTGTCTCTAGTTTCAGTTCAAAACCTTGAATCGGTATCATGTGATAATAAATTGATAAACAAACAAGCTGATGACGTAACCGCTGAAGACAAGCCAACCTTGCTGGTCCAACGCGTTCGGTGTATTTTTTAAAAGTAATTAATTAACTGTTATGCCAAATATTTCGTTTGAATTTGTTTATTAAAATCTGGATGTTAGCCTTTCTAGAAAAGTTAAATGGGTGTTTCACTCCTGTTAGTACAATCTAGTATGCTGTGTGCATGGCATCTAAAGATTATAACTGGGAAACGTCAAGTCTAGCTCTATATTAAGTAGGATAACCCTACTTACTCGACGAACGTATGTAAAAAATAACAAAAAGAAATTTAAACAATATAATAATCTAAACTAATAAATTTCTGCTGATAAGTTAGCATTCTAGATTAAAAAACTAATGCAGAACTGTTTCAACCGTTAGATTTTTGAAATGTCGAGTCAGTCTATTTGTCTATAGTTGGTTGCAGTAAATAAGTTTAAAACTTTTAAAGTTTTCATCTAAAATTTCAACGGATTTACCTATCGTTAGGGTTTCTAAGGTTTTAAAGACCTCTAACAATGTTGGATGTTTATATTAAAGTTTGAATCAAATAGTTTCATTTTACAATAAACTTAACCAATATAGCCTACTCGTAAATACACCTTTCCAAAGTAATTTCCTAGCCATTATGTAAATAGTTGGAAAATTAAAAGAAAAATACCCATGTTTGCTTGTAGCATCTACAACCCCAAGCCACAAACCTGACATCTAAATTAAAGTTCAAATATATCAATTTAAGTAAAAAAGTGTTATAGGAAGTGGTGTAAGTGATTTTGCAACCAACCAATAAGATACATCTACTGAGTCTGCAGACAATAAAAGCGCTCTGTTAGTGGCAACCATGTGAAGCGATTGAAAAAATGCCATTATAAAAACAGGGAGTGCATGAGTGGTATGTAGTTTTATCTCGTACATACAATCACGATATATACATTTAACAGATTGTAGAATATACAGACCTATTTACGTACTCATGTAAATAGAAGTATTTAAAATTAAATATTAAAAGTACCGGTAGGTAAAACAAGTAGACCTACCCTTGAGAAAATTACATTTTAATTTAATTAATCTTATGAGAACTTTGATTTAAGCTAAGTTTGAGTGGAAGATGTGCAAAATTCCACTTGTTTGTTGACCAGTTCCATAGTTTAAATTGAAACTCAAGCTTCTTTGGTACTGTATTTCATTTCGATTGAAAACTTATCGATTTGTTTATCGATTGCAGCATTTCCTGAGCGCCTTTAACCGCATGGATAGGACTGATGAGTTTTGTACTGACTGAAGTTAGTCTATGGTTCAGATTTCCGAAATGCATAAAACCGCCTCCGGACTTGTGCTGCGACTTGTGTCTTGTGTTGTTGGCAAAGCAGTATCAACTGTTACGTAACGTAGTCTAGCGTACTCGCGTGGATTTGGGCGTAGAGAGAATTGCAGAGACGCGACCTTGAATATGCGACCTCGGGGCATCGAACCTACAGCAGCTTCCGTTATCTGCCTGTCTACAGACTGTCACTCCATAATTTATATATAATTGACTCCCAATATATAAATGATATGTGCTCCCCAGACCCCCACTCGGCCTGCGGCCTCGTATTTTCGGGGCATTCGCTACGCTTATGATTAAGACAAATTTGCTTCACCCACTTGTTTTATAGGTCAAATAATTTTTGAAGATGTAGCTCCACTGGTACTCGTGGCGTGGTGCTGTAATCCAGCTTCATGGAGGTCAGGTTTGAGGATGATATAGGTCTAAAGCGGCTCAGATAGTCTCAGTGATCATCTGATGATACCCGCATCAACTCTCACCATCATTTAGACATATCAGACCATCACCTGCGTGGTTCGGAAGTCACGTTAAGCCGTTGGTCCTTGTACTTCCATTGGTCATTGGGCTATTAATTAATGACCCATTCTAAGGAAGACTCGGCCTTAGTTTGTAACAAGACTACACCTCATAACTCATTACTACCACTCATCACACTCATCCTTCACCACATATTTGCCTTAAAATACCCTCATGAGAGTGGTCGGCATCTCAAATAGTGATATAATAACCAGAGCAAAAATATTAGAAAATGTATTACAGTTCAAACCTTAGGTGCCAAATAACCACACTTTCTTTAATATAGAGTGACTTTCTGTAAGTGTTTCCCAAATTAAAATTTGTTTATACACACACATACTTTTATATGTCTGGGTGGTTGATAAGTACCGTGACTAAGAGCCCAAACACAGCGAAAAGTTAAATTTTCGACAATTTAACTTCAAACTGATCCAGCAACGAAACCGTCAGAGGTGGGAAAAAGTGTTAAATACAAAAGTTGTAGGAAATTTGTTTCCACACTGGCGGTTATCCATCAGATTGAAGATCCGAGCAACTGTTTTGCCGCTATGATGCAAAATATCGGCAAAGACAGTCCAAGGGCAGATTTTCAGACGCTATCCTTTTGGCCGCCAACTTGTCAGAGCCTTAAAAAGAATGTTTTCAGATCTTTCCTGAAGGTTTCACGCCAAGAGCTTAAAATAGTATATGGTTGAGGGGTAGCATGCCGGGAAGTGCCTACACATTTTTTCGTTCAGTCACCAGTCGCTTATACAACCGGCTTTATAGTTTATAGTTACATTTAACATTAATAATTCGAACAAAAGGGGTCTACACTCAAATGCTCCATCTGATGAGAAAATGACAACAATCTACCTTAGTGTCAAGAATGCAATGGGGTTCTCAATGAGTTGTTTACAAATGAAAACTCACACAATTTGGTCACATTATTAAACTGTTGGCAAGTCCCTGATATAAGGTGGACCAATGAGAACGATACAATTTCAAAATGCGTTGAAAAGAGAAAGTTTAATATTATACAACTATATTTTGTACATAACGGAAGTGTATTTTATGCCATTTTACTAAAGTCTTAGTGTAAAGTTTTAGTGTAGTTTATGACATAAAACAAGTCCATTTTTGAAAACAACATTCTTGGAATGGCGTGCTCCAACAAGCTGACACTCTGTCCTAAGAAAATTGATATTTTTGCATTGTTGATATGAGACGAAATTCAAGGTCACAGCCGCTACTATACACTCTTAACATAAATACATTTTTTGTAAAAGAAATGAATATACACATAAAGTTTAAATTGTAAATTTTAAAATCAATATGACTATTTCAATACAAATTTTGGTGATATCATGCAATTCCTACAACTGTGATGTTAATAATTTTACTTTTTATGAGGCAACATTAATTATTCGCTGCGAAAATTACGTACAAACACGAAATATAAAACTGGAACAAGTGCCTTCAAAGCACACATGCAAAAAGTTCGCAGTTCCGTAGGTTTATGTCTTATTGAAATAGAAGGCGCATAAAATATATATAATCGTATCGTTTTCTTTTTTTTCTTGTGTAAGGCTTTTGTTACGTGTCAAGCTAAGTTACTTTTTATTGTTAATTAAATTTCGTTTTATGAAAACCTGGAAACATTTATAAATATAAGCAGAAATAATCGATCTTTACTGCAAAGCCTTGCAATGAATGTACTCTTTTCTGAAATCCTGGTATTTGTATGCCTATATCCCTCATATTTCCGAGCCTGTAATAATGATAGTTTCTATGTCGAGTATAATGATCGAGCAAATAATCAAAGGTTAAATTATTAGTCTATTATATTTCCAAATGTTATTATTATTCTTGTATTGCAAAGTTTGGTTTTCTTTGTGTGCAGACCCTCTTCATCCTTTCAGAATGAGCTATTTTTCTTTCATCTGTCTAAGCTACAAATTTCTTTTACGTAACTTCCCTCTGACTGACTTTCCAATCAAACACTTTTGTCTAAAGTGTTTTTATCATCAGATGTTTGTTCGTGGGATACCTGCCGTCTTTAAAGTTTCTTTTTCCAAATAATATGTAGTGTATTTCAATTTATAGAAAAATTCGCTCAGTACGTTGGCTAGAAGATATTAACTGAAGACTCAAATAATGTCAAATTTCCTTTGGAAAATTCAAGCCATGTTAAGACCCAGGCCCCAGACCGTGAAATGAGCACCGATCCTGACCCTCAGAACACGTTTTGAGCATTTCTACAAGACTTTATATACACGATGAAGTCATCCTATGCAGAACACCTTTTGGATTTGAATCATTCCTTTACAAACTTAGAAAACTGTATGAAGATACTTGAATTTGAGAAAAAGGGAGAAGCCATGGATGCAAGGAAGACCTTCACATCTATTAATTTGTAATTTGGCATATTTTGTTTACAAAGATTGAAAACTATTTCTTTGTACACACCACCCGACGATAAGGTAATACTTCGAAACCGGTCGTGGTAAAAAAATGTATTCGCAAGGATATTTAGTTATTTATTTAATTTTAATCACATATGCATATATGTGTGTACTCTCTACAGGTCGCATTTTGTCAAATTTTCATGCTCTTGTAAATAAATATCTCGGTCAAGTTCGTTAGCCAGCAAAATCGGGCTACCGGAGGTGTCCTTTTGAGGGGTAGTTGTGGTCAAAAAGCGGGTTTAATGATCTAAAACAGTAAATTTCATCAGATTTTGATGAAATTTGAAGTACATTTCTATTTTGATGGTATCTATCAATGTACACAAAATTATAAAAATTCATAAGGTCGGGCAAAAATGTGATTTTTTGCTATATACCGTTATGAGTAGTCCGATTTCAATACTATTTGAAAAATGTTTTACCTCTACGATAGGTAATAAAACTTTCAGTAAAAGAACCCGTAAGTCCGAGGCCGAAGGCTGTGAGCATACCCAAACAGAGTAACTAATTGTAAAGAAAATTCTATTCACTCATGCAAGCGGTGCTCTAGCGCTTAGCCGCGTGCCGGCCTGGTTTGGTTTATGATATTGTTTGGGATAACTTGGTTTATGCTATTGTTAAAGTCACCTAGCTATGGTTAAAGTAACGAAATTGGTATTAGAAGCCAGTAAAGTTCACATGATTCACGCGTACTTGAAGCAAAAACCACCTCCGAGAGACGAGGGTACACTAACTCAAAGTGACAGGGAAAATAAGAAGCGAGAAGCCTTTGATAAGCTTGGGTGATTGTCTTGGTGGATTTTGCAACAAACTGCAATTCCCTGCACCTATGTATTCAGTTGAAGCAGTTAAATTAAGTACATACAAATTTACTTCATTTGTAAAAGTTAATCCCCAAATTAAACGTTTAAACTATTTCATCTAAAAACAATAATCAGTAGATATAATGGACCATAGGTTCGCAAACTTTTAGGCAATTTAAAACTGCAATATCGCAAATAATATGGATATTGCATATTATGCTTGCTCGTTGACGAGCTGATACAGAAAATTGTGTAGTAAATTACAGTTTTAATTAAATGGTGTGGTAGTTATATACAAATTGTCTCAGACACCCTGTATCGCATGTACAGTATATCTTTTGAGTAATTCTTTGGCTAATTTGAGTAAAATTGTAAAAAATCCATGTTAAACTGATTTAAAGAACAAGAGACAATGCCTCGCAAGTTTCAAATCAACCAAAGTAACGAGATCTAACCTATGACCGTCGGTTTCTGCGACACCCTGTTACACTTGAAACTTACATGTAATTTTCTTTATTCCTTAAGTCAGTTACCGTGAAATTATTTATTTCTAAAAAAAATCACGCCGGTCTCGATAATATATTCATCTGGTACGGGTGGTCGGAGACACCCTGTTTTAACTTACAATTTGTGTCATAAACAATGCTTTGTTAGTATATTGAGTAAGCTAGTCTACGATTATGTTACTAAAATAATTTGATTTAGTATTTGGGTTTTTCGTTGGTCTCAGTGTCTAATCCTTGTAACTGTAGTTGTTTTACAGTTTACTGACTAACGGTTTTTAACAATACGATTGTTGAACATTACTGTATTTCGCACTGTGTAGCATTGCTGATTGACGTGATTGTCGTTGGTTAGTGCTGCTCTCTAGCTGTAAAACAACGTACCTCTTGATCTTTAGCTTTACTGCTTTCCGCTAGATAGCATTACAATGTCGGATTCGCTTATTTTCATCCACTTACTTATTATCATTGCTTTCTTTATCAGTTTATTTTCAATAGATATTGACTGATGTACAGTATTTGATGATTTTCCTTATCCCCTTTTGCCGTTAGCTGATATTATCGTCAATGCAGTATTTTATGCGTATACACAAATTTATTTAAATTAATCCCATTTGGTTTATTTGATTTTACAATCGAATACAATTTTTTCTGTAAGTGAATTTATAATTTTGTGATAATCTAACACAACTTCGTTCTCAAAACTTACACCCAAATATTTAATTGTGTCTCCAGATTCGAATGACTTTACTTCATTATTATCGAGTTGGAAATCTGTCTGTGATAATTTACCTTTTTCGATATTGGTTACTTTAGTTTTTTTTCACATTCAGAGTAAGTCCAACTTCATCAAATTTCTCTTTTATCAGTCTGTACAGTTCGATGAGGGAGTCTTTATTTTCTCCAATTAATACGGTGTCATCTGTAAAGCCCAGAACATTTATCGCTGGCAAGGAGGTTTGAGGTTTATAGCCATATTCTTCGCATATTTCTGGATTTGATATATAATCTAAAATATGGTCTATACTCAAATTGTACAACGTCGGTGATAACGGCGTACCTTGTAACACCCCTCTTTTAATTTGTATTGGTTTAGTTTTACCGTTAACAGTTTCGATTTGTGTCGAATTTCCTTTTAAGAGTTCTTTTATATTATGCATAAGGACTGAAGGGGCCTGTAATGAATCCATAACATTAGACATATGAGTATGTCATAAGCCTTTTCTATGTCTAAAAACATATCACAACAATCTTCTTTAATAAGACATACGACATACAATAAGAGCTGTACTACGTACTAACACACTATTTTAAACACTCTTTAAGTTAGGTCCTAAATAAGCCTAAGGCTCACGTTTTGAGACTAAAGGGAGGTCATTGTACAGCTTGGGAAATAAGAGAGACTATTACTTCCCCTATTTCGCCCGCTAGTTAAATTTCGTCCGCTAGTTAATTTGTCTTTTTTATCATTAACCGTTGGGATTAGGACAAAGTAAAACAGAGAAACCAATGTGGGAAATTTGATTATCCACCACCCACTATATATCTTGGATTAAAGGACCACCATCTTGAAATAAAATTAATTTCGAAATTCTTTACAGATACGCTGTTTGGCCTATGTACAAAGCATGTTAGTACTAAATGTCAAGAAAATCTGTCAATAATTGCGCTTACAGACAGATTAAGTGACGAACGGTCGAGTTGAAACAGAGACCTTTGCTTATGCTCGGTTCAAAGTCGTCCTAAATCTGTCGCTACTATAAAGTCATTGACTTTACTTCACTCTACCACACCACACACTTAGCTTTGTAACAAATGTAAACAAAACTCTCTGAGTTTCCGTATGCAGTGGTACCATCCTGGGGTTTTAAGTTTGACGCATCACAACTTCACAAATAGTCGAAACTGCGCCATTTTTTTATGAAAACCCTGTATTTTTGTCCACTAGCCTATTCAAGCACATCGTTTTACACAACAGTAAGCATATGTACAGCATACACCTTTACTATTTATTTACCAATAATCCAAATAAAGATGCCTCCAACTCGTGTGTCTTGTAGCAATAGTTCTTTTAAAATGTAGAGATTATAAATCTCCCTTAAAGCTAGATTTTGTAATAAAATGTACGGGCTTTTTCCGGAAGGGTATCGGTATTATTATAGTTTACTGCATGGCATGATGATTTCCATTTTTATACACAGAAAAGAAGCACAGTTACGTCAGTTTTAGCTTGTAACATTAGCTAAAACCATTATTTATCTGTTAGTGCTACTGTATTTGCTTTGATGCTACATCGAGTCCAAGGCTGCAGGTTGAAGTGTAGCGTGACAATACATGACCCATATTCCACTGTCAGTGCCAAAGCCATCTCGATCTGTCGTCTGCACACCACTAACACTAACACTATACTCCTACGCGATACACAAGGCACCGCCACTGCCAGTGCCACACAAATCATACACAATGTGCAAAACACACGGCTTGTACCTGTAAATCTTCGCTAGCCGCTCATTTTCAGGCCACGGCCGACTTGATATTTCAAGTCTTCTTCGGCTCGTTACTCCAAATGTTCATTACTGGGTGCAACGTTATGTATGGCATTTTATGTAACTAAACATGTACGTACGGTCGAAGGCAAAGCCGGGGACGTTGAATGAACGAAGATCAGAGCTTCACTTGTAGGACGAGTGATGAACTTTTGTCATGATGCAATAATATTGAGTAACAGTGTTCCAACCTCTGGAGCATAGTGGTTACTCTTTGTAACCACCTTTTTCTGAATTATTATAAAATCCCTGATCCTTAAATTCTGTTTGGAGCCAACTAAACAACCTGCACAGTGCTTCTATCTATCGGGCTAACTTCATACTACCGTCAGTTTTTGCTGAGTTGAGGTAGGTTTGGTGTCACGTGAAATTGTTCTACACTGCAGAGAGGTTAGACTCGCCGTTTTCGCACTGTTTTCTTCTTTATACAGTAACTACATGTTGTTAACTTGACGTATTTACATATTATTGTACCTTATACTTTCCTTTAGCGAAATATAATTGGATAAATATACGTTGCAACGCAAATTTTCATTTAAAATAGCAAAATGTAGATGGTTTGTCCCTGAAACCACTGTGCAGCAAAGTCATATGAGGGCCATTATCGGTGGTTTCCCTCAGAGACCACTGTGCGTTACTCCCGAAGCAAAACTCAAGCCTGGAGAAACACATAGAAACGGTGCGCTCTATGTTCGATAAAACTAGAACCCCATAGAACGAAATGGAGCTGCTCGACTTGTAAGAGTGTTCAACAACCTTTGTAGGCATTATTCTATACCTAGTACAGTATCCCCAAAATGTACCTTGATGCACAGTGGTTTTGTGTAGAGACCACCTCAAAACCCCTTTCATGCATAGTGGTTTTACCCTGAAACCACCAACAATTTAAATACCTAAGCCCGAATTGAAAATATAAAAAAACTTTTACTGTCTTAAGGCATGTTTTGACTCAAAAACACTAAAACTTTGAAGAATTTCAAAAATTTGAGGTCGTGTGCTTCAAAGGGTTAATATCAAGAAACTAAAAGTAAACAATGTTTGAACTCAGTAGTCTGGTTTATATCGTTTAAAAGAAACAACTGTTAAATATTGGTTTACATTAGTTAGTGTTAACGACAAAACTCATAAAAAGAAAAACTATTTTAAATAGCTGCTATCCTAGCAATATAAACAACACCAAAATTATCTTTTACTTCCTGCAGAGTAAAAAATTCTTTGTTGGAAGTTTGTTGTTAACAATTTCTGGGGTCAAAATGTTAATTTAGTTTTTACTCCTTTATTTAACAAAAGAAAACGATGTTTCGGCATATGAAATCTAATTTCGTCTTCAGTTGTATATTAACCTTAAAACATTACAAACAAAACAACGAAACATTACAAATTGAGTTAGCTCCAAGTAATCATCGTAAGCTCACCAGTCCCCCACCACCAACAACAAGCATGCCCGTGTGTGTTTTCCCTAACATGATTTAATCTTAAAACCAGCAATACAACATGCACAGAAACGTAAAGAAACAAACCGCTTTGTAATGTGTAAGCTAGCCATGGAAGTATATTTGAACTTGAGGGATGTTGTATTGACTTGCTATTTCTGTGACTCATTGTCGTATACCGAACGTCAATATTGAGTCGTGGATTTCCATTAGTCACGCTGCATTACAGGAAGGTTATGAATATCAAATTGCATGCTTTTGTCACTATGCTCGCCTAATATTGGAAAATGCAAAGTGAACTTTTCAACTATGAAATTAACTGCGTATGTATGATCTACAAAAGTATGATTCTGTGAATCTCGTGGCAACCAATTGGTGTTTCTATTTCAGTTTTGGCATTATATTGACAACAAGATGCAAAAACACGAAGTTGACTTGGGGAAGATGGGCTATCCATCTCTATCACTGTGGTACAAAAATTTGGCGCCCAACGTGGGGCACCGCCTACCTCGTTGACGGAAATCTTCGTCTAATTTTAGCTTGGTTTACGTTTTGACAAAGCAATTTTGTAGCAAAACTGTACGTCGTTAAGGTTCTAACGGCTCTGAGAATGTCATTGGTTGAAATAGCTATAAAACCATAAACAGCTGTTCTCGTATGTAGTGTTTTATTACACAAGCAATGCTAAAGTCTCAGTTCCGGTCAATCAATGGAATATATTACGATGATTTTTACCCTCTCTGAATAACTTATTCTGGGTTGGTTTATTGTGTTTTATGCAAAAATTAATTATTTGACTTCGAACTATATTAGATTGCTTAAATGTTGCTATGTGCACAAATTAAAAAACAGTATCTGAAAGTCAGAATGAGAGAAAGAGGGCACATAGCCTACTTTCCCGTAGGAAACGCCTCGCTCGTATATTCCCTTTACCTGTTGATACATGCTGTTTAAGATCTATAACAACGCACCTTGAGGCCATTCGAAAATGCTATTTGGGAGTATTGCTTGAAGCTATTGCTTGAAGTTCCCTCGACTCCATCTCGTCACACCTATGCTGATACCCACTTTATTCGTTTTTGTTTACGACTTATCTACGTGGCCCTGGGGTATGGATAGCTCCCAGCTAGAGCGGGGACTAGGGGTCAACCCTAGGAGAAGTTTGAAAGTAAAAAAAAAAGTATATACTTACTCGGCCCATTCTATTTTTGTGGGTTTATATTTTACCTTGGTAAATGTAGAAGTTAAATATACTTCTTAGATGTAGTTCGTGAAGTATCACTTTTATAATATTTTTAAAACATACGAGACCATAAGGGACATAATTATTTTGTTCCCACTTGTACCACCTGATTACGGCTCCGTGCATTGATTGATAATCATATTGACGATAGATAACTTAAAATTCCTCAAGCTAACCGCATTCAAGCAGAAAGAGATTTTATTTTGTCAAGATACTATATAAAATTGCGTTGAAAATCCAAACTGTATTGAAATGATACAGCACGTGGGGAAATGAATGGATGAATGACAAACATAATTTTATCAATAAAGTTTGATAATATTTAGTCTATTTATGAACAAAGGTTAACTCTCTCTGATAATGTAAAGTATATCTCAACTTGTCTGTATATTTCATTGGTCATGTATTGTACTAGTGAAAATATTGTCCCTGCAATTAAGTACATTTTGAAACGTAACCAAAATCGTTTCAGAGTATATTGAAAAGTAATATATAAAAATGTTCAAACATAACATATGTAGCACATAATTTAGTTCTTCAATTTTCCAATAAAAACTGTAATCAATTTAAGAGTTGTATAACAGTTACAAATAATTTTCTGGATAGTTGTTTGATTTACAGTTTGAGTGTCTTGATACGTCTCTACCACCACCGAGCCTGATGGGTAATCATAATCACGACACAAATACATAAAAGCAGATTCACGTGAAAGTTTGACTGTACAGTTCAAGTGAAAGCACTGTAGCTACATTACAGTGGGAGTGCTACAGAAATAACCTGACGTCACCAGTCAGCTGGTAGTTGTTATTCAGCCAGGAACGGACACGAATATGACAGCAACACAGTTCCAGCAACGCCTACAATTTCTCATACAATAACATAATAACAGTGATGAAAGCAGTCCTGTATGTCTTTCCAAGCCGATGATATGTACCCAGGTCCTTTAACGTAAATTGCGTACAAATTAAGTTATTAATTTCTTTTGAGATTTATCTTTGTAACTATACGAGCATGCAGGCTAA
Source organism: Matsumurasca onukii (assembly GCA_018831715.1). Classification (NCBI taxonomy): domain Eukaryota; kingdom Metazoa; phylum Arthropoda; class Insecta; order Hemiptera; family Cicadellidae; genus Matsumurasca; species Matsumurasca onukii. Next base: position 76,382,960 of record CM032058.1, on the reverse strand, counting down.
CGTGAATTTTACAGGTGTAGGCTACGTTTGACTTTTTATAGTATATAAATCTCAAATTCGTAGTAACATTTAGCTTTACACGTATACACTATACTTTTACAAAACTCAAAAAACAGGTCGTTGTACACGGGCCCATTAGTGGGTACACTGTAAACAATTGAATCATTTCAAATTTGTTCATTTCAAATTTTGAATGACACTAATAATTGTGATGCTGCTTACAATTTATATTGCTCATCCTACACCGTTTACTTTAATTAGATGTTGATTTCTAATGGTGGTAGTAAACATATTAATTGTCTATGTAATTGTATAAATATAAAACTACTGTAACTACTTGGATTGCATATAATGCATAAACAAAACTGTTGCACCGACCAAAGGAGAAGTTTATTTTTAATCATATACATTTTTAGACATTCAAAAAGTATTTCTTGCGTCTTTGTAATTTTATGCCGGAGCGTTGGAATCTGCAAAATATGTTCATCCTTTAACCGAAGCGAATGCCTGGCTCTAACCCACAGTTTTCTTCAGAATAAGACTGAAATAGCTTCACAAACTATCTCGCACTCGTGTCGTTATTTGCCATTTATACGTATCGTGCACAACCGCAATTACAAATGGTCCTTATTCAGACTACAATAATACAGGACACAGATTATTGATTTCCAGCTGATCTTTGATTGATTGAGTGGACAGCAGACAGCTGTTGTTCATCAGCTGACAGTGACAGCGGCGTGAAGGCCTCGCCATCGCGGTGATGTCAGAACCAGACTCAGACAGCGCGGCCTTCGGCCTCAACCTCGACACCTCCATCACTATACAGTATACCCAGACTACACCAGACTCAAGATCACCAGTCCTCACCTCTTCCTCTTCAGTGTGGGGACAATGTTTTATACCATGAGTTACAAATGTCAGGGTATAATGTGTGTAATCTTTTCACAAAACAAAATAAACCAACCAAATTTACACATCAATAAACATATTAAAATCACTATTTGAGATGCCGACCACTCTCATGAGGGTATTTTAAGGCAAATTTGTGGTGAAGGATGAGTGTAGCCAACGACCAATGGTAATACAAAGGACCAACGGCTTAGCGTGAACCGAACCAGGTGATGGTTGATATGTCTAAACGTGGAGGAGTTGATGCGATATCAAAGATGATCACTGAGACTATCTGAACCGCTTTAGACCTATATCATCCTCAAAACCTGACCTCCATGAAGCTGGATTAGACCATACGAGTCCCAGTCAATAAACATCAAATAAACAATAAACATAAAATGAATGCTTTTCTGAATTTTGAAATAAAACAACAAGGTGTACAAATTCAATTCAAACCATTTTTGGTGGGATTTTTAGTTTAATGATTTTGAACTTTTAAACGAGTATCAGCATACTGGGTAAAACAAACCTTGGGGTTTAATTTGGCGTTTTCAGGTGAAGCATGAATTTGATACCAAACTGAACCGCAAGCTTTTACAAACAGGATTTCCCAAAAAGTCTTGCAGAAGTCGAAAGGGTTGAGTCGGACTTTAGTTGGGCTTGAAAGACCTTAGTGCCAATTCAAAACAAGTTGTGCGATCATATTTTATTGGGATCATAAATATTTGTTCTTCAAACATCATCAAAACTTTTATTTAATTTTAGACACATAAAATTCAAACTTTCAATAAGTGATACCGCAGCAAAACTGTTTCCAATTACTATTTATGTGTGATGAATAAACACTTCTTTACACTAAATAAAAGGTACCAAAATTTGCAATTTATAAAAATTATTTTCAAAGAGGATTAGTACGGTTTTAAAAATCTTGTTTAATTTGCAACATAACTCTGGAATGACATTATGTGTATTATTTTGTCACGATGGTGACTATCTTTTCTGATAATTGATTTGGTTCTTAGTATCTTTCAATCTTTGCTGTAAGATGACAAAGATTAATTGTTTTGAGACAACCCTTAAAAAATGATTATTGACAATATGGCTCTAGACCTTTTTAGATTAATTCTTTCACATAAAGTAAAATTTAACTATCTAGTAAAATTATTGTACATAATATGAGAGCAGCAGGTGTTTTGAATAAGCTCTATGAGGTGGACATGCACAGATGACGGCAGGTCAAAGATGGACACTGTAGTAACTGCTGTAGTTGCTGTAATGGTCAAGTGCAATTTGTAATCCAGAGGAGATCACCTTGGAAGGAAAATGAACTTCTCTGAGAGAACCAATCACTTGAGTGTTGATGGACTTGGTGATCACTTATTGCTGAAGTGTCATTTTCATCTCGGGCACAAGCCACAACTACAATAACAGGCTGAAATGATTTTCGACGCCGTAAGCAACAGAGGAGTTCTTTGGTCAGAAGAACGTTTGAAGTCGTGTTTTGTTAAAAACAAATGTTATTGTACCTCAGGTTTCAAGTGGCCAGCTCATTAACGCCCACACTAACACTACGTAGAGTCTAATTCTTGAAGTTGGGACGTCGTTTGGCACGAGTGCCTGAGTGACGGTTATACGCGCGGAGGAGAATCACCCATTTGGATCCAGAACGCGGATCGGTCTTGAAACATTGTCCAAGATTGAAAGTGACGTTTAGATTCGCGTTTCAGACTTCCCACTGAACGAGCTCCAGAAATAACTCACACTTTTGGATATATTCTGCCGTTTTTGGACTCCACAGTCTATTCTCAGAGCGGTCTCCCACTGTGCTTCACACGCGAGCGTTTCTCAGAGCGACGAATAATATTGCTTAAAATAACCTCTGCCTAATTGCAAGCCCAGGTGAATGTACGACTCTGCTTTCTGAACCTGTTTGGCTTGCATACTGTACAATTATTACAACTAGAGACGGACAAGAATTTTATTTAAAACCAGGCTTCAAGATTGCTAGATTTTAGTTCATATTCTAAAAAAACTCCTTTACAATTTTATATTATACATTTGAGGAACAATAGCACCCAAACTCTCAAGCTGCTGACAGCTCACTACTTCTGCATATGCTTTTAGTGCTCACTCATATTTCTACAAGGTTAATCTTACGATATTTTTAATGTTATCTGTATACTCGTACTTCATGACTAAATAGTTCATCTCTTTTTGTGTCCTCTTCTACAGAAAAAGGTAAATACGAGGACTTAGCCAGTAAAACACCAATTGATCCAATCACCGTTCCAATCCACCAGTATGATCTAATGATTGTCGTTTCCATTTATTTGTCCACGTTAAACGGATTCTTATATTTGAAGTACTGTGCTGAGAAACGGCTTCGAGATGGAATGGGCTAATCAAAACAACTGTCAATATGACGCAGGTTTTCAAATCTATAAATTCTACTAATTCATTCTACACTTCTCATCGTGTGTACAATGAATTACCAGCAGAACTATATAGACAACAACCCTATCAAGCTTCAGCTTTATAAAACGAAACTTTTTATGTTGTAAATCTCAATTGGAAATAAAAATTGTATTTTTTATCAATATTATGGATGGAACAATTTGTCGTAAAATCAGGGTTCATAAGGAAATTTCGTTTATTTACCTCCCAGAAGATTAGGTAAACAAGTTGGTTTTGCTTCAATGTTGAACTCCATTGTGTTGATAGTTCTCGTATCAGGATGAGCGAATGATTACTAATGGCCAGGTTGTAACCCTTTTTTCCATCCTGCCCGACTGGTACGTAAGATCGGTTTAAAATTAGACATTTCACAAACAATGAAACATAAATAGAACTCCCTTTAAATAGAAGTCCAAATCAAAAATTGTTTCACAATTCAAATTTATTCAATCAAAGCGGAAGCTCTTCTTCAACAATACCATTCTAATTTTCAAGTATAATTCCTGAACCCAAGGCCACACTCCACATTTGGTCCAACAGTGTAGCCAACACTAGCGATGGAATTAGACGACTGCGTCCATTGCAAAGTCACGAAGTACTTTGTTAATGGTGTAAACAGACGCCAATGTAAAAGCAGTAAACATCGATCAGGCTAGCCAACTGATCGGGACCAACATCGAGCCAACTGCAGACTATTGCGGGAATGACATCTGTGTTATTTTCATCAAGTGGGCTTGCTTGCCTCTTGAAACCAACTTGGGACGGGAAATGTGCGTTTTAAAATACAATGTAAATTGCAACCTATAAAATATAAGCCCTTGTTTGCTTTTAGTTTTATATGAAAGAAAATGTTATCAGTTTTGCTATTTCTTGCTCAAATTCGATTTGGTAGAAGATGTAAAATAAAAATTCTTTCTTGGTGTTCTCATTCCGATTTTAAAGATAGCTAGTTGATTTTTTCCAATTTTACTTAGTAAGGACTGGGATATTTATCCATAGTGAATAGTATGCAAAACAAAACTAAAGCGTAGCCCCAAGCGCTTACGTAAATCATAGCGAATTTCCTATAAGGGGTGACTTGGGGGAAAATCCCCCCCAAAGGTCATTTCCGTTGGTCCGAATTGATAACGAACTTAACCTAGAGACTTACAAAAGGAATGAATTAATTAGTTCCAAATTATGTGCAAATCGGATAGCTCTATTGATTACGGAAATACACTACAAAGCATTTCAAGACGGCGATAACAACAAAGCATTTCCGACAGCACCCGTACGTAAATACGCGCGAATGCGGGGGTTCGATTCCCGGCGCAGCACATTGGATTAGGTCCCTAAAAAACGTAACCGCCACAAACCTTAGAATAAATGGATAATCACAAATGCTATCAAAATAGACATGAGAAAATAACGCTTGTGAAATTACTGAATAGAATCGGTGTACTGAATAATATTATGGATACGGAAAAGTTTGAAGTAAAGGTAATAACTAAAAGCACTACTTATTTCAATTAGTCACAAAATTGTAATTTATTAAGTACACCTGATCACAACGTATAAGACAATGAATTGCATCAAGAAGAAGCAAAAATGATGGCCAGGGTGGCAAGGAACTTCAACCTGGAGATGTTGCGGAACCGCGGCACTCAGGACGGATTAAACTAAATTAATTCTATATTGTAACTTGATTATTTTTGACAACCCACGACTTTGCATGACAACCCATTCTCCAACAGCCTCGTCAAGTTTAAGAACTTATAGTGAATACTCACGATTTATTATGAAGGGAAGCCACTCTCGCAAATTCGGTTGCTGCTTCTATACCAAGTCAGTATCCAGTGTTGTGACTTCTGAACACATTCTGCTCTTCAGTACCAAGAGGTAACGTCACCAGGCGTCATGTGAATCTGTACATAGAGTTCGCTGTCATATAACGTATGTCCACATTGTACAACCATGTGCTGGGATAAATATAGCTTATCTAAGGGTTGATAAAATAAAGTTAACTTTCCTGTAAAAAAATTAAAGGCTTTAGACAAAACCCGTTTAAATCCGGAAGGAGTCACTGTGTACACGCATATTATCGTATTTCAACCCTTTACTGATACTAATAAGGAAGTTTTACTGTTGTACTTCTTTTTGTAATAGCAAGAGATGATTAATGCGCTTGTCCATTCAAATTTTGTATATTGGTCTCCTGCTTCCACTTTCGTTTTGATCAAGTGTCAATATTTCCACCACACAAATAGATCACTAAGATCTGGCTACAAAATGATGCATATTGTATCTTAAAGGACCTTTTTGATAGCTTACCCCGGTTTTTATCCATGCACTTTTGACAGGAACACAGGACTGCAGCAAGACGTGCAGCATGAAACTTCCAAGACAGCCCCGGTTAAATTCGTTGAAGGACAATCTTTTTGTTTATTGATTTTAAATAGGACATTAGAAAACAAGACAATTATGAACGATTTAAAATGTAATTGAAATATACGTTGTTTTGGCTGGTCAAGCCGAATTGTTTTTACTTGTAAACCTAATTGGAACCGCAAATTTTGACAAACAAAAAACGTTATTTATATAGAGTATACTATCTACCTACTATTCTATTCTAATGGTTTAAACTAATTATTCTAATGGGTGACCGAAGACATGTTGTAATAATGAGGGTAGAATTATCTCATCCACAGGGTAAGGGAACCTGAAATTACAATGTTGTACTTAACTAACTTAACACTAGCCCTTACACCTTAACCTAACAGTTGCAGCTCGTACGCTGTCTGAATGCCGAACTACACAGCAAACAGACAGCGAGTCAAAACGTAGACTCACCTAAGTTACATATATTCCTCACTTTTCATTTGTGTACGAGCTGAAACTGGGTATCGACCTTGTGTCGATGAACGGAACATAAACTTCCGAATTTACTCAAATTTTGGGTTAAAGTGATATCAAGAACCAACCGGGTAGGCCCCTGGAAATCACTTTGCCAAATAATAGCTACCAAGTGCAGGCAAATATTGGTTTAGGTTTGTATTGCCTTCAAAACACGGGGAGACTATTATAGTTAGATGTAGAATGTTGTTGTTTATCCCTACAGTTCTAGTTAGAAATAAGACTACAACTCAAAAGCTACAATTTTATAAATTTAATTGTTGTGCGCACTAAATGAACTTATCGTTTTAGCTTCCATCCGGAAACCTTGATAAGCCACATGGTTTAGTTTAAAATGTTAGCCCGACCGAAACGTTAATTTTGTCTAGTCTGCACTGCAGATTTTGACATATTTTTGGCCTCAAACAGCTCAGAGCGCACCGTGGCCTAGGGGAGCTCCTGTCGCCTCCGTAAGTCCCGGTTGGACTAAGTGAAGGGCACTAGCCAGCACGAGTTGCGACTGTGTCTACTGTCACTTAGCCCTTTAACAATCTGCCCTGTGAAAAGCCAAGCAAACCGCCACCCGAACTATCACTACCGGACTACCCACTACAGGCAAATACTGAATGCAAATTTAAAAGTGCTCTTTCCAACTAGCGCTCTAGCGTACCGGAGCACTTCGGCGGGCCTGATTGAACACTGTAGAATCGTGAAATCAAGATTTTGCTGTCCTTAAGGGACACACTTATTGACCAGCCAAACAAATATAAAAAACATTGTACTTTTATCTGGGCCTACTTCGATACAAAAACTCAATCATGTACACCTGCAACATAGAGAAAACAACCAACCTATTGTAGTTAATCAAATCAAACATACGTATTTATATATACTATCGCCCTAGCTGCATACTTAATAATTACTTTAAACAGGTTTGACGAAGAAATTTCATATTATATTTACAAAATTTTAAATATTTTAAGATTTTATATGATGACTTTATAGAGGTAACTATAAATATAAACAGTTCTGTGTAAACAAGTCCTAATATAACGTAATTGTTATTTGTAAAAACCTACTAAAATAAATTATGCGTAGTCTTTAAAAATGAAAATTTCCACCCAAAACTATGCGTAAGTTTTATTTAGATTTTCCATGGACAATAAAATAATTTTTGTGAGAAAGAAACCATTTCTAGTAATCGGTTTCATCAGAACATATACCGTATACTAGCTGTATTTGCGTACACCTTTACTTGATTTAGCAAAGCTTCACTCAGTAAGGTCATATACACACGTAGATCTCTTTTAAAACTTACTTTATCTTAAAATAATAGATTGAATTTGTACTTACTTGAAGTGTTTGAAGAATGGGTTGTCATGCAAAGGCCTTCGAATTATTTTCAGATTAAACAATAACTTATAAGTTCGAATTAAAACGAAATTTAGTTACAGATACTTAAGTTAAACATATTTAAACAGGTTTTAATATCCTAGATCATATACCATTATCACTATTTGAGATGCCGACCACTCTCATGAGGGTATTTTAAGGCAAATATGTGGTGAAGGATGCGTGTGATGAGTGGTAGTAATGAGTTGTGAGGTGTAGTTTGTTACAAACTTAGGGCCGACTCTTCCTTAGAATGGGTCACTAATTAATAGCCCAGCCCAATGACCAATGGAAATACAAGGACCAACGGCTTAACGTGACTTCCGAACCACGCAGGTGATGGTCTGATATGTCTAAACGATGGTGGGAGTTGATGCGGGCATCATCATACTTGATGATCACTGAGACTATCTGAGCCGCTTTATTCCTTATCATCCTCCCTATATCATCCTCAAAACCTGACCTCCATGAAGCTGGATTACAGGACCACGCCACGAGTCCCAGTCAATTGACTTAAAGTCAGACATTGAAGGGGGTTTCCTACAGAACATTATTTGAATACGATGTTTCTTGCAACAATTCAATACGGGCAGATTCCAACTAGAAGCACGTAAATCACCTAATAGCATCTCAAAGACAACTAATAAAGCTTTGATATATCAAATATTTGATTTATACAACGGTACATTTTCGATAAAGATAAAGAAAAACGTAAATTGTTCTATTCTAAAATAGGTTGTTCGATGACTTTGTTACTCCTTGTAGTATATTTGTTGTTATTATATCTCTGACATATAGGAAACGTAGTTTGGATACCAAAAAGATATACCAACAAAATCCCCTAAAATGTATTAACATTATACATTTACAGTAAACAACACACATCAGTTAAAAACAAAACATTCAAAACTCACTAAGCCATTCCAGTAAATATCGTGGATTTTTCAATTCTATAAGATTTTACAGTTACCTACGCAAGGGGTGGAAAGGGGAACCATCATGATCCATGTAGTACGTCCGGTCTTTTCAACAGGAACCCCTGTAGACTTTGTTTGATTTCGTGAAAAATAATAAAGATGGTACATTTCTTGATAGTCATCGTAGTTCATATGCTAAACCTTTTAAAGTGCAACTTAAAATCTACAACTCACGGTTTTGGAAAACTATTTCAGCATCGGTGAACTTCTATAACAGCTTACGGCACAAGATTTTATTGCAAACTGATTTTTCAATACGATTTGTAACCTAGCAACGATAAAATAAATTGTGATTGTTGCTCAAAAAGTAATTTATTTATGATCATGCGTTTAGAACTTGTGGTTTACTTTAATTGTACGAAAACCATAACACTTGGATTTTGTCTGTTAATATGGAGTTAATTTAATATTTTGTTTTAACTTTCCTGACAAACATTCAAGAATACGGAAGACATGATTATTTTTGTTTGTTTACCTTTAAACTAAATAATATTTCTGTCACAATCAGCTGATTTCTTTAAAAGTGTTCTCTAAACAAAACAGGCTAGTTAGTTTCTACATAATCAGTTATTATAATGAAACATTTTTCTCTATGTAAAAATTGTATAGTCCAAGATTCCACAAAGGTATTTCTACTCTCATCTGGTACTAAAATATAATAAAATATTTTTGGAAAAACTGTTAAATTTGTAAAAAAACAAAGAATTTTCTAAAATGCGTTGTAAAATACACAGTGTATGAGTATTAATCGAATTTCCTTTGGAGAAATGAGATATTTTAGCAAGTAAAGCTATTGCACTCACAGCCATATCAAATTTCAGAGAAATTGATCAAGTGGTTTATAAGATAAAAAATATTTACTGAAACCACAAACTGGTGATTGGCAGCCTAGCGGAAAAAACGTTACCCGTACAAGTTAGCATTTTTTATTTATTTAGACTTCAGAATCACTATCCTGAACTTTGAACAAGTATTTTAACACTCTGTATATAATACTTACAGTGGTATTCAAAATTGAATAACTATTTCACATTTAAAAAATAAAACTTATCTTTTTGAATATTAAAAATGTATCGCTACAGTAATATTGAAAACTACCATAGCATTATAGCTCAGTACATGTAGAAGTATGTAGAACTTTCTATGTCACATACTGTATAAAGTGACATACAATGTAACAAGTGGTCAGTGGCCGTGGCCCGGGACACAAATCATCTCGCCTTGGGGGGCGACAGTTGCCCCGAAATACCCGCAAATGTGCCCCACCAAGCCCCCTCATACATTCACAACCAACACCTTGCTCCAACACGGTCGGCTAACAGTGCCACAACATCTGGCCTCTAGGAGGTTACAAAGAAAGAAATACAACAAGATATTATAATAATAAAAAGGGTACGAGGAGTTAATTAACTATTTGATTTCAGATATTTAGAAGAGCAAACAACTATGTCTGACAAGTGGTATGGTGGGTACTGTTAGAAGTAGACAGAGTTCTCTAAGTAGACTAGGTGATTTTATAGGTGTTACCTCTTAGTGGTTTCGCCCACGATAGAATAATTACGCCTTCAACCAAGAAATAGTTCGATATTATCTAATAGGAAAGCTTCTGCCCACTTGCCGCTCTAAACCACATTATATTTTAAAACCACAACAACCCATAGTTGAATAAATCAGTCTTATAATTTACTACTAATTTAATTCTATATTTACGTTCTGTAACACATTAAAGTTATAATTAATAATTATTGTATGAAACTCGAAGTAAGGCGAAAGTAGAAACAATTAAATGTATCGCAGCAGGTAAGAAAGATTAAAAAGCGGCAGATATCACACAAACGGGCCTTTATGACAGAAACACAATCAAGCACAATTTGTTTGATTAGAAAGTTGATCAGGGGGAAGTTATCAAAAAGAGAGGAGTATCCCGAACTGATGAAAAAAGAGCTCATTTAAAAAAAAAACGAAGCAAGTCTGGGAACAAAAAAAATCCGGCGATAACGTACTAATTGTGGTACAACTGGGCCCATACGTCGTTCATATTCATAACTAATGCCAATATACTCTGACACTGTACCTCATCCGTTTTGAATATATAAGTTAATGTCCAGTCCCTTAGGACCAGAACAGAATATTTTACTTTAGAAAAGTGAACTATGAAATATAGAAAAAATATATATTTTGTAAAACTTTTTACAAATATTACTTAGTGTATTATTATAGTAAACTATAAAATATAGAACAAATGTATAGTTTGTGGAGAAACATTATACAAATATTACTCTGTGAAACTAGTTACTGTATACTGTCGTGGTTTAGAAAGAAACTAACATTTGTAACGTTAATTTAATTAATTACGAGTATTTTGGATCTTTATTCTAAACAGTGCACCTCATTTAACTATTTAATACCTTTGAAAACATATTAGAAATAATGCAGAACCGGTGCTTTAGGCAAATAATTCGCAATGCATTTAACGTCAAAATAAGGCTACCATATTAGGACTTTCACCATTGCAATTAAAATAACATAGCCGACACGTAGCCACAAGCTCAACCAACCAAGAATTTCTACAACGGAGTATAGTTTATACCGAAAGTGGCTTTTGAGGGGTACGTTCAGAGTTTTTCGTTAATTTATTACGAAAGAAATTTGAAGACAAAATGTGTGCATCAAACCAGGACTTGAACCATGCTCTTTCACTTGCGGGTAAGTGCGCAAACGAGAAAATTTCCCATTTGACTTAGGAGGTGTTGGGAAACTCAAAATTGCAGTTCTTTTCTACGACGTTTTCTTCTCTCTGCTGGTGATAAAACGAATAGCTCTATTTCCTAAGGAAATTCCCCAATAATCACCAATCTAACATTCTAACTATAATCTTTGTCGGTAATACCAATTGACAGACAAAGAAATTGACAAATGAACAGCTCCCAAAACAGCAATCACCTTCAAAGTCCCGGAAAGTGTGGTCTGGCCCAGAGTTGATTGCGATGAGATCTCGATTGATGGTGCGAACAGATGTTTAATGAATCCACGCAACCTTGCAACGGGATAGGAACATGTTGCCTTTCTGGGCTGTATCAGGCCAATGTTTACATTTTATTATCTCACACTCGCCATCTGCTTTGTCTCTTCGCCATTTACAACAACAATTAGCTGAACAAACAATCACATTCCGTGCAAGAACGTGTGAATGCTCTATGGCTACTCTACTAGCGAATTGAGAGTCGATACAGCTTGGAGTTTCTAGAGGCTTTTAAATTTCAGGCACGTATTTTAAATTAAGTTGGTATGCCTTGTAGAACAGTATAATGAATTGCTCTACGATAGACTTCGGACGTTTTCAAACTCAGGATTGCAAATGGGTTCGGTTTATGCATTTTAGGGATCAGGGTTTACATTCATGAATCATACCTAAAAAAATGTTGTGTAGATTTAAGTTATTATAAAATTATTAAATCTATCTACGAGTACTTCTCTATTGTTTTACTTTTGTTCCGGTTTGGTAATCTATAATTGAATAGACGTATTTTCCTTAAATTGCTATTTTTAATGTAAATAAAAGTAAAAATATAATAGTTCGCCTGCTCATGAATAATTTTTTAATTAAATTAAAAAGAGTAAGTGGCGTTTAGTACAATTTATCTAAGCGCACTTCTGTGTCTTCACTTCTATTATGTTTAAATTGTAACGCCTATGTAATTTTAGTGTCTTGGAAATAATGTTATGTTATATTATCTAAATACTAAAATACTTTTATTTCTCTAAAACTAAGGCGTTGGCAGCCGTTTTTATGGTCTGCATTTCACGTTTTTTAGTCGTCCCACCTTGTTGGATGGTGGCGTTATACAATTTTTCAAGAGCATCATTGATTAAAACTGGTGGGTTCTTTGTTTGAAGATAGTTGTTGAAGCATTGAAACATTTCAAATGAGCTAGCCTAAAGTGTAATCAGCGTAAGCCGACCAGTCACCCACCACCAAACAACATGAGCTTTCTCTTTTGATTGCTTTTTATATTACTTTTCACCTGAAGAAGCTATCAGATTCTACATCCCGAAAGGTCGTGTTCTTTTGTAAAAACTATGGAAACGTCCTGTAATAATGTACAGCCTCTGTATAATAAGTTGTATTATTTCTCATTCTGAACCAAATGTGATAAGTTCACATATTGAGTGCGAACCGTAGGTTGAATCAGAAGTGGTTCCGTTATCCGTGGCGGAGATCTCGGAGTTGAGGTGAAGTTAAGTAGGTGCAGCGCGCCAAATTTGGAGAGCTCTGCGTGACGTCACCGCGTATATATAGAGGAGAGGAGAGGAACTGAACAGCTGACTGCTGACTAGACGACCTCTCGTCAGATCAGCTGGGACTAACTCAACTTGATTCAATGTGACAGGAAGGCTATTGTTGGCTCTAAAAGGTTTGACTAAATGAACGGCCGCTGTATAAAGCCACCTTGGTAACGCACGAAGTATTGTTACGTTAATTACGTTTAATTAGACTTGTGATTATTGTCGTGGTTGTAAATTTGTAAACGTACTTTTCCTGGGGTCTTGTTAAGAAACTTTTTCTGATGCCTGAAAGTCGTCGTGTCTCTTGTAATGATTATGATGGTACGTCATTAAAACTCATTGAATTCTCCCAAACGCCCAAATAAATATACCTGTATATATATGTCGTTGTAGAGAGTGAAAATATGGAACCAAACATTAATTTTTATTTCATCGAAGTCAATATGCAACTACATTGCGTTTACTAAAATTGCTATGATTGCAGTAGTGTAAAATCAATAGATAATTAACATTTAAAATTCGTAATGTGCAGCTGTCAAGCCCTTCGTAAGATGCGAGTGGTAATTTGTACTAAAATATATTAATAGTTTTAAAATTAAGGTAATTACAGAATATTTCCCATGAACTCCCCTACAAAGTAACAAGACATGCTGCTTCATTCAGTTATGTGCAATTAAATTTTGCAGTGCACATTTTAATTAATTTGGTAACTTATCCAAACGTGCTATGCCAGCTTGCGTACGTAATATTTCTAATACAGGGCGTCCAGTAATTACGGGATCAAACTTCATTATTAAGTCGAACATGCATAGCAGTGCAAGCCCTAGTTTCCTCCTGTACACTTCACAACATGCGAGTATTTTGCGATTAAAATAATGACCTTCCACACATGGAGCAACATTATATACACAGCACCATGGGCGTACCTGAGGGCAGGAGGGCAGCTGCCCCCCTGGCCAAAGATTTTAAGTAAGTTTATTTTTTTAATTTTAAGTTTATTGCCATGGATTTAATTCAACTTTTGTTTTAAGTAAGTAACATGTTGATTCGTCCTAAGTATCAATATCACGCAACTGAGCCACCAGTGAGCTCCGCTGACCGTTATCGCGACACCCCCACCACACTGATACCACCACTCCCACTCATGCAAAAAAGGTGATGAAGGAGTTTTCTATGACCTTATGAATTTGAAATTTGATAGTGGGATGGGAGATTGAGGGGCCATTTGACCAATAAAATACTACACTTGGACTAATATTTTGTAGAAATGATAATAATTTAAGTTGGAATCTTCATTTGGAAAAGATAATTCAGTAAAATGTCTTCTGGGTTGTACGTCTAAGAAGAATGAAATTTTTTATGTAGTTTTGAAAAGATCAATTTATTTTGCTCACGCACTCACACTTTGCCTATGGTTTTAGCCATATGGTGGCACTTCAAAAGAAACCTTGATACAATTTCTGGTAATGCAGAAGAAAGCATTAAGAATAAAGTTTGATGAGTTTTTCTTTCAATGGTACTAATTAAAATTCTCTTAAAACAAACTTACCCAGTAATATGTATGATCAAAATCAGGAACATAATTTGTAATAACCCTGTATATATACGTAAAATTACGAAAATGGTTCAAAACTTGTTCTTGGTCAGGATTGGCGCTCATTTTAAGACGGTCTTGATCTTACATTCTAATGGTGTTGTAGTTCATTTGCTGCAGAAATTCGCTGATAATGTCCAAGTTTTATACGATAGTACGATTTACTTATTGAATATTGTTTACTAGATACTTAATACACTCTTAAGACATCAATATTGTCTACAGTACAAACCAATATATTATATGTAAAAATATTTCCCATTCAATTCCTAAAAGACGCAAATGCGTTATACATGGAACCTATGGTACGAATTTAGAGGTTTGTACTATTGAGTATTTTAAGTTTGTTGATACTAAATGAAACCAGAAAATCATATTTATGACTTTATTTTATCTGCTGTTTTTATTTGTGATTAGATACATTCCGATTAAGGTGTGTATACATTTTTGAGACATTCTGTATTTAATTTTAAATTTAAACATCAAATATATTTGGTTTATTATAAAATTACATTTTATAGTACATTTAAATAATTACTAAATAACTTTCAGAGTTGGTTTTATATTTAGTTTAAACCTTGAATCATTAAATATATTTTTCTTCAAATTTATAATTAATGAGGATTCTAAAGCCCTAACTATTGTATTTTATAGGTTTCCAATACAGTTTGTTTGTTGTTATTTTTTAGTCCATGCTATTTTATTACCCTACATCACTCAAGACAAGGAAATACTGTATCATTGATGACAAAACAACATTTAAAGTTATTTTTTTTTAAACTTTGAGGCATAATGATGACAGTAACAACTAACGAAGAGTCTTAAAGTATTTTCTATTAGTTAGTAATTCAATTTCACGTAGTATTGGATTAATTTTGTCATGACAAAATTAATTACCTTAACTATAGACTCAACACATTATTTATACTGTGTAATGTGTATACTTTGTAGGTTTAATCAACACGAGGATCTGCATATGTCGCTGTTAAAACTAACTGATAACAGTTACAAATGTACGAGGAACGTCAATATTCGATTTCAAAATCAACTTATGACTAAGCTTGCAATGTTCTCTTGGTGGTGTGGAACTGGAAAGTAAACACAAAAGCTGGCCTGATGGGTACCGGCCGACAGTACAATCTGTTCGAATGGGAGGCCCCATCAACTCGGACCCGTCTCTCACCCCATTTCAGCCTCGGCGCTACCCCACTCCTTACCTGTGTTGTTTCTCGCCTACTCATCACCGTGAAATACGCTTGGGATATCTTGCATATATTAAATGTCTCCCAGTGCTAGACTCCATCTCTCTGCGCCGACGCATCACTTCTGTAGCGCCGCAGATTTCAGAAATCTAGATCTGTGAACTGATCGTAGTCTAGTTGAGCTTGCTTAGGTGGCTTAATTTAATGTTCTCATCATACTCATGGTTGGTGTGTTAAGAGAATCGTCAAAATACGCTGTTAATTTGGACGTTGAGTTAAAACCTTTATTAAAAACACTCACTTGAAATTTCCTTTGGGGAAAGCTTGCTGCATTGTTGTCTAGTGAGATTTTAATTTGATATCAAACTCAACCTTAGATCTGTCAAAACCTTTACAAAAGGAAAAACTGTATCAAATTAAGTTCTTAGGGGCTTAGTGGCTATGTTACTTGCCTCAAAAGCTTGAGTGAGGTAACGGGTTTAAGGGTCAGCTGCTCGGAAGAGCGTATTTGCAGAGGTTTGCGGGTAATAAAATGGAGACTTTAATATTAATGCCATTTTGACGAAACAACTCTTAAATAAAAAATGAACATATAATCTAGGTTTGCCTGTAATTTTTCAAAATGTCCATAAAAATTAACATATTTGAATTTAACCTTCGTATAAGAGCACTATCTACTTTCTACGAAACCCTTGCAAGCGGAGGATTTGACAGTTGCAAGAAAGCCCGATGTTTAGTCTATTGTTACGTGCGCGGTGTCATGTGTTCCTTGGGCGGACGAATTCAGCCTTTCTCTCCGATGACTGCGGAGGAAATCCCGCTCTCTGCGTAAGGACTTTGCACCTCAGATTACCCCGCAGTGCACTCAGCTGCATGAGACAAGTTTCAGAAAACAGAAAACAATGGTTCAAGCCCGACCTTGAAAGATTCATTCTATCAATGATAGGGACCGGTAAACTTAAAACCCCGCCATTTCGTTCAGTCAACACTTTCCCATAGAAATTGTGCTATTGTGTTTTACTTACTGAGAGCTTAATTTATTTTAATCATTGAAGATTTTCTACTGACTATTGACTACTAGCGGGTCGTTCCCAATGGGCAGTAACTACAACCACCAACTTCTCAGAAAAAATTATATTTTTGTGTGAAATGTAATTAAATTATTTCAAAGGCTCCATATTGTTGGCACACCCACGATGTACTGTCATTTGTCTTCCTCTGATCGCATCTACCGTAACCCAAGTTCGAGGCTGCCCACAATGTCCCGAAGAGTGTCTAGAGTGTTGGACTAAGGTGGACAGAAGGCTGTAGGTGGGCCCGCCCTGAGTGAGGTTGACCTAGCTGGCCTCCCAGGTCCGCGTCCTATAAGGTAACCAGCCCATGGGCGGACTCCACACACTGCACGCCCGCAGCCCGCTGGATTTGTCTCAGGTGTGGGCCCAGTCCATTGTCTACTTACCATGATTCATGGTTCACTGTTAGTGATAATCCAAATCTAGCATCTAGTACAGTAACTACCTACTGTCGAAGAAAACATTTTCACTGATTTTATTTTGTAATGTGTGTTGATTTTTGTTGTAAATGGTGTGATACTGTAGATTTATCCCAAAAATGTTTGTCCTGTGTCTCAGTGTCACACTTCCAATACGAGCCAACTGAGAAATTAAATTTTAAACTATAATATTTTTAACATTCTTTGTTTAAAGTTTGTTGTTGACGATGGGAGAATTTCAGAGTTTAAACTATTATTGCGGACATTTTCCATCGTTAGTGAGTAAGATGATCACGACGTTTCGGGATCTGCAATCTGTCCCGTCTTCAGATGAAAATTCTAAAATCTTATTTTCTAATGTTCTGTGTTATGTTTTAGATTACTTTTCATCTGAAGATGGGATCAGATCGCAGATCCCGAAACGCCGTGATCATCTTGCTCACTAACGATGGAAAATGTCCGCAATAATAGTTTAAACTCTGTTAATAAGTTAGCAAAAAGAAGTGAAGATAATAGTAACCCTTTTAATATTCTAGTTATCGCACGACCTGTTTCGGGAACTGAGCCCATCGTCTCGGTGCTGTACATATTGAAAAATTGTCTAACGTATACAGTTATTTAATAGTTAGTAGCCCTAAGTGAACTTTATATTCTTTTTATCTGTTAATATATTATATAAAACTTTCAACATGTACGTCCAAGGTTTGCTACAATTGATTTTGAAAAATCCAGTCAACGAAAAATATTTGTTATGGAACAGTGAACTATACATTTTATGCAACTAAGTTGGTAAATATGTTAAATATGCCTAAATGTAAACATGTTAAATTTATGGCTTCAGCCTGTTGACAGGAACCACTTTGTGAAAAATGTTGACATTCTAAACAACTATGGAGTATGGACTCAGTACTTGTCATTATTCACAGTCGTAAACATAATTATAGAGCAACAAAAAAGGCTTGTCAGATGTTTCTATATGACTCCCAGTCAGATATTGTATATTGTAAACATAACGCCATAACGTGCCCTTTACCAAATTTAAAAAAGGCAAGCATAAGGTGTCCATGTTAACGGATGCCTTCCAATTGCACATGGCGTTCATCTCAGCAGCTGAAAGAAAAGTTAAATTAATTTGACAAACAATTATTTTATATAGATAGAAAACAATCCACACTTGAGGGCTCCACAAATGAGGTAAGCCTAATACACATATTTTTATTTCTTCTTTCTTCTCTGATATTGCACCGCTGCTCCATAAGCTTTTAGAAAAAAGTTCTGAGCTGCACTCTCGTTATTAGTTTTCATAAGTCGCCGTTAATTTAATGAATAATGCTAGAATGATTTGACTTTGAAAGCTCCTGAAATGGAATTTTTACTATATCAATTACATTAAAACTTTCAACATGTCGATGTTAAAACATGAAAACTAGAAAGTGCTCATAGGCGCCCGTAACAGTGATAGTCTTAAACATTACTTAAGTAGCTCAATAGCAAAAATATACTCTTGGTGGAAAGTTTAAAAACGTGCCATACCCTTCAATCAGAATCTGAACCAGCGAAATGCGTCATATGAATGTGGTATGCCCGACCCATCCATGATCGCAATGTACTGACATTTCAAGTGAGGTGACAGCATAGAATGTTACCGTGCATACTAGATACCGTGCCCATGATGCGCACTGCTTGCTTGATCACACGTCGCTAATGAATGGATGGCGGTGCTGACACTGTGTGACGTCACGTGTTGATCAAGCCAGCTGTTCGGTTCCTCTATACTCTGTGCTGTGCTGTGATATCGGTGTCGCCTGACAGCCTTGGCCATTATTCTGCTTTTATGGCACTCGGCGCAAGACCTTAACAAGGCATCCCATCAGCAATCAGGACAAGAACAGAGAACACATTCAGTATTTGTAGTCTTGTCAAACTAGAGTTATTTGGTGAAATTGCATTCGGGTAATTCAGGCAATTGTCATACAAATGTTCAAATAGAGAATTGTACAAGGAATTATTATGATTATTGAACATGAAGTCAAAATTTGATTTTAAGTAAAAAGGTTTTATTGATGTTCACTCAAAAAATCTACCGTTAGTCTATGGTAGAACGGGTTGTGCAGATGGCTATAGGACATTGCATATTTTTGAAAAGGTATTTTTTCGACACAAGCAATGCCGCAAATTGTACTTCTGAGACATTTTTCAATCAAAAATTATTAGCTTCAAAAATTAAAAATATTAACGGCAATTAATTATAAAAATTCTATTAACAACATTTTCTGTGTCTATTAACAAGTTTTAAAACTACCAACACATTTAAAAAAATACCTTTTGAACCATATGCAATTTGCCGTTTAAAGTTTCAAATTTGTAAAAACAATCAACTCAAACACACGCTGGAAGTACAGGTTTTTTCCCAATGCAAAAAGTTACGGCAGGTTGCATAACGTTAAAAAGGTATTGTTAACCAAAAACAACGATGCAAAATTATGAGTTTGTAATAAATTATTCCATCAAAAGTTATTGCCGTTAAAATTTTTAAAACCTTAAACAGCAATAAATTTTAATTGAACGATTTCTTAGAAGGTATTATTTGTGATGAGAAAATTACTTTTCAACGATGTACAATGTTCTATAGCCATCTGCAAAATCCGTTCTTCTAACCCCCAGCGGAGCAAACCCCGCTGGCGCCATCGGGCCAACAACTACGTATAAATGTAGTCCCGAGAAAAATCTGTAAAGTTTGGTGCCGTCTGTATTAAACCGTCTCAGATTTAAAAGCGCTCTGTATATTATAATTTATTGTTGGAATAATTGTCATTATTTCCCTTTAACCACGAGTGTAATATACTCTAAAACAGTATGAAGCCAAAAAGCCTTGAACTCTGTAAAATATACACCTTTTTTATCCGAGAATTATCAGCAAGTTGAAGACGTAAAAACTCGGTAACTACCTTTACTTTGTCTTCAGCTGCATGAACTAGTTAGACAGACATGCAACTTGGCATGTGCTGGATCGAAGCAGCTAATAAATGGTACCAGCCTACACCAAGCTGGTGAGAATTCTGACACGAACATCTTGCAAAACCTGATTAGCAAGAGCACTATCTCTCCCTAATGTACTAATCCGAATTGCCCGACTTTTCATGCTGTTTGTAGACAAATCCTGGATCACGACAAAGAGCGATGCTTACATTTTCGGCTCTCTAGCAAGCAATTGCCACTAAACATAACAAAATGCTTGAGGGTTTTCTTGTTCTTAGAAACAAAATTCTTTGATCTAATAGGAATGTTTAACAACATTCCCTGATTTTTCTTATATTTTGAGTTTGGTGGTCACCCTTCTTAAACGTACAACGTATTGCACCAATTACACAGATAAACGCTTTTCACATTTTCCTACAGAGAACGATAGACGGGAACAATTGTCACGTGACATCGTTTTACGATTTATGCCTTAAACCACACAAAAGTTAGTGATGTTGTCAAATAAAACAATAATAAACTTTATATTAAACATACAAGGTAAGTTTTAAATGCCCCCCTCCCTACCTTAACTTTTGAAAAAGGAAATATTTGAAAACCCCTTTGGGGAATGTTTTATAGGATCCTATAGTTTGTTTTGACGTACTTTGCGTCATCCACGCCCACCCAAAACTAAGGGGGTTTTAATATAAAAACCATTCCCCCCTTGTGACACCTAAAAAAGTAATTTTGACACAAATTCAACTACACAAAGATAAATATTTTCTTCACTAGTTTTTTGTTACGAGTATATCCAATTAAAGATTACAAGAAATCAAGTATAAAATGCCACATTTCACATAGTTAATTTTGAATGACAAATTTTTCTTCAAACTATGTACTCTGTAGGATTATGTTATAGGGTTGTGATGTTTCCCTCAGAGGAATTTCAAGACAAATTTGTCACTCAAATTAAATTGTATGTGCAATGAGGCATTTTGAATATGATTTTCTGTAATCATTTTTGTGTAAAACCAAAAAACTAGTTGAAATAAAAATGTTTCTTTGAGTCGTTGAATTTGTGTTGAATATTCCTTCCTTTTGAGGTGCCACTAGTGGCCCTCCCCCTTTTGGTTATTGGGTAAGTGACGCAAAGTACGTCAAAACAAACTTCAGGATTGTATAAAAACATTCCCCAAAGGGGTTTTCAAAATATTTCCTTTTTCAAACATGTTTTTGGGGGGATGGACATTTAAAACTCACCTTGTACAAAAATAGTTATATAGTCTATTTGTGAAAAAATCACTTATACTAAACAAATTTAATATTAATCTAAATAATCCTCCTTATAGTAAGTTTTATCCAACAAACGTCTCTTACTTTAGATAAATTTTAAATTAGTCAAACACCAATACATCTTGATTTTTGCAGAAGCTTTTTAAGAAACCTAACCCCATATGATGAGGGGAATGTTTATTGTTTACATATATTGTACAATGGAAAGTGAATATTTTTGTTTCTAGTTTTATAACTGTGTTGATGTTGTTATTATAACATATGGCAATAATTTTATTTGGTATAAGCTGGACATTTAAATATGTACAGAGAAGGCACTGTTACGAGAAAAGCCTAAAGTCTTTAAATACGAGTATTTCAGATTTTAAATACACATTTAATTTATTTTAGGCAATGTGGAAGAGTTTATCTAGATATTTCCACTAAGCATTTTATAAAACCTGTTTGAAGTAGTGAGTGGTCTGGGATTGTAAACGCACACCAAATCGCAAGCAGTGCCAGAACTGAAATAGCTCAAATGCTATAAATAGCTGAGAACACATCGATTCAAGTAGCGCCACATAAATAAAGGTTGTAAGGCAACCAAGTGCTAATTAGTATAAAACCAAAGTACTGAACTATTAGTACACAAAAATGGACTCTTGAGTATTATATAAGAATGAGAATTGAGCAGCTGAACAAATCAAGTAAAGTAGAACACTAAATAGAAGTTAAATTTGGATTTTTGTTTGGAGGGGAACTATATTGACTACCAAATATGTCTAGTAAAACGCAAACTAAATCAGTAACTTCATGAGTACTATTTGTCCTGTTTACAGTCCCCTTCATCCAAATTGCAGATAATTTTGAAAAAGTTTTGGCCCTGCCGTAATAAAATCAAGTATGTTTTATATGTTTTCAGGTCCCCCACCCTACTCTTAAGTTAAGGTAGTAAGCTTTCATTGAAAATTTTGAATGTAAACCTTGCCGTGTGATACCATTTTTGAGTTTTAAAAATCCAAAAAGACCAAAAATAAATTATGATTTTTCCTAAAAAATGTTTTTAGTGGCTCTTATCCATATTGTATCTTAAAATGTCAGTATGTTTTTTGGCACAGAAAATAGTCAGCTAAATCTAGTGCTTTTATAACTACCCTAAACCAGTTGTAGATTTGGCTAATGCTCACTTAGAGCTTTAAAATAATTATGTGGCCCTTGCTTAACTTGAAAACTAGACAATTTTTTAAAGTTAGCAAAACCTATCCTATTTATGC
Organism: Matsumurasca onukii; assembly: GCA_018831715.1. NCBI lineage: Eukaryota > Metazoa > Arthropoda > Insecta > Hemiptera > Cicadellidae > Matsumurasca > Matsumurasca onukii. The sequence goes on along the minus strand of CM032058.1, from coordinate 76,360,293 downwards.
ATCATGTCACTGTAACGCAAATCTGCGATAAATAATGAGTTTAATACAATTTGTTACCAAAGCCAATCCTTAATATTGTAGTAAATGTTGAGACTGAGTGGTAGTGAAGATTTTGTAGTCCACTAATGTTCCACAGTAAACCACAACTAGCATACTTTTTTCTAAAATTAGTAATTAGTTTTGTTATATATACAACATACTAACCACAAATTCTAAAAACCAGATACATTTTTCAAATAGTAGAATAAAGGCATAATATTGGAGTTGGTAATGAAATGAATTAACTAATTAAAAAAACAATATTTAATAACTTTTAGGACTGAGGCCTTTCAATATCAAATATATTACTGTATCTCCAGGTCCTGAACATAATATATTTGATATTGAAAGTCCTCATCCAAAAAGTTATTAAATATGGAGTTTTCTAAATTAGTTTATTTCATGACCAAATCCAATATTATGCCACTATTCTATTTGAAAAATGTTTGATATTGAAAGGCCTTAAGCAAAGTTATTAAACATTGGTTTTCTCTGAATGTCTAAATTCATTTATTTTGGATACATTTGAAATTTAACAACGTATTCGTATTCTGGCAAAATTATCCGCAAAGAGCTCAGCTGTCAGAGTTGAATGTTGGCGTCAGTTTTGAGCCGAGACTGTCACCAAACCCACGGCTCGCCAAGAGTCTCTGACGCAAACCGGGGCCTAACTTAGACACACTGGCCTCCTTCAGTAACACACCACTCGTCATTCGACACACATTTCAACCTGACAATAAATATTTAGAATATCACAATGAGGTAATAAGAAAATATACAAAGTACTTGCACGCCCAGACTATGGCCTAACAGTCACCATCAGACAATGAAAAGAAATATAAACTTCTATAGAGTACTATGTTTATTTTCTTACACCTTACTGTTGCAAAAATAGCACTTTGTGAATTCCTTTCTAATAATTGAAAATATCTTTTGAACATAACTCAAAGATTTACAATAGATAAAACTTTGGACAGCTTTGAGATAAAACTATCAAAAATTCTTTGTAACAAGAAAAAGATCAATTCTTTTTGTAAATAGGCACAAAGAATGTACAGTCCATTCCCGTTAAAACACAACATAATCATTCTTTTCTGTACCTCAACACAAGACACTAAGAAAGTAGGTCAAAACCAGTGGCTTATTATCTTTAGTAACACGAAAATGGCCCAATAGGATGTATGATCCACTCTTCAGTGGCCAGCTGGTCAGATGGCGTGCGTTTTAGAGATAAGTTTTAAATTTTAGACAATTTTAATTATTTAAATAAATAAATTTAAAAATACTCCAAATCTATTTTTAGGCTACTTGTATTGAGCAAAAAAGGGTCTGACAATCAAAAATGGTAGACTTTCAGAGGTTGTTATAAAAAACCAATGTTGTAAGAAAACATATTTATTTTACAAATAGTTATGTTTGCACAAAAAACATTATTAATTTATCATTATTGACCTACTAACTTACAATATTAACAAACATATTAACACTTATTTACAACTGATTATGAAATGAAGTACTAAACCGAAACCTGTTAGGTATAGCTAATACAAAACATGTAATATAGGCCTAATATATACAATAACTGATAAGGTAAGAAATAAATTATCAAACGAAAGAAGTACTAAAGTAGGCTTAATTTTTATGAATAAAATTATAGCAAAAATATATCCAGAATCTATGGATTGGAAATTTAAATAAAATAAAAGAGACAAAATGTCTAAATATGCTCAGAAAATGTTCAAAAACTAATTTTATAACAAACAAAATATTTAGGAACTTAAAGTCACAGAATCCTTTTAAAACATGGTAGAAAACAATAAAATCTACAACTAAGCGAAATTGTTCCTCACAAGTCTTTGATTACAGTCTTCCAATAGAATAAAACTGTATGTACAAACACTTAAGTTATAAAAATGAGCTGTTTTGGTTCAAGGGCACTACAGATCACTTGGCTCTACCTGAAATGGAATCCGAGAAATTCGCACAAAATGAACACAACAGAGTATAACCACTTTCTAGGTGTTGTTTGCAGTTCCGTAGGTGCATTTCCAGAATACCTTCGAGTACAGGATTTCTTCTGAGAACTATTGCATTCCTATTGGTGCAAGTTGAACTTCAATTCGGCAGTGTATCGTACAGGATGTCTTTCACACTCGGCGATAAAGACTCTGGGAATTTGATGTCGAACGAGACGATGAGGTCACCTTTCCGACTCGGCTCCTTGGGGAACGGGAGACCCTGCCCTTGGATCCGCTTTACCGTCGTAGGTTTCACCACTTCATTAGTCAGGTTGATGGGAATCTTCTCACCCGTTAATGTTGGTACGTCAATTATTGTTCCGCAAAGAGCCTGTAACAATCAGATCACAGTGTGATGAGTATTTTGCAAGTGTCAATTAATTACAGAATATAAATGAATGGAGTCGAGAAAGAAGTATAAATTGATTTATAGCCAGTTGGAGAAAAATAAGGAAAAAGAGGTAATCTTGTTATGTATGATTAATTATTTGACAACTTTTAGGCAGCCTTAAGACATCTCTCTTCCTCTGCTCTAAGCCTTTGATCAAAAGGCTTATTAGGCAAGCTAAATTGGTGCGGTTATTTTGAAAACAATTTTTCAGTAACCAAACTTAATTCCTTCTAAAGCTGTGCTCAGCGTACATCAAGAGGAGGAAGTTTTCTTTCTCTGTCCAAACTTCTCAATATCAAAAAAAGTATATACATTTAATTTAGAAGAGTGTTTCAACAATATTATTACCAATTTGAAAATTGAATTTCCAACTTTAAGCTACTTGATTTAAAGCATAGAAACAATTAAATTAGCTTGAAATAATTGAAAACATTCTCAATTATTGCATTCCATAAATTGTTGGGAATCAACTTCATTTAACTCTACATTCATTTTTATCAATATTATAATAATCAGAGTTTAAACTATTATTGCAGACATTTTCCATCGTTAGTGAGATGATCACAACTTTTAAATGTTTTAAGTTACTTTTCACCTGAAGACGGGATCAGATTGCAGATCCCGAAACGTCGTGATCATCTTACTCACTAACGATGGAAAATGTCCACAATAATAGTTTTAACTCTGAAATTCTCCCATCGTCAACAACAAACTTCAAACAAAGGATTATAATAGTATGCTCCCTTGTCAATCAAATATGGTTGTCCCCAATGATTACTAAGGTAAACATATTATTATAATAAGGTATTGATAATTTACAAGCAATCGGAGACTTAACATGAATTCTTCAGTTTTTAAATACGGAGGTAGGTCTTACAAGGCTTGCCATGAACCATGAACTGTATTAACTAAAGAGGCTCAGCCAACATGCAGCTATCATATCGATCACCTGAGAAGTGAAATTCAGTCTACATAGAGGCAGATAATGGGATGGGTATTAAAAAAACCAACTTAAACTAGTATCACAATAAAAAGTATCAACTTACAAAAATTGGATTTAAAAAAGTAGTTTACGCACACTCCGCCAGCTTAGTAGAATGTAAGCAAACCAGCTTGAAATTATCAAACACATTCAGTTTGTATATCCTGAGATCAAGATTGATACAAGTACATCCTTGGTAATTGGAAAATGATATGAAGCGGGAAAAGTACAAAAATAAAGTTAAAGCGTACCTGTTTCAACGTGACTTTAGCGGTATGTCTGATGTCACTTCCTTCTCGTTTGAACAGTGGATTTGGCTTGTCTCTGATGATGAACACAATATCGGCAGGTATCTTGTTTCTTCCTTGGTCCCCTTCTTTCTGAAATGTGATTTTTGTCCCTGCTTTCCAGCCAGGTTTCACATTGATCGTCAACACTTTGTCTTCTTTTTTCACAGTGCCGTCAGGTTGTAACACTCTCCTCGATATCTTCATTTTCTTTGTGCACCCTCTGACGATATCTTCTAATGAAACGTACAAGTCGTGTTCAATAGGCGAATCTTGCATTTTATCTTTTCCTCGGTTGGCGTTGTTTCCGTGAATGTTGAATGATTGAGATCTGAAAGCTCCCCCGGGTCCTCTCGGTCCCATTCCCATTCCGAGTGTGCCGAACGGATCCATATCTGTGTCCATGTCATCGTCCATGCCTCCGAAAGATGTAAACATCCGATTGTTGCCTGGACCGCCTCCAAGGTCGAAGAATCCTCCAAACGGGTTAGCTGAGCCGAAGAACTGAGCGAATGTTGCTCTCGGGTCTCCGTGGAAGGTGTAGGTGAAGTTGCCACCTCCTGGTGACGTACCACCGCCCGTTGATCCTCCCATGTTACCCTTCAGTCCTTCTTCACCGTAGTGATCGTAGATGTCTCGTTTCTTCTTATCACTGAGCACTTCATAAGCTTCAGCTATGTCTTTAAACTTGTCCTCGGCCCCTGGAGCCTTGTTTTTATCTGGATGATATTTCAGTGCTAGTTTTTTGTAGGCTTTCTTGATTTCTTCATCTGTAGCGCCTTTTTTGATTTCTAGTGTCTTGTAGTAGTCTTTACCCATTGTGATGGATCAATCTGAAACAAACAAAATAATTTTATAATAACAGCTTTTAAGGCTTAGCTTTAGTTCTGACTATTTTAAAAACATGTTAACTGGGCTCAACCTGATGAAACATGAAAATTATGTTTGTTTCCAAAATGTCAAGTGTCCCTGGGCAGCCAATGCAGTGAAAGTGTTAAAAATATAATTAAAGTAATAACCTCCAGAGTGTAGATTGCAAAAGAGTTCATAATAAAAACATGTAGGCCACTTTCAAACGATTTCAGTGAACATAATTAATAAATGGCTGATATTAGGCCTACTGAGTCTTAAGAATACTTACAATTAACAACCAAATTCCAAAATTTAAAATAAAATTGTAGATCAGAAATCAGAAAATCATAATTTAGTATATTTTGCTATCAGATCTTAAGATTATTATGAGTAAAGTAACAATAGTTTTAAATTACGTACAATAACAGATAAGTAGTACGCCAAGAAAAGATGAAGCTAAGTCATGTTGATGGGATAACCATATTTTTACAAGAAATGTCTAGGACGAGATGGTCAATGTGAGGAGCATACGCTTTAACTCTGTGAAGAAATATTGGCTGGGTTTCCCATTTGCAGTTGTGAATTTTGGCCAGATTTCCACAAAATGAGTGTGAAACATGAACACTCCAGGCAAACCAAGAAATATTGTTCCATCTGATATTATTCACATGGGTCATCTCTATGTCAAACTCACTGCCGTTGCACGGTTTTACAGCAAACCCTTTCAAGCAAGTAGAGTTTGAAACAGCAGCAGTGGTATTTATTGACAGCCTATTTAGAAGATCTTTACAGATATCACACGTAAAAGTGAAGGGCTTTGCTAGGAAAGAAGTTACATTTCCGTGGACATGTATTACACCTGCTGACGGATTCAAGATCTCGGCTGCAGTCATCCAATATTCTTCACATGAAGGGATCAAGCCCATATTTACATGATCAGCAAGTTTACGAGGACAAGTAACTCTCACATCTCCTTCCAAAACTTCACATTTCTCTCCAACTTTGTTTTTAATCAGATTAGATTTCAAAGCTTCAACAGACACCGGATTCCATTCACAGGCTATCACTTTCTGCGCTTTGGCATGAACCAAATATGGAATAGTGAAATATCCTATACCAGCAAACATGTCAATAACGATTTTATCATGACAGTTGAGCTTGGCGATTCGGTGTCTTTCAGTTACGTTGCCTGAACAAAACATGGTGTGCTTTACATTCCAAGTGTAAATAATTCCGTTGTCCACAGCTTCAACCCAAGGAGATTCACCATAAACAATCTTGGTATTAGGTGATCTGAAGTCATCATTTTGAATTTTTCCTTGCAGGGCAATTGACTTATTGGAAAACAAACATGAAATACATTCCCAAATTTGTGGATTGGCTAGTGACCAATTTTCATTTTCAAAATATTTATCACTAAAAATAACAAAATTGCTGAAGTTGTCCCAATACTGTGGGATTTCACTTTCCAAATTTTCTCTCCAAAGCTTCAGTTCACTCATTTTTGAAAATATCGCATCTCTCAATTCTTCTTTCGAAGGTGTGTGTTGTTTCTTTTGGATCTTTTCTTTCTTCATTTCTGCAAAGAATACGAAGTGTCAGATCTTCATTAAAATCTTTGTAGAGGACAGAATTTCTTGAATCCTACTTCAGTATTCAAATACTTAAACACTTTCTTTGTCTACAAAATCATCTATGGGAGACAATTTCTCTGAGAAGAAATAAATTTCCAGAGTTAGGATTTTTAAGTGAACTTTTAAGTGTAAAGCTCTATTTCTTTGGAACATTAACAGGTTTTTCCTTGAACATTTCAAAAAGTGTTCGTTCCTTGGGAAGTTTAAATAATCTTGCAAAGAGCTCAATAGACAGAGCTCTTACGCGGTTCCATACAGACTATGTTTTTAGACCTTGCAAAAGGCTTTAGGAAAATGTTATTTGGATATAAACCAACACAGGCCTGTTATAACATGGGTCTGGAAGTGCTGTTTCATTCACTAGCCTGTAATCTGTCTTGATTCCAGGTTACCCTTGTCAAGGTTACCTTGATAGTGAAAACGCAGCTTACTGTAACTCTAATTACTCGATCGAACAGAAATTCGGCAGAACAGTTTTGCATTTTCAGTCAATATCTTTACACATGGTACTGCACACTGTGAGTACCCACATTTTTATAAATCTGGAATAGAAGGGGTAAAAAAAAGGGTTTCTTTTGGCACCCTTAATAAAGAATTACTCCCAGAACGCTAACAAAATGCAGCCAGTCTTTGAGACCAGAACTATCAATATTTAAATTAAATGTACAGTACTGTTATCTCTGTATTGTGAAAATAAGATAATAAAAGTGCCTTGCACTGTACTTGTAGCTCAATAATTAATTGTAAGTTAACTTTAGATTTGGAATTTTATAATACACCCTATAACTCTATAATTGCATGACGTCAGGCAACTAATTCTTGAAATTAATAAAATTTCTGAGAATAAATACAGTAGACTCGACTATCCGGCTCGCGACCATCCGGCCTCCGTACTATCCGCTAGCGTTTTGTAAAAAAAATTGAAAACATTTCATGGCCACAAAGAACGTTTAAAATCGACACATGGTTTTGAACGCCTTCAGTTGTGAAACTGCTAAGTTTGCAATGCAAGATGAGCCAGACATCATATGCCTAAGAAAATGGCGAGACACTGTGGCGAGGAAAAGGTCAAATACCGAACAACAACTTTCTATTAAAGACTTTTTCCAAAAGTAATTTTTCGTTTTCCTTTTGTTTTATATTGTAAGCTACTGTTTTTATTTTACTCAATGATTATGATTATGATATTACAGTATGTAGGGCCTATAACTTAAATGTTGTACTGTACAGTTTTTGATAAATACAGTTAGTGCACTAATTAAACGTGTAACAAACCATTTTGTGTGCACTATTAATTTTCCTTACAAACCATCCCATCACTGTTCCAAGTTTGTAAAAGTTATATTAGATCAAAACGTGATTGCCTAATTTAATACAGTACTGTATAACCAGTTAAAACGTTTGATTCAGTTCGTGAAACACGTAAAAATCAATCTAGATAGGCCCGAAGTCCAGATAGGTTTTCGCTATACACGGCCTACCCTTCCGCCACAAAAGGCCGGATAATCGAGAGTCTACTGTAAAGATAAAAGTTTAAAATATGATAAAAATGAAGTTAAACACAGTTTTTACCTGTCGAGCTAGGAGTACTTTAGTATTACTTTTATTTATTTAAGCGAACTACAGTGAGAACCTAATAGTTCGACACCTCTCCTGACGATGATAACAAAAATGGCAAAGAAGATTTTAAAATATGTATTAATATAACTAAGTACTTATTAATATTGTACAGTCAAATTGGGTTTTCTCGTTACATAGTACTTTCCTAATTGAATAAACCTTATCTTAGTGATATATATCAATAGCCTACCTGTCTGTGATAAAAATCTTATTTGACACCATATCGGTGTACATATTATAATTTCAAGCTGTACATTTGTATTATCAATTGTAGGTTTTGACAGTAATTAATATGCGTTTAATTCAAAAAAGGTTTCAAGTATTTGCAATCGCTTTTCACTTAACTTTAAGCCTGTCCTGTGTTGAGGTTTTTGAAAGATTTATCAACATTTTTTTTAACACCTTGTTAGTTAACTTTAAATTTTGTCATTGTTGTTAATATTATTCAAACACTTTATTTATCTTTTATTGTTCATTCAGCACTCATTAACAATTTTCCTCTCTGTTATATATAGACAACCATCTTGTGACCTCTTTGAAAATTTTCTTTATTGTTATTATTGAACAAAAGTGCTTCTGTTGGAAGAATAAGTAAATGGCCATTTTATTTCTATTTGACCAGTCAGTCAGTATTATTGTACTCCACCTGCCTCTTTTTGTCAAATTATTGACAAATCAAAAACCAGCTGTTAAACTTATAATTTAAATTATTTAAAAATATTTTGTTATTTATATAAATAAATATATTAGGAAGAATGGTAAATCACTGAAACCGAAACAGTAAATAGACTCTTTTGAAAAAAGGGCTGCTGTTTAGCACTCACATGGAGGAAGAGCTAAGGTTCAAGTTATCGTCTAGGAATGATTTTTATATTGTTGTAAGGCTTACTTGATACTTGAATATTAAGTCACGGAACATTCTTAGAGGGTATTCCAACTGGAATATAGGATAAATAATGAATGTGATAAGTGTTTATAATTGATAGTAAAGCTATGGTTTCCTAGGAAGCGGTGAAAGCTACATTATGGCCGTAATATGACAGTGAGTTTTATTTTCAATGTAATCAGATGGGAGTGGTTTCCTACAGAACGGTGTACGTAAAGTAGCGGTGAAAACTAGTTAAGGTTTTTCTTGCCAGGTGACACATTTTGTTTTGTAAACAAAAGTCTAGTTTATCCATTGCTGTATACATAAATAAACTTTGACAACTAAAATAAACAACAAGTCAAAAGTGTTTTTGTCTACATCTGTTTACATAATTATAGTGTTACGTCCACTGTCATGTTACGTTCACTCCTACGGCCGTAATGTAGCGGTCACCGCTTTCCTTAGGAAACCATAGTTACAAACTTGGGCTAACTGTTCCCCAAATTTAAACTAATGACATTGAATAACAAACACCGCTATTACCACTGGCAAGACTCAAATAAAAGTAATACTTGACCATCGATTCACGCTTAACAAATTGGAATGTGTCCTGCAATAGTTAAGGTAGAACAAACAAATTGACATCTATTAACTTTTAGGGTGGAACAGATTGATATCAATTACTGCTTAAAGGTGAACAGCTGATTGACAACTATTACTAAGGGCATTGCCACAATCAGTTTCAATGCTTTTCTTATGAACAATTAAACATCATTCATATTATCTACACATTTTTAATTTGTCAGGTGTATAAGAGAATTTTAAGTGCAGACTGACTTTTCTAAGAGTTGTGACCTTGCCTTTAAGCAATGGGGTAGCAAAGGTAGCGTTTACTAACTCTAAAAGTAGGCCTATCTTGACAAAACCAAGCTTTAAAACCGACAAGTGACTTTCCTTGGCGTACCAGCCTTGGGTTATTCATAACCTGTATTGGTATTACCATTTCCACTATTGGTCATTCTATGGGGTTTTAACTTTTAAAAGTGTTATCAAAAGGCAAGTTACGATTCTCACTGGTTTGGTAGGGTTACCCTTATAGGTATTGTCAAAGTAACTATTTTAAATATACTTACATTATCCAAGATGACTGCAGTGTAATAATCCAATAACAATCCACTCCAACTAAAGTTGTAAACACAAAACTAATATTAGAGAAAATGTATAGAAAATTTACACTAAGTAACAATATCGCCACACGACGTATGCAAGTACTCCGAAACTGACGTTTCTCGAAAACTGACTAAACTGCTTGTTGCCTCTTCCTGTTGGCTGTCCGCCGTTCGCTGCTGTGATTCGTTGATGCCTCTGTCACGTGACACAAACATCTGGAAAATTCTGGACGTTTTTCTAGATGTTTCTATAAGCATATGGTTTGATTCAGCCAGTACAACCTTTTCAAGGCATAAATAAATATATATATATACACACACACACACAGAGATCAAATTCACAGATTTTGCCAAAACTTTCAAAGCCATAAATATTTAGTATAATCAAAAGCTGAGAAATTACGCATTAGTTACTTTATTTACAACACATCGTTGGTTGGATGGTCGCTATATAAATATAATTGTGAAAAGCAGTTACCTAGCAGGGAGTGTACGGTGTAACCCAACAAGTTGTGCTTATAAATCAACCCTAAGTCTACTGTGAAATCTATTCGCTTTAGTACGTTTTTTCTGATTTATTTACTTTCATACTTGATAATATCCCATTGGTACCTTTCAGCAATGGTCGTCATAAGTCGGCAGCCTTATATTCATTCCTCCAAGAACTGCGTCCTTGCCTGCGTTCATGGCTCAGTGGGTAGTCATGGCTTGCAAAGCGCAAGATCGTGGGTTCGATTTCCGGACCGGGCACAAGGGTTTGCACCGCTTTCCCTAAACGCGTTTTCGTGATGCCCACAAACCCTAAGTTAAGTAACTCAATGAAAAATGCCATTGCTGTAGACTGTGACAAAAAAGAACTCTTTCAGACTGTAATATGCTTTCTCTTGTAGATAAAATTTTATATATATTCCGAATTTTCAATATTCATTTCTTTTTTAGCATTAATATGTGAGGGATTTTCAAAAGATTACACCACATTTTCTATAAAACAATCACCATTCATCCCATGAATATCCTCTAGGAGTAATCGGTGCATTGATGTTTAATGGATAACTAAAGTCAACGGTCGGTGTCTCAAATCAAACATTTAAAATCAATGCTCAAATAAAAATAAAGTAGAATACTTTTTCAAATAATTTCTCTGTGGTCTCGTCGTCCACTACTGACGATTTTTTTTATATCACCATTTGCTGTGCACGTCTGCACACTGACATCCTGGTTTTTGTCAATTCATTCTGTCAGTGTCAGATTGTCAGTCTTGGTTTGGCTTATCATTTTTTTGTATTTGGTCACTGTCAAGTTCCTTTATTTCAGATTTCACTTCACTAGCTACGACTACACGCTGACACGCACCGCACTGCTCGGTGTTCTGCTTTGAGTGATTGGTAAAATATTTCGAAAAGTCACTGTGTAACTCGTGACTTGCAATTTTTTCCCCAATGGAGGTAAGTTAACAAGCCATGTATCTAATCTATTTGGCATGAAACCTAGCTATGAATCTTTATAGTACTACCTTTTCTTGAGTAGCACTCAGTAAAGGTGCATATGTAGCTTAGGCCAGACTTTTGTCCCATTATTTTATTTGTTTTATTCTTTGAAACAGTATAGTTCAACCACACAAGCTATTTACTTTTAATTAAGATATAATTTCAAGCAAAGTTAAGCATAGAACTGAAGCATCGCTATTGTTCTGTAAAGTAATTTGTTTGTGATGAACACTTCATTTTTAAGTCTTTTCAAGAGTCATTGTGTTCGCTAGCACACCTGAAGAACGCTTCAATGTTGTGTAGAGGAGTTTCTAAAAGTTAGGTTTGCAGACTTCTTTAACACTGCAAGCTTTCAATTCTTGTTATGCTTGATGAGTTAATTAACTCTTCATCGGGCGCTTCCTCAGTGTATTTTTGTTTTATGAATAAAATAACCACCATTTAAGTGTAAAAGCAATTTACCCGTCAGAAACTATTCATCTTCGTCCTTACCCAGTGTTACCGCAAAGTCACTGGACAAATTATCAGTGGTGACTGCAGGGATCCATCCTTGCTACTGATGAGGTCCAGAGTTAACTTCACAACTCAGGCGGTAATCAGCCATGTAGGCGGAAGGCCTCTTAATATGACTGAATAAGTAGCGATTCCACCAAAGTCGCAGTTGCACTTCATATTTTCAGATAGCAAACTATATGCCAAGGTGCATTTTGACCCAAGTTTTTTTTGTAGATGGGCATCTTGTCTAAATATTCTTTGTAGGTAGTAAATGAATAAATCTTTATTTGTTGTAAGGAATTTACAAATCATTAACAATATTGTCATTAAAACAATAGTAGTTAGCTCTAAGTGGACCCGCTGACTTCAACACCTTCCCAGGACCGACAATTTCAATCTCATAAAAACCTGTAGGCCTACTATTTGACATATTACATGAAAATAAATGAATGTTTAAAAAACTCAAATGAAGTTCAGAGAGCTTTCGTAGTTTAATATAAATAAGTTAGTAGGCCTACAGTAAAACTAATATAAAATAGTTAAAAATAAATTAATATTTATATCTAAATTAAATTGTAATTGTGAAAGAGCAATGAGACTGTGGAATTTCCAACTACTTTGTGGCAACAAGTGCACTGGCGAGGAAACAATAATGTTCATCAGTGCTGAACTGATGGCACTGTGAGTCAAAAGATAAATTTGGGTTGTAGGGGATCGAGAAATAATCGAAGGGCTTCTCCAAAGACTTGAAGCAAGGTTAGGTTAGAGGCAACTTCAAACCTGGAGTGGAATTATGGGAAGTTATGGACGACAAAGGGTTTTTTTGTGGGACTGTTTTATGTATAACATGAACATGAAATGGTGTTTATACTTCAAACTCAGCTTATTTCATTCATAACTGTTAAATTCAAATAAGTTTATGAGCTGATCAAAAAGTACCAGGACTTCTTATATAGCTTGATAATGCAGTGACATACAACGATGCGGTGACAACTGTGGTTTTGGATCAACCCTATCCTCACTCAAACAAAATTAAACCATTTTTATTTGAGACGTGTTTTATTGTTCTGGCGATTTTTAGTTCATGAAAATTAATGAAAATGTCAAAAGATTATTGTGTTTGTGTGAAATTGAAAAAAAACCCTTACTGAAACTTTTCAGATGTTACTATAGGCTTTTGGTCATGAATGTTTAAGCCTATCACGTTATCATGAGTGGTACACAGGGTTTGAAGATGGCCGGACATCAACCGAGACGATCCCCTGCTCTGACCTTCCACCAGTTTGGAATGAAATAAAAATTAGTTATGGTGTCCTCCAGGGATCAGTGCTGGGACCAGTTTTTTTTTAATATATGTAAATAATGCCAAAAATTCAATACACTATGGAAAAATGATCCAATTTGCAGATGATACTACCCTTGTTTTACTGCAGAAACACAAAATACCTTAGAAATTCAAACTTTCATCAGTCTTAATACTTGTGTTCAAGACTTTAGCAGATAATTTAAAAACTAATAACGCTAAAACACAACTAATTCAATTTTGTCTACTTAACTCAACCTTGCATATCACCAACAATAACCATGGTGGATGATGTTGTAGTTGAAGAAGCTCAGGCTATAAAATTTCTTGAATTCACATTGACAAAGGTTGACCTGGGAAACTCAAATAAACAATGTCTGCAGCAAAGTTATGCCTGGTATATTCTGTTTACTAAAACTATCCGGCTTCTGCTCTCCCAAGTCCTTCTCATGGCATATTACGGCCTTATATATTCTCACCTAAATTATGGAATTATGTTTTGGGAAGTAGTGCTCACACATTTTGAACGAGTTTTTAGGTTACAGAAAAATGCTAAGAATTTTGGGACGCTTAAATTTTAGAGCCCACTGTCGGAAACTTTTAAAAGTCTAGGTCTAATGACTCTTCCAAGCATTTACATTTTAGAGACTATTCTGTTTTGCCGCTTTAGGAGTTTGCCTTTGCAAGGGAGCTCCATACAAAAGCATAAACGAGAATCAGAAACGATTTTCGAAGTTCAGCAACATAGAACAAAATTATTTAGTAAATTACCTTCTCAAATCGGTGCAAAATTTTTTAACTCATTGCCAGTGGATATAAAATTGGAAAATAACCAAAATTTGTTCAAAACACGATTAAAAAACTATTTAGTAACTCATGCATTTTACGATATAGCTGAGTTTTTAAACCAAATAAACCATTTGAATCCAAATAGCAATAGTTTTAATCTTTTTCCAGGGAGTGAGTGAATGTGCGAATGAATGACATGCCCGCGGTGTGTGAATGAATTACAACATGTTGTTTTTTTATGTTTTTTGCAACACATATATTGTATAAATTGCAAATAAATTTATTTATTTATTTATAACTTTGCCGCAACTCTCTACACACTTGAAGTTTCTCAGTAAAAATTTCTTTTCATGAACTAAATAAAGTATATACTCTTGCCATCCCACGAATTGTTAGCCAGCAGTTTAATCGTACGAGATCATTCCCATTAACAACTTGATCAACATTGATCGATGTCGAAGGGCGTCTGGAACGAGGATGATCTTCTGTTGATGTTTGGCCATCTTTAAAGCTCTTGTTCCTGTCATAAAAACGTGATTGGCTTAAAATATCTTCACCAAAAGCCTCTAGTAGCATTGGAAAAGTTTCAGTGAAAGGTTTGGTTCAATTTCACACAAATTGATATGCTTTCAGATTCACTAAATGTTTTCTTATTTTAAAAATGAACTTTGTTTAGTAATTAAAGAGCCTAACAATTTTACATTTTGTTGATAAGAAGAAAAAAATCCATGACGCAGAGAAATTTCACAAGTTTATACTTATTATAAGATTACACGTTTTCTTTTACAGATCCAGATATTTACTTCAAGCGGCAATAAGCTGATTGGGACCCTTGACACTGTGAGTAAAAAAGAACTTTGTCACGTTTAAGAAGGCTGTTGAACTTATAAATTAAGAAAAATAAACTGCACTTTACAGCTATACAATTTACTTAATAAAATGAATAACCGTGTCTTAAGCTAATCAAAACTATACAGCCTGATTTACATTAATACAAAATTGTATTTGAATAGGTTTGAGCTCAAGTTGATTGTAGAAATGTGACCCAATTTGAAACCAGTTCTCTTACTTATACATGAATGACCTTGACTCAAGGTAGGCACGAACAGGTG
Source organism: Matsumurasca onukii (assembly GCA_018831715.1). Classification (NCBI taxonomy): domain Eukaryota; kingdom Metazoa; phylum Arthropoda; class Insecta; order Hemiptera; family Cicadellidae; genus Matsumurasca; species Matsumurasca onukii. The sequence continues at coordinate 76,345,247 of CM032058.1, read as the reverse complement.
AACCAAAGGGACCTGTTATATGGCAAGTATAGTTGCCTCCACAAGCCAAGTGACTAGTGGATTATATTTCAAGGTTTAATAAATACTATATGTTACAGACTATATCAGGATCTACTTGTGTAACTTGATTACTGCTGGTTGGAATACCTAAAGCGTTTTCTTAATTTAAAACTCTAGTAAATAACAACCAAATTACAAGCAATTAAGGTTCTTTAATTGTATTAAATTTGTAATGTGAAAAATAGCTCGGCTTACAGTGGCTGAAAGTTGCAACCAATGATTATAGTAAATATGTTCTTTTGTCAACCCAAAATATTTTTTTAATGTTGTTTTACCAATAAATTATTAGTATAATGTATGGCTGTACAGAAGTTTTAACCTAATAAGAATGAAAATCATAACAAATAATGTGTTTCCAATGTTTTTGTCACTGAAAATATTGTAATTAAATTACTGTGAAAAAGTATCTGGTTTAAGTTTTATTTAGACTAATGATTTGTAAACACTAATATTTGTGTATCATAGCTAAGGAATGCATCAACAATCAAGGATGTGAAGCGAGGGGTACAGAGACTGAACGGCAAGCTTTACCCGGACAGACAAAGTATTCGTCTGGAATCAAAAGGAAAGTCACTGAAAGATGAAGAAACCTTAGAGAGTCTTGGATTGAAAAGTGGTAGCCGACTGTATGTTAAAGATTTGGGACCTCAGGTAAATAAAACTGCATTGTTTATGTCTCTTATAATATTTATAACGACTTAAGACTTTTATGAAGTCCTTTTTATGTTTGCTTTCTGCTTAAAATACTACTTCAGAGGATGTGTTAAGTTTTACTTTCTCAAAAAAACATTCAATAAACCTTCTCTAGTTTCTTTTATTTGGGATTTTTTACTGAAGCAGTTGTGGGTTACAGAATACAGGGTCTGCATAAAAGGGTGTCACAAACTTTGGGGCTAGGTTTATTGGGTCAAAATAAATATCAAATAAAAAACACTTTGTTTACCAGTTATCCGCTCTTTTGTTTTTTCACAAATTATCTATTATTTCCCACACCATTTATGGGATTTGGTCAAACTTAATATAATTTGTATCTAAATAAGTAAAATTACCAGCTTGATCTAACTTACCATTTTAAAATGGTATTTTATTGCATTTTTGGTGTTACACTTTAATTAGCCAGTAAACGGTGAGGTTTTCAATAAAATGTTACAGATATTGTTTGTAGCAAATTTTGTTACCTTTATATTGACACCAAAGGCATAAAAATCGATTGAGAAATAACAGAGCTATGGGGAAACCCTGGCTGAAAACCGGCGACTTCTCACCTTATTTACTCGCTTTTTGCCTCGGTTTCCACTGTAACATTGTTTATTCTCAATTGGTGTTTATGACCTTGGTGTCAATAGATAGTTAACAAAATTTGCCTCAAAATGTTATTCTTTACGTTTTATTGTAAATGTTTATTGGCTAATTATGCTATGTAACACCTAAAATGAACTAAAAATACTATACAATAGCCTCCGTTTTAAAATGGTGAGTTAGATCATGCTGGTAGTTTTTTCAAAAGATGGTCTTACTAAATTAGAAATGTACTATTAAATCTGAGCAAAATCCCACGGTGGTGTGGAAGATAATTAATAATAAAATGGCAAAGCGATTTTTGAAAAATATGTTAATCTTGATTTTATCTTTATTTTGGCCCAATGAACCTAAACCTTAAGTTTGTGACACCCTTTTATGAACACTCGGTAGAGGATACAAATAACTGTTTTTATAATTTTGTATAGTTCTTGGGAAAATGTCCGGAAGCTATAATAGTTCTAAAGTACTTGTAAGAGTAATTAAGATGTATTACTACTTAGATAGTTTTCTTAGGTTTGCAAAATTCTGGTTTGCAGATTGGCTGGGTGACAGTGTTCTTGGCCGAGTACGCTGGTCCTCTGTTGATTTACTTGTGGTTCTACCAAAGACCTTGGCTGTTTTACGGAAGTGCTCCAAGTCCAGAGCCCCTTCCAGTCGTATTGTAAGTATCCAAATATGTGTTTAAGTTTTGTGCATTGAGTCCTGAAAAGGCTAGTTTCAGAAAACAATTACTACAATTTGTGGGTAGACAGGGTGAACCTTTGGGTTTTGGGGCGGGGAGTTTTAAATACTCTGGATTTTTTGGAAAGAGACATGACAATATCAACAAGTTTTTAGAGTTTCAGTTTATTGATTTGACAACAATGTCCAATGTATTGTTTGCTACCTAACAAGAGCCTCAGTTACTCCTGCAGCATTAGTGTTACTTCTCGCATTACTGTTAGTTACTTGGGATTATCAGTGTCTGTGATCATTAAAAAAGTGTACGGGACTGTTAATTTTGGCGTCTTTGGTTGTTTATAAAGGCGTTCACTTGTCAATCGGGGTACCCAATCGTCAGTAAGTTTTGTGCATGACTATTAATTATAGTCTGCCATCATAAATTTGTATGTACTTGACCGTTAGTTGGCATCTGCGATCATTGATAAGCGTCTACACAACCACTAATTGGCGTCCAAGATTGTTAATAAGCGTTTATATGAGTCAGTCATAGATAGCCCCAGATAGTTGTTTATATGATTGTTAAACCAGGATCCACGATTGTTAATAGGGGGACAATATGAATTTGCCAGATATATCGTTGTTGAGTGTTCTCGTAACAAAATTTGACAAATGAGACCACTGGTTCCCACCACAATGACTCCTTAATGTACAAAATAAAAGTACAATTAAAAACTCCCAAAATAATTTTTCCCACCCATTCTACCAAAAGCTGAATTCCCAAAATAAATTTTAGTAATTGGTTGATCAAATTATATTTATACCTAAACCATGACACTAACAGGTTGAAATTGTTTGTTTCAGTTTAGCAGCAGTCTGTTGGTCTGTGCACTATGCCAAGCGTATCCTGGAGACTCTGTTTGTCCACCGCTCTCATGACAATGCCTATCATGAACCTGTTCAAGAACTGCTCCTACTACTGGCTGTTCACCACGTTGCTTATCATGTAAATCACCCATTGTACACTTCACCCCGCGACCTTCAAGTGTAATGCATGGCTGGCTGCTTTTGTGGTGAGTACGCCTATTGTGTTTTAATTTATTCAACCAAGTGATCATTTTTATAGGTTAAATCTACTTAATGCTATTTCTGCTCAAGTAGGTTATTATTAGGTATATGGGTTTGAAAAACTGTATTTAAAACTCAGGAAGATATTATGATTATTAAATATATATTTTTGGATCATTATCATATTTAAAACTTAAAAGTAAATTGAAATAAATGTTAACATATTTGTAAAATGTTTTATAGTCATCGCTAGGGTATTTCACAAAGTAAAACGTTGGGGTTCTTAATATTTTGTTTGGAAAACATAGTGTCAGGTCAAGTAAACAAGATTTTTCCAACAACTTTTTTTAAATAAGCATATGTAGGAGAGCTTCTTATTAGATTTACAACTATGTAATTAATCAAAAACATGTTTTGAAGTAAAAAATTATTTTTACTGTAAACACAATTTTTAGTTGATGTTTTGTTTGTAGACGAGAACAATATTCTTGAAAGGGCTAACCAGCTATTAAAAAGTTGTATTGGTTCAAGATTGAAAAAACAAACTTATACAAAACTTGTTTATTCAACTTTATCCTTCTTGTAAGTTTGTTTGGTATCAATTTTGCAATGTTAAACTCAGCAAATGATGACCTAGAGATTTTAAAATAAAACCTTACTCTGAAAAGTATGAAAATGCAAACTTGCTTTCTACTTCCAGCCTTACCTTTATATACACTTATGTTTGTGGTTTTGTGTTGTGCAGTTAAGTGAACTCGCAACTTGAGTATCCACGCGTCCCTGCGTAACTTGAGGCCTCGGCACCACAGTTCGCGCAAGATCCCCATGCCGACATCCAACCCTTCACCGCTCTCTTCAACTTTGTGTCTTGTCCGAACTATACGTACGAGTTTTACAGCTGGCTTTCCTTCACTATTATGACTCAGTGTTTACCAGGTAAACCATTTTTGATAACTGATTTAGTTAGTATACAATGAAAGTTGGAAAGTGACATGATGGTTTTTCCAGTTCATCATGCTGTGGAACTGACATCAAAGGGTGGAGGAGTGTCTCTCTATTATGGACAAAGCCACTTTTACGAGGCTACAACACTCACACCTTATCCTCATGGTGATCCCTTTAAGCCAAATGACAAATAATCTTGAGTAGGCATGGATATTCTTTCAATATATGTATTTCTGTTTGTCTTTGACAATACAAAATACTCCACGAAGTTGGTTTCACTTCATAATCTCATCTCAATCAGTACATATCGGTATTTTTACTATATACAACACGCTTCACGCTGTTTTCAATCTAATAATTGAAATTGCAGAAAAAAAAATCATAAGATGATAACAAAGTTTGTTTGAATGAAAAGTTATCCATTGTTGTTAAAATGTCTTGCCTGTTCCACGTTTTATGATTCAACTAATTGAAATTAAATGCATCCTAATCAGATTTGTATAAATAAATGACTTGCCAATCAATTAAAACTGTTTATTACAAAGACGTGACTGTTGGCAGCTGGCTTGTTCACCCTGGCTGGGATGTACCAGATGACAGTTTGGGCTCTGGGCAAACACCGCAACTACAAGAAAGAGTTCTCCAATTACCCGCGCCGGAGGAAAGCCATCTTGCCTTTCATCATCTAAACACACCAACAAGAACACAGTTATGTTCATCTTCAAGTACAATCTTTTTTTTAGTTTGTTGAATGTTATGTATTGGTTGAGGTTCTAAATCGCCTAATGTCAAGACTGAAAAATTATTTGACAGTGTTTGAAGATACGTAAAAGGTAATCAGTAATTTAGCTAAATAAGAATTTGGTAAGATTTTATTATGGCCAGTGAATTAGTGAACACCAACTTATAGTTGATATTAATCGAATGACATTATATTGTATGACAAAAATGTATTTTTGTATGTTTGGTTCCCTGAAAAAGGGTAAGAGTTTGGCATAGCTTAACGCTTACTTTATTACCAATTTTCTTTGGTATCACACCAACTTCAGGTAACTAGCAATGATATTTAAACAACTCTCTTGGCTTGGAAAATAAACTTTTCTAAATCTTCAACTTTTAGCATTTTGTTTTTTGTCCTTACTTTATTAGGTGGGAGAAATATTTTACAATGGGTTTTGCCCAATAGAAATTTTGGGGTAGCTATTTTCAGTGGGAATTTTATTTTTGTAGTAATTAAACTGCATCCTAACTTCAAAAAAGGCAATAATAAAAATAACAATAACAATTTATTTGTCAATACTGTATACAAATTGTACTTTGTGTTGACAACAGAAAAAAAAAAAACAAAATACATTTTTAAGGGACATTTTCCTAACTACTGAGTCATTTAAGATATGGTTTAATTTGATACATTTTGCAAAACATTTTAATAGCAAATTTCTTTAGTAAACACTTTAAAATTCTAGAGAATTTGAACAGTTTTTAAGCTTTAGTGCACAAGAGATTGATCATTTGATCTATGAGGACTTAAATGTTTTTATTCAGTGATTATTATTGAATTATTTTTTCTTTTTTATTACAGACTGTAAAAAATCTGCAATTATGATTAAATTTAGATTTTTAATGGTTCACTTAAAATGGTTCTTAATATGATGTAAAATTCCTTTAAGATAATCCTGCTCAATCTTTTCTTGTAATATCGAAGGAAAAGTTCACTCCCATTCATTTACCATATAATACTCCACATTCCAGTGTTAAAACACAACATTTTCATACTTTATACGTTTTGTTTTTAGATATCCTATCTATCTCAGGTGTGTTGTTATGCTATTTTTTTTAGTAATTTTAGGTTTATCAAATATTTGCTCATTTTCTTAACCTTAGGTGTAAGTTTTATTTAATTGTTGCGTGGTTTTAGTAGATGTTAAGCATGTGTTAATTTTCTACTGTTTAATAAAACAAAACTATTCAAATAAGCAATTTTATTATTAACCTACTTACATTACTAAAATTTAAGTATTTGAATGATAAATCATTTGAAAATTAAAGGGATGTTATAGTTTAATGTAATAAACAGATAACAGAAAACACCCTTGGTATAAATATTTTCTTGGTATAAGTATTAGGTAAAGGTTTTCCTTGTACAAAAATATTTTATACCAAATGTATTTTCTGATTATTTTAAAATTAATGTATTACTAGATAGTTTTCTTAGGTTTGCAAAATTCTGGTTTGCAGATTGGCTGGGTGACAGTGTTCTTGGCAGTACGCTGGTCCTCTGTTGATTTACTTGTGGTTCTACCAAAGACCTTGGCTGTTTCTGGAAGTGCTCCAAGTCCAGAGCCCCTTCCAGTCGTATTGTAAGTATCCAAATATGTGTTTAAGTTTTGTGCATTGAGTCCTGAAAAGGCTAGTTTCAGAAAACAATTACTACAATTTGTGGGTAGACAGGATGAACTTTTGGGTTTTGGGTGGAATTTTTAAATACTCTGGATTTTTTGGAAAGAGACATGACAATATCAACAAGTTTTTAGAGTTTAATGTTTGTTGGTTTGACAACAATGTCCAATGTATTGTTTGCTACCTAACAAGAGCCTCAGTTACTCCTGCAGCATTAGTGTTACTTCTGCATTACTGTTAGTTACTTGGGATTATCAGTGTCTGTGATCATTAAAAAAGAGTTTACGGGACTGTTAATTTTGGCGTCTTTGGTTATTTATAAAGGCGTTCACTTGTCAATCGGGTACCCAATCGTCAGTAAGTTTTGTGCATGACTATTAATTATAGTCTGCCATCATAAATTTGTATGTACTTGACCGTTAGTTGGCATCTGCGATCATTGATAAACGTCTACACAACCACTAATTGGCGTCCAAGATTGTTAATAAGCGTTTATATGAGTCAGTCATAGATAGCCCCAGATAGTTGTTTATATGATTGTTAAACCAGGATCCACGATTGTTAATAGGGGGGGACAATATGAATTTGCCAGATATCGTTGTTGAGTGTTCTCGTAACCAAAATTTGACAAATGAGGCCACTGGTTCCCACCACAATGACTCCCTTAATGTACAAAATAAAAAGTACAATTAAAAAACTCCCCAAAATAATTTTTTCCCCACCCATTCTACCAAAAAGCTGAATTCCCCAAAAATAGTTTTTAGTAATTGGTTGATCAAATTATATTTATACCTAAACCATGACACTAACAGGTTGAAATTGTTTGTTTCAGTTTAGCAGCAGTCTGTTGGTCTGTGCACTATGCCAAACGTATCCTGGAGACTCTGTTTGTCCACCGTTTCTCTCATGCGACAATGCCTATCATGAACCTGTTCAAGAACTGCTCCTACTACTGGCTGTTCACCGCTTACGTTGCTTATCATGTAAATCACCCATTGTACACTTCACCCTGCGACCTTCAAGTGTACGGCGGGCTGGCTGCTTTTGTGGTGAGTACGCCTATTGTGTTTTAATTTATTCACCCAAGTGATCATTTTTATAGGTTAAATCTACTTAATGCTATTTCTGCTCAAGTAGGTTATTATTAGGTATATGGGTTTGAAAAACTGTATTAAAAAAACTCAGGAAGATATTAATGATTATTAAATATGATATTTTGGATCATTATCATATTTAAAACTTAAAAGTAAATTGAAATAAATGTTAACATATTTGTAAAATGTTTTATAGTCATCGTAGCTAGGGTATTTCACAAAGTAAAACGTTGGGGTTCTTAATATTTTGTTTGGAAAACATAGTGTCAGGTCAAGTAAACAAGATTTTTCCAACAACTTTTTTTTAAATAAGCATATTTAATACATGTAGGAGAGCTTCTTATTAGATTTACAACTATGTAATTAATCAAAAAACATGTTTTGAAGTAAAAAATTATTTTTACTGTAAACACAATTTTTAGTTGATGTTTTGTTTGTAGACGAGAACAATATTCTTGAAAGGGCTAACCAGCTATTAAAAAGTTGTATTGGTTCAAGATTGAAAAAAACAAACTTATACAAAACTTGTTTATTCAATTTTATCCTTCTTGTAAGTTTGTTTGGTATCAATTTTGCAATGTTAAACTCAGCAAATGATGACCTAGAGATTTTAAAATAAAACCTTACTCTGAAAAGTATGAAAATGCAGAACAAACTTGCTTTCTACTTCCAGCCTTACCTTTTATATACACTTATGTTTGTGGTTTTTGTGTTGTGCAGTTAAGTGAACTCGGCAACTTGAGTATCCACGTGGCCCTGCGTAACTTGAGGCCGCCCGGCACCACAGTTCGCAAGATCCCCATGCCGACATCCAACCCCTTCACCGCTCTCTTCAACTTTGTGTCTTGTCGAACTATACGTCACGAGTTTTACAGCTGGCTTTCCTTCACTATTATGACTCAGTGTTTACCAGGTAAACCATTTTTGATAACAGTATGAAAGTTGGAAAGTGGCATGATGGTTTTCGGTTGTCTGGCATCATGCTGTGGAACTGACATCAAAGGGTGGAGGAGTGTCTCCTATGAGCAAAGCCACTTTTACGAGGCTACAACACTCACACTTATTTTCATGGTGATCCTTTTAAGCCAAATGACAAATAATCTTAAGTACCATGGATATTCTTCCTATATGTATTTCTGTTTGTCTTTGACAATACAAAATACTCACAGTTGGTTTCACTTCATAGTTTCATAATCTCTCAATCAGTACATATCCGTATTTTTTTACTATATACAACACGTTTCACACTGTTTTCAATCTAGGCTAATTCGAACTTGCAGAAAAAAAATCATAAAATGATAACAAAGTCGTTTGAATGAAAAGTTATCGATTAAGTTGTTAAAGTGTTCTTGCCTGTTCCACGTTTTATGATTCAACTAATTGAAATTAAATGCATCCTAATCAGATTTGTATAAATAAATGACTTGCCAATCAATTAAAACTGTTTATTACAAAGACGTGACTGTTGGCAGCTGGCTTGTTCACCCTGGCTGGGATGTACCAGATGACAGTTTGGGCTCTGGGCAAACACCGCAACTACAAGAAAGAGTTCTCCAATTACCGGCGGAGGAAAGCCATCTTGCCTTTCATCATCTAAACACACCAACAAGAACACAGTTATGTTCATCTTCAAGTACAATCTTTTTTTTAGTTTGTTGAATGTTATGTATTGGTTGAGGTTCTAAATCGCCTAATGTCAAGACTGAAAAATTATTTGACAGTGTTTGAAGATACGTAAAAGGTAATCAGTAATTTAGCTAAATAGAATTTGGTAAGATTTTATTATGGCCAGTGAATTAGTGAACACCAATTGTTGATATTAATCGAATGACATTATATTGTATGACAAAAATGTATTTTTGTATGTTTGGTTCCCTGAAAAAGGGTAAGAGTTTGGCAAAGTTTAACGCTTACTTTATTACCAATTTTCTTTTGGTATCACACCAACTTCAGGTAACTAGCAATGATATTTAAACAACTCTCTTGGCTTGGAAAATAAACTTTTTCTAAATCTTCAACTTTTAGCATTTTGTTTTTTGTCCTTACTTTATTAGGTGGGAGAAATATTTTACGATGGGTTTTGCCCGATAGAAACTTTGGGGTAGCTATTTTCAGTGGGAATTTTATTTTTGTAGTAATTAAACTGCATCCTAACTTCAAAAAAGGCAATAATAATAATAATAACAATTTATTTGTCAATACTGTATACAAATTGTACTTTGTGTTGACAACAGAAAAAGAAAAAACAAAATATAATTTTTAGGTAAATTTTTCTAACTACTGAGTCATTTAAGATATGGTTTAATTTGATACATTTTGCAAAACATTTTAATAGCAAATTTCTTGCTTAGTAAACACTTTAAAATTCTAGAGAATTTGAACAGTTTTTAAGCTTTAGTGCACAAGAGATTGATCATTTGATCTATGAGGACTTAAATGTTTTTATTCAGTGATTATTATTGAATTATTTTTCCTTTTTTTATTACAGACTGTAAAAAATCTGCAATTATGATTAAATTTAGATTTTTTTAATGGTTCACTTAAAAATGGTTCTTAATATGATGTAAAATTCCTTTAAGATAATCCTGCTCAATCTTTTCTTGTAATATCGGAAGGAACAGTTCACTCCCATTCATTTACCATATAATACTCCACATTCCAGTGTTAAAACACAACATTTTCATACTTTATACGTTTTGTTTTTAGATATCCTATCTATCTCAGGTGTGTTGTTATGCTATTTTTGTTTAGTAATTTTAGGTTTATCAAATATTTGCTCATTTTCTTAACCTTAGGTGTAAGTTTTATTTAATTGTTGCGTGGTTTTAGTAGATGTTAAGCATGTGTTAATTTTCTACTGTTTAATAAAACAAAACTATTCAAATAAGCAATTTATATTATTAACCTACTTACACATTACTAAAGTTTAAGTATTTGAATGATAAATCATTTGAAAATTAAAGGGATGTTATAGTTTAATGTAATAAACAGATAACAGAAAACACCCTGGTATAAATATTTTCTTGGTATAAGTATTAGGTAAGGTTTTCCTTGTACAAAAATATTTTATACCAAATGTATTTTCTGATTATTTTAAAATTAAGTAATTAAAAGGTCTTACTTTTACTTTTTAGAGAAATCTACCGTTGTAACAGATTTCTTAAGGGTGGTTTTATCTTCACTTTTTCCTTCGTTTTGCTTAAATTTTATGGTCAACCTTTCAATTTCAGCCTGTAACATCCTGATGTGCTCCTCAAGTTCCTAGCACAAACATTAATTCATAATTAATTCCTGCTCAGTAAAATATGTAATATATTACTTAGGATTAACACATCAAAACTTGCCCTTGCAATCTGCTTTTCACTTGAGAAAAAATTACAAGGTTAATTCAATTTTAATGAGTCAATAACATAATTATGGATAGAGAAAAATTCAGTCTCTAGCCAGCCAGCAAGGGCAGACGATGGAGAAACATATTCTAGATTCTATCGGTACATTTAAATTTTAAAACTAAAATTACAATCTCTACAATTTTTGTTTGTAGGATAATTGTAAGGTCAACACCACTATAGTTATATTTTATTGTACTGACCATTTTTAGACCTAATAATGGTAAAAATATATTGTACAATAAAATAATAATAAATAGGTGAATGCAGGAAATGTTAAATTGAACCACAGGTTCCCCTAACTAACATAGCGTAGTCTAACTGGCCTCCAAACCCCAGCAAACGTCATCTCTGCTTAAAAACAACAACATTTAAATCGGTTCTAAAAATTCCCAAGTTAGCTTAACTTTAAATGGCTGTGAAAGCAAAATAATGTTAAAACTTAACTTTACTGGTTAATCTTTAATCTATAAAAAATTCATTGAAAAAAGTGTACTATTTTGTTTATTTAATATTAATTATGAAATCATATTTATTTGTTAATTTACAGGTATTAACAAAGACCTAGTAATAACTAATAACAGTTGAAACTTTTTAATCCTTGAGGCCATCGCGTCAAATCTGGGTCAACATAGTAGTTTACAAAAAACAAATTTTGTCCTGATAAAGTGCTAACTATGGACTAAATGGGTGGTCCAAACATTTTGTCTTCAAATTTCTTTAGTAATAAATTAGCTTTTTAGCATTTATACACATTAAGATATATTGTAATTTTTATAAAATACATGCAGTAAAGAAGAAGTAAATGTATCCAGAAAATAAGTGAGAACACAAAGGGTTAAGTTCCAGTAAGATAGTGATGGATTTGAAACCCTATTAAATTAACCGCAGCAGGATAGTACAGTAGATTCCAAGTTCTTACCTTGATTCTGTGTTGATACTCGTCGTGGATGCTCTCCTTGGACTGCACGGCGAGTCGCAGTTTCTTGTGAGCCTCTGCCGGACTCGTGAACTTGTGCATCCCCACCACACTCTCCAAGTCTCGGATGTGCCTCTTGCTGTCAACCAACTCTTTCCTTAGTGCGTTCACTTCTTCTATCAACAGTATGTTGTCCTGCAAACATTCAAATATGCGTTTTAGTCTGTTGCAGAATGAAAGCGTTAATTTTTGTGTTTCAGTGATTTAAAAAATATTAAATACAGGGTGTATACAAAATGGTGTTACAAATTTCTGAAAAAGTTTTAAAGATAAAAATTAAAAGAGTTTCTAGAAATACATTTTTTTTGACACATGCTTTGTGTACCAAATGTTAATTTGTTTTTCCCAAATATTTTGCATCAACAGATTTTTTTTAACTGTCTATTTTGTATCTAAAGAAGAGCCTTTTGCAAAAGAACTATTAGCGTGATCAAATGTGTTTGAAATTGTGGGTCTTTTATAGATATTTCAGTATCTAACAGAAGAAAACAGTGTGCTACAAAATGTGTTTCAAAACTTGGTTTAATTGTGACTAAAGTAGGTTTTGAATATCGGTCGAGAAATAACTAAATTACAGTTGTAAATGTGGCTAAAAAGTTAAAATATGTGTTTTGTATCACACTGTTTCTCAACAAATAGTCATAATTTTTAGAGTTCTTTGGTAAAACCGTCTAGGCAACAATCTAGTTGTGTCACAATAGCGGTAGCTAATTTTTTGCTGAGGCCTTTGATGACATGCACACGCATCAATTTTTTTGTATCTACTTTCGCATTCTGTCAAAGGTAGGAGTGAGCTAGTACGGTGGATATTACAAATGAGAGTGAAACCTAGTGTAGTCTCAAGAACACTGTCAACACCTTCATAAACTTGTCTCCTGTGTTCTCCTTGGTCGTCTCTTTGTAGTAGAGTTTCTTGAAGCTGTCGACCGTTCGCTCAAGGTGGTCTCTCTGTCTCATGAACTCGTACTGAGCGTCTCTGTCTTCCTGCCGACTGTGTTCAAAGTCCTTCCCCTCACTGTACCGGTGGTACATTCTCTGCAACAGTCCGTCATTACTTTTAACTTTATGTTTAAACTTTAAATATTTAAATTTATTCTTATATTTTAACACAAACTTGCTTTGTTTAGAGATAATAAAGGTTGATGTTTAAATATTGCTTAGTATGATTGGAAATCTTAAGAAAACGTTATGTTTTTATTATATTGAAATTTTAATCATAGTCATGTTAAATTTTAATTATAATATTTTATTACTGTTAAAATCTTTAAGTATTATCTTACTTACAAATTGCATTAACAAAGATAAATTTGTGTTTTAAACTATTTCACGCATGGAATAAATTACCAATACCTAAATATAATAACTTGAATGAAACAGAATAATAACTTACAATAACCGCTTTTTTCAGTTCAAGAGGCTCCTGGACTAAGCCAGCCGTTGTGTGAAGTTCGGTTTTGATCTATCAACAAAGACATACCTAAATTATTCCTACAGCAAATAGTAGTTTTAACGTAATTATCATGTTCAAAACTGTAAAAATAACAATATTCCCACCATGTGCAACAAATGCAGGATTCAAAGAGAAACAGAGGTCGCAAAAAAGTAGGCAAATAAGATGCAGTTCAATTTTCACTGTGTGCTAAAATAATTCAACTCGGATAAAAACTGAATTATTCCAAAACCAATCATAGTGTTCGAATTAATCCAATCATCTTTAGTAATTTTTTAGGCCATACTTTAGTTTATAGGTTTTAATAAAATGTATTAAAAGGAATTCAGTTGTTTACGACTAGATAATCTTAATGACTTAAATCATTCTCATTCAACCACTTAACATCTGCCCTTCTCTTGTTCGATGGAAGCAGCTCTATCATGTTTCCCGAATTGTTGTTATGTAATAAAAAACTGGAAACTTCTAAATACTTTGTTATACCACACAAATGCTTGATTCAACAAAATGTACACAATTTTATCCTAGTGTGATGTTATAACATTCTATAAAAATGTGCTGACAAAGTGCAATAATGGCCCTTTCTGCATTACTTGACATAGCTTAATAATGTTATCTTGCAGAATAATGTCAAAACTCAAAAGTACCATAAAAAAGCTGCTGGTGTCACAACGTTCCGCTATAAATTAACATTGTATTGGTAGCGAAGTGGAGTCATGCTTAGTTAGAGTGAAGCAAACAAAGCCAGTGTTTGGGCTAAGAGCACGGAAGTACAGACACTATACGCATTCAAGTGTAAGCCTAAGCTTGGTAATGTAAGTTTTTTTTAACCAAAAAGTGAAAACCAAGCTTACCCTTCGTAAAACAGCTTGCATTTCTTTATTATGTCTTCGTTCTTTCTGACAATCTTTTTCTTTCAGACCAACACTCTCCTTTAATTCAGATATTTGAATTTCTAGTGTTTTGATGGATTGCAAATGTTCATTGATTTCTTCCTCCATCTGAAAAAGGTCAGTTTTGAGTGTTTTCTTTGAAAAATTACAAGTTGCCTTTCATGTGATCAAACTGTTATTACTAATTCAATTAAACCTTTAAGCAATATAAAGATTGAAGAATGAACAAACAATCTTGTAAGTCACATAGTTGAACAGTTCAGATGTTAGTTCTTACAACATTAAGATTAAATCAAATTACAAAAGTAGTAATCATGTGCCATAAAAAAAAATTGTTTAGAGAGTAAATATGGTAGTTTTTACTACTTACGTCCTGTATTTGCTCTTTCTTCTGTTTAATTTCTTCCTCTTTGGGTCTTATTTGCATTGTTAGTTCACTTATTTTATGGTTAAGTACAAATTTGAACTTCTCTAGTTCCTGGTTTTTGTTCTTTACTTCTGAGAACCTTCGTTCATTTTCCTGAATTGTATAGTCTCGCTCAAATATTTCCTTTTTCAAATTGGCAATGTCTTGTTCCCGACTTATTATTTCAGTTTTCAATTGCTGGTGCTCATTTTGAAGGCTGTTAACTTGATGTTTCAATTCATCTATTTCTTTTTGAGCTCTAAAAATGTAAGAAAAAACTACCTATATATTAACTGAAAGAGCCTAATATTTTTGTTTATTGATAAAATACAACCAGTTAGCTATAACTGCAATATATATAATAATTTGTGTGGTATTTTCTGAACTAAAAAGTTAATTATTACCTTTACTCAATTTTTTTAAACCAAGGAATTAAAGAAAAGTGTTCTTAAAAGTTAAAACATGTCCATGCTTTTGCATTGTTGAACCTATCAGAATTTAAAATATTCTCAGTTTTTATGGTCATACAATGTAGGCACTTGGCAATACCATGATGTTTGGACAATTGGCTGCTAAAAATGTTACGTACGCCAGGAACTTCTTCTTCATCACTCCTGTTTCGCCTCTTAGTTTCACATTCATGTCCTTCTCTATTCTGAGAGCTTGTTCGAACTTGGTTCTGAGGTCAATGATTTCTCCGTCTGCGTCCTCCTCTATCTGCCGCTTGATCTCTTCGTGCTCAGCACTGTGAAGCTTATCAGCTTCGTGGAGCTGATAAAACGAAACATCAACATGTTTTAATTAAATCAACATACACTAAACACGCACACACACTCTTTAAATACTTTTTTATGGGGCAATAAAATTTCAAAACTGATAACTCAATCCTATAATTATTACATTTTCTGAGAAAAATCAGCAACCAATAGCTAAACAGGATTAAATTGAAAATGTATTGAAGGAACTAATTGATCTATCAGTAAAAACTAAAGAATTACCTCTTGTATGATAGTATCTTTCGATTTTAACTTTTCTTCATAATCGTCAGCCATTTCCTTCAGAGCTTCCTCTTTTGATTTTGATAGCTCCTCCAACTGGCTGAAAGTTTAACAAAATCATAAACTTACTTTGAGAGACCTATAAAGATTATCCATCAACAAAAACTAGTTTGTAATTTTCTGTACAAAAATATTTTGAACCTCATTTCCAAACATTTTTAACAGAATACTGTTGGTTGTTTTACAATTGAATTTTTCTTTGTCAGTCTTCTAAGTATTTGATTAATTATAACAAAATCAAATTATGCCAGTACTTTTTGGAATGATGAAGAAAGAAAGTTTTACTTACTGGAGCAGTTTGTCTCTCAGCATCTTATCTTTCTCCTCCAAGGCCGAGTACTTGTCGTACTCTACAATCAGTTTGGCGTTGTAGTTAGACTCGAGTTTCTCCATAGCGCTGTGTGTTCTCTCTTCATCTCCATATTGTTGCTGTTCATCTTGTTCACTTCTATCGTGTGCTCACCGATCAATTCCTATCAGACATATTAAAAGTAAATTAATTTTTCTTCATTGACTTATTCTTAAAAAATAAAGCTTGAAATAGTTCTTGGGAGTTTCAAAATCTTGTTTTCTATCACATATTAATAAGTCAATCACAAGTAGTTACTATTTTGTCAAAACTACCATAAATGGCATCAGCAGAGTATCACAGTATTGATATTTTTATCTTTGGGAAGTAAGAAAAAGTCTACAACTATTTTTTGCAACATGTACATCTTCCAAGAAGGGAAATGCTTTCTCTTGTTAATAGGCCTTGTTTACATCCTATCAGGTCTAATCTTTTCTGCATTCAACGTCACCACATAAAAGGTTTGGTCGGTCAAAGCTGTCTTTTTGGCCTGACCTAGTTCATAGAGATTAACAAGTAAAGAATAACACCTTTATGTGTAGAAGTAAAACATAAAGAAATAAACAGAAAACAAACAAATTGCTCAATAAGTAATAACACAAGAAAATCATCACTTACAACACCATTGTGGCCTTTCAGGTAGTACACACAGTGGAAGGTGATGCAGCAGAAGACCTGAATGGTGGAGGCGTTGACAGCTGCAAACATGTGGCCAGTGTTGCTGAAAGCCGCCTCTCGGCAAGTGCGAATGGAGAACTCTCGGATGACGTTCAGGTCGTCCAACAAAACCAACATGTAGCGCAGCTTGTCCGAGAACCCCACCACCGAGTACAATCCTAGCGATGGCAATATATGAGTAGACTCAAGACAACTGCACAGGTTGGTAAGTAAGCTAGGCAGCCGCTGTAACTGTGTTGCAAAATTGAAGCACTGTGCTGTGTTCTAAAATCTTTCTGGAGCTTCAAGTACAAACTGCTGTACACCATTGTCGCTTGCACTCTGTGGTTAATTTAATGGTAATGAAAACAGAAAGGTTTCTTTTGTGGGTTGTCATTAAGATCAAGAAAGAAAGAGGCACCAACAACATCAAGTACCCACGGACGACCCTACATACCCTTGAAGATGCGGACGTCAAGGAATCTGATCAACAGATTTTGTTCTCTTCACAAAAATAAGAAAAAGTGGCCTGTTTGCCCTTTACATCCCTCACCCAGTCTTGCATACTTCCTATCTTGCAGACAAAATTTAATCATTGTCAGCCTCACAGACAATGGTGACTTTTCCTATCTGTAAGTCTTAAAGGGCTTACAGCTTATGTTGATCAATGTTGATTACTTGCCGGTGAAAGCAGTTCTAGCACAGACCTGTCGGATGTAAGGCCACACAGAAGATGTCCTCCTGGTAGTACTTGGTGAGTATGAGGGATTCGTTGGTAGAGTCCCACACTCTGACCGAGCGGTCGATCTCTCCACAAGTCATGAAGATGGTCTTCCAAGCACAGAGAGCGAGCCCGGCAATAGGGCCGTGGTGGAGAGACTCTCCGAGACATTGCATCTGCACCACAGCGTCTGCCTGCAATCATAAGACTGTGGAGGACACGATCATGCTTGAATGTTGCATAACGTACCAAATGAAAGGTCAAATTGATCATTGGGGCGGTATGCCTTTATGATGCCAAATTGACAAAATTGCAAATTAGCGAGCATAATTTGAAAGCAAATTTATAGCAGCAAGCGCTCTTGCACAATACTTCACTTAAATTTAAGAAATTGCCTAGACAACAATGTCTGATTCCTAATGACTCACTATGGCAGGAGAATCCCCAGTAAGCAGCTGAGCCTGGTAGATCTGACTCTGTCGAGTAGTCGCCAGGATTCTGTCTTGCGCCGGGTTCACAGCCAAGTTACGGATTGTGTTCATGTCTTCCGCTAAGCCCTCCCGCATCTCTAGTCCTTCTATGTAGAATATATTCTTCCGTTTATACCTGGAAGTTGTCTTCATTCATATGTATATAAAGTCTTGTAAAAATGCTTAAAACGTATTCTGGGGTCAGGATCGGTGCTCTTTTCACGGTCCTGGGTATGAATATCTCATTATTCCAAAGGAAATTCGATAATAATGAAAGTACAATTCCAAAATGTAATTAGTGCTAAACAATTTTACATTAAAATTCAACAAAGTAAACTTTATTGGTTATGGAAACAAATCAACATGATTTGGAGGAATTACTATGTTTCACCTTCTAAAAGCAAATGTGAATAACTTATAATAAATAATTAGCACCTAAGATAGAGTTTAATGTAAATTTTGAAAAACTACTTCAGCATGGATATTTGCTAAAGGCAATTGTTATTAAGTTGTTTCGTGAGCACTAGACGTTATGTTAAACACAAAATAAAATATCAACTTGTTAAGTACTGAGTAGACCACACCTGTACTTTGTTTCTTTTTCAAAGACTATGATGTAGTTGGCGATGGTGTAGGCAAACCCGTTGGAGAATGCCAGAACGCAAGAGACCTCCTTGTCTCCTTCAATCTGAAGAGTATTGGATGAGATTGTGGACACAACCCCTGGTTGACTGAAACACACACACGCACACTATGTTAAGAAAAATCAATTAAAAGAAATCATTATCATTAACAGTCATTCTTTCTCCTTAATTAAGTCATTGGTCAGACAAGGCTATTCAATTTGGACTGAGTTTGCAATTTGGCTGTTAATTGTGAGATTTATACTTGTGTTGGGAGAAATTTTGTACATTTTTGTCTGCTGTCTATTTATTAATTGTCTTTCCGTTGAGTGCCAAGCTTTCTACACATTTTGCATTTTTTATTTATTAAAATGTAGCAGTAAATGTAGACTTTGAATTATTTGTAGACTTTGCTAATTCCTTTTATTTCTTGCATAAAAGTAAGTTTTAAATTTAAAAGGAATTAAAGGATATAATAGCATAATTAATGACAAAAAATCAACTCACTCTTCTATAACTTGAAGGTCAAACTCACAAATCTCACTTGCTCTGTACTTCCCTCGTAAATCTCCAAACTCAACCACTATCAGCCTGTTGTCTTCAGTTCCAGCAAGAACCCTGTAGAACAATACATTTTTCAACAGAAAAAATAGCTTTATTATTTAGTTTATTTACAAAATAGGATTTATACAAGTGAACTTTAAAATGGAAAAAATGTCATTCTAAAACATGAAATAATTAAAAAAAAACATTCTAGGGAGTTTTGAATGAAGCGCACAAGGAAACTGGAGCTCATGATGTACCTGTCAGAAGTCATCCAGCAGACACACTTGATAGGGAGCTTGTCTGCTTTCTGAAAGCCGTACTGTCTCCAGACTGTGTCTGAGACGCTGAGCAGACGAAACAGTCCCGGACCCACGATGCAGACCACTGCTGCGTCGGTTGGGTTTGGGGCCACCTGCCAAAAATTGTCGTTCGGTTCTATAATTTTTTTCCCCTCAACATATTATTGTAATGCTCAATGTGCAATTCAAATTTTAAAGACAAATTATTATTATTTTTTTCATAAAACAGTTTAGTCCTCAGCACTTAAGACCATGCACAAAGCTATCAGTAATACTAATAAAGAAAAAAGATGACCATATTTTAATTATGCCTTTTTATTCCAATTAACACTTTACGATTCTTGTGTGACCAGAAGCCTCCAAAATTGATTTAAAAGTCAAAGTCAAGGAATAAGTAAAAAGTAAGAGGAACTTACAGTTCAAATTAATTGTTACTTTTAATACAATCTAACTGATTTATGTTTTTTATAAAACTTAATTCAAATTTTTGCAAGTAAATTGTCAAATGTCATTATCAACTCTACGTAGTTTAATGTCTATTGTTACTCTTTAAATTATTCAATCTCATAGTTTATTCTTGTTGCTACATTCATAGTTCGTTGTGATATATATTTATAGTCATTGTATACTCCAAAAATTTCATTGTAAAGCAACCACATAGTAAAGTCGTCAGCATCATCAAGAAATTCAACTGTCAATCAAGCATTCCTCCTATTGTATTTAATTGCAAATCATTATTGTGTATTTTCTGTAATGTAATTGTAAATGGTGTAAACCGTAAATAAAGGGAATTGAATTGAAATGGATGATGCAATCAACAACTTGACTAAAATATAGATGTTGAAGAAAATTTATTTATATACAATCATTGAGATGTTCACCTGTGTGACCGGACCAGGATTTGCAGGCGGGTTGTTGGCCCGGGTCTGGCTCTCTACTTTGCCCTTCTCCCAGTTGTAGTTCAACATGACCCAGTCTGGCTCCCCGACTATAGCCACTATATACTTGCTGTCAAATGTGAACGCAATGCTGACAAACTCCTTCGCTGACGACTCGTACGGTAACCCGAGCACCTTCTTGCGCTTCATTGACTTCACGTCGTACAGAGATATGCAAGGCTTGTCTCCCTCCTCAGCTATTGCTATTATTTTTCTAAACACAAATTGGTTTTCTCAATTTTAACCATGAAGAACATGTTCAGCATGAAACTATACATTTTTAAAATTATGTTAAATTGTTAATCCATCTAGTAAATAAAATCCGTTTGGCAAGCCCTCTTTCAAAAATATCTAAATCCAAATAATGTTCCTTGTGATGTTTATTTGAAAACATTCACAGCTTTAATTAGGACTTTTTTTACTAACAAGTCAACAACTTTCACTAAGCAAGCTAAACCATAGTGTTACCAACATTTTTGAATGAAAAATACTTAAGGCTCAGCAGTACAAGCGGAAAAGAGGACAATGCAGAGGCTTGCAGTCTGACAAACACCATTGTCATAAAATAATAGTGTTATTGTGAATTTTTAACTTTTGAGTGGAAGATCAATATTTTTATTATGACAAATTGGAAGCAGATTTTTAAATTTTATTATGAGAAAAATCTAGTTTAAAACATGTGGAAATACAACACTTTTAGAGCTTTGAAAACACATAGTACACAGTAGAATTTCAAAATTGTAGCTCTAGTCCGCCTTTTATAATATCTTTGACCTTATGTAAAAATTTAAATAACGTACATACATAAAATCAGCGTTTGATAGATCGCAAACCCATGCTAAAAGACGCTTGTTCAAATTTGACGTGAGTTTTCGTAGTTTCTAGCCGATGACAAACACTTTTTACACCTGTTGAATACAGTTATCGGTCAGATAACTCAGTTTTTTTTTACACACGTACTCCAACCCCATAAATTATCGACCCCTTACATATCGGTAAATATGTATTAAACTGATTACCAATAAAGAATAAGGTTTGTTTTATAGCTGGGCATTATTTAAGGCGAAACACAGTAGTGTAACTACCAATTATGTTAAAAGAATAGTGGATTAACTGAAAAAAAACTTTGAAATACTAGCACCCTCTATTACCAGTTTTTAAAAATTAATGATTCATGTAAATAGAAACTATGGTAGGTATTGTAACATTAATGATTAGAAAATCCATGGAGTTAACCACTCGGGGGTTCACCACTTATGAACAGGAACACAACTTACTTGTTAGGGCTCACTATGATGATGTTTAACACTTTTTGTGGTTCTGGAAGTTTAATGTACGATTGAGTTTGTTGAACATAATTATGGAGGACCAATACTCCTCCTGCAGGATATAAGACATCTAAGTCACTGACATAGTTTATATTGCCTTTGATACTTGTTGTAAGACCCCAGAAAACTCTGGGCTGGACACCTTGGAATGAAGCCATTGTGTTGGAAAACTAACAAATATTAACTAAATATTCAAACTGTGTCATACACTATTTGAAAGAAACTTGTTCAGTTGTTGATAAGCAAAGTGAAGGTTTTGTATGGAAATGTTTGATCAACTAAACAGCTGTTCTCAGTTGTGCATAGCAACAAGTAAACAAAAACAAGCAATCACATGTCAGGAATCACAGAGCAATGTATACCTACTAAAGAAAATAAAATCAATAGTCTAGGATCTTGTCTGTACTACAGAAAATCTTTGATAACTAACACCTATAAAAGAAATCTTTATTTTGTTTACAGGGCTTTATTTTGATGCAAACAAATACAGATTTTCAGTTTGAAGCTTCAACATGTTGCTAGTCAGCATGGACTGGATACAGTCAACTCTAGATTAACCCGGTGCTTATTATCCGGGTTGCAGATCAACCGGGTTAGCTACTAGAACAAAATTGAAATAATGAGAAACTACTATAAGAACTGATGTCATGAAAGAAAAAGAAATTGCCAATACAGTAAAGGGATCACATACTGGTTTCACTAATTGACCTAGTGATGGATAAGAAGAAAAAACGAACTATTTCATCAATTCACCAAAAGTTGGAAATAATTGAGAACACGGAAAATGGCAACACGGTTAAATCACTTGCTGTGCAGTACGGGGTGGGTGAGCAGACGGGTCGCGATATTGTAAAAAAAGAAGGCTGATTTGATTAAATTTTCAAGTGCCTCGGACACTGCTGCTGTAATGAAAAAACGCAAAACTATGAAAAAGTCTACTTACGAAGATCTGGACCAAGCCATGCTTGAGTGGTTTAGTCAACAGCGAGCTGCAGGAAATCCAGTTAATGGCTTGATATGTGCTGAAAAAGCAAAACTGTTGACGAACTAGGCATAGAGGGCGAGTTTAACGCATCATCAGGGTGGCTCACCCGATTTAAACAGCGGCACGGGATTCCTGAGCTACAAATCCAAGTCTAGCTACTAAGTGGCAATACAAGTGCAGCAAAAGAGTTCAGTGAAGAATTTCAACACTAATATCGGAAAAAGGACTGTAACGTAGTGACAGACTTTGACTCGATACACAGTACAATTTTTGTTTTAGTTACTCTATTTTTAATTGTTTACTTAATACAGCACTTGAGTCTCAATAAACCTTTCATATTCAATAAAAATGTGAAATTGGATTTATTCCTCATCAAAAATGTAAGGTACGATGAGCTATTTTAGCATGAATACTATTTAACGAGTTAAATTCAACGCTCTCAATTTCACAATTTTGATTATCCGTGTTTTTGGTTATCCTGCCTCTCCTCCCCTTAATTAGCCCGGATAATCGGGAGTTGACTGTACTTAGTTATTAAAATATCTCAACAACCTTTTCATTTATCCAATTTCAAAAACCATCTTAAAACCGTCATTCATGAGAACTTTGTGAGATTCATACCAAACATTGGAGAGAGTCATGACTAACTTCTCCAAGAGACTCGTACAGTGTAGAGAAAATGGTGGTCATCATTTAAGTGACATAATTTTTGCTACATAAGTTATTTTTGTGCTTTTAATGAATGTTAAATTTCCAATTCTCCTCTTTACAATGAAAAAATAATTATTAAAATATCTCAACAACCTTTTTATTTATCCAATTTCAAAAACCGTCAGGTTTGACTGCCGGACCCTGTACTTTAAGGTTCTGGATTGTTCGGAACAAAAAGAAACCTAAAATAGTAATCTTGATTAAGTCCAATCTCCCCTTTGTTACCTCCACAGCCATTATTCATGTCTTTAATCTACAAATTAGTTTTACTAATCAACACGCTCCGTTAAGAATTAACAGATTAAAAAAAATATGGTTGTTTTGACTAGTTTAAAAGCTATTATAGCAGAGTTGAAATAGGAATGATAATAAAAGACTTATTTTAATAAGTAAAATTTGTGTAATAAATAATTAATACAATAATTCATTTGATTTATACTTAAAGAAATCAAGGTATAAAGGCACATTATTCTTTTACACACAACAGACAGATGTGTTCAGAGTAAACCAGGAGTGTACATGTAGCAATTTTTTCATTCTAGCCAAGTTGAATATCTCTTGAAAATAATACTCTAACATCAAGATTCAAAAAATAGCCCTTGGGATAAAAAAAGGTAAATAGTTTATTTTGCTGAATAATATTTGTATTACCAACTGAGAACTGGTGTTAGTATTCAACCGTTAAGTATCTTAATTTGACCATCGCTATTTTCTAGCAAACAATTACACTGACTAATGTTACACAGATTACCATAAAAAGCTAATGCCAGATGTTAATAGTTGGAGTTGGTTTCAATTTAGATGTAACTGTTATATGCTTATTGCTGTAGAATATGGAAAAACCTCCCAGAGTTAAAACAGGGGATACTTTTATTCAGCAGCTCTAAAGGAACAATTCCTAAGCGACAACCGAAGCGACTCCAGCAGTACTCCTGTAGACACGCGACTATGACTCATACTGCTTCGCATGTAAGTAAACGAAACCCATTCCTATGACGCGATTGAAGCGGCTCTAGTGAGGCTTGAGCAGTAAGGCTAGACTGCTAGCATGAGCGGTTCAGCCGTGACAGTCGTGTTTACTATTTGTTGTATATCTATCAAATTTAATTTTTTGTTCTTCCATGTGTTTTCAAGCTTTTTTTTTAACCTGTGTGAATGTTGATATTATCATGATGTTGATTTTGATCCGACAAGACATCCATGACTAAACTGCTCTAGTCCCCGTTGAGGAATGTACCTGTCGGTTGCAGCCAACTTAGCTGTAGCCGTAAAGGCCGCTCGCCTACAGCAGTATGCCTGGAGGTCACTTCAGTCGTCGCTTAAAGGTTGAGCATTTTTGGTAGTATGAAGTAGAAACTTAAACAAGAGTTGAATACCCCTTAAATGTAATTAAAGTTAGAAACCTCAATTAAAAACCTTTAGGCTATTTAAAATACTTGTAAAAATAGTTCCAAACTGCCAAAAATACCTTCCAGCATTGCAATTTTTGAAACTTTTAGTCATCATTTTATTTTTGTAACATTGCTAACCTGACTCCTGATATTTATAATTTAAATATACTATTTTTCTTTCAATAATTTAATTTACCAATACAAGCCTTTAATCAATCAAATCATTCTTTCAACTTGCTTTTTTACTCCGCCATACAGTTTTCTCCTGTAGCTATCATGTAATAAAATTAAATAAATAAAAAGCCTCAACCATTGACCAAGTGGCCATCAGCAATCTTTTTCCATACAACTAAACTTTCACCTTATTCATCTCTTAACAGAAATATTCATTCTCAATAAATAAAATGTATCACAACATCAATAATATTGTAGAGTATCACAATTCTTAGCCTATCTAAAAAATACCACAGAGAACAAAAGCGCAAGAAGTTGATCGTGTGCGGATAAACCTTTATTTATGTGTGCTTTTTGTATCAATCTCATTGTCTCCTGGATCTATCTGTAGACCAGATCCAGTGTCGGAAGCCGGAACTTCTGGCAATCTTTTTTTCAATATCAGTGAAGGATTTTCCTCTTTTGGCTTGCTGGGGTTCTCTTCATCGGTGTCTTTAGACTCGTCCGTGAACTGGCAGATTGAGTTTACCATGTTGTTGAAACTTTCGTATTTGTCGGCGTAAACGTGATGTCCTGCTCCCATGATGCTCTGAAAGTTACAATGTCATAAATCAAAATTTTTGAAGACAACAGTGAAGTGGCATTTGTCCTAAATGTTACTACAAACTCCTGATATCTTGTAATACCATCTTTAAACGGAAATTGGTGAAAGTTATCTGGTTTATCAATATTTTAATTTGTTGTATTGCGTGGTTCGGAAGTCACATTAAGCCGTTGGTCCTTGTATTTCCATTGGTCATTTGGCTGTTAATTAATGACCCATTCTAAGGAAGAGTCGGCCTTAGTTTGTAACAAGACTACACCTCATAACTCATTACTACCACTCATCACACTCATCCTTCACCACATATTTGCCTTAAAATACCCTCAGGAGAGTGGTCGGCATCTCAAATAGTGATTTAGTGATTTAACAGGAAATTTCAAAATTGAATAGATAACTGTGTGAAATTTTCCTTTTTCGAACAAGAGATGCTGAAAAGTGAGTTCAGGCTTACCCTCAGGTTGAGTGAGAACGAAAATATCTGATATTGAAAGACTGAAGCCATCATCAGTGTTATCGGAAATCGATCAAATGCATTCAACTCATTATTCAGTTACAAATTGACACAACTAAAAGTAATGTTGAGTGGGTGTTACTTGTATATTTTATAGTAGTGATTATTCAATTTGTGAACATTAGGAAAACCTTACCAAAAGTTTTAAATGGTTTTTTTAATAGAGTTTTTTAATAGAGAGAGGACTTTGTAGTTTGTCGTCCCCACTATTTATTTTCCTTTCTTAACATGATCATAGCATACAATTATTCATTGCTTAAAAACCTGAACACAAGAAAATGTTTTGAGTGGTTTTGCAGCTGTAGGAATTAATTTAGTGCTTTCATCTTAAATGAGTGCGAGAGTCAGCCGCACTTTGATTTGTGAGCCTAAAATATGGCTAAAAACAATTGGAGTATGTACGGCAACGTAGAAAGAGTGCATGCTCAGTTCCGTACCTCAATCTTTGTGTAGCAGGTTTTAGGCCTCTGCTCCATGATGGTTGTACCAGCGCGGCTGTCCATCCAGGACCTCGAGCCGTAGAGTATTGTGATAGGTGTCCTGTTGTCAAACTTCTCTATCCTGCTCACCAGCGGGTTCTTGGCCCAGCCAAACCCAGAGTTGAGAGCATGGAAAGCACTTTCCCCTCTACAAATGTCAATTACAGGTCAATTATTTTCTCTTCCAAATACTTGTAAAAAGCACAAGTTACCCAGTTTAAAAACCAACCAAACTTACAGCTTTTGTGTTGTTAGATTTAGTACTGAGTGTGATATAACCTGCCTTTATGTTGATGTGACTTTTATTTGTTTGATATTTGAGGGATTAAGAAACTAAATCAGACAAATAACTTTTTAACATGTGTAGTATATGATTTATCACAGGTTTCACAGATCAGGCTCCTTCAGCGATGAAGTTATTTTTGAGTAAGCAAAAATATTAGCTAGAGATCAAAACTATTATAAGAGCTAACAGAATATAAACAGAGAAATGAAAACTGAAAATTCATAGTTTAGCTGTAACTATATACCTTCATCAACAGTTTTTCATTAATTTGGTAGCTTTAAAATGATTTTAATTCAATGATTTTGAAGAGGAAGGGGTTTTTTTGACTCTCTTGAACATTTAAGCCTAAGGCACACCTCATTTGTATTACACTGTATGGTTGACCATTGAACAAAACCACACAACAATGATCATAATACTCAAACGGAATGACGATAGAGATATGTAATTATTTACGATAGAGTAACCTAAGTCACATTACTGTTGATTAGATTTAAGTTGATTGCTAAAGCGAAGGTTACTTACGAAGGTTTTTGTGCATTGCATTGAAATATATACTGAGAAACAGCCTGAAGATCTCCATCCACTGCTACCGAAAATTTGGCGAGTAAATCTGGCCTAACCTTCTCAACCAGCCTCTGACCTTAACAGATAAAATTAATCCATTGATAGTCATTAAATTTAAATTTTCACTAAACTACAAGTACAAGCTCCTGAACCACCTCTGGAGCTTGAGGTTGAGGGTTCAACTCCCGCTCTTGGCGTTTGCACCTCAAGTTAACCCTCGCAGTTCACTCAGCTGTGTGAGGCAAGTGAGTAGCGCATCCTGGTAACCAACACTGGAATACAAACTGTGTCGGGTTCACAGCAGAACTGATCATCGTCCCCGATTCAAACACTGTCCAACTGGGCCCAACTGCGGTTTATTTTTATTAATATATTTTTCAAACCGTTTTTAGTATGTATAGACTAATGAGGTTTTACGAGAAAAATTTACAAGACAACCTCTTAAAGCTAGGCTCTACCTGTCAGCCATATTACATTCACTTTCTATAAGTTGAGAAGATCAATATAAACAAGGGAAAGGAAGGTTTGTTTTATTTTTAAAAAGAGGCCAAGTTAGGACTATACAGTTTTCTCTACCACTCAGTTTTGACCTTTACCTAGCATTACCGAAGAGTCACTTAACAAATTTTGCTAATAGTGTCGCGCACGATACCATCCCGCCACGAGGCCACTAATGTAAATTAATAAAATAAGTATAGTTTTGTGATTTGGTGATTGTGTTATTTTCCGTACAGTTACATAAAACCTTAAAAGACAACTTAATTAAATGTAAAAGAACTTTATAAAATAACACCAAGTTATTCCTGAATGAAGTATTTTAACAATGTTGATTCCACAAGCGCTTACCGAAAGGTCCAGCCACTCTGAGGGCCCAAAGAGGGTTAAGAGGCTGCATGGTGAAAGCTATGGCTCGAACCCACCAGGGCAGTTTGGAACGTTTCTGTTCCTCAGTAGGAGGCTGAACTGGCAGTCCCCAAGGATCTGCTAAAATCAAGTGCTTCACTCTGGAAACAAGAAAACGTTTTCACTTGTAAAAACCTTAACTACTTTGGAATCTTTCTTATTGAAGTTTTCAACATTTTGGTTTGAAATTGTTTATGGTGTTGTTATTCCTATACTTTTCTTGACACAAAATTGCATTAAACGCATTAGGTATCCTGTTTACACCAAGGCTTCGGTCAAAAAATTAGGTTAGGATAAAGCCTCTTCACCACCTTTAGTTGAGGGTTTTACAATGAAAGTAGGTCTATAACTTACCTTTCTGGATAAGCCATCGCGTAGGCGCCAGCGATAAAACCACCCATACTGTGACCAAGGAGGATCACCTGAGAGAGTTTCATCTCCCGGCGCCACTCTTCCACCGACTGCACCAGTTGTCTCTCGACCTCGGCGGCATCAGAGCTGAAGTCTGGCCGCGAACTCCTACCAAAACCTGACCAACAAGTGCCGTTATATTGTTGACATGGTCATGATAAATGGTTACACAGTAGGACAGGTATAAAAGTTAGGCATTTGAAAAGTCTGGCGATCGCCTAAAGTTTACTTTACACAAAGCTACACTAATAATGGGATATATTACCAATTTTGACATAGGTTGACCACATTTCAGTATTTCATTCCGGTCATTGCCACATCTAGACAACAGCATATCAAGTAAAGGAATGGTAAAATATTGTTATGGTACAAGCTAGAGCTATACTACTCATCTGTTGTGAAACACTATGGTACACATAGTTTATCTGGCTGTCGCCGGTCAGAGATTATGCACTAAGTAAGTAGTCAGTGCTTGTGCATCCATGAACTAAAGGTGGTAGTAACTCAAATTTTCAAATTTAATTGAAAATTGACAGTGAATACTGACAGATTTCTAAGCTTGATGAGAAAAATCCTAGTTTTCAAATACAAGTTATGACACACTACATTGATCACTCATTCAAGAATTCACAGTTTTGGCGATCTACTGGGTACCCAGATGGAATCAGTTATGCAGTTTACCTAATATATCAATGGCGTAGACTGGCCTATGCACGGCAAAGGAGTCTAAGTTTAGACACCACAATCCAACGCCAGCCCCTAGCCCGTGAAGTAGCAACAGTGGCATTTTCTGTGAATCTTCGTTCAGCGTAATCGTCCATATCTTGTCCGACATTCCCACAACAGATCCTATATCTACGTACCATCCTCTATACGGAGTTTTCAAATCTATAAATCAAAGACAAAAAATGTGTTAAACTTTTAACAGTGTCCACTCAGACATGGAAATTAAAGGATTTAAGGTTTATAAAGGATCAGTTTTGGATTTTAAGGGTAAAAGTATGACAATTTTATGAAAAAGAGTAGCAAGGAACTTCTGCCTGTTAATATTATATTAAAAACAGGGATTTTTAACAATGGGGTACCACTTTTGTGTTGCGACCCTTGCAGTGCTCCCAAGTAGCAAGGTTAGTACAGCGTCATTTCCCATATGCATAAGTGATAGTGTTCATTGATATGTACCCATTCATTCAAGTATTAAAATTTGTCTAAATGTGTAAGATAGTTAGATATCATTGATTTTCCAGGTTTGATGTCCTAATTAAAGATTTACTTAAGGTGGCAGGGTATTCAGGGATAAACAACCAGTACAGTTTTGTTACCTTCACAAAGCACTAAGGAGACTAAACCACTTACATGAAAACAGTTTTTTCTCTGCTATCCTGAGCACATTGGCCGACATTGGACTCCACCAGCTCCAACACCAACTAAAAAAACTGAAAATTTAAGCAGACTTATTAAAAATAATAACTCTCATTTACAGTAGATAGTTTCCTGAAATTTATAAGTTAATTTTACTATAGACCTATATATGTGTTTAGGTTTCAGTTGTTTACACAGACAAATTTGCTGAAAAGTTGGCAAAAACTATTTCAAAAATAGGATGCAATTTGTGGTATTAAATTTCAGGATAAGAAAATGTGGTAGACCCTGTTAGGTTCATAATTTGTGTCTAAAAATTTCTTTAGTAATTTGATCTCACTTTTAGTAAAATGACGTCTAGTGAGTGCCACGCCAATTGTGCTTGGGCTGATTTTGTGTTTGGCATAGTCTTACTCATTGTTGTGGTATCTGCTACCTAGGTACCACGTTGATGTCTAAGGTAACGGATAAATAACAACTACAGCATTTTGGGTAGTTGTCCTGATAGGTCTGATCTCAATGGATGACAGTGGCTTGGCTTGGGTAAACATGGTAGGGGATGGCGTGATCCCAACGCCAGTATCATTTATTCGACATCATCAATAATGTATACAATCGCATCGATAATCATTACCAACATGATGGAATAATAATTAGACATATACAATCACTGATATACTATATAAATACTATATATATATACTTTGGTACCAATGGGCGTAAAATAATCTAATGTCCGTGGTGTATACGAAAATTCTGTAAACACCTAAATCCTAACATTACGCTACAATAATATATAATATACTATATAAATATCTTGTCTCGTATATTAAAATTGTAAAGATTTAATCAAATCTAATGTACAATCTATTGATTTTGCAATATTTGGTAACATTTGACTTTCGGTCTAACAGTCTTCTTATAGACTAATTAATCAACTAAATGTTCAACTAGGTTTAGTCAATACCTATGCTCGCTTTCCTGTTTCTTGGTTATTCATGTCTAAAACGGGCTGGCGAAAAGCTGTCTGTCTTTGATTTATACAAAGGCAGCGTCTGTGTTGGCATCTAGTCCAGGAACGCTTGGGTGCTTTGGTCTAGGGGGGTGAGCTTGGAAAGAATGTGAAATCGTCCAGGACTTTTCATGTTAGATTAGGTTTTTAGTTGTAGGTATAAAAGTGTTTTACTAATTAATAAAATCATACAAGCACTACTTTTGAAATACGTTGAATAATTTGAATTTTTTCTAAATCATTTGACCGCTGAAGAGTAAATTTAAGTTGAATTTGACAAAACCTCTAATCAGGCATTTGTTTAGAGGCCCTAAATTGTCTCTGTTTATGTCTACAAGTTTGTAGCGATGATGCATTGTATATAGTTATGTTACTTAGTTATGTTAAGATAGAGCCTAGGACTAAGAGGTAAGTATGAGGGTGAAATAGCTTTCTGAACATGAGCTACACTTTATAAAACATGGGACATTACCTGTCAAGCCCTGCATTACCAGTACCTATAGGTTACATTAACTTCTCTGTGTATATTGAGTCTTAACCTCTCTGAAGAGGTTAAGAATTTTTTATAAAGTGAGACAACAATACTGACATCATACTCTTAGAGCTACCTTATTAATGACTTAAAAGTAGATATTGGTAAATGTTCATGTTAGATTCTAACCTTTGTCGTTGAATAATCAGATCACCTTTGTCTCCGATTTCATCACTCATTTCTCAAACTTAACACAACACTAAACAAATTCAAAAATAGCAATATGCCTAGGGCTACCAATATTCGTAATGGTTTGTATATAGGACAAGCCTGAGTAATAAAACTAATGCTATCTGTCACAAAGGGTTGGCTTTTGGGAGGCCTAGTTCTAGAAACTTGATGAATATAAAACCTTTTGAGCAAAATGAAACAAAGTTAGGGCTAGTCTAAACTGCTTGGGTAGTTTATGTTGTGACACCAATAGTTTCGCATCAAAAGAAGACAGAAGTTATAATTGAGATGAAGTACTCAAGAGTTATCTTAAAAACTACGAGTCATCACGCAGTGCCACTTCTGTGCAAACTTGGTAAATATTTATTTTGACAGTAGTAAAACAAATAACTAGGTGAAGTTTTAGTCTACAGTAAGAGAGATTAGATTAATACTGGAAACTTATTACTCGTCACATGCCATTCAACTTGTAAACTCATCCTTTATAATTACATAATATGGGTAGCCCTGTAGTAATTTACTTTTCAGAAATTACTTAAATGAAACAACCTTGAAAAGATTAAACTCAAACAAGAACACGGTTGTGTAATGTTGCCAAGGC
This sequence comes from Matsumurasca onukii, assembly GCA_018831715.1. Classification (NCBI taxonomy): domain Eukaryota; kingdom Metazoa; phylum Arthropoda; class Insecta; order Hemiptera; family Cicadellidae; genus Matsumurasca; species Matsumurasca onukii. Next base: position 76,312,912 of record CM032058.1, on the reverse strand, counting down.
CTATTTTGGGTTTGTTGTGGTTTTGTACTTGGCGTCGCGATCGTGACAACAACAGCTGTTCTCAAAAATAACAGCCCATAGATTTATAATGTCAAAGAAAAAATACACAGGTGTGTAAAGTATAAAAGTTAATCAGTATAAAGCGTTCCCTCAAATTAAAAGTAGTGTAGCCAGGACATTTACTAAAGATACAATACTGTAATTAACTACTTAAGGCACTCAATGTTTATATATTTATATAATGTAATTATAATTTATTTGTTGTTATTCGTGGTACTAGCTTATATTATATTGTTCTTGCATGTTTTATTTATTGTTCTGCACGTTTTATTTATTGTTCAGCATGTTTTATTTATTGGTCTCTATTTAGTATGTACAATCTCTAGAATTAGTATATTTTTTCTCAATCAAGTATTGTTATTTTATTCGTTAAGTTATTATTATGTCCATTAGTTATGTAACAAATATTTATATATTTATCTGTCTAAACTGGTGTACGCTGTAAAAGATTAGATTTAAAGAATTCAAGAAATTCTTAAATTGGATGAAACTTTACTTATCCGAAAGGACTCAGCAAGTTCAAAATTGAAAATGTACCATCAAGCTTTTTACTATTGACGTTTGGGGGTACCCTCAAGGTTCAATATTAGCCTTGTTGTTTTTGGTTTACATAAAATGACATTGATTTGTTTACTTATCAACCCTGAAGGTTCCATTTTGTATGCTGATGACACATCAATTACAATTTCAAACACTAATATTAATGCTTTGGAAATATCCTGCTACGAAGAACTAAACGCTTGTGTTGAATATTTTCAACATCTAAATTTAAAACTAGTTTGTCAAGTCAAACTATGTTCAATTTCAAAATTGAGTCAACATCCCAATTATAAACAAACAGCCATACACCCTGTTTATGATATAGGTGAAGATATCATTGAAGAAGTGCATACAGTAAAGTTTCTAGGAATCCATATTGATAAAAATTTATCTTGGGATTCACAAATAGAAAGTGTTATACAAAACTGCATCAAGTATCTTTCTACTGAAATTTGGCTGAATACTGTGTTGTGCTTAATTTTAAGAATTGTTTATTTTGGTCTGATTCATCTTTACATAAATTATGGAATTTCATTATGGGGAGCATGTTCAGACCAAAGGTTTATGCGATATTTATTTTACAAAAAAAGCCATCCTAATTGTTTCTAAGGCAAGATTTCGTGAACCTTGTAGGGATATTTTCAAACCCTAAAATTTTGACCCTACCTTGTATGTGTGTACATTTTGGAAACATTATTTTTGTTTAACAAAATGTATTTTAGAGATAGGAGCGATCTCCATACCCACAATACTAGGCACTTCAATCAACTAAGAAATAGCTATCATAGGCTTTACATATATGATCAACTTCCCTGTGTAGCTGAGTTAGACTGTACAATAAATTACCTCTTAAATATTGATCAGAAACTGATTTAAAGATTTTTAAAAGAAAGCTAAAACAATTTTTACTAAACAAAGCATTTTATAGTGTGGGTGAGTTCATTGGTAGTTCAAATTGAATATTCATTATCAAGATAAGGCTTCACTACTTTTACTTTCAGGACAACTTTTACTAGATAAATATAATTTTACAACTATAATTTGGCCAAACCCGGTACCGGGATTTTATCATTTTAAAATTTAGTATGTATCAAAAATTAGCTATAATTACTGTAATATGAAGGTCAACACAATTCTATTGTAAAATGACTCAATAAATAAATGTTAAACGTTAAATGTTAGATAGGTGTAATATTCAAACAATTCAAAAAAAAGATCTTCAATCTTAAATTAAGCCACTTAAAAATTCTTCAAATCTTTTATTTGATTTAGGCTATGTCTGCTATAAAATATGTAAAGACTGTGCAGTGGTTTAGTTTTTAAAACGTAAAAAGGGTTTGTTTGACATTTGACTTTAAGCTATGGTTTTCTGGGAGAGCATGCAGTGGCCGCTTTTATTATGAACATAAAAAAGAAACGCAAATGTCCACTGTTCTTTATGAAAACACTCTCCTATGATTTACATTGATAGCAATAGTTTTTGATTTATTTATTTGATAATCATATTTGTGATAAATATTAAATTTAAATATTGAAATGTCAAAAACTTTGTTCCAATAGCTTTAGGTGCTTTTCAACTGTGATCATGTTTATAATTTGTTTCATAGCAATAAGAGATAATTTGAAGGAATGTTTTACTTACACTTTCAATACTAATATGTATATTGGAATAATAATCTTTAGAGATATTGTTATTGGTAAAACAATTACTGTCAATAACTTGGAAAATACTGAAGCTGCCATCCTAAAAAATGGGGCACACGATTAAAATTACATATCATGAAATAGTATCACTAAAAAGTACAAACAGTTTTAACTACAAATCGTTTATAGAAAGTTCAAAAATTATTTTGTTTTGCCATTTTTTTTAACCACTCTGGAATGTTTTACCTCAGTCTTTTGAATAGACAGTTTTAAATTCAATTCCTGATTAACGCTTTGAAACTTGTATTGTAAATTTCAAAGTATTGCTTTTAATAATACTGATATAAAAGGAAGTGGGGCTTCCGTTCAATACAAGAGTAAAATATCTTTGATCCCAACATTGTTAGAAATGTATAGTACAAGTCTTTAGTGAAATTGGCTCACCAGTGTTCAAAACTATCTAGCAAACTTTCGCTCATCCAGAGACACAATTTTGTAGAGCGTACCCTTAATTATTTATCAACATATAGCAAAACTAAAATATTTCATTTACTTAGAACATATTTTAATCAATTACAATAGTTTTAGTACAAAAAAATGATAGAAACTAGAGTTAAATTTTGCTTCTAAATAACTGATTTCAGGACTTATCTCTTTCATTTTATTTAAAAATTAGCTGAGATTCGAACAAAAATTAAAATACACAGCAATCAACGGACATTTGTTAAAGAAGAAAATGTCTACTTTGTGATCTCAGCAAAACTTTATAAAAACCTTCAAATGAATAATTAGCCTATATGTGATAAACAATTAAGTTAGAAAAAAGAATTCTTTTGTATGAAATCTTAAATTTTGTTATTGAAACTCATTATAAGCTCACCTGTTTAACAGAGACAAAGAAAGAGGTGCCACAAAACTAGTTATCTTTTTAATAGGCACATTAAATTATTTCCTAACCTCACATTGTGGTTCAAACACAAAACATAGCAAACTAATGTTATAACAAGCTACAAAATCACGGGCAAACAGCACACATAATTATTTGGTTCTGTATGTGAAATCCAATGCAAAGAGTCAATACTCTAAACCGTTAAACTATTTTGCACATCAACTTGAATTTGACAATGACATGATTTTGTGTGATTTAGTTTAGAATAAACTCAAGACTGTTGTGGTGGTAAGCAACTCCTTGACAATGCAGGTCAGCTGGTTGTTTTATCTTATCAGCTGTTTTGTTTATCAGCTGTCTGACTGTCTAGGAGTGACCTTTGACTTTGATGTAAATTCTTGAATCACACAGTCAGTTCTCTATGGGATAGGATGATAAGTTCCTATCTTATCTTAGGAAATTGTACAATAAAAAATGTAGATACTAAACTATTTTACTGTTAAAGTATACTTGGTTAAAACTAACGGTGACTCTGTCTTGTAACATAATTTTAAATCTCTGATTGCCCAAAAACTGAGTTCATAATTAGACCTCAATAAAATAGTGTTTACTGTAATACAATATACTGTTGAAAAACTTTTTATTGCGTTTTAATTGTTGGGATTTATTATAATCAACTAATTTGAAACTTACAAATTACATACCAACCTTTTAGTATTTTTTTTCTTATACTAGCTACTTTATTTTCTTGAACTGTCAAAAAAGTCATAAGCAATTGGTTTTAATTTTAGTTTATAGCTTAAAGTTGTTAGAGAATAGAACTATTTTTACTAATCCCAGATTATGTTAATATTCTTAAGTACAAAACTATGTTAATAAGGTTAATTAATTCACTGAATAACACATCTTACTGGAAGATTATTTTAATTACTAAATAATATTTGTATTTCTTTCAATAAATTAATAAAGTCATAACAAATCTTCAATGGAAGTTTATAATACATCACATAAAATAAATAATACACAACGTCAATTGCCTATGCAGTGGCAGTGTTTAATGAAACTTGGGTTTGTGACTTTACAGCGTTTCCTTGTATTAGTGGATCTGCACTATTTTGGGTTACATATACTTGGGCCAGCTGATCATAATCGTATGTCCGCTTCAGGAATGTGTCCACCAGTCTGATGCCTGATATATTCTATAACATACATGAAACATGTTTATAGACAAAAATGTTAGAAACAATAAAAAGCTTACATGAATGTCCTTTCGCATAAATTAAAACCTGTTTTTTTCTGATGGCACAGAAATGGGAGATTTTCAGGGACTTTTAGAAAAGTGTTCCTTTAATAGCCTTCTTCTACCAAAACAATTCATTCTTACCAAAATTACTTTACATACACTCTTTACAGCAATTATTGACTGGACTATTGAACAAAAGTCAACACTTAAAAAGCTCATTTGAACATTTCAGAAACATAACTCCCATTATAAATTCAAAGACCTTAGTTAAAAATGTTTTGAGGAAAGTACAGGTGTAAAATATTACCCCAAGTTCAACTTAAGTTCTACAAACCGACCTGTAGTCCAGGCACCAAGGGCACCATGGTAAGGTTGATGTTAATGGACTGCCCTGGTTCCAGTTTACCGAGAGCTCTACCGGAGACAGCACACCAGGCCAGCCCGGCACACGGCTCTAGCCTCAGCACAATGTCTAGCGTACGCTCACTGCAACAATGCACACCAGCGTTGATGTACGTCATATCATCCAGAGAATAACCATATGATCAATTGTGATATTACTACAATGAAGTAAGGGAAACTATAAAACTGCATACACTTTTCTTGCAGGGCAAACGGTTATTTCTTTCTATCGATCTTGGTACCGAGAGTATACTTTTTTTAAAGGAAGGAGGGCTGTAAGTAACTGAATCCTACTTGGATATTTGGTAGCTCTACCCTAGACTTGGTTTGTTGCTTGTGTGGAGTTTGAGAAACACAATGGGAGTTGGTACCTCCGTTATTAAATCACTAAATCACTATTTGAGATACCGAACACTCTCATGAGGGTATTTTAAGGCAAATATGTGATGAGGAATGAGTGTGATGAGTGGTAGTAATGAGTTATGAGGTGTAGTCTTGTTACAAACTAAGGCCGACTCTTCTTAGAATGGGTCATTAATTAATAGCCCAATGACCAATGGAAATACAAGGACCAACGGCTTAACGAGACTTCCGAACCACGCAGGTGATGGTCTGATATGTCTAAACGATGGTGGGAGTTGATGCGGGTATCATCAGATGATCACTGAGACTATCTGAGCCGCTTTAGACCTATATCATCCTCAAAACCTGACCTCCATGAAGCTGGATTACAGGACCACGCCACGAGTCCCAGTCTACAGTGATAGGAGAAGAAATAAATTTGTAATATGGAACCATCCCAATTTTGTCAGAGAAAAAACTTAAAAAATGGAAGGAGCAAACTCTTTAATCCACTAAATCATTAACAATTTTATTTGTCATGATTCTGTTCAGGTAAATACTAATACAAGTTATATACAGAAGGATTTCAAACATTTTTTTCCAAACAAGTTTTAGTGTCGGAGGAATTTAAAACAAAACTTAGAGGAAGTAAAAACATTGTTAGAAAACTTTTTATTTATTCACTTCAATGATGGTAATGAATAAATAATAATTTCTCAATTAAATAGGTACTAAAGGGAAAGTAAAAGAGGTAACCTTTTGACAACACAGTATTGGTTTTGTACTTTAGAAATTGAAACATATACAGGTTTAATTATTTACCATTATTACCTATTATAATAACTGTTTGAATATTATCAGTGATTCACAAAGGCAAAGTAACAATACACAAAAGTTATGAATAAGAGATATTTAGAGCCGTTTCTAATCAAGTTAAGATAAAAGATAATGCAATTGTTTAAAGACAAAAACTATCTTTTCAATGCAACATGTAACAAAACGGTTTTCTTTATTAGTTAATTATCCTTTAAACAAAAGAAATACGTTGTATAAATAAGAAAGCATTGTACATTTGATATAGCACACTACTGAGTTTAGTTGGGTTTTGGTTTCTCTTTGACTTTAACACTTCAATAGTTTCAATTTCAGTTGCAGAAAAATGAAATTTAAAAATCTGTGTTTAGTTTTTGTGGTTGTAGCGTTTATTAGCTATGTTGAAAGTTTGGAAACAACTTTGAAGAATGATAATGTTGATTCAAAAGATGTGTCTGCCAGAAATAAGCTTTCAATTTCGAACAGATTGCCTGATGACACAGCTGACCAAATTCAAAACCAAGGAAGAAAAGAAATTGAAGAAATAGTAAGTAGCGATTTTGGTGGTGATTTATCTCAAAAGATTGAAAAAATGAAGAATAAAATTGATGAGTGGTTTCACAAATGGGTTGGATAATTGAAACATTGAACACAGCAATAATTAACTCAGGTCCTTTGACATGGGTTGCTTTTCTAAACATTATTATTTGTTGAACTTTATTTTGTCAAAAACTAAAAAGATGTAAAATAAAATATATTATGTTGCATTTAAATGATAGACATATTTAATTCATTGTATTTCCTAATACGAAAAAAGATATGGGCAGAGCAATAGCTAAAAAAGTGTCAACTTATAAACACATTAAGAAGAAATCTCTTCAACCATCAGTAAGTGTAGTCCTAACTTAAGTTCTTAAATGCATTTTAAGTTAAATTTGAATAATCTAATTTCAGAACAACATCTTTTGTAGCAAAGTCACCAAGAAAGGTTGCCTAATTGTCTAGTGAACTTGTTAAGTAGTCAATCTGTTTACCATGTGTTGATGATACGACAGATGAAGTCGAAAGGTTCTTCTAGTGGAACAATGTTGGGAAGCTCTTGAACTGAAAGCCGCATATCTCCAAATTCAGGAGCCTGAAATATGAAATATCAGCAGTTTACTCACTAAGTAGTCTATCAACTAAATGGTTAACACCAACTAAGAACCTCACATCAATATTTCTGCGGAATGGTAGATATTCTGATTTTATTTATATTTTTACTGTCTGCGCCAACACAGTTTTTATTTGAGGCTTAACTTGGGGTTTGCGGGCATCACAAAACGCTTTTAGGAAAGCGGTCCAAACCCTTGTGCCTGCGCTGGGAATTGAACCCGCAACCTTGCATTTTGCAAGCCGTGACTCTACCCACTGAGCCACGGACGCAGGCAAGATTCTTGAAAGCACTATTCTTTTTCATTAGACTGACATATTCACGTTTATATTTTAAACTTTTTCAGCCTTTGACAAACATTGTATATTCAGCCCTTACACAATAAAACTTTGATTAACGTGGAGGGCGGCATCAGGTAACTCGGAACATTGCTATTTTGCTAGTCACAACTGCGCTTACAGCTGGGTCCTAGTTACTCCCACTGGTACTTTTGAGAGTTGTATATACCTATTAGCATAGTAACTTGTAAACATTATCTGGGGTTATAGAATAAGAAAGTGCAAAAGTAATAACTCAAGTTGCACTATCACATGCAGGTGACAGTGACTTGTGCAAGGTAATAAAAATGAAATGAAAAGCTGCAATTTAATTTATTTGTCTAAAGATCCACTCCATAAAATATAAGCTTTTTAAACCTTTTGTATTTGTTGTTCCTTGTCTTTGGGAAAAGTAGACATACAAGAACTATGGAATGATCAACTGTAACTCCTAAACCCACAAGAAGTGGAACAAACACTACTATTAAAAAGTTTCTTAGCACGGAACCTTTCAAATTTAATCTTTATCTTCAGGTCCGTGCAAAAAGTAAAGTTACAATTCTTACAAACATTAATATTAACTATCAATATCCTTACCTTTTGCAAATACCTGAAGATAAAGTCATTGCCTTTGAAAGGCCTTGTCCAAATAAACTTTTTAATATGGGTGTTTGAGGTTTTAAATTAGTTTTCTTTATATTATCCAATATTGAGAAACTTCTGCCATCCTTACTAGTTATGGCTCTCTGGAATTAATAAATTTATTACTGATTTTCTGAATTGGGGCTATATTCTCGAACCCTCTTGGAGAAATGTATGGACCCAAAATGCTCCTCCAACCTGGAGAGGTCTCCTTGTTTTTTGGTGAGCATTTGAAAATGCCTCTCTAATCTCTAACTTGTAACAAAACTACAAGATAACTTCAAAAAACAACCAGGCGTACCATCCTCTGCAGTTGGGAAGTTCTGTGCCCGCCCCAGGTTGGCGCCAGACGATGTCGAGCTTGCCGATGTTGGTGGCGCCGCTGACAAAGTCAGCTGTGAGTGACGCTTGAGGCCGCAGACAGTAGAGGAACTGTCGGCTCGCATTCGCAGGCACACAGTTGATCGGCCCAAACACTGACTCACCGTCTTCCTTCGTGTTTAGAGCTATCACTGTAACGTAGATAACTATTGTGAGATTATTTGCAATTTTCATTTTAACTGTAATAAACTCCTTTCGCCATTCCAGGACTAAGCCCTCAGCCAAACTAAAATTGACCAGACTATCCGAAAATACAATGAACACTGTTTGGGAGCCTTTAGAGCTCCAAAACCTTAGTAGTTTATCTTTAGGCCTATGTAAAGTGACCAGTAAAATGGCGGCTCGTGAATGTTTAGCAAGGGGGTTCACACCAGCCAGGGGGTCTGGGGTTAGCCCCCAGTTAAAAGCAGGGTCTGAGGGCCCTCCCCGGAAACCAACATTTGAGGCTTAAAACATGGATTTTTAAGCTAAATATTAGGTCAAATTTATTCTTTTATCTAACGATTTTTTTCTGGTATTACCATTTGGTATAACATATTATACATAAATATATAATGTTTGTTTTAAATTATCATAAAATGAAAACTTTTTGAATAAATTCTTTTATTTGAACTCAATCAAAGTTTCTATTTTGCAAGAACTGAAGGGCTAGAGAGAACACCTGTAATAGGCTATGTCAAAAATATGCACGCTATTAAACTTATTCACAATCTTAAAACTACAAGTGAGAATGAACAGCAGGAAAATAATTATAGCCAGTTTAAAACCTTCCTAACAAAAATTTGTTTTAAATTAATATTTGTATTTCTTTATTTTTCCTCATATTTAATTTTTATTTCTAAATCACAAGTTTTTAGTTTTTGTATCGACAACAACATTTTGTAAATATTTACTTTTGTTAATAATTGTCATGCAACTGGTTTGACAGCTCAGCTGTTGAAAGCGCTAGTGATTACTTTTTGTGAAACCTCAGATATGAAAAAACGTATTTGTAGAATTTCTTAGTTCAATTCAATTCACTTTATTAACAGTTTACACCTTTACAATGAGAATACAGAAATATACAATAATAATTTGTAATTAATTAAAATAGTAGGAATGCTTAATTGACAATTTAATTTCTTGCTGACAACTTAACTAAGTGGATGCTTTGCGATGAAAATTTTTTTGTACAATGACTATAATATAATTATATGACAACAAACTAAGAATGTAATAACAAGAATAAACTATGAGATCGATAACGTAAGAATAACAATAGGAATAGACATTAAACTATGTGGAGTTGATAACGATAATATAATAAATGAATATGTTAAATGATGACGACAATAAATAACAGCTAATACTTTATAACTTGAGATTAATAAACTTAGAGCGAATTTTTGTATCTAAAAGGCAACAAGCGACATTGAAAACAATCATAGTACGAATATATTATAAATAGGACACAATAAATAACAGATGATAATTTATGTATAATTTTGAAGAGAAAACAGAAAAAGGTTGAGGTGGAACGGAACACTTCAGGAACGATGTGGCCCTATAAAGGCACCACCAAAAAACTAACGGTTGGCACAACACACGGCCCCTCGGAGGCAACACCAGACTAGACTTTTCACTCACACAACCACTAATATTGAATCTGCTGAGAAGCCTAGGAGAAAACATGTGTCTTAGTGAAGATGATAAGGAAAGCTTACCATTAAAAAGGTGGGAAGACTCCAATGTAACTTTTTCTAAGCAAATTGGTCCATTTGTGATGTTTTGAACTTGTGCTTCCAAGTAAACTTCATCTGACTGAAATAAATAATATAAGATCAGGTTAAACAAGTATTGCTTTATGCCTGCCTGTGTCAGAAAAGTTAATTTTCCTAAAGAGTTGGTTCATTCAAGTCTTTATATTTCAACAATACAAATTTTTTAAGGCTAAGCAAAAATATATATAGAAATTAAAATTTCAAGAAAACTAAATTGAATGGAAGGTGAATAACATTCAAATCTTTGGAAACAGCAATAAGTATCTGATGGATAGATTTAAGTAAACATACAAGTACAAAAGAAATATGCAAATACCATGTGAATGAACCTAAATCCAATGAATCACTAACATTCAAACTTTTTAAATTGGCTTTTAAGTATTTTAACAAAATGGTTGTAAAAAGCAAATTTTACTGCTTCAAGGATAAAGTAAATACTGAAGAAGACTTACTATGCATTCCTGAAAGTTTCATGCGGAAAGAAGTCAGCACCATGCAGTTTTATGATCATGCAAAAATAAAATGTGCAATATAAGAAATAGTCCTAGAATTTGCCACAGAAAAATGCGAAGAGTTGTGTATTAAAGGGTCGGCTCTGCATAGTTATATTTGTTTACATTGAGCTTATAGAGAATAAATCCAAGATGGCGCGGGTAGAGTCTGGCCTTAAGGAAGAGCAGTGCTTGCTATATCTAAATGTGCTAATTAAAACTGTAACTTGTTACAAAAACTACCAGATAACTTTTAAAAAAAACAACCAGATCGCACTACATCCTCTGCAGTTGGGAGGTCTGCAATCACCTCACGCTTCAGGTTGGAGCCAGACGATGTCGAAGCTCGATGTTGGTGGCGCCAAGCAGACGCAAGTCAGCTGTGAGTGACGCTATGTCAAAGACAGTAGAGGAACTGTCGCTCGTGATAGTGAGGCACATGTGATGGACGCCCAAACACTGACTCACCGCTTCCTTCGTGTTTAGAGCTATCACTTAACGTGGATAACTATTGTACATTATTTGCAATTTTCATTTAACTTCATATTAAACTCCTTTCGCCATTCCAGGATTAAGCCCTACCAAACTAAAATTGACTAGACTATCCTAAAATACAATGAAACAGTGTTTGAACCTGTTTAGATCTCTAAACATTAGTAGTTTATCTTAGGCTTATTTAAAGTGACTTACAATTAAAATAGTCTAAAATCAATAAAATTTCAGTAACATCTTAAGATTTCAAAAGAAACAGCTCAAATGTAAATGCTTGCAGCAGAGATTATTGGCAAATAGTAAATACTTTTATAAAACACAAAAAGGCCAATATAATGTAACAATTTAATCACTAGCGCTTTCAACAGCTTAGCTGTCATTTCTGCGTGCTAAAAGTAACTTGTCGCCTTGTTAACAGTAATTTTTCTTTCTGTGTATATATACTTAATATTTTTATTTATTTATTTTTCCTCATATTTAATTTTTATTTCTAAATCACAAGTTTTAGTTTGTATCGTCAACAACATTTTGTAATATTTACTTTTGTTAATTATAATTGTCATGCAACTGGTTTGACAGCTCAGCTGTTGAAAGCGCTAGTGATTACTTTTTGTGAAACCTCAGATATTATAAAAAACGATTTGTAGAATTTAGTTCAATTCAATTCACTTTATTAACAGTTTACACCATTTACAATGAGAATAAGAAATATACAATAGTAATTTGAAATTAATAAAATAGTAGGAATGCTTAGTTGACAATTTAATTGCTGACAACTTAACTTAGTGGATGCTTTGTGATGAAAACTTTTGTACATGACAAATATACTATATGACAACAAACTAAGAATGTAATAACAAGAATAAACTATGAGGATAACGCGAAGAATAACAATAGGAATAGACATTAAACTATGTGGAGTTGATAACTATAATATAATAAATGAATATGTTAAATGATGACGACAATAAATAACAGCTAATACTTTATAACTTGAGATTAATAAACTTAGAGTTTAATTTTTTGTATCTAAAAGGCAACAAGCTTATATTGAAAACAACTAAGTAAAATATAACAAATGGTATTGATATATGTAAATTTTGAAAAAAAACAGAAAAAGGTTGATGGAACGGAACACTGGGAATCCATGTGGCCCTATAGCACCACCAAAACTAACAATTGGCACTAACACACTGCCCCTCGAGGCAACACCAGACTAGACTTTTCACCACACAACCACTAATATTGAATCTGCTGAGAAGCCTAGGAGAAAACATGCGTCTTAGTGAAGATGATAAGGAAAGCTTACCATTAAAAAGGTGGGAAGACTCCAATGTAACTTTTTCTAAGCAAATTGGTCCATTTGTGATGTTTTGAACTTGTGCTTCCAAATAAACTTCATCTGACTGAAATAAACAATATAGGATCAGGTTAAACAAGTATTGCTTTATGCCTGCCTGTGTCAGGAAAGTTAATTTTCCTAAAGAGTTGGTTCATTCAAGTCTTTATATTTCAACAATACATGTTTTTTAAGGCTAAGCAAAAATATATATGGAATTAAAATTTCAGGAAAACTAAACCTAAATTAAATGGAAGGTGTACACTCTAAAAGAATAACATTCAAATCTTTGGAAACAGCAATAAGTATCTGATGGATAGATTTAAGTAAACATACTAGTACAAAAGAAATATGCAAATACCATGTGAATGAACCTAAATCCAATAAATCACTAACATTCAAACTTTTAAAATTGGCTTAAAGTATTTTAACAAAAATGGTTGTAAAAAGGCAAATTTTCACTGCTTCAAGGATAAAGTAAATACTGAAGAAGACTTACTATGCATTCCTGAAAGTTTCATGCGGAAAGAAGTCAGCACCATGCAGTTTTATGATCATGCAAAAATAAAATGTGCAATATAAGAAATAGTCCTAGAATTTGCCACAGAAAAAATGCGGAAGAGTTGTATAAGGGTCGGCTCTGCATAGTTATATTTGTTTACATTGAGCTTATAGAGAATAAATCCAAGATGGCGCGGGTAGAGTCTGGCCTTAAGGAAGAGCAGTGCTTGCTATATCTAAATGTGCTAATTAAAACTGTAACTTGTTAGTTCAAATTGAAAAATTCAAAGTCCTACATTGCTAAACGTAGTTTTATTAAACACAAACTACTTCCATCACCAACAGATTCAAAATATACAAATTAAAAAAAGTTAATCAACTACACTACAAGACTATCGGTGAAAAAATTTGTTTCTGCTGACAAAATTTTCTATTCTAATTTTGTAATCAATAAACAGAAATAAAATAACATTCAAAATACAAGTCAGTAAATTGTACCCATGATAACTAGATATTCTACAGCTGAAATCATACTTAAAATTAACTGATATAGTTAAAAGTTAAAATAAGAGAATAAATATATCTTTTTCAAATAAACTGTATTTACAATTGAAATCACACTATTCAGAAGAACAGCAAATGTACAACAAGAGTAGTTCAATCAACAAGAGTGATGACTTAGAGTTTACCTCAGCTGTGTAGAACTTAGTTTTGACATCCAGCGGCTTAACAACTTGGAACTTGAAGAACTTTCTAAACGAGAGGCGATTGCTTGTCAGCGTTTGAGGCGAATAGCTCACTTCGCAGACCAATCTATCAGGGAACCAGTGAGAAAGATTAGCTCACAAGTCTTGGCTTGATTGATATTTGTTAAAGGGTTACCAACTTCTTTTATATTAAAGTACAATATAAAAACCAGAGTTTGTTTCTTTATGTCGTTTGTTAGTAAGCTAGTTAATAATTACAGTATGATTGATACACTTCTTGCAATTCCGCCAGCGGCTGCTTTGTCTGACTAACTATAATGGGCCTACTGGTGCGTAATATGAAATGTTTTAATAACAAATCAATATCAAATTTATTGGCATTTTTACACCGACTGCTATAAAGAGTAAAGCGGTCAAGAACAAAAAAACTTTTAGATTAAAATTTAAAGAACTGAGTATATGTAAATCTTGTTATCACAAACACAAATAGTTAAGGTAGAAAGTTAAAGATGTTTCATTTTACAAGGCAAAGTTAGGACTACTAAGACTTCGCTACTACTTGATTTCAACTTTACTTGCAGTTACGATTGTATGATAACTTTTCACGATGGCCACTCCCCGTGGTTCGGAAGTCACGTAAAGCCGTTGGTCCATTCCATTGGTCGTTGGCTATTAATTAATGAAGCTGGGAACAGTCGGCCCTAGATTGTAACAAGACTACCATCATCCATCAAAATCACTCACCCTTCATCCCACATTCACCTTAAAATACCCTCTAGGAGTGGTCGGTGTCTCAAATCAAAGTATCAAAGTATGTCATAACCAAAACTATTGGTGACACCAAGATTAAAACCCACCATCTTCGGGCAATGTCATAGTGCCTTGGTGACACTATAACCCACTATATGACTGATAGCCCGAAAGAAAAAATGTTAATTCTATCGTTCAAGAGAACTGAATAGTTAACACCTGAAGCTGTCGCACTGGTGTCTCTTGCAACAGTTTACACCTACTTTTGCTCCATAGTAATTCACTTAATGCAGCAAGCTTGAAACCACCAGTATTTTGTTTTATGAGTGGAAAGTTAGAGCGCCTGTAAGTCCTGCACTCTAGCAGCAAAACATCCTCAGAAACGATAACATACTAGGCTGAATTGGGGGAATACATATTATATTTTACAGCATATTCATAACAGTAGAGTCAAATATTTCTGGTTGTATTTTATGCAACACACACAGTTGAGCGATCCGGTATGATTGGTATCGCGCCCGACTCTGCAGCTCATCACTCCGTAGCGCTGGTTCGATCCCCGCCGTCACCACTTACATTTGTAATGTGACTAATACGGTGACGCTAGTAAAGGTCGAGGTCGAGTGGTAGAGAGGACTTTGTAGTCCTAACTTCGCCTCGTTAAACAAGACAAACTTTTTACCTTTTACAGTTAGTACACTACTGATAAATGAATGCATTATTATTTAAATTCTTACTCCAAGTAGGCAAAATGACCATTTCCTTAAATTGCCAGAAAGAGTATCATCAACTTACATGTGGGTACCTATTTCTTTAACTTCATGATGAATTACTTCATCCAGATTCTGTCCTGGATCCAGGTCTCGTGCTACAGAATCACTCTGGTGTCCGGTCAGGGGGATCCGGAGTGAACTTGTCTGTAGATCTGCCTGTGAATAATGTGTTGATGTAAAAGTAAACATTATTACTACTGGTAATGAGCGAGCCATATGATAGTTAATAGTTGCAAGATAACAGATTTTTAAGCTCTCCCTATGTCATAACTTTCAAAGGGGAGCGGCGCTCGATTCATTGTGAAGTAGGATAATTTCCATACAATACTACACGACTTTCTGATAATATGAACCAAGAACTTAAAAATGTGTTTTAACAAAGACCTACCTTAAATCAGACAAAATTTGACTGTGGAATCTTGAAAATTAAGTTTTGTTAGCAATGGAAGGTATAGTATTTACAGTAGAGTACTACCCGGCATTCTGTATTATTTTACGTCATCCAACAAAGGCAAAAACAATGTAAAAGTCAAAAGAAAATCACATGTTTAATTTCATTGTGGTCGTTTTGTGTTGTGTTACACGAATATCTTTCACTTTTCATTGATACATTTTCATTTTGGAAGATAACCATTTATGCTGTTAGCCTATTTAAAGTTTTAATGGCTTTTTCTCAAGGTTTCCCTGTTATCCGACATTTTTGGTTATCTGCATTTGGGCGGCCCGTTGATGAAGGATACGGGAGACTCTATTGAACTATACTAAATGTTTTGATTATACTAAATGAAAATTTACATTTTTGATATGGACTTTCTATACAAAATTTCTTTTGAGGAACAAAATTACATCTCAATGATCTTGATCATTAAAGACACAAAGATAGTTAAATTCTCTGTAATTAACTTGGGATGGGACACATTAGTATGTTTTCATGGTTCAATATATTTTACTAAAAGCAAGTCTGTCTTTATGAAAACACAGTTTGAAGCTATTTTCTGTGTACAAGGAAGTGTCAGGGCGCCCAATAACGTGTTTCAGTATCCCGCCGTGTTTTAATATTAATGTAAGTGTTTCTACCACCTTGATAGTGGTAACTTAATGGGAGCCACTTGAGCGATGACAGAACATAAGGTCATCATTTGATAAATACAAATGAACTAATTAATCAATTACCTTTAGTGTAACATCTTTGGCTGACTGATTACTGTCGTTGAGAACACAAATATAACTGGAGAAGGTTTCACCTAAATATATATTTCTGAAAAAAGAAAAGTATACAAATCATAAAATAGCAAGTTTACAAAATAATCACACATTTATTTTACTTCAGTTTTCCATATTGCAGAAAATAGAAACAGTTTCGATACGTTTATACACAAATGCCAGAGGCATAATATCCAGGGGTGGAGCAGCAAACTGTTTCTCAAAAATCAAAACTGCAAAGTGCCAATAGATGTCTTAACAATTCAGATATAGCATTTTCTCACTCTAATAATGGTCTAGACAAAACACAAATGTAAAACAGTCAATTTAAGTAGTGATTTTTCTTGGTTTAACAGCAAAGTTTACAAAATTCAACTTACCCAAAGCTTTGAGGCAAAAGTAAAAATTGACCAACGGCAAAGCATTCTGCCCCCGGCACTGAAGTCACATCATTTCTCAGTTGATTGTTAAGGATCATTCCTGGGAGATCTGTTGATTCAGTCTGTGCAATGACTGGACTGGCTAAAGTGGGGCGAGTGAGTCTCATTACTACAATCAGAACATAGAGTTACAAAGAGATCCAAATTGGTTGAGAAATAAAACGGTCCTTCAGATGCAAATGTTGATAATTGTTTCAATCGGCAGTAGGCTCTCATTTGAACGGACTAATGTGGCAGAAGGGTAGATCAGATTTTTTAAAATCCGAATACATCTGAATTTAGTGAGTACCCACTTCCTTTCCCATTAAAAAATATTAAAAATAGACCCAAAATAACAAAATTTGGGTGTATGAATTAACGTGAATTGTTAGTATCTGTTTAACCACACAGCAAAGGATGGCCAGTGTGTTGTTATTTATTTAGAAGTTAACATAAGATAACTAGACGGTTAAGGTACTTTTAATTTTGTTTCCTGCCGGGTAGTCCAGATTATCAATTTACTGTAGCGAAAGTCTGCTATGGTTTAAATAGGGCCGGGCCTAATAACTAATGTATAGTAGACTTTTTAAACAAGGGTCACTCCCTCTCTTACTTTGTGTGTTTTTTTCTTTATAGTTAATTTGCCAGTCCCCTATGCAACCTATGCAGCCTGTGCGGTGATCTTAGTGACAAATTAACTACCGACCGTTGGCTGAGGTGGAGTGCGAACGTGCAAACTTCGGATCCAGAGTCTCACACGCTACCAGCTCAGCCCCCACACTGACAATGTCGATTATCTATATATTATATTAAAATATATTGTGCAACAGTAAACTAATTATCTGATTTCAGAATTCACATAATGCAAATTAGGGCTACAAGCCGAACTTACAAATTACAACAATTGCCAACTTAGATTGACGAAGATTGTGATAAGTTTAGGGTAGATATTTTTATAAACATAGCTTTAAACTTAGCAACATCAAAAAAATAGTGCAAATGGGACTAGCACAACATAGATAGGAACCTTAATTCTTAGGCTTTCTCGGCCGGTGTCATCACTAAGATCTATAGTTGAATTACAAATACAAGCAGACGTTGACTCACTGTGGAGAGTCATCCTCAGTAGCTTGTTGACTGGCTGAGACTTGTTGACTGTCTCAGTCAGTCAACAAGCTACTGAGGATGACTCCCCACAGCGAGGTCGAAACGTCTAGTAGTATTTGTAATTCAACTGTGACGCGGTGTAAACCGGAAGCCTTTGATCTTGTAGGTAGGGACCATGTGATATATAAAATAAATGGTAGGATGGTAGGACTAACTAGGACTGTGTAGTTTAGCTAACTTTAGGTTAGACAAATCCTTACCTTTGAGAGCAAGTAAATGATCAGGCTTTTCACGATTTTCCATATTTTACTATATGATTTTTATACGAATAATGAGGATATTAAATTATGTAAAACTTCTGTAAGAATTAAGAAATTATGTATATAAATTTATTTTGACTTTTCCTTTTTTGGGTGGTCTTGGCTCATCAAGTTGATTTGTTTGTCAAATGTCAAACCTGATTTCTGACACTTCACAGCTGACAAAACAGCCATTGTTAGTGTTGGCAATATCACAGAGATTAAATTATAAGAAAAACAACGTTTGTCAAAGTTGAGATAACTCTCGTATCTTTTATTTTGTCGCCGAAGAAATTTTAAAACGACATAGCACGGCATTTGGTAATTTGAGATAGGACTTAACTCAGGGGAGTTCGTAATGAATTAAAATTATTTCTTTTAGCGCCCTGGTAGGGTCAGTTGGGAATCTTAGGAGACGGCCGCATAGAGCGAGCGCGGGTCCAACTCTGGATACCGTTTAAAACATGGAGTAACGATGAAAATGTCTCCAACGGTGTCCAGTTATAAGACCAGGCTTGAATATTCAACCAGTTCAATAGGTTTCGGTTTTGATCAGTTTTTGATTGAAGCTTCAAAATGTAGCAGCACAGTAAAATCGACTGCACAAATACGCTGCATTGTACATCACACGGCATACCATTGATTTTATATATACCATTTCAATGGTCACATGTTCGTGTATGCTGTACGTCATAGGCCTATATCTTAGTCATATGGAACTCATGTGTATACCTCTCGATGGTCTCGACACCTTCGCTCACCGTGTCGACTCTATCGTCTCAGTTATTTTAGCAAGTAATGCTATGTCAGATAAATAACAGATAAAATGAGCGAAACATTGGAGAAAAATAGTCCTCTGAAAAATGCCAAAATGACAAGAGGACATACCAACTTTGCCAAAATGTGTTGTTGGGCGTACAGATTTAAAATGTTTACCCGATGTCCGACCGTGGTTTAAAAAATATCTTTGTAGCTAAAAAATATTAGGTGGTATTTATATTTCAAGTTTAAAACATAGCCGATGCGTAGCCACAAACCCTACCGTGAATTCTAGCGAATTCACTTTTACGGAGAGGGATTTACACAGGAAGTGCCCTTTGAGGGGGGGAGGGGTTGATTGATGAGTTTCAATATCCAATAGTAGTCTCCAAAAACTAATTAAAAACAAAACTAGTTTAGTCAAGTTTAGATAATACCTTTTGGATATCGTGTTTTTTTTAATGACGCATTTAAAGAATAAATTTTACGAAGTATTGTTTTGAATTCATCACAAATTAAAAGGTCAACCAACAACTGTTATGCTACAATTACCATTAATGTATTCTTTTCCTCTTGTTATTTTCTATGTCCGCGGGTAACAGTACCGGAAATGACAATGGAAATTCCCAAGTTGCGTGTAAAAGCTTTCAAACGCATTTCAATAATATCCTTTATTTCTATATTAATTTATTTCCAGTCAACGTGACGACCATTTGTTTTGCAAAATGTATTAAAATTTGTTATGCGGGAACCTTATAAACGATGTGTGAAAATATAGCAGTTGTAAATTAATAATGTACTTTTACCTTATTATCGAATTTACTTGGAAAAATGAGATATTCAAGCGATCAGCATGGATTTGAATTTTTACCTTCATGGCATGTAATACAACTTGCAGTCATGTCAATCTGAGGCCGAAGGCCGAAGCGAGGCTGTGAACGGAGCGAATAAGAGTAACAAACTGCTAAGGAAAATCAATTCACTCATGCAAGCGGCGCTTTAGTGCTAAACTGCGTGTCGGTCTGGTAAGTTATTATACTGTATACATACCTTTTTAATACATACATAGCGTTAGAGTAAATATTCTGAGGACACCGGCTGGCCTATTAAATTTGCAATTTCATCTGAAAGGTGGTACCAATATATCTTTAGTTACTCTATGGGTGGTACATTCGTAATTAAAATGGAGGGTGACCATCTCTATAAAAGATTGTTACAAAGGTATGTACGAGTATTACAAATTTAATACATCTCTGATCATTGGGCTAAAACATGAATAGTCGGAATAGTTTTAAAGAGTTAAAATTTTAAGGTGTTTTTAAACTTTTATGACACACGACGAAGAATGAAACAGTTTTTCCTAACGCAGTAAAGTCGCAATAAAGCGTCCGTTCAAAGTGAAATGAAAACAAATAAAATACCTCTTTTTTGTGTATATATTTTTGAAAATTGTGATGTAAATTTTTACACCCATTTTCATGTGCATTGTTGCAAAGTATAATTTAAAATCCAGGGTGAGTTATCTAACCGAAAATCAGCCATGAAAGACTTCCACTCTAATTATCATGGATTACGACGAACGCAAATGTTTCGTTCTTCAGACATACGAGAATACTTTGAAATAGAAACACCCCAACAGTTTGAGCTTCACTGGGATAGTTGCTCCGCTACGGGATTGAATTGCTCGCCCCTGAAGCTGAAACGAGGCCTATGTATAATGTAAGCTGTATCACAGAGAGTTGCACAGAGTAACATTGAGCCCTGCTACTGGCTAGAGCCGCGCTATCTGACCACTTTGAAGTTGCAACATCACACAGAGTATTGCTTATATTGAAACCGGCTCCATGTTCAACCATAGAATAAAGCTTTTATTTTATTCAACGCTAAACCCCGTGTTACGGTTTAAACAAATGTTCTCATCGAGATTTTGACCGATAAATTAATTTATAAAAAAACAAAAGTTTAAGAAATTAATAAATGTTAGATTTTGTGAGGGGTTCAAGCACATTTTACGTGTTTTTGGTAGCGAAAAAATACATTAAGGTACGCTTTATTTAGTCACATATCAGGATAACCAAATTTTGATATTGCAGGGTGAAAAGGGTCTTGTTTGAAGTTTGTTGTTGACAATAGGCCAGAATTTCCGAGGAAATCAGGGATAACTGACTATACTCGTAGGCCCAAGCGGTTTATGAATTTCTAGCAACCTTTTGGCCCCATTTAAAATTTATATACCGTGGGTATTATAAATGGTGGTTGTGTGACCACTATCTAGGTCAAATTTGTGGTCCGATTGTCATGAAATTTGGTAAAAATGTTCCTTTTGTAAATCTCTAGGTTAAATTCGTTAACCAGCTCGATCGCACTGTCGTTTAAAATTTTGGTAATTCAAAGTTTTGTTTTACATTTAAAACTGTAGCAATACCATAAATGAATACACAGTTCACCCTGTAAAATAGAATTTTCCCTCCTTAATCGATAAAACAGCTCCCGTCGCTCAAGAACCTATTGTTTAAAATTTATTATAGTTTAATTATTACAGTCAGACTTCCTAGGATACCAAAAGTAAACAACTTTCTTATTTGAAAACAAATAAAACTTTAACAGCTGTTGTTTAAAACTAGACAAAATGAAAACAAAAGCCAATACTTGAAGAATTTAACTTGCGAGGCATTTCACTAGCAAGGCTGGCATTTAATTTGTGTTGTCCGAAGATGCCAGTGAAAGTTCCCTAGCTCAAGTTCTCTAGCTGTTGTTTGTTTATTTTAAAATATAAGCATTCCAAAATAAATTTCAATTCAAACCAATTCACAGAGTTATTAGGACGAAATCAAAAAATAAATTGTAAAAAATTACTAATAGTGTATGAATAACAGAGTATTGTATAACTTAATAAAGATAAATTAAACCCTCTTTTTTTTATAGGAAACTCGCGAGGATTCACAGTAGTCTTGTGGCTACGTGTCGGCTATGTTTTATTTTTACCGTGTATTTATTTACTTAATGTTATCGCCCAAACCTACAACCAACAATCTTTACAAAAAAAAAAAAAACACCAACATCGTTATAAATAAAACACAGAATAGAGGGGATTGACCGGACTGTAAAATACTTTTCCTCTCCACCCTGTATATTTTCCTCGTAGTATCTCACGTTTCACAGAACTCACTGGATTTGTTCAAAGAAAGCGCAGGCCTCTGATGAGTCAAAGCAAGTTTCGGAGTGGCGAGTGTCTGTAGTATCTTGTTACCTTACATTTCTTTAAAGAGTTTACCTTGTTCAGAGAAAAGAAAATTCTGTTTGCTCTTTAAAGGTTCGTATGAAAGAACATTCAAAAAGTCGACTTTCATCTACGAGATATACCATTAGTGAATTTCCATAAGTAATAGAGCTATTCATTTTCACAGCCATATAGATCGAAGCGGCAGAACATAATTTACATTAACACAAGAAATAGTGTTTATTTTCTAAATATTCATGAACCAAAACAAAATTTTAATTTTAAATTTTTGAAGAATAAGGACACATTAGCATACAGAGTCACAACACACTATTTTATAAAAATCATGCAATTTATAATTTAGTGAACTTTATAATATTATTTGCCTGAAGAATTTAAGAAAGAAGAAAACGTTAAAACTGTTAAGAGAAGCCTTACAAAATCTTTAGTGAAGAACACGTTCTACAGTTTGGATGAGTTTTGGATAAGTAAGGGAAGATGAATCTTATGTAGTATCTACTTCAATGTTAGTTACTTTAGTTTTTGTTTGTCATTCTAATTTTATGCATTTGTGCATGTAATATACAATTTATTTTGTCTGGTAATAAAGTTCTTATTATCATACATGAATTGAAACTAGTTTGGATTTTGTATCATACCAAAATCCTTCGTTAAAACCCAAACAGTGGTAATTAAATTTGCGTTGCTAAAGTTTTACGGTTAAATCAGTTTGAGAGATCACAGTATAATGAAGATAAAATTAAGAGAATGCTGAAAAGGCACTAGGTTTTTAAAGGCTGAAATGATGTAGTTGGACGATATGTAAATTTCGTAGTTAAGGTTGCAAATCTCCAAAAGTTTGCTGTTTACTTAGTCGGACGTATCGGATTAACTTTACCACAACACCTGCTACATTTAAAAGTAAAATTTCAAAAGTGACGCTTCAATCCGCCCTTGTTTTCCAGTAAATGCTTTATGTTATGTAAAATTTACGGTACATACAGACAGTCTTCACGGGAGAACAACCCTTGCACAGAAACTAAAAGACGACAGTTCAAAGTTGACGTGAAGTTCGTAGTTTCTCACTTCATGCAAACACAAGTCTTTTACCCACGGTCTTCAGTTATCGGTCAGATTAAATCGTCATTTTTTTAAAGGATGATGCGTATTACGTGGACTTACTCTTAATCTGTCTATTGTCGCACCAAGTCAGCCCGGGTTCGATTTCCGGGCGCAGTGATAACTTTTCACGATGGCCACTCCCAGTGGTTCGGAAGTCACGTTAAGCCGTTGGTCCATTTCATTTGTCGTTGGGCTATTAATTAATAACCCAATCTGAGGAACAGTCGGCCCTAGTTTGTAACAAGACTACACCTCATCATCCATCAAAAACCCTCAACACACTCACCCTTCATCCTATATTCACCTTAAAATACCCTGTGATTGGTCAGTGACTCAAATCAAAGTATCAAAGTTATTGACTCGAGACGAAATGTCCAAAATCCGTGTATGACACTAAGATCCGTTGAGATTTTTTTTCAAAGAATCTATTTTAGGACTTACCAAATAGGGATTAACTTATAAAGTTAATCGAAATTAAAACACAAAGAATTAAAAAAGTTTATGATATATTTTCAATAGTTTGAAGTGACCACTAACGTTACAATGTAAAACTACGATTTTCTCTCAAACATACAATGCCGTTTGACAGAAAACCCATCCTACAGAATCCCATTCTACAATGGAACATTTTGCATCTCCAGTACCTAGGAAATCCCGCAGGATTCGCAGATACCCCAAGTGACCCAGTTGTCAGTAGGAAGTGACAGTTGCGCAACTGTGGTCCAGGCAGACGCTCGACCATGGATCGGTCGCGGGCCACCAACCAAGGATCCCCCGGGGTATAAGGTTGCACAGATCTGTCCCACTGCACTCCATCATGATGATGCCTCTAGTGTCCACCACTCCTGTACCACTGTTGAACATGTCCCCTCTAGGCTTCTCTGGCCCCCTGATCCTCGTGGCGTGTGTGTTCTTCTTCTCTCCTGGTTCTGCGAGTCCTCCTGCCACGCACTCCTTGGCTGATGCTTCACACAGACTCGACATGATACTGAACAACACCAGGTCCAGGGAGAACTACATCAGGTGCTTCATGGACAGGGGGATTTGTAACAAGGATGCGCTCAGTATAAAACGTAAGTTATGTTTTGGTCAGTTTTCTTAGGAAAGGTTGGCTAATGGCTATTCCTCTTGTCGGTGTGGTTGGATACACAACTGAGGAGGCCCGCGGTGGAATTGTCCACTAAGGGTCGATTTGGAATACCCCCCAAAGAAGGGGTCCGGGATGTACCACCAGGAAAGGTTTGGAAGTTGTAACGCAAATTGGTGGATTCTAAGGCATTTTGGTTCCAGCCTGCTTGAGGGTGAGATTCAAAATCATACCCATTCTAGTTTGATTCAAATAAAATTTTCGAACACAAAAATTACAAAAGAACTAACAACAGACGAAACTGTTCTTTAAAACTACAATAATAAATGTTTCACACTATCACTGAAATATGATGAATAATACTCCATCCATCAGAACTATTTATAAGTATACTCGCAAGTCCATTTAAACTTTGCAACTGAGATTTGAAAACAATAACTTATTTAAACTTTATCTCTCCGTCATTTACCCTGGGCAGTGGTATTTTTATCTTCAACAAGGGTTTCAGTAAATATAGGTTTTCACCAGCAATGATAGCAATCACTGGATATCTGGTTTATTGCAGCTGAGGGATTATGCAAAATATGACTCATTAGTCCTTCATTGTGAGCTCATCACCGATTTCAATATGCATTGTACTTTCATATCAGCGATTTACCCGTATTTCAACATTGCTTCAAATCTACATCTTTGTTGGATTGAGATATAATTATATTAAATTAACATGTTGCCTTGCGTGGTTAAACTAAACAGATATATCATCAGTTGATTTCGAAATGATGAGGTCATGAGTGTTTAATTAGCTTTAAATAATTGGCAATAGTATAATGTGTAAACATAAATGACATAGCACCCGTTTGAAACAGTTATAGTTTAATAGCATTAAATCTAACTGTTTTCAAAAGGGTAATCCCAAGTAATCCACATAGTTATCAAAAATCTTTTTAAAACAATGTTTTTAAGAAAGTTGATTATTTTTTCATCTATAAACACGAGCACTTTAGACCTCTTCAATTTTATAAATTGTGCATATTGTTCATCTGAAGAGGTCTTAAGCATTTCAGACACTAATATATAATAAATAAAAACATAATTTTAATAGTGTTTAGATGGCATAAGTCTCAGCTCAATTACATGACAAGATGGGAAACTAGAGTAATTTTCCCATGGCAGCCATAATCATTAAAAGTATCCGGTTTTGTATAATAATGTGACACTACGTTCCTCAAAATTTAATTAGAAGCAAAAAATTGTTTTCTAGATAAAATTAAACAAATACAGTCCAAATTAAGAATATAGTGCCATCATTAATGCAAAATGTATAATGGCAGATTTACAATAGCTTTCAGGTTATACAGGATGGGCAAAATTAAGTGTTAACATTCACTTATGTTAATACGATTTTTGTAGAAATATGTAATAAGGTAATGTAGTTATGCAACCTATATTCAGAACTTAGTATTTGTTCAACAGAAACCTGCATTAAGTTTATGTATACACGCAAGAAAACTTACAGGCCTCATTCAAGTACATAAAACATAAGGATATAGACATATCCATAAAAGACCTTAGGCTGTAAAAAAATAATATTGTGATCACAATTATTAAAGTAAGTGTTTAGAAATTAAAAATAAAACTTTTTATTTTAATTGCCTTGAAGACGGTGAAAAGTGAACGAAGTAGTTTCAGTCTGCAAACAGACAGCTAAGCCATTATTAAAACTTTAGTTATTGTTATTTAACGCCAAGTTTTCTACGAAGCACAATTAAGAACATTTGATCCTTCATTACCTTCCACTGGACTAATTACCTTTGACTTCAACTTTTCCAAGGATCAATACTTGAGACGAGATAGCATAGAGCCGTGCATTTTAACCTTTGTACATAACTTTCAAACTTCTTGAGCCTTTGAAAACAGAAGAGTACTGGGCAGAGAGCAGATACGCTTTACTAGATTGAGGTTTGCACGTGATGCTACTTAGAGAAGATCATCAGATTCTTGTTGGATCTAAAGTTTATAATAGTGGCGGAGATCAGATAGCTTAAGCCCTTGACAACGAGTGCAGTTTCCCAACTGCCCGAAACGGGAGTAGTTGTTTTCCTGAAGTAGCCGGAAAGGTCCGAGATATAATTTGTGTAAATCAACTTCTGTATGCAGATACTATGCATTGAATTTACATTCAATGTCCCCAAATTCAAGCGCTCTTATTTTTGGCACTGAAAACTCTAGTTTTAGACTGACTCAGAGGTAATTTCAATATATAGTATTCTTGTCATCGTTAACATGTCAAATATTAAAGATTTGTTTGAAATAAATCTAATTAGACATATGGTACTATAAAACACGGATTTGGTTTTGTTCGCATATTTGATATAAAATAAAAACTACTGGCCAGGTTTATTTAAATTAGCTTGTTGTGATTTGATTTAAAGAAAACAGTATATTTACCACATGCATATCATTTTGCGTTTTGGTCAAATAAATAATTGTTACTAGCAAAGATATACTTGGTCTACTATGAATGTGAAACCACCACGATTGAAAAAGATAAAAGAAAGTAGATGGTTGGAAAATATGAAATAATATCTCAAATTGTCCCAACGATCGGCTTAAGCCCAAAAATGATATAATGTAAAAAAGCTTTCCTAGATACTAAAAGTATGTACGTTTTTGTTTTAAAATTGTATATACACAGAAATAACTTGTATATATTTTTTACCAATCTTAAATAGTACGTTTTGAAACTAAAAATGTGAAACCATAAACAGTTTATAATCATAGGGCGAACATAGAATGTGCACATGGGTTTAGGAATAATATGTAAATGTATACATAACAACAAAAATATAAAAAAGAAATGGTTATTGAACAAGGCAATAAGGGTAATCATAGCACCATCTTCAAAGGAAGGACTTCTTATCTTCCGTTTTGTTCAACTTAACGAAGCTGGTCAGTCCGAAGGTTAAAATCTGGCTTTGGCACTGTTAAGAGGATTAGTCAACCAAGTAAGAACCCATGTTTACCACTGAAATAGCGGAGTATTAATTATTTCTCTCCAGTGGACGGGTGGTAGGTGAAAATCCAAGTTTATCTTCTGTTTCAAAAACATCGGCTCTAGTAGAGCTGTCTTGTCTGGCTCAGTTCTTTGAAGAGTCGCGCGCCGCCGACCTTGCCAGTCAAGAGAAATGGCAGTAGCGATATTCCAACTTTCCTCCGCTCACTCAGTGTGTGGCAAAACATGGTTTCGTAGACCCCTGTTTCAGACGCTGTTTATGAACCGAAACTTACAAATGCGGGCTTATATGATAGGGTAGGAGTAGTTCTATGGGCTTTACACAGCATGAAAAAGGCACAAACTCCTTGTAAAACGGTTTTGGCCAACTTTAACATTTGTTTTTGCTGATTTTGGTGCAAGATAAAAAACAGATTATACAAACCTAGAGACAACCTTTGAAAACATGGATAACAACTTTTCCAATCTCTACACCAAAAATAGCGTCCTAAACGGGGATACGAGAACTTGTTTTGAGCGACTTTTTCTGGAGTGATCAATCCTGTTCATGTTGCTGTTATTTTCAGAAATCAACTTAAGAAAATACCTGAATAACTTATTTGTTCGATAATAAATATTAGTTTGCACTAATCTGTTTTCACCGTTCCAGGGATCCTCACCGACGCCCTAGCCACGAACTGTTCGAACTGTACACAGTCGCAGAAAATGGGGGCGGAGAGGTTCTTTGAGTATTTGCAAGCCAAGCAGCCTGACACCTGGGAGAAGCTGACCACCAAGTACGACCCGGCGGGCAAGGGGAAGAAGGAAGATGACGATGATGATAGTGATGACAGTGATGACGATGATGAGATGGGGGGCAAGGGACAGAGTCTGAGTCAGGGAGGGCCGCAGGGGGCTGCAGAGGGGGCAGAGGGGGGCGAAATGGGTACTGAAGGCACCCCAGCTGCTAACTCTACCATAACCATGATCTTTTGAGATTAAAGGAGTTTTTGTACATATATGTTTAAAAATAGCCTCATGGAAGGCGAAAGAGATGTTCCACTTTTTTGAATTCTTTTCCTTCGAAGCTCACGAGATTGTAAAATATGTATTTTAATTTAGCAGTAGGTTGATTTGTGTATTGAATAAATACGTTATCCAATGATGCAATATTTTCTGTTCACTGTCAAATGTAAATGTTTACCTATTTCACCCATGATTTCCTCTAGTAGAAGCACCATCAGTTTGTTTCTCCCAGCAGCTGAGGCATGTTTTGTAATTAAATATTACTCTTATTATATTGATTAATTATATATTTTTTAGATATGGAACAGCTGATTAATAATGTAAAACGCGTTCCTGGTCGTTATAATGGGAAACGAAAAATATAATGTACTTACCTTATACTCGTACAGTATTCCAAAACTTACCTATAGAATATTGAAGACAAAAGTTCACCGTCATATTACGGCCGTAATTTAGCGGTCACCGCTCTAGAAACATTACAGTATAATTGATTGGTTAAAAATTAAATTTTCAAAAATGGAGACTTTAAAAAAAAGGTTATTTGGCTATGCTAGTGCTTTTTGTGCGAAGTGTAAACAAAGTATTTGTAATCACTGCACAAATATGTGACCATAACGTAGTACAACATTAAATATGTATTAAGTTTCTTTAATTTCCTCTTGTTTAATATTTTACAGCTCATAAGAATGCGTTCTGAAGTCAAAGAACGTCATCAGATTTGTTTTGATGTCTTTTAAAATTCTTTTACCACGAAATAACTGAAAAAAGTTAATAAAAAGAAGAAGCGGACTTTTCCAGCCACTTTTTCCAGAAGTAGCTGGAAGAGTCCTTTTCTTCTTTTAATTAAATTGCTCTCCGCCACTACTATGAACCATTGAACCTTCAAACTAACAATTGAAAATTGTTTTGTATTGCACACGATTCTTACTAATCTGTTCGCTCATGTTTTAACCTACTTTATACATTTTCGTTTGGAGATAAATATTTTCTTGATGCTATCTCCATTTTGTTCATGGTATTTATGAATATTTTCTTACTCCAACTAATAAAAGTGTAACAGAAAACTATTGTTAAGAGTAAATGTTTAAAAGTAAGATTAAACGAAAACCCCAGGCCGACACGCAGCTAAGCACTGAAGCGCCGCTTGCATGAGTGAATCGAATTTACTCTGCAATTTGTTATTCCATTTGTTAGCAATTCGCTAATTCACAGCCTCAGCCTGGCCTCCTGCATGAATTTACGGGGTTTTATTGGAAGCTATGCTACATATAATGAAAGGCCGTATATTTTATTGAAATAACATTGGAATTTCAATAAAATCGGACCATTTATTCCGCTGTTATAGCGAAAAAAACTTTTCTGGCCGCCATTTTGAAACGACTTGACTGATTTTTAATAATTTGCAGTATATTAATGTATAACAATAACATATATAATTAGTTTTAATTGGATGTCTTCAAAATCGGACCAAACGTACTGTTTTAGATAATTAAAGCTCCTTTTTGGTGAAAAGCCTCCTCCCCCAAAGGGTACTTTCGATGGTCCGATTTTGCTGACTAACAAACTTGAGTGAGATTTACAAAAGGAACATTTGTACCAAATTTCATGAAAATTGTCAAAAAATGCGATCCGTAGAGAGTACACACATAATGTAATTATTGAACCAAGTTGTATTTGTTATTTATTAGTCTTACAAAACCAATGAATATACACGGTTTGCGATGCAAAATGTTTTGTAATTTTTACAATAACATATTTTATTATTATTATTATAGATTAATCATTACACGATAACACTACCGGTTCATTTGACAAAGCTTCAATTTTATTGGATGGTTGGGTGAGTACTTATTTCCTAGTCCAGTGAATCCAACGAACTTGATTATCAGAAATACCTTCCGGAATCCAACATCAACTCAATAATAATACCGATGATCAGTGAACGTAAATTTGAAATGTGGGCGGTAGTTTAAACTGTATAGGTCACGAGTTTGGTGGTTTAAACCCTAGTTTACGTGTTTAGTGGTTTAAACTTTGGACTAAACAAGTCTTTAGTCGGTTTAAACCCCTCTTCAATACGCTTCAACCTTTCCCATTGTCTGGAGCTAAGCTGATTTAGTCTACGCTTTTGTCTGATTCAAAATACACAACAGTTCATTTCTATATTTAACTAAACCATTGTGTTTACAACAAGTTATAAATACTGTATAAAGCTTTTTCCAACTATGTTAATTTGTCTGGCAAAGAGTTGATGCATATTATGTAGTAAAGTTCTATAGTAAATTAACATAATCCTGCCAATCAAACAACAAGCTCAATGTTGAAAACTACTTAAATACAATCTATAACATGTTTAAAATAATTATACATTTATTTACAGTTCAAAAGTCAAGTACCTTAAAGTTAGACACAATTATTATGGTTTTATTACTAATATGGAAACTCAGATCTAAACTTTTACTGTCGAATCTTATAAACAGTGTTATTATATTTAAAGTTTATACACGAGAGGAACTTCCTGTTAAATTAAACACGTTTCTATTTAGGATTTGTATGATTACTTACAAACAAGAACCCTACTTGCTTTGTGTTCAGACAAATACATAATGATACAAAATTAATACTGTGTTTGATAAAGATTATTCAACTACTATCCAGAAATATTCAGGTTCGAGCTCGAATAATAATTGTGAAGAAAATTATTCATTATTCAAGGAATTGATTTCGTACAGACTCAGCTCTAGAGCGGAGAGGGTTGTTGTTAATTAAAAACTGCATCCAACAATAATTATTTTGAGCTCAACAAAAGCAAACTTGTTGTCTTGTGATATAATCTACTTAGCACTGGAAATGATCACTCTTAGTCTTAGCGGGAAAAAAAATACCTTTTTCCTTCAACTTCTGTATACAGTACTTGTTAATCAACAATTTGTCGCTAGATCATATCTCCAAGGCATGCCGCACTTCCCTATACAGACATGTGACATTGGAATAGGATTTACTGTACAAGAGGTAAGCATTACTGAGAACAGTAACGGGAAATGCAAGCGAGTGAGTGTGACCTTGAACAGTTGAGTCACGTGACGTAATGGAGTGGGCGTGGCCTAACCTTGGTTATGAGTCATACGCATGCGTATTGTACTGTTAGAAGCTGCGCAGTCGTGCTGTATGCAATCTGCGTACAATTTCTGCTGCAAATAAATATGCTGTGCTTTGTTGTTGTAGTTGTTTTATGTGTTTTTTAATTCACCACTAAATTAACGATACTCTATTATTTGTTTCACATTCTAGTTTCAGCTACGATATAATTATTCATAATCTAAGTGATATCAAACTATAGGTACTGTATCAATTTATTTATGAAAGTGTTTTATGTTGTTATTATATTGGTCATGCAAGAAACTGCGAAATGTAAGCCAATTCAAAGACATCACTTGTTATTTTTCGTGTTTTGAAAATGTATAGGCCGATTTGCATCCATCTCCATGAGAAGAAAGAAACTATAAATCAAATGATATATGATTCTAAAATATTATAAATATGATATATGTGTCCTAAATACTTATTAAAACTATCACATATGCAATAATTTTGATGTTCCAAACTATTTGTGAGAACATTGCGTTATCGATTTGTATAAAAACTTAAATAACTTTGTTCTAACACAAAGATTGTTTTTGTAAACAGTGTGTAAGTTTGTAAAATGAACGAAACAATAGAGTCTTTATTATTAGTGATACAATAATCCTACGCCTATATAGTAAGATATGTAGCCAATAAGAATACGGAAATGTCAAGTATGCATTGAGTTTGAGCGAAATTTATGCACTGTAAGAAATAAATCCACGAGATTGACTTTCATGTCTTCGCTTTACGATACAGCTGATCAACTAGCAGTATATTGAGAGGTGGAGTGGGGAGGAAGGGCGGTAATGGAAAGAAATAGCTTCTTTAATCAGCTGTTGCTGTCCAAACAAACAGCGTCTATGAAAGGATTGATGTTACTTTTAAAGTTTATACAAGATGAAAAAGTGGGCATTCAATGAACAAGATGACGAATAAAGGTGTATATATTATTGTGAACTACAGTGAGTTTGGAATACTATTGTGGACGTTTTCCATCGTTCGTGAATGAAAACACAACGTTTCGGGATCTGGAATCTGATCCCGTCTTCAGATGGAAAGTAACCGAAAACATAACACAAATATTAGAAAATGAACTAGCCTAAAGTAATCAGTAAGCTGACCAGTTAGCGTAAGGTCTAGCATAAGCCTACGTTTATAAGCTAGCTCGTTTTCCAATGTTTTGTGTTATTGTTTCAGGTGACTTTAATTTGAAGACGGGACCAGATTCCAGAACCCAAAACGTCGTGTTTACCTTGTTCACTAAAGAAGTAAAAGTGTGTATAATATATAATAATATTTCAAACTTGTATTATTATTTACTAAAGAAATTTGAAGACAAAATGTTTGGACCAAATCGGGACTTGAACGATTATGCTGACCACTACACCATCCGGCCCAACTTAACTCATAGTATTAGAAATTCTACTATCCTGAACAGGAAAATTGAAAGTATTCGGGAAATAATTCGGTGTAAAAAACTTTGTCCATCGGAACTATTCTTTTACTATGATTCTGTTTTCGTGGCGTGTTGTTTAAAGCAAAGAAAAATTTGTCCCGTCGAAGCATACAGCAGGAACGAATAGGTACAAGCAGGTTGTTAATGATAAATATTTCAAAGTCATGTTTTGAACTTTGGAGTATAACTCACTATATTTTTATGGAAAGTATAACCTGTTTCAGGAACAACTTTAAAAGATAAAAAACAAAGTAAGTAAATAAAGGCTACACGTTTAAAATATAAATAGTTCAAAAATATAAGAGAACAAAACTATACCCAATATCGTATTGGCTCTTATAAATTCGACTCTCATCTGATTACACTATCGAGAAGTGATTTCCCTGTCTCACCCACTCACACTGCTTAGGGTATTCATGTAATGAGGTGAGCTTCTCGCTTTGGGCGTTAATCTACACACTGTCATGTATAGGAAGACATTATCAGCTTCAATAGCAGTATAATGTAGTGTTGTTGCATGTGACAGTTACTTATACCCAACAAGACAACCCATCAGAGTAATTTGCTAATCGAACTTGGTGATTATATTAATTAACATCAATAAGCCAACTTCATCCGGAGCCGGTATAGTATATGAGCATATGCGCGTGAATTAGGAGCTTAATTATCAAATAGTATTAATTTTGGAATATGTAATATGTAGCTTTCGTTTCAGGTACTGCAATTTTCAATTTGAGTAATTATCTCAAATGTAAATATCAACAACTTTTGATATAATTATTGTACACAAGCAAAATGGTTTGAAAAAAATGGTTTGTAAAATTAATAGTTCTGAATTTTGAGTATTAATAATCCAAACTGTAATTAAATGCAACCAACACACTAACAGTTAATTACATTAACCAATATAAGTTGAAAGGCTTAATAAATAAACTCAAATCATAAATAATATCTTGTTTAAATAAGAAAATACAAAACGGTAGGTTAGTTAACAGAACATATTTTACACTTTATAAATCCAATCGTAATCCAACCACAGTTTATATCTTAACATAAATCTCAGATAGGTGAATCAAGAAGCTCACAATATTGTTCTACATCGACTACGAGATAAAACCTTGCCCATTTTTTATATGTGTGAGGGAGCTCTTCCTAACCTCGCTTAAAAATACATTTTTATTTCAGTAATTCATTTGATATTGAAATGACAATAGTAAGTTTGTTTAAGGCAAGTAGAAGTGAGTTAAGTAAAAAATTGACTATGGTTTCAATTATAGGTTCTATTAGTGTATAAACTTATTGTTTGACAAATGGGGACTATCAGCTTGTTAATTTAACACCTTAGTAACTGATCGGCACGCATCCTAACCATATTAACCTTACAGAATTCTTTTTCGCCACTTGACTCTTATCGGCTCTCTACACCCAAACACAATCTCCCTGTCTAGTGGTGAGCCCTGAGAGGAGGCAGATGGTGCTCGTTGACAGTCTCGTGATGGTTGATGGCGTGATGGTGTTGCCAGTCTTGTTTGATGAACTCAGCAGCACGCTCACCGATCATGATGGCGGCAATGTTGGAGTTGCCACTCACACTCAGGGGAGCCACACTCATGTCAGCCACTCTCAGGTGCTTGAGCCCGTACACCTTGAGCCTGGGGCTGACCACGGCGTGAGGGTCGGTCTCAGGACCCATTTTGCAGGTGCCGCTCGGGTGGTGGGAGGTCATGGCTAGGTGCTTCAGTGCACAGCTGAACAATGAAAGAAAGGCATTTTTGACAATTTACACATGATTTAAGCGTTGGGGAATTGTTCTGATAACTAGTTGTAAGGCGTTTTGTATGACTTAATGAGTTTATAGGTCTCCTTACCAAATACCACGAAGACAAATATGATTAGTAATAAATTTAACGAAAATGACAAAGGTAGTTAGAAAGAGATACACCAATATTACTAGAAACGGTACTTGAACGATTATGCTGACCACTACACCATCCAACCCAACTGAACTCATAGTATTAGAAATTCTACCATCGTGAACAAAAAATTGAAAGTATTCGGGAAATAATTCGGTGTAAAAACTGTGTCCATCGGAACTATTCTTTACTATGATTCTGTTTTCGTATGCGTTGTTTAAAGCAAAGAAAATTTGTCCCGTCGAAGCATACAGCAGGAACGAATAGGTACAAGCAGGTATTAATGATAAATATTTCAAAGTCATGTTTGAACTTTGGAGTATAACTCACTATATTTTTATGGAAAGTATAACCTGTTTCAGGAACAACTTTAAAAGATAAAACAAAATAAGTAAAAATACAACATACGTTTAAAAAAAAAAATAATATAAGAGAACAAACCACCTATATTGGCTCTTATAAATTCGACTCTCATCTGATTACACTATCGAGAAGTGATTTTCCTGTCTCACCCACTCACACTGCTTAGGTATTCATGTAATGAGGTGAGCTTCGCTTTGGGCGTTAATCTACACACTGTCATGTATAGGAAGACATTATCAGCTTCAATAGCAGTATAATGTAGTGTTGTTGCATGTGACAGTTACTTATACCCAACAAGACAACCCATCAGAGTAATTTGCTAATCGAACTTGGTGATTATATTAATTAACATCAATAAGCCAACTTCATCCGGAGCCGGTATAGTATATGAGCATATACGCGTGAATTAGGAGCTTAATTATCAAATAGTATTAATTTTGGAATATGTAAAGCTTTTCGTTTCAGGTACTGCAATTTTCAATTTGAGTAATTATCTCTCAAATGTAAATATCAACAACTTTTGATATACATGTACACAAGCAAAATGGTTTGAAGCACACATAGTTTTACATAAGAGGTGTGTAGTGTTTATAAAATAAATAGTTCTGAATTTTGAGTATTAATAATCCAAACTGTAATTAAATGCAACCAACACTAACCACAGTTAATTACATTACCAATATAAGTTGAAAGGCTTAATAAATAAACTCAAATCATAAATAATATCTTGTTTAAATAAGAAAATACAAAACGGTAGGTTAGTTAACAGAACATGTTTTTACACTTTATAAATCCAATCGTGATCCAACCACAGTTTATATCTTAACATAAATCTCAGATAGGTGAATCAAAAAGCTCACAATATTGTTCTACATCGACTAACGAGATAAAACCTTGCCCATTTTTTATATGTGTGAGGGAGCTCTCTTCCTAACCTCGCTTAAAAATACATTTTTATTTCAGTAATTCATTTGATATTGAAATGACAATAGTAAGTTTGTTTAAGGCAAGTAGAAGTGAGTTAAGCAAAAAAAATACTATTGATTCAAATATGGTTTCAATTATAGATTCATTAGTGTATAAACTTATTGTTTGACAAATGGGGACTATCAGCTTGTTAATTTAACACCTTAGTAACTGATCGGCACGCATCTTTACCATATTTTTCGCCACTTGACTCTCATCGGCTCTCTACACCCAAACACAATCTCCCTGTCTAGTGGTGAGCCCTGAGAGGAGGCAGATGGTGCTCGTTGACAGTCTCGTGATGGTTGATGGCGTGATGGTGTTGCCAGTCTTGTTTGATGAACTCAGCAGCACGCTCACCGATCATGATGGCGGCAATGTTGGAGTTGCCACTCACACTCAGGGAGCCACACTCATGTCAGCCACTCTCAGGTGCTTGAGCCTGTACACCTTGAGCCTGGGGCTGACCACGGCGTGAGGGTCGGTCTCAGGACCCATTTTGCAGGTGCCGCTCGGGTGGTGGGAGGTCATGGCTAGGTGCTTCAGTGCACAGCTGAACAATGAAAGAAAGGCATTTTGACAATTTACACATGATTTAAGCGTTGGGGAATTGTTCTGATAACTAGTTGTAAGGCGTTTTGTATGACTTAATGAGTTTATAGGTCTCCTTACCAAATACCACGAAGACAAATATGATTAGTAATAAATTTAACGAAAATGACAAAGGTAGTTAGAAAGAGATACACCAATATTACTAGAAACGGTACTTGCCTCTAATATTCTTGTATTAACAAAATTTTATTTTTAAGATATTAAAATATGGTTTATATAGAAAAAACACCAACTATGGAAATTCTTCTACTTCAGACAGAAATTTTGCACTAGCTGGACGTACTTTCAGTTTGTATGAATTTAAAAATAATAAGAAACTGCAAAGTTGTTTGCAAAACTATCCGCTGTTGATTTATATCAAGGCACAATGATAAAATGCTTCTAGATTTCAATTCCCAGACACGTAAAATTATCCTTTTGTTCTTGATAAATTTAAAAGCACATCGAGCCATAAGCATGAGCATGCGATTTGATACAAGAAAGCCCATTAAGTCTGCAAAGTTGTTTGAAAATCATGATAAAGTCAGGATGTGACTTACCCCAAGTACTCAGGAGAGGGTGGAGCGTGCTCCCTACACGCGGGGATGTCAGCGTAGTGAAGCTCCGCTCCCATCTCCTTCATCCCCTTGGTCTCGGACAGCTTCGCTGCGAACGTGATTCCATTCAGCAGCTTCTCTACATCTTCTTCATGGCTCAAGATATTTGGTAGAATCTCAACGTCGTCCTTAGGATGCGCACTGTGAAGTTCAACCTTGCCTCTTCCTTTAGGTCTGAGTAAAGCAGGAGTCATCACCATTACAGGAGATATTGAGTTTACTTTTAGATAATACTCTTGGATTTCAGCGATGATTCTTTTGGAATTCAGGAATCCGTGGAGTTCTGAAGAGTTTCTACCAAAGAAAGCTGGAAGAAGAGCAATGTCAGGATAACTATCCTTGTCAGCGTTTATGAAACCGATTGTTCTTACCGGACCAGAATGAGAAAGAGGGCCAGTAAAGTGAGTTAAGTACTCGACAAACGATCGGGTAATGTCTTCATAACGAATATGCGGGAAAGCATAAAACAGACCAGGGAACTGCACGTGGTTTTGAAGGTTCTTTCCAACTTCCAATAGACAGATGGGCTCGATCACATGTTTTTGTAACGCTTCTTGTTCGCCGATACCAGATAACAGAAGCAGCTTTGGAGTGTTGATTGCTCCGGCAGCCAGAATGACCTCTCTGGTAGCTCTAACCCTGAGGTGTTCTCCAGTGTGAAGTAGAACTTCAACTCCGTAAGCAGATTTGTTGCCATTCTGGATCAAAATTTGAGTGACCAACGCATGCTTTGAAATTTTAAGGTTTGGTTTGATATCACTCAAGAAAGCCTTGGCAGCACTACATCTTCTTTTGTGCCTTAGAGTACCTTGAATAACGAAAAGTCCGTCGTGGGCATCAGCGTTTACATCAGTGTGAGTATGGTAGCCAAGCTCCTTGAACCCTTTGGACATAGCATCTTCGAGCGGGGAAAGCCCCTCGTCTCTAATTGATTCAACAGTCAACGGACCGTCCTTACCGTGGAATTTTTCAACTGTTGGATCACTGATGATTTCTTTGGCTCGTATGCCTTCAGATTTCTTAAAGTAAGGCAGAACATCATGGTACCCCCATCCTTCATTCCCGTACTTCTCCCAATGATCGTAGTCTTCAGGATGGCCACGGACATAGTCATAGTACTGCAGAGTGTTAGACCCTCCGAGCACCCTACCCCTGGATATGGCACTTCTATGTTCTCTGAGTCCCAGGAACATTCCTTCTTGGGTGTGCGTCTTGTGCTGCCAGTCGATGTCAGAGTCCTGGTTGGCTGCGAAGAGTCCTGGAATCTCTGAAGCCATGGTCGGGTCTCCTCCAGCCTCCAGTAGAAGGATGTTCCAGTGAGGATTCTCAGCGAGCCTGCTGGCCACCACGGATCCGGAAGAGCCTCCTCCTACGACGATGAAGTCAAAGGCTTCCCCCTTGGTAGGGATGTGGTTTTCATACTGTGTATGATGGACTAGATCGCACTCTCCTTGTTGAATTTCATCATACATTCTCGATATCATGTGAGAGCTGACATCTTCCTTCCTGTAGCTTGAACATGGGCCGTGCCTGAAAAATACGACTCTTGAAGGGTGACTGTATCTCGTATAAAGTAGTTCTAAAAGTATAAAAGGTTTGTTGTATCTATTCTGATTATGTGGAGGAGAGGACTTACTTAATAACAGATACATACTTATACTATTATTATTATAGATAATATATTATAATTATAGATACTTATACTTATTGCAGAGTTCAAAAAGTTGTTATGGCAAGTTGTACTACTACGATAAATTATACAAATTCTTGTCTGCGATACAAACAGCTGAGAGAATATGTCATCAGCTGTTGTAATGATGACAAAATGGTTTATCTTCAATGCAATGCGAGAACTCCGGAGAGGTTACGTTACATGATACATTTTCAATTCAATTTGTCAAGATGCCTTCCTGCGAATTTACGGGGAACATCTATTTCATCCGCATATTTCATTACTTAGGCTTTTCACGCAAAGTGGGTTGTGAAGCTTTTATGTAACAACGCGTTTTCAAAAACAAAACATTTTTTTCAAACACATGTATTACCATTTAGAACAGCTACAACTGCTATGCAGGCTATGTGGTTATAACATAACAAAATATAACACACACGTGCCAGAGTGAGGACAGCTGTATATCATGTGACATGAGTTTATAATAATCATGGTAAAATTGTTCTTTAAAGCTGAAATCTATAGATTGATTAAGGTGTACGAGACCTATTACAAAACAGCTTAAGTATAGCTTAATGTATTAGCTTCCTTACGAATGTGTGCGTATTGTTCTGTGGCCTCCAGTGGGCAACACTAATGAGTCCTGACTTCAAAATAAAGAGGTGCCAACAACGACCTTTGTTGTTTATAGCCTTGCTTTCCAACCTTTGTTGAAAACGGATGTTTCCTTGAATCACTTCAAATGGAAAACTGGGGAGTAAAATTGCAACTAATACGTCATAAAGATAGTAGCATTGTAGTCTAACGTCACTACAATGCAAACAACGGTCCATAAAGTGTACGGCGTATAAAGTTATTTTTGTCATTTTGCTCTAAGAACAGCTGCTTTAGACAAATAACAATCTTTATTACAACAATATAAATTGTGTTGGTACATTATAATAACAACAAAATATAACCATACAAACCACTAGCCTTATAATACCAATAATTTTAAAACTTAATTCAATAATAAAATAACTATGAAAATTGTCCAGACTTTTATAGTAAGCGAGTACTCTAAGAACTCTTTCTATACTACAAAAAATAGTTGGATAAAAGATAGGTTTTTAAATTTGTTTTAAAATAATTTAGAATGTTGTGAAATAACTTACGTAAGGGAAGCTACTTTTGAAACAATAATATCCCCATTTGTGTGGTAACCGTTTAGATAATTCCAGTCTATGGTATTCAACTCTGTAGTTGTCTACTGACTGCGTACCATGGTTATGAATTTCATTGCCTTGTATAAGGCGGCATTTATCGAGGCAGAACATGATAGTTTCGTAAAATGTAAATTGATGGAAAGTAAGAATAATTGGTCTTTGAACGAATTTCGGTACGAATCTCTTAGATTAAGATTGTCTAACATTCAGATGGCATATTTATGTAAAACAAATATCCGACTTATTTTTGTTTTAGCAGAATTTCCCCATAATCATGTTCCATATTTTAGACGCGGATAAACAACCATGATATGGTAAACAACTATTTACAAAAAATTTCTCTGGAACAATAACTGTTAGGTTTCTGAGCATAAAGATTCATGTTGAAACTTTATTGCATACGTGTCGATATGAGAGTCCCAATTTAATTTTCTGTCTAGATTAATACTAAAAAATTGAAAATTTTCCTTCTTTGAGTTGGTTATTATTCAAAAGTACCAGTGGGCTTTCTCATTGTTAATGTGGCATCCAATACAGTTCAATAATCTTGTTTTACTAAGGTTATTTTGTCACTGCTGAGCGCCGGTACGGGAAAGTACCGGTGACACAGGGAAGTACCGGTGGAGACCAAATAAACGCTTGCACACACACACGGACACACCGATATTTTACCGACCGATCTCTGCAGTTTTCATCGTACCATTTTCAGAACACGTCGACTGCTCTATTGATTATGACTATATGTTTATAGTGCTTGTTAATTATAGTGTATAATGTAATGTTTGAAAATAATTTCATTTATTTTATATTTAATTAACTGATAATTAAATACAAGGCCTTGAAGACCCGTTGTGGATAAAGCCAGCATCTTTAAAGACAGAAATATGAATAGAGGTGCGTAGAAACTGAGCTCTGACTTTG
The DNA here is from genome assembly GCA_018831715.1 of Matsumurasca onukii. Classification (NCBI taxonomy): domain Eukaryota; kingdom Metazoa; phylum Arthropoda; class Insecta; order Hemiptera; family Cicadellidae; genus Matsumurasca; species Matsumurasca onukii. The sequence goes on along the minus strand of CM032058.1, from coordinate 76,271,609 downwards.
TAGAAATTAAATTGCAACATATTTATTTATATTAAAGTGAAAAAGTAAAACCAGCACCCTTGAATAAAATTATTTATGGCTTTGCATAACTCAGTTTGAAATTGTTACACACTTTTCCACAAACTGTAAAAATAATTTTGAAAACTAATAACACGTTTGAAATGTAAAAAATGTTCAAATATACTATTTAAATTTTGTGTGTTAAAGTTCTTTTCCCTCGGTCCCTTGTGTCAATGTTGATACATCATTTTTTTTATATATATATTAAACAAATTTATAATAAATTTGTACATAATACAAAGAATCACGTCTACATGTTATTTCTTTTATACTAAATACAAGTACAAATAAGTTAGAAATACAATTAAATTTATTTTAGTACAATGGTGCCAAGAAAATGTTTAATTTTTCTTCTAAAAATTAATAAGTTATTGATATTCTTTTGGGAGTTTAACATGGGAAGTTATGCAACGCTGTGTTATTGTTACATATATATTAACGCACTAAAATGGAAACACTGTTTCCCTGAAGAATAGGAACCATTATTACCTAATTAACAAAACACGTAAAAACGTCCTTACATTTAGAACCTTCACCGTTCAAGTTCTATGTTCTTATAGGAAAACCAAGTTTTAAATTACCTCATTTATAATTCGTTGGTTGACGAAATTACATGGAGTTTATATGTAGCAGCATCATTAGCTCTACGCCTCCAGTGAAAAACTATTGTTCATTTGAGGATATTAAGAGGTTTACAAACATCGTGTGCAGTTTACTCCGGATATAAACGGTGGCCAGTGCGGACCCGACACCGTTTGGCCGCCCGTTAAGTTTCCCTGGTTTAAAGAGCGTAATATTGTCATACGTTCTCTATTTTGATTGATAGGTTGAATCCAATGCTTGCACTTAATCGCATGGCGCTTAATTATTAATAATGACGATACAATAAACACATAGCAAAAACTCGTTTAGGATTCTTTATTATACAGTATTATTGTACCACGACAACTGACTATTGATTGTTTGACCGGTAAAATCCGGTAAGTGTGCAGCACCGGCTACCGATAAAATACCGGTCGATTTTTTCACCGGCCGTCCAAAGTCGGTGTGTGCAAAGTAGCCTTTGCCGAGTTTCATAGCCGTGAGATGATAGCTATGTCTAGGTGAATTCTTGTTTTTATTTTAATGATGAGAGTAACCAAATTTATACTATTAGTATTTCGGTTAGGGTTGTCCGAGTGTTGAGATCTCAGAATCTGGCTGGGTAATCAGATTGTTTGAATAGAAATGGTCCTTAGTGTGTGGAGGGTGGGAAAAACAATAAAATTATTTAAATTTTTATTTTTACGGGTTTTGAGGTCCCCAATTCCCATGTTATATATATTTTTTGTAAATATTTATTAGTAAATACCAACGGATTTGTTTGAAACTGAAACAAAAGCGGCACCGAGGCCTTAGGTCGAGGTGCTTGGTTCGCGAGCGAGCGCTGCCAGGGGGTCTGGGGCGTAGCCTCCAGCTGGCGCAGCTAGTTAATAATATTATAATTGTTATAAAAATATTTCTTGACCACTATGAAAGTAAGCCACCAAAAAGGGGCTTCTAGCCAAAATCACGTGATAGGTTTCATTTCATTTCATCAGCAAAATCGGTTCATAAATCTAGGTTATGGCTGCCATTTAACACACACCCGACTAGAAACGCCATTTTAGTGTTGATACAAGTTTGTAAAATATTAACTTTACTGTTTAGAAGTGTGTGAGTATTACAATTAACTTTAATAACTAGATTTTATGTGAATATTTCTAACCTTTAACGATAACTTTAAGTTAACATCTCCTGTAGAGGCTAAATAACAATAACAATTCGTTTAATGTCAATTTTTACAATAAGTATTGTTTTATTGACAATATACTAAGTACCACAAGTAAGACTTTAGCCTAATTAAACAATTGGATTATGGAACTTTACCTACCTACAAACTCTCTAATTGTATAACACGAATTTTGGGCAAAATAATTTATGAGTTTGGATTTGAATTGGTTTGAAAAATAACTTTTAACGTTGTCAGGAAGTTTATTGTATAGAATTCTACCGGCTTCAATAGGAAGTTTAAATGACTGAAAAGCTATTTTAAAATCTATTAGCATTCAATCCACGTAAACCCTGAGAGTGAGAAGTAATCGTTTCACAACCCAATTCCCATTGGTTTTATGCAGAGTGGTTTCTGGGTCAAGTCGAAGAGCTCTATCCGTCTTAAAAACAAATCGTTTGGAAGAGATCAATCCGAAACCCCCACTCGGAAACTAACCTTTCAACTTTTAATCTACCACTTCCAACTTTTAATCTAATTGTTATAATCCACATACCCCTAGGAGTTTACTTGGAATTCAACCTGTTTTTGAAATGAGAAGAGACAAAAACGTTACATACCTAAGTTTTGATACAGATCAAAATAGATTTGTCAAAATCTTCGGGTTTGCATGAGACTGTTTATGTACTTAAATACTGTAAAAGTAGTTTTTGTGCTCTATATCTGAGAGGACTATTGGTTATAACCTCACACAGTAAATAAAGACTTTTTCCATTTCATTTCACTAAAGAAAACTACTAAAGATAGTTCAAATATAGTTCAATATCAGAAGTGTATACAGTATTGACAAACAATATTAAACCTCGTCAGTGACCCATTTAATTAAAACCAAAGATAAAAAAATTAGTAACGCAGAAACGGAATGTTAATCGTAAATACAAACAAAGTACAGTAAAATTAGTAAAGTCATTTTTACTCTATATTGCAATATATTATGGTTTCAAAAATATTCCTCAAAATGTACAGTTATCGTAAGTGATTTAACACGTTATTTGGTGTATTGAATAACTGAATTGATGCCATTTAATAACTGATATAAAAAGGCTTTTCTTAAGATTTCTAAAGTAATAGGTAAAAGAAGATCCCATTGGAAGAAGTTAAAAAGAAGGAATAAAAGAAAGAAAAATGAAATAAAGGTACAACAGGAAACAAAAAGAAAGAAGGGAGAGAAAATGAAGAAAACAAATGTCATATTCCCGTCAAAAGATATATTAAATCACATAATCTATTGTCATCTGGTAAACTTCACTAGTACTGTAAAAAGAAAAAACTAAAAAGGCCCAGCAGCATTGATATAGGAGCCGTCAGCCTGAAAAGCACACTATACTTGATAAAACGCTTTCACAAACCTCGTTCACTGTACACTATAGTTTCAGTAGTTATATACTCGAACTAACTCAAACTAATAACGCAATATAATTTATGCGTACATTAGTTATCTAGGCAGAGAAAGAACGAACGTGAAAGTATAAAATAGTAAACAAATGGTTCATGTATTTTTAAATGTGGTAGTAAGATATTTTATTGTTTTGTTTAAAATCCCTAACCTGGACAAGGATTGTTCCATTTACAAAAATAAACAGCAAGCTCAAGCACAAAAGTTCATCAACGAAGAGTGAGAGTGTTATCAAGAAGTATGAAACATTACGAGGTTTCTGAGCTGTTTCTCCTCAGGGGGTTGTGGCCTGGCTCTCTCGTGCAGGCAAGAGAAACCACACAATTTGTAGACCTACACCGCGTAACTCACACATACACACACACTTCACGATATCACAGCCACAAACACAATATTGACAAATAATCAACATGAAATAAATAATTATCAAAGCCTACTATACACACTCTGTCCTTAAACAGTTTAAAATACGCCAAGTATCATTTTTACGAAGGTTATGTTTTAGATGGTTTCCTTTTTATAGGGTCTTTGTCTTAATTTATTGTTGAATATAAGAACGTTGTGTTAACTTTATGTGATGGAGTAACTGAAAAAGTGTTGTAGGGTGTAGTTTTCTAATTCTTCAGCTTTGTATTTGTTTTTGAGTGGAAGGTGCTCGACGCAAATTACGTCGAACAAACTTTGGAATGTTTAAAAAACATTCCTTAAAAGGGTTTTACAAATAGTTAATTTTCAAAAGTTAATGTTCGGGGCATTTAAACTCACCCCATATTTTCCGCCGTGGGATGACTCTCCTTCCCTTCTCGAGATCGAAGGAGTTTCACTTTATTACACCACTATAGAATAAAATATTAGTTTAAATAGATTTCAAAAAATGTGCGAGTATAATCGACTACTGAAACTGACAATGTTCAACTGTTGAAATATTATATTATATTTCTTTACTCGTGCCGAAAGTGGCACTTTTCCAGCTAATTAGGAAAGTTAACATTTATAGTATGACGGGGAAATCTCTTTTACGTGCGAGGCAAAGCCGAGTACGTGATAAATTTTGAAATTCCTGAAAATACACTTTCAGGATAAGTTAAGGACGATGATTTCCATCATTATGCAACATTATCCAACTAAGCCAAGTATAAATTTTGGTTTGTCCTCTACTTTTTGGGTTCTGAAATGCACACACAACACTCGCTTTAAAAAAAGTTAAAGTGATTACTTTTAGTTGAAACTTTTTATACACTGAAAAACGAACTCTTCAATTACCGTAATTCAACCCCCCAGTCAGTTACTGTCTGGTTAGTACCTGCTCAGATTACTTTATACTGGGGTACATAAAAAAGGAGTTGTTAACAGAAATACTGGGCAGCTTTGTAGTTGTCCAGATGTTGAACACGCCCGTTCCCACCAGGGAGGTTGGATCAGATATCATTTTAGGGGATGCGGCAGCAGGGTAGACCGCGACTTCAGGAGAGGCTTGCCATAATCTTGGGGAACGGCCTCCGAGTGTTGGCAAGGCTCTCCATGTCTTGGGATTAGAGTCCACAGTGGTTGTCAGTGGCTTGCTTGTCGCACACTCTCATGATTGTCTGGTCAGCCGAACCCAGTCCCATTCCTCCTGAATCCAGACTTCCTTCCATTTCGGTGGTAGCGCAATATGATCAACAGACTAGGCAGACGTGCCTAAGGGTAACCAGTCCCTGACCACTTGATCCCCTCAATCTAACATCTAACCGTAATTCAAAACATAGCCGATACGTAGCCACAAGTGCTATGGTGAATTTTAGCGAATTTGCAACAAAACAGAACAGTTTTCATTCATCTATTTTGAATCAAACGAAATTATTTATACAATAAAACAAAAACACATAGTTTTTGATTTATTACAATTTTTAAGGATTTGCCTTACTTCGTGATTTGTATAGCAAACTAAGAACAGTTGTTAATAGTTGTATTTGTTTTGAAATAAGAAAGTTGTTTACTTTCTGTATCGTAGGAAACCTAGGCTAGTAAATTAATATTGTTTATTACATAAACAGTGATATTGAATATACTATTGCCAACATGTAAAGTGCTCTGAGTGTCAAAGTGAAGATATTCTGACTAAATAATTAAACTGAAATAACTTTAAAACGGTAGATTCTGAGTTGTTTTTTTTAATTGAGAAAGTAAAACTCTACTATACAGTATAAATGTGTGTAAAGTGTTGCTCATAACTGCAAACCACACCTTTACGACGTTTCCTTCTCTTTGTGGGAAAAATGAATTGCTATATTTTCAAAGAAAATTCACCAACAAGCAAAGTTGTTAAAAGCACAATTTTAACTTTTTACGTTCATATGGAAATGTAGAAAACACTAGCGCCCCAGTGGCGAACCCCCGCAATGCGGAAAATAAGAAAATGTTGTTTCCTTTGTGGTGAACATGTTTACAAGTTTTTCGAACAACTTGAAGAAATAACCCGGAAACAGCTGTTCTTGAACTAAATTTACGAATGTAAACTTTCAGTTTTAGGGCCACACATTGCAAATAATAACTATAATTTTAAATGTTTTACATTTTTCAATAAAAGTACCTAAGGTAAAAGGAACAGCTGGAAAGCTTTTCGTATTGAGGGCAGGGTCAAACAAACTGTGAAAGCTTTTCCCTATTACTTTGAAAGTCAATATTGTTAAAAGTCAACGAAAACTAAACGAAATATTTTATACAGGGCGTTACAGACCACCTGCTCACTATTTTACAAGTCAAACGCGATCGTTTCAGCGTATTTATTAATTTGAAAGAACTATCACTTAACGTGGCATTTTATTTGTGTAATACAATTAAACTTAAGTAATGAGTAGTTTTGAATTGTATTTTGTGTTGTTTTTCAATATTTCGATCTACAGCTCCGATAACTTCTGAATTTAGTTTGGTTTGTTTAGAAAGGATATACTACTGTAATACTCATAAATTACCTGAAAAGACAATTTCAGGACAAGTTAAGAACGATAGTTTTCATCATTATGCCAAGTTATCCAACTAAACCAAGTATACATTTTGGTTTGTCCTCTACCTTGTGTTCTGGAATGCACACAAAACACTTGCTTTTAAAAAGTTAAAAGTGATTACTTTTAGTTGAAACTTTTATACACTGAAAAACGAACTCTTCAAGTACCGTAATTCAACCCCCAGTTAGTTACTGTCTGGTTACTACCTGCTCAGATTACTTTATACTGGGTACATAAAAAAGGAGTTGTTAACAGAAATACTGGGCAGCTTTGTAGTTGTCCAGATGTTGAACACTCTCCGTTCCCACCAGGGAGGTTGGATCAGATATCATTTTAGGGGATGCGGCAGCAGGGTAGACCGCGACTTCAGGAGAGGCTTGCCATAATCTTGGGGAATCCTCCGAGTGTTGGCAAGGCTCTCCATGTCTTGGGGATTAGAGTCCCCTAAGTGGTTGTCAGCTTGCTTGTTGCACACTCATGATTGTCTGGTCAGCCGAACCCAGTCCCATTCCTCTCCTGAATCCAGACTTCCTTCCATTTCGGTGGTATATCGTAGAAAAATCACCCTCCATAGGTGGTACCCCAGGGAGTGGTCGGTGTCTGAGATCAAAAGTATCAAAAAAGTATCAAAAAAGTATCAAAGTATTAAAGAAACCTAGGCTAGTAATTAATATTGTTTATTACATAAACAGTGATATTGAATATACTATTGCCAACATGTAAAGTGCTCTGAGTGTCAAAGTGAAGATATTCTGACTAAATAATTAAACTGAAATAACTTTAAAACGGTAGATTCTGAGTTGTTTTGTTTAATTGAGAAAGTAAACTCTACTATACAGTATAAATGTGTATAAAGTGTTGCTCATAACTGCAAACCACACCTTTCTACGACGTTGCTTCTTTGTGAGAAAAATGAATTGCTATATTTTCAAAGAAAATTTGCCAACAAGCAAAGTTGTTAAACGCACAATTGAAACTTTTTACGTTCATATGGAAATGTAGAAAAACACTAGCGCCCCAGTGGCGAACCCCCGCAATGCGGAAAATAAGAAAATGTTGTTTCCCTTTTGTGGTGAACATGTTTACAAGTTTTCCGAACACTTTCCGTCAACTTGAAGAAATAACCCGGAAACAGCTGTTCTTGAACTAAATTTACGAATGTAAACTTTCAGTTTTAAGGGCCACACATTGCAAATAATAACTATAATTTTAAATGTTTTACATTTTTCAATAAAAGTACCTAAGGTAAAAAGGAACAGCTGGAAAGCTTTTTCGTATTGAGGGCAGGGTCAAACAAACTGTGAAAGCTTTTCCCTATTACTTTGAAAGTCAATATTGTTAAAAGTCAACGTAAACTAAACGAAATATTTTATACAGGGCGTTACAGACCACCTGCTCACTATTTTTACAAGTCAAACGCGATCGTTTCAGCGTATTTATTAATTTGAAAGAACTATCACTTAACGTGGCATTTTATTTGTGTAATACATAATTAAACTTAAGTAATGAGTAGTTTTGAATTGTATTTTGTGTTGTTTTTCAATATTTCGATCTACAGCTCCGATAACTTCTAGGAATTTAGTTTAGTTTGTTTAGAAAGGATATAATACTGTAATACTCATAAATTATACTGAAAACTGAGTTAGAGCAATGAGACGAATATTCAAAATAAAAAAAATGCTCTTTTGAGCTAGTTTCCAAATTACTACTGCGTTCTACACACACCTATATATGACTGATTTAATATGCAAAACAACTAACTTTAGTTAATAGAATAATACAAGTTAGTCTAACAAAAGCTATATAGTACAGTATATGAAAGTTCATGATTTGCCCTTTGGATATCAATTTGACATCAATAACCAAAATGTTGTGTTGAGGGTTGTTACACCCCTGGACGTTTCGATGTAAAGCATTCATCGTCAGACGTCGTATTGTGTATCTTCATTTTTATCTTTAACAGCGAAGCCAATAGGCGGATTTTCAACCAAACTGCACGTCTGACGATGATGTCTTTACATCGAAACGTCCCGGGGGTGTAACAACCCTCAACACAACCTTTTGGATATTGACCAAGGTAACTAAAACATATTTTAAAGTTACTTTTCCGCACTGTAGTACTAAGATTGATGTTTTAAACTATATATTAAAAATTTAATTAGCTGGTTGATAGCCCAATTTAAAATAGTTTGATATCAAAGGTATTCTAAGGTTGCTTTTTGCAAAAGAATAGCAACATTAGTATGCAAAGCAATTAAATGAATCACTTATGATATCACAAATTATTTATTCCTATGTATGAAATAATCAGTCTTTTATGAAACGATGTAATGAGTATCATGAAGTAGTAGCAGTATTTGTAAAAGTAGCAAGAATGCTGAGAAACGAACAAAATGAATATTCCAGAATTTAGCATAAAAGAAGTAGACTGTGAAAACCAATTTCAGAGGCTACCTCCTTTTGTTTTCTCCACCGTATTTTTCAGATAATAATCTTTCGCATACAATTTGCATTTTGTTTGCGAATAGTGAATTTTATTAGGAAATAGAGCTATTCAACATCATCGCCAAAGAGCGTTGAAATGTAGACGTAACACGGTTTGCAGCTTTTAGCTTCCCAACACCACCTCCTGAGGTAAATGGCAACACTTTATATATATGCTCATATGACTGTGTGATCATATACAGATCGTATTTTTGTCAGATTTTCACGAAATTCGGTACAATCGGTCATTTTGTAAATCTATAGGTTGGGGCCAGTTAAATCGTCCACAGCTTCCCCATAAAAATGAGGCGTAGGCTATAAAAACAGTAACGCATTTTTATAGTGACAAAGAGATTTGTTTATACACATTAGTTGGTTATATTGTAAAGGTAAAGATAGAGCATTTTATGTGGTTGTTTGAAAGTTGTTTACTAACAAAGTGATGACGAAAACATAGTTTGACATTAATTAATTTACTATCAGTTTTAGTTTACGAGAAGGGCCGGAATGATAAAACCCACTCCGCCCAAAAGTTTTATTTTTGATTAGCGTTTATTAACCTAATAATAATAAATTATGTATGTGTATTTTAATTTTTTGTTTACTTTAAAGTTTACGATGGGAATTTAAAAGTAACGTTGTTCTATTGTTAAACGTAAAACTTGACCTGTTGTCAATTTATTTCATTAGGAAATAAATCGTTCTTATGAGTATTTTTATTTTTTAAAAGCTTATTTACGATTGAATTTAAAAAAGTAACGTTGTTCTATTGTTAAATTTAAAACTTGAACTGTTGTCGCAAATTTAAAAGTTTGTTGTTGACGGTGGGAGGATTTCAGAAGTTGAACTATTCCGAAACGTCGTGATCCCTTTTGTTCACTAACGATGGAAAATGTCTGCAGACGAATTTCTTTTTCTTTCAGTTCTTATTTTGTAAGAAATAAACACATTAAACTCTATTATTTACTTTTAAAACATACAATCTCTAAATAAAATATATGTTTCGAATGAGAACCATACCCATGTGCGAGCGTGGCTAGAAGCAGGAGCGCGGCACCGCAGTAGACCATGTCTGCAACAGCTGCAGCTACCAAGTCACAGAGTACTGCTCAGAGTACATAGAGGAGTGAAAGTGTTGTGTGTGAAGTTCAAGGTCAGCTGAGCAAGGTTCCTCTGTGCACTACCGGTACACAGAGTCTCAAGGCTGCAACAGCTGTTCTGTTCTGCGTAAGCTGCCTAAAACGAGCAACAATATACGTCCATGGGAATACTGAGGACACGCTGTTGTGGGGAACTTCCTTATTTCTCGTTTGATCGATCTCTGCGGGTGTGGGCTTCCCTCTTTCACTTTTGGAGACAAACAATATTTAGTCATCGGGCAGCTTCCTGGACTTGGGCTAATGGCTTCCAAAGTTAAGAAAGACGAAAGTTTCTTAAGATAGTACAGCTGTAATATATCACTGTAGTGTAATCGATAAGTTATTGCCTGTACGCTGTAAACATCACAAACTCATTTTTTATTAATGTAGCATGTAAAGCAATACATTGCATAACCAAATTATTTCAAACTTTTTAAAGCATTTCACTGTAGGTTTTTTGAAGTTCAATTATTACAATGGGATTCAACCAGCTGCCTTGTTAGATATGATTTCAAATATAATGATGGAATAAACTAGGCCTACTAGCGTAGCCTACTAGCTTTTTAGACCACTCTAAACTACTGTATAATGAATATTGCCTTAGAAATTCTCCGAAAAATGCAAGTTACTTGTTCTGACGGTCTTTCCCTTATGCTATAACTTACGATATATGATGATAATATGATGGTAGTACAGGGTGCCTTGTAGCCCTCACACCGTCAAATGAAGTGGTGACAAGATACATTTAGTAATTACGAACCCATACTGTACGTAGGAAAGGAGATTGGTTACACCTCACTTTGGTGCGGGTATGAGCCAACCCAAAATTTAATTGAAAAGCGTAATGTTACACAATCTGGTGTAAAGTTCTCAATTGCGTGAGGTTACACTAAAAGGGGTAACAATCAAGACCCCTGGTGTATTTGGTATATATAATTGTTTAACTTTGTGATTAAGGTTATGTTCAAAATACGAGTTTGTGGATACCGCAAGATTGCTTGCAACCTCTTAATTCAAGCGTAGAATACATATTACACAAATAAATCGTAAATGCACATAAATATGTAATTGTTGTTGTTCTTTTCATTTTGCAATTCAGTAGCCTGAGTGATAGTAGGTTAATGCTAATCTGTGTTTTGGTATCTTTTCGTTGTTTTATTTGCCCTATAGCAACTCGTCACAAATGCAGTTTGGTCTTAATAACAAAACCAAACTCTACAAACACTGGGCATCCACAGAGGGAATACTCCTACAAAGACCATTTTCTCGCAAAGATGACGAGTAACAAAAGAGCGAAATGAATAAATGATTTATTTTCCAATAATTAAAAAATAATTTAAAAAACTGGCTACGTTCGAAAAAATAACTGGCCACTTACACAGTGTTGTGTTCAGTTATACAAAATTTAAATTAATAGAATGTGTGCTCTAAATTTTTAAATTTGTAGTACTATTTATACTATTAAATATTAAAAGATAAATTAATAACTATAATACAACGAAACTTAAATAGCTAATATTACTTTGTGTTAATAACCACTTTTTTACTTTGTTACACAGTGAAAACTTATAGCGTATGTCTCGTCTCAGACGCTTAAGTGGTTGATTAAAAGGTTTGAGTCCTAAATATTGAAATTAAGGTCTAAACATTTCCCTATTTACTCTTAGTAATCTTAAGTTGCCTGTTCCTAAATTTTTCTGTATTATGAACTATAAATCATAAATTTCTCTATTAGCACTACGCAAAAAGAAAGTGTTTAACACTTTGAAAATAAATAGATGTTGAAAAGGCAAAGTGTTTAGTAATTGATAAAGAGGAGAGGAGCTTTCACATTTGGGTCTTCTTAGAATAATGCAATGTGCTCGTGAAGGTTCTGAGTGACTCTCATCTTTGTATGGACGTTTCGTAAGCCCTGCCAAAATAGGTAATACCATACAAGAGTTGAGAGTATATAAGAGCATAATATAATAATTTTTACAAATTGACAAAACATGTATTAAGAAATAAAATTGTCTAATGGATATTTTGACTTTGTTGTGCGGATAGATAATGTGCTTATCTTATTTTACACTTCCATCCAAGAATACAATTAGATACTTAAAATTACTACCTTTTCAATTTATTGACAATCACACATACAGTTACAATTAGGAGAGTGATGTTTTTTAAATTAAAAGATAAATCAAAACTGGTTAAATCAAAATTAACAAATTTAGTTTTGTGGAAATATGTTAATAGTCACGGTAGCGCTTGCCGTTTCGCGTTGCCTATGTTTACACGATGCGAGCCGTCTAAAGCACTGTAAAACATTATCAGACGATGATTTTAGAAACACAAAACAACAACAAAGAATTTAGTTAGCTTTAATATAAAAAATGTCAAAGGTTTCAACGTCAAAGAATTTTGAGTCATGCTCAAAAATAAAGCTCCAAAGTATTAAAAGAGGTATTAAAGAACCAAAGAAGTTATCGGTTCGGTATCAGTAAACGATTTAACACAAAGCCGTTCAAAGGAAATCTGACGATAAACAGGAAACAAATCAGAACTATCTTGGAAGAAAGAGAATACATCTTCAAACTTCGAAGGAGTGTGTTTCTATTGCTTTCGTGAGGGTTAACTTCAGTGTTTTTATCAGTTGAAACTAATCTCATATAGCCTACAAGTTCTTTTCGCTTTTACTATGGAAATCAAAGTTGAAATAATCATAAAGCTTGTAAATCAAAATTCGGTCCAACATGAAATTGTTATAAAAAAATATACCACCAGTCCGGTTTTTGTACTTAGGACTTTATGGGTGTTCTTTAAGTATGCAGAGTGGCTTACAACTAACTACTAAGCTTTGAATTTTGCTATTTAATGAGATACTATTTCGTAAGACATAGAGTCTGGTTCGGCCAGGTTGTGAGGCGATTACCTTCGTGAACACGACAAGGACGTGAAGTAGGCTATACATCGTTCTCTGTGTCATAAGTTGACAAGGGAGGATATGCAGTTGACATAAATTATTTGTTTCATTAAATGTATTGTAGCGCCATCGTTCACATCGTTATTGTAGCGTAATATTGCGCTGAACGAAATGACAGATTAAAGATTCATAAATGCAACATTTGTAACCCACGCTTACATTTGGATTGGACTTTATTTGTGACCGGGTTGAAGCAAAATGCTCTAGTGGTGGGGATTTTAAATTTGGTATAAAGTGTATGCCTTTTTGAACTTTCTTTTTAATAATTAATGTTTTTGAAAATATAGTAGATTGGGTTTTACATAAAACAAATTATAATATAATTTGGTTTATTTTATTTGAATTTAAACTCAGCACAACACGATTGACTTGCCTTCAGCGAAGCAACTTTTAGGTTTGGCGTTAAATGTATACGAAGCAGCCTTACTTTCGACTGCATATTTGTCATAAAATTGTACGTATACACATTTGTGATTGTATTTATTTTGTGTGAATACATAATGCTAAAGCTGAAATATATCGACATTGTCTGAACAAAGGATGGAGAAACGTAGCCGATGCATAGCCAAAAATGCTGCCGTGAATCCTAGAACATTTCCAAAATTGGGGGTAATTTACCGTAAATAGTTCCATTTGATTTGAAGGGAGAGGCTATGGAAATGTTCTAAGTTCAAAAAATAGTTTGCGAGTGCAATGAGTCCTCTGAGCATTTTTGAGGACCGTTTCTATTGATTTCGACATCTTAGTAGTATCCAAAACAATACATATGAAATGAAATGAAAAATGACTTTAGAGAGTCCTCTTTACCACTTAATCTGACAAATAGTAAGTATATTTTCAATAGGTTTACTAAATGTTAAAAGCCTAAAACTAAATTAAAATTAGTAGAAAGTAGTTGCAGTCAACGGTTCATCATAATCTTTACCATGAAACAATCGTAACAATAAACTCAAGCGTAAATCCCTCCAAAAACAGGAACAAGGTTGCGGTGGTAAGCTCGCGGGGTTTCCTAAAGGAAACGAAGGTGATACTTTTCACTTAGTGTTATTGTAAGCCGAGGTAACGAAGTTAATGTCCTCTCTTCAGACACGTGTACTTTCTCTTGCAGACTTTGCAAATTCACATAATATTGTTGAAAAAATCGTATCAACAATCTTGAAATCTAGTTACTGTAAATAGAAATGTAAAGTGTTTAATAGTTATCTACTTAACCTTTACTCTCTTTTCGTGAAGTTGGTCTATCATGATTACCTATCAATAAATTGTTTAACTGTATAAAACTAATTTTGTTGTAGAATATATATAATAAGTAAGAAATAAGCTGTATCATATATAATAATATACCTTACCAAATTGTAGCGTAATTCACTATTAATTTGATTTTTTAAAAGTAAGAACTAGTTTGTAGTATTAAAAAAGGTAAATTTTGTTTTGTTTACGAGGCGAAGTTAGGACTACAAAGTCCTCTCTACCACTCATTCTCGACCTTTACTTAGCGTCATCTTATAGTCACATTACAAATTGTAAGTGGTGACTGCGGTGACCGAAACCACAGCACCGGAGTGATGAGCGCCGGAGTCACGCGCGATACCAATCCGCCACGGATCCGCTAAATGTTTAGAACGATGAAAAAAGAGTCTACTTCAGAAATTTATGATACAGAACAAAACAATTTTGTTAAAAAAGCAAGCTACCAAGAGAAATGTCAATTGCTATTAAAGAGGAAATGCTCAAAACTAACAATTTCCAAAATTAACACTATAGGATTTCTGGATCGTTGATATGTTGATACATATCATGGTCTTCAACATAGCCAAATTGTTACATCTCGCGTATGGGAATTTGCGGTACGCATACGACTTGAATGTCAATAATTTGGCTTTGGGAACACCCGAGGACTGGCTTGGTTTGCGTCCACTGAAGCTGACAGTTTCACACACTGGAAGAGTCAAAAGGTCAGTAGTGCGTTCATGTGTGTTTTTCACTGTGAGTTGCGACTAAAAAAAATTGACAGTTGTGCAAAATGTAAATACAATTTGATGCCAGGATGTTTATGTTTACAATTTGCTTAGCCATATGGGTCGCCAGCCAAGGTACAAAAGCTTGACTGGGTAATCGCATCCTCAGTCAGGCTTATTGTGCTAGCCAACGTAGTGGGAAGGATATGACAAAGAAGAGCAAAGAAGAGACCGAGTCGGTCTTCGATCAGGATGACAGCAATAAGATAAATAAGCATTCTTTGCAGACATGGGCATTCTAAAGTCACATATAATTTTGACTTAAGAAGTCGATGATTAAAATAAAATGGATATTTTACACTTAAATAACTGACAACTCGTAACCTTACTTACAATTTACTACTAACGTCAACTCCGAAAACAGCGTCTTGAAGGTTTTGCTCGCGTCAGAAACATGCACAAATACGTTTAATTAAAACTTTCGTAACTTTTCCTGGCTTCATATAAGGTCTGAGGTTGAAGTACTTAACTTCGTAGGATATTAAACTTTCCTTCTCTCTGCCTCGTTTAATCTAAGTTTATTGTATTATGGCCAACCCAACGTAAAGAGTTAGCATGAACATAAATATATAACTGCATTGAATTTGTGAAGTTTGTTGTTGAAGATGGTAGAATTTCTGAGGTTGAAATATTATGGCGGACGTTTTCCATCGTTTTTAAGGAACAAAAAGAAAAACATGATGTTTTGGGATCTGAAATCTGATCCCGTCCTCAGGTAAGAAATAACCAAAATATAACTCAAAACATTACGAAATGAGCTAGCCTAAAAGTAATTTGCGTAACATGACCAATCATCCACCACTAAACAATTTTCTTTTTTGTTTGTTGGTTTTCCCCTTGATTTATTTAACTTTCAAACATCTAGTCTAGAAAATAATGCAATATGCACAAGAACGGTAAGAAACTAAAAGCAATTAAAGAACCCAAGCACGCGTCCACGGCCAGGAACAGCTGCTGTCCACCGACTAACTGGCGTCAGTGTTTGTGCTTACCATAATTTATGTTACCATAATTTATTTATGTTATTTGTTTTGAATTAAATACTAAAAGACTAGCAACTATTTACAAAGTTCTGACCAACTATTGAGCTAAAATTAGTTTATTGTCGTTCACCAAAGGCGTTCTGTTGTCATCTAAACTTCTTACGTCTGTGACCAGTTTTAAGCGAATTGACGGCGTCGGAAAATTATTTGAAATACAATTATTTACAATATTTACAGAAAATGTGAAGCTTATATCGGGCCCAAAAACGCCATCATGAAACTCGTTAGTAAAATTTTAAGTTTTAAACGATTACGTTGTGCAGTTTTTGAGCTACAGCGCTTGTGAACAGAAACACACACACACAGACAAACTCAAAGCACGTTGACCAGATAGTAGTGATCAGGGCTGGTCAACTTCAATGTTGTGTAGTGGGTTTGAGAGCTTTGGTCAGTTACTTGCCCCACCGCAAGACAGCACCACAGTCGCACTTTGTTTGCAGTTGCCATTTATTACAAATGAGAAATGTTATTTGCACATGTTGACAATTTTCAGAAGATGTGGAGCTTATATTCAATTCGATTCAAATAGCTTTATTGAATAAGGTACATATTTGTACATCTCAATCGTCATAGTAATAAATAAATAGGAGTAATAAATAATGAAAATAATTATGGACATTAGTGTCTTATATAAATAAATAAATACTAGGCTAGTTACAGTAATAGATTTACATAAATACATTAAATTTACATTTAAGTTACATTTTTATTTAATTTATTCCCTAAACAGGCAACCAACTGAATTTATGTGGCAACATCGCCCCAACATTGCCACAATAAAATTCGTCATCAGAGTAGAGAAGGTTGGTATGTAGCCATTTTACCACTTTCCCGGAACTAAGTCTGGTCAGGTTTTTAATGGGAGGTTTTTAATTTCAGTGGGAGGCAGTTAAAAGTTTGATAGCTTGGGTGGGGAATGCCATTTTATTTTTTGTGAGACGGCTCCTTTTCCAGTCTGGATATTCTGAGCTCCTCAGCGACCGTCCAGAGATACCTTCTCAAGTAGTGAACATTTCCTGTTCTTTCTTATATAAATCACACTCTCCAAGACGTACTGGCCGAGTCTGCCTTCGCCATTACGTGAAAACTGATTCGTAAAACTATTTCTGGTGCGCAGGCTATTTGCTTCGGTACGCTTTTAAACCGGATCTCACAAAAATGTGCAGCGCATTATGCAGAACCGGATTCTACATACAAAAGTAAGTCGAAAATGTCTTGTAACATATTTTTCACAAACACAAACACCTTGTATACAAGTATTGGAAGTTATACAAGCTCGATAGACAAATCCTTAGACATAAGTTAGAGCAAAAAGAAGTCTGATATCAGCGAACCTTCAGTTGACAATACAACAGCTTGTAGTACTTGACCCAACTAAACTGTAGACAACACTTTAAAGAACTTTGAAGATCTACTCTTTTTCTAAGATGTCTTGGGTTTGTTCTCTGCATTTACTCAGCTTTTCTTTGAACGATTTGTACTGGAGATTTTATGGTAAACGTTTGTAATATTCCCAGATATGGCTATAAGCTCTTCTAAATATAATCCGTTTGCTTTTGCGGTATACTTATATAACAGCGATGGCCGATTAAGCATTTAAAATTGTGAAATCAATTGAAGATATTAAAATTTCAAGAATATTTCGTAATTTGCCTTTCACGATCTCCTTAACAACGTTTAAACACATGGTTGTTTTATCGATACGTGGTTATATTACTCAAATAATTAGAAATGTGTAGAGGGGCTGTAAAGTTACACAACCAGCTGTTCTGAAAGGAGCTTGACTATAAATAATGGATTCTGCAAAGACTGAAAGTTACACAAAGTTTGTCAAAACCAACTTGAGACTTTCAATGTCTTATTGAAACTGCGTCTAACTTTTCCATAGTTATATATACAGGGTGTTTCAGAATTATATCTTAGGTTTCTTAGGTTTAACAGATCACTTGCCTAAAGCTACGAACATCAAGACATATGTTCCTGAACCTTAAAAATACTGGTAACCATTTTCAGAGTTTAAAAATAACCATTAAAAAGATGTCATATAACATTTTATTAAAATATGATTTTTCAACATATATTTTGGACGCTGACTAACTTGGAAAAGGGCAGAAAGATGAAAAGAAGAGATAAGTTATAGTAAAAAAGTTGTCACACAAAATAATATCTCAATACTGTACTTTCATTACTGTTTGACAAACATTGTCAAGACCAACACAAAGGTAAAGTAAAGAAAGTTAGAATCCTTTGACAAAATCATCAATGGGGTAATCATTGTTGGCTGCAACTTTGTATTAACAATATTCGTCAGCTACTTCTTGTTAATGGTTTGCTTGCTGTTTAGCTTCAGCTTGTTTTACATCGTTAAAAGATAATCTAGATAACTACTTGTATATAAATTTGACCATTGTTTTAGATCAACAGGTTTCAAGACATTGTACATTACGAACTAAACTTCGCAGGTTCGGTAGTTCAAACAAGTTAGTGAATTCGTGGATACAACATACTCGTATAGTTAGATATAGTTTGCCGAACGAAGCATTTGGAGCTTGAAACGCAGTTTCGGTCACATTTTCTGACCAATTTGCATGAAATTTGGCACAACTCTGCTTTGTACCAAAGAAAAACGACGTAAGTGTAGGGAATTCCGAAATGAGTTTTCAATTTAAGATGGTGGCCATTACACCCACGGTTAGGGGATCCGGTTACATTCTAGGCTTTTCGTAATCTACTAAATCGTCAAACGTTTCGCCCAAGCTGTGTATTTAGACGATTTTAGGGCTAAAAGTTCCATGGTTTCAGAACTACTGTATAATAGAAATGGTAACGGCTTACCATTACCGTAGAGATACAGTAGATAACGTTATGAGAGGTTTTATCTTCAAAGACGGCTGCATTGAAAATATCGTAATCTTGATCAAAAGGAGAAAAAGAAGAAGAAATAGAAGCTCTTTGTACTTGCCAGATTTACCTGATTTGTTCGTGGATAACATTTAAGTTTTCTTCTTGCAAAGCTTTGGATGTAAGTACTGAGAAAACACACATTTGTTGCTTGGTATTTAAATTTTAAATTAAAGGTTTGTTTACAATAATTTCGAAACCGCATGAATAATTTTTTTTTTATTGTAATATTTTTCTTCCTAAGGAAACATTACTTAAGCACGTCATTACATGTTTCTAAATCAGCTGTTTAAAGAGTTTGTTTTGATTTCTTTGAATTTTGACACTGACTTATAGTGAATCAGTGTACCAGCTGTTTCTTTGAAACTGCCGAGTTTAGAACAATTTTTACTTAATTGTGTTTTTATAATATTAAAATGTTTATTGACATTTATTTCTCATAATTATTTGCATCATGACAAAAAGTATCGTTCATAACTCCGCCCGAAAGTGTCTTTGTGACCTCCCGTCATTTGACCGGTGCAGCCGGTTAACTTGACCTCGTGTCAAAAAGTGTCACTTTTAACCTACTGATGAAATATACTATCGATTTTGTTTATAGTAGTATAGTGCTTATAATGATCTTTGATAACTTGTCGTAGTTCCAGTGACACAGTATTTCAAAACAAATCAAAGTGGTTTCGGGATTGTACGTGTTCTGTTGCAGTGAACTCGAGAGAGGAATGTTGAGAGAAAACTTGCTTGCTAGAATGCACATGTGTTTGTTCTTGACATTTCTTTCCTCTTGTGTGCTTTTGACAACATTTTAAGTTAAACATGTTTAAGAATAGCGAGACTCACATGTCTACCATGGACTAGATGTTTACGGAGTGTTGAAACCAAGGGGTCATTAAGTGGTCTATTGTAGACTATCCATTTGAATATAACGGCAAACTCCTTAATGACATAGTTATTAATAGTTAAATCAAACTAAAATAGTTTGATAATTCTGGTATGGAATATATTGACATTTTTTTAAGACCATCAAAACTGAAAACTGCAATCTCTGCAACGCCATTTTTCCACTCGTACTGCAAAGTCAAAGTCCTTAATCTAAACTACCCCAATAACAAGTCTAACTACCCCATAACAATGATAATGTTTGAAAGAAAATATATCCTGTTAAGGATCCGCTTCAGCTGTGTGGCGACGCTTCAGTCCAAAGGTGGCCCGTGTTTTTTCTTTGAAATTATGCGTCTTTTTCATTTTGTACACATAAAACTTTAAGTGCACAAAATCAAGTGGAAAAGCACTATAACTGGCACAATTTCAACGTTGATTTGAGAAACTATTGAACAATATATGAGAAATCAGGCTCCATATACGTGTCAGAAAACATGATACTATTTTACCAAATGTATCATGTTTATTAATGTAGAAATAATTTTGAAAGGTGAAAACGGACCGCCGTAAACCCATGCAGCACTTGGTTTGACAGTTAGAACTTAAAATAGTTATTTCTTAAATTAACAGAAAACTTTCTGGGTCGTTTACAAATTGTTAATAATCATGGTCTACAACATTACTTAATTGTTATGTTTCGTTTGAAAGTTGCTATACATAGTGCGCACATGAGTTAGATGTCAATAATTTGTTGGGAAACCCCATGGGCTAGTTTGACTTGCTCTCACTGTAGCTGACAGTTTTACATATTGTACGAGTCAAACAGTATGGGGTTCATCTGCTTATTTAACTGCAAATTACATCTAAAAGAATGAATGATTTTGTAGAAATGTGATAAAAGACATGGATATCTTAAAGCCATATATCTAACTTTGATTTAAGGCGTCAATAGTTCAAATAGAATGGAAATGTATTAAACATATGAACTGTTTTATAAGTCATAGGCCTAGCCTTACTTACAATTTACTACTAACGTCAACTCCGAAAACAGCGTCTTGAAGGTTTTGTTGCTCGCGTCAGAAACATGCACAAATACGTTTAATTAAAACTTTCGTAACTTTTCCTGGCTTCATATAAGGTCTGAGGTTGAAGTACTTAACTTCGTAGGATATTAAACTTTCCTCTCTCTCTTTCCTTTTTAATCTAAGTTTTATCCTATTATCGCCAGATTGGCAGGCACATAAATATTCAAATGTATTGATATTATTTGTTAGCGCTTTTCTTTGGAAAAACGAGATATTTATGCCGTCCTCATGGTAAGATCCAGACCCGGGACCATGAAATGAGCATCAATTATGACCCCCAGAACACGTTTTGAGCATTTTTCCAAAACTGTATATGCATAGATGTACACAGAAAAGTTCACTTAGGCTACTAATGTTATTACCAAAGACAGGTAAAACATAGTAGTAACCTTTTTCATTTTTTAATAAAATGCACGACCGGTTTCGGGAGCTAAGCCTATCGTCTTGATTTTGTACAAGAAAACTATCTAACCTACTTGATAAAATTAACAATTCGTGCATTCTACTCTGTTTTACTTGTCTGTGCTAATGCATAAATTTATTATATATTTATGTGTGTACTCTCTACAGGTCGAACACATAATCGGACATATCTCTTTTGTCCATCTTTTATGACATTTGGTACAAATGTTCCTTTCGTAAATATCTCGGTCAAGTTCGTTACCCAGCAAAATTGGACAAACAAAGGAGCTTTTGGGCGGAGCTTAAAAAAAATGGTTTTAATGAATATAGCCGAACAGTTTCGTAACCCCTATGATAATAAGGGAATTCGCTTCATTCTTGCCAGCGTTTCATTTTAAGCGATCTGTGGCGGAGTTTGTAGCGCGCAACTCCGGAGCTCATCACTCCGGTGGCGCGGGTTCGATCCCCGCAGTCACCACTTACAATTTGTAATGTGACTAAACGGTGACGCTAGGTAATGGTCGAGGTTGAGTGGTAGAGAGGACTTTGTAGTCCTAACTTCGCCTCGTTAAACAAGACAAACTTTACCTTTACTTTTATATTTGACTATTAAAATAAATAGCATAAAAAGAGTTGTTAGCATAAAATAACAGAATTCTTTGCAAAACGTTTAACCGTTGAACCGTTCAAATCTAATTAAAACATGAGTTATTTGCCTGGGTGTGCACGAGCTAGATCGCTGCGTTGATCTGTAAAATAAACAGATTAACAGATGTATTTTACAGATTAATGAATAGCTGTACAGGGGGTCGACTGCACATTGTCTTGTCTTAGTTTCATCTGGACTCGACATAAAAAATGACATTTGTAACGTGTTAGTTGCGATTAAAACATTTGTTATTTCAGAAATTGGATATAAAGGTTTTCGGATATTTTACTAGGTACTGGCAAAATTGAGTCAGGTTGGTAATTTCCAATCAATGGAGGGTAATCTTTTTCATAAATTGGGGCTAGGCTACTTTTGAAATCTTTGATCTTTGAAATGAGGCGGATTGGAATGATGAATTTACTAATTTATTTTATTTATTTATTTATTTTTTTATTGACCATTACAAAAAATGTTTTGTTTTGGTTTATAAAAAGATCAAATATAACATTATTTAATTAAAAATACAAGCCTCTAGCCATTTAACTAATTTTATTACTTAATATCCTATTAATCAACACAATAAGTGGTAGGCGGATGATCTAAAAATTCTTCCACACTATAAAAGATGTTGGAGGTCAAATAGTTCTTAAGTTTAGTTTTGAATAATTTTGACCCTTGAAGATTTTGAATTTGATGTGGTAGTTTGTTAAACAATAATACTCCAGCTTGTGATGGCAATTTCTTGAATATTTCAAGTCTATGATATCCGATTCTATAGTTATTTACTGATCGGGTATCATAGCTATGAATTTCATTGCCTTGGACCAAATTGCATTTATTTAATGTGAAAAGTACAGTTTCGTAAATATAAAGTGAAGGAAACGTAAGAATTTCTAATTCTTGAAATAAATTTCGACAAGAGTTGTTTAACGTTTCCCAAGAATCTAATGGCGTAGAAATACAGTATGCTTGGAGCAGTTCTTAATGCCACATTGAGATTACATTCAAACATTTTGTTTTTTTGGCTGAAAGACTTTTAATAGTTTTAATTGTTAATAATGACTATTATTTGTCATTAACAAAAACTTTGGGTTGACAAACCTGCAAATACAAAATTGTAGGTAACAAAGTAAATAACAATTAAAAACAATATTTAAAATAAAAAGTAAGTACATCCTAAGCTTCAGGAGTTTGCAAAACCTAATATTAATAATTAATAGTTATATTGAATGAAAATAGTTATCATGATTTAAATCCTACTATAAAAATACCCCATCAGAGCATAAAAAGATCAAAAGTATCAGGACTGTTTATATAGTAGAAGGCAATGTTATACATTGCAAAGCGGTTTGCATTCTCTGACCATCAGTAACAAGAGTGGTTTTGGATCCATCCTATCCTCACTCAAACAAAAATAAGTGAGTTTTATTTGAGGCATGTTTTTTGACTCTGGCGATTTTTGGCAAACAAAAATTGACGTGAAAGAAGATCAACGTGTTTGTGTGAAATGAACAAAGCCTTTATTGAAAACTTTCAGATGTTGTCATGAGTGGTGGTACAAGATGTTTAAAGATGGCCGAACATCAACAGAAGATAATCCTTGTTCCGATCGCCCTTTGACTTCGATCAACGATGATCACGTTGTCCATCACCTTTCTTTTGAGGTGCCTCAAGGGGGGGTTTGTATTTAAAAATTGTAAATTTGAACCGGGGTGGGTGTCGCAAAAAGGTACGTAAAAAACTTCAGAATCATATAAAAACATTCCTAAGGGATTTAAAATATTTTTTCAAAAGTTATGGTGGGGTGGATTTAAACCTCTCCCTGTATATTAGACATAAGTTGGAGCAAAAGTAAGGAAGATATCAGACAATCTTCAGTTTACAATGCAGAGGCTTGTAGTGCTTGACCCAACTAAACTGTACAAAACTCTAAAGACAACTTTGAAGATCTATAGTCCTTCTTCTAAGATTTGTTGGGTTTTGTTCTTTGCACTCACTCAGCTTTTCTTTGGACGATTTTTACCGGAGCCTTTATGGTAAACGTTTGTACTATTTTCCAAAAATGGCTATAAGCTCCTCAAAATCTAAGCCGTTTGCTTTTGCAGTATAATCATAAACATCTCTAAAGCCGATAAAGCTCTTGAAATTGTAAAGATCTACTAAAGATATTACAATTCCAAGATTACATTATTAATTGTGTTTCACTAATTGATCATCAATCGGGATTAAACACATGGTTGTTTTGTCGAGATATGGTTACTTTACTCAAATATTGAGAAATGTGTAGAGGGGCTGCAAAGTTACACAACCAGCTGGTTTGAAAGGAGCTTGGCTATAAATAATGGATTCTGCAAAGACTGAAAGTTACACGGAGTTTGGCAAAACCAACTTGAGACTTTCAATGTCTTATTGAATCTGCGTTTAACTTTTCTATAGTTCTACATATCTTAGGTTTACCATTATCTTGGGGTTCAAACATAATCAAGCTCAACACAAAAGTGAAGTAAAGTAAATTATATTTTTTGACAACATCATCAATGGCGTAATTATTATAATTATATCACCTAGGCGAATCCCTAAACATATTTACAGTAATTTGAACACACCTGCTTAATTGAGTTTTTAATTTACAATACCTTGGAAGCTATTGATCTTAAACAATGCTTAAACCTATATTCAAGTTGTGATCTGGAATATTTCTAAATTTTCCTCAACTACACATTAAGCGGAGGTAAACGATCAACTAAATTTAAAAAGAACAGGGTTTAAAAGGCCAGAACTATATGGTTTTGTTAAAACTAGCTAATTTTGTTGTCAAACCTATGGAAAAACTATTAAAGCAGAAAGAACTCAAAACGTTTTTAGGCATGAACAACGTTCATAGTTTATTGTCTTCCAAACATCGGTTGAGTTAAAAACTTTTAAAACAAAGAAACTAACAATGATTACTAACAACATGTTCTGAACAATGATACCTTACTGCATGCTTTGTTTGTCCGACATTCCTTTAGACTTAGCTGAAGAAGTTCATAATTTTAGCGTTAGCGTGTGTTAATCCTCTATGTTTTATTATAAACATGTTTTAATCACATGTTTATTGTTTACCTATAATTAGTAAATAAATATAAGTCGATCTTGAAACTTAATAATTATGAGTATGAAATAATTTTTATTACGATTAGTCTGCTGTAACACATTTTAAAATTTCTCCCAACTGTATTAGATTCTTTTCAATGTTGCTATGAAACCAAATTTTGAATTTATGGCTTATTTCAAATTTTAATGGACAACAAGTCATACTGTTTTGATCCTTATCTGCTTGTTTTGTGAGAATAAGTTCTAAGGTAAGAGCAAGGGTCCTAGGGGATGAGAACGGTGGACATTAATTTTCAAAGAAGTGGTTGTAAGAAAACTGATCACAGCTGAGAAAATTGGACATCAGACGAGTCATTTCCACAGGAAAATTCACAAGTAAGATTATCTCTGTTAGAAATATTGCAAACTCTACTAAATAATATTAGAATGAAAATTTTACGAGTAGTCCTAATGTTTAAGTGCATCTCTTAAGTTTTCTGTAATAAAGAGCCATTTTTTACGAAATATGTCTTTTAGGTTGAAGAAACAAGTATTTTGTCTAAGAAAATGAGAAGAGCCAAGTTGCAAGAAGAACATGAAGATATCTGTGACTGATAGCGATGAGAAGCAACATACAGTACATGTCTAGGTCATTGTCATTTCTCCAGCGGGTGTGATGACTCATCCCTATGTTATTCCTGAGAACATGCAAGAAGAACACTCAGGGTAGGATCTGGCCTTGGGCTTCCAGGGGTTCGTGAGTACCTACCAAACTAGCGTTTTCCCATTTGTAGCTGTGATCTTACTTGATACTTGATTTGAGACGCCTTGAAGAAGAGGGTGATGTGTTTCTATTGGGTTAATGTGGAAGTAGAGAGTATGTAGGTATTTAATGTTAAAAGTTTAGTTTTACGTTTTCTTCTTGCACGAGATTGCCTAGCTTGTTAGGGTGTTCCTGTTTTTTTAAGTAGATCTAGGCGCCGGTGCTTCGCAAGTTAGTTTAAACTTTTGACACGCTTTCAACTTCTACTGAGTTTGTACAGACATATAATAAGCATACTGTTATCGATCAAGTTTGCTTATTCTATGGTACAGAGAACAATTATGAACACTTGATATTGCAAACCACTTGATATTGCTTGATATTCCAGGTAGTTTTTTAGCTAATTTTTTTTCTCATCCGTGTAAGGAAACAAATGGTGCGTACTTAGGATATACTCACTGTTAGCTGATAGTGTTAAACTCTTCCGTATTATGATTATAAAGTTACTTGGTATTTTCGTTCACAATGTACAACTTGAAATATCTTCACTCAACGGGTTGCTGCGTTGACATTGCTTCTTGGTTGTACAAGTCTTGGTCACTCGTGTTTATTGTTCATAACATCGATCTTTCATTCTGATGCAGCTTATATTTTATGTGAAAGATTCCTTAAATGTTTACCACTCTCCCCATGTAAGTTATTTTATATTAGTGACTCAGTTAAGCGTACAGTTTCTAAACTTAATCAGGGGTATTTTTCCTTTGTTAATTAATTAAAAAAGGATTTGGCTACCAAGTGTCTATTAAGACGCTTAACAAAAACGAAGTGTTAAATAATGAATTGTATAATTTCATAAACAACATAAAGTTGTATTAAAATCGTCACACTTATATTTACTAATGTTACCCGAGTTGGCGAAATTATCAGTTAAATAAAAGGGCAGAGACTTTACAGACATAAGGACTTTATTCTAATTCCTTACTTGTACTCAGATAGCTGTCTTCACGCCTCGTCATTCGCATCGATGGGAACATCAGATGACTCGCCTGAACCTTGTCCCTAAACCAGTAACCATCGCGAAAGAAAATCAATGTAAATGCGGTTACAAAACTGAAATTCCGTGGCGCGAATTCAAAAGACGGATTTTAAAAAATATGGCGAATATAAAAAAAACACTTTTACGTTTTACATAAAGAAAATTTGGTACGCACTTAAAATAAACAATGGGCGTTCTATAAAACAAATAGTTTAACGTCATATAAAAATATTTAATGGGAAAAATAGGTGTTTCATAAAAAATATTTTTGTAATAAAAGAAAATTGGTACACAATATAAAAAATAAGTAATTGTACATAAAAAAGACTTTTACGTTTTATTAAAAAAAATAGTACAAAATTAAGAAAATAAAATAAGTAAATTAGTAAAACAAAATTTGGTAAAGATATAAAAATTAGGCCCCTTATATAAAAAAGAACGAATACGTCGCTGCGTATCAAAAATAATAGGAATAAGAGTTGCGTTAAATTTTAAATACAATCATTGCCACGTTAGGTCCCCGACTTTCCCCTATAAGAAAAAAAATCGCTTCGGCTTTCGCTCTGCAGTTTGCTCCCATAGTCCTGCCCGCTAGAAGACCGTCCCAGGACAACATCGTGTACTATTGGCCAACTCTACGAGACCTCGTTTTTTCACATGAGTCTTCTAGATACTCGCGTCTACCGGATATACCTGCCCTAGATACTTCGTCCTTCTAGATACTCTGTCCTCAGATACTTCTCGTCCCTCTGATACTTCGTCGTCTAGATACTGTCCTCTAGGTAATATCGTCCCTGATACTTCGTCATCTAGGTACTTCGTCCTCTAGATACTACCGGCGCTTCAGTAGATCACCACGCGATATTCTTATGTCCCGGTTGTGAGAACCTGCAGTTGCTTCTACGTCTTGATAGGTTCCCCTGAGCGCCTACACTATCCTGCAGCTACGACACAGGTAACTATTGAAATAATTTTGTAAAACATTGGTTTATATGTTTTATATTATTTGTGCATGTTTTCAACTTGTGGTTTGTAAATCTCTGCCCTTTCAACTGGTATTTCGCAACTCGGTTTTTAATATTATTCAAAGTAATGTTATACAATGATGTTGTGTTGTTTTAACAGTAGTTATATTTATACCGGCTCTTCATACTGCGCATACTGTTTACAAAGATATTGTTATAGTATGTAGATAGTGCATAAGAGCTGCAGAACTGCTGGTAAAGAAGACATCCTTTTGAGTCTCTTTTAGAGTTCCAAGTAGAGCCACTGTCGCTCACGCAAGTTCGACTGTTTACAGCAATCACTGCTTCGGTTATAAATTACATTTTGAAACACAAAATAATACAGTATCAAAAATGTATAGTGACGCTAATGTAAGAATGTTTAGATTTTGAAAATAATCCCTACACGATGTCCTTGATGTCAGTTTGCAATAACTGAATTGCCAACTTTGGAGGATAAATTTTAACAGTTTAGTTTCAGCGCAGCTACCCCAAAATATATTTCCATTAGACAAATGAGAGTGTATCACCCCTAGTAGACTACTTTAACATTCACATGGTAAGGATGAATAATTACAAAACATAAAAATAATAGGCTTCATAGCAGGCCGGAGAAAGATTTGTGGCTAGCACAAGAAATTCATAGTGACATAGAAGTAAGTAGCCGTGACGGTCATTGTGAAGGGACTTGAAGCTCAGTGGACTAGCCTACTGGCCTTTGGTAGGCCTAGTGTCGAGCCTGTGAGCCTAGGGCTCAGTTTCAATTCTTATCGAACTGTACTAACAACCAAATGTACAATATAATAACCTAAGTAGTTGTTACTAATTTGGTATGTAAAAAAACCTTGTCCTTAACTATAAGTGGTTTTGTTTTAGTAATCAAAATAGTTTGAAACGTTTGTTATTTCCACACAACAAAAGACGTTGCCTAGCGTCTAAGCGAGAAGCACCATGTTATTTAGACAGCGCTTTGTTATAGTGCTGCTAGTATTATCGTCAATGCCTTGGACTAAGTCTTATTTTATATGTCTTTGAAAAGCAGAGATTCTACGCTTTGATTCTGTTATATCTACTTTGGTGATTTTAGACAGCTGTTTCGTGGATATTTTGTTTAGCAGCAGTGAAACTAAAGTTAATTGATTTCCCAGGTGCCGCCATTACGTGTTTACGTTGTATGTTCAAGTGTTGAGATTATCCTGTACCTCACAGTATTTTATTAGTATTTACAGTCGTTTTAGTTAATTAGCAAATGTAAAATAACAAAGTGTTTATAGTGTATATTGTATCATCAATAAAATATGAGCTGCCTAGGATCTAGTGAAATTGACCGGGAGTTGGACAATCCGGTGAGTGATGATGAAAGTGATTTGTCGTGATAGCAGATGATATTCCTGATGAAATTGAACTTATGGACTTTTCGTCAGGCAGGAAGAGTATGAACCTACTTTAGTGATCTGAACGTCAGATCTTGAAAACCAGGTAGATGATGAAGAACAAACTAGGCCTACTTCTAGCCCTAGGTCCACTGACTTTGCTAACCTAACGTACCTACAGGTAATCCTCTCAATAAAATAGGCCCAACAGACCTGACAGTTGAGATAGCCAACAACCAATTTGGGTCCGAACCTTCTGGAGAAGCCGATAAAAAATATTGGAGAACTTACCACTAGAAGGGAATAAAAGAGTGTCCTCCCCTGCAACAGTTCCCATTGCAATATTTTCATTTGTTTTTACCAACATCTTTCTAACTATGATTGTCAGGAGAAACTAATAAATATGCACAAAGTTCTACAGCAGAAGAGGATTCAGGAAATTCAAAACGGTTCTCTTAGAATTGGTGTGGGTGGATCTTGACTGTCAAACGAGTTGAAGCGCTACTTCTTCATCTTCATGGGTTTGAATAAAAAACATGAAGAAACACTGGTCTGCAAAATTTTCACAACTATGCTTTTTAGTCAGCTCATGAGCTGCAATAGATCTCCAAAATATAAATTCAAATCTACACCCTCACATCTAAAATGCCACTTCCAAGAGATCATGCACAATACGACCCATGGAATAAAATACGTCCAGTTTCGACCACTTCAATGCCATTTTCAAAAACATTTTTCACCAAACAAAATGGGTACCGATGAAAGCCTAATGGTACGAAGAATCGAAAGTCCTGTTATGTATTGCCTAACAAAACACAAACAATACGGCATCAAAAGTTCGAAGTGCGTCTGCGTATGTTATCCACACATAGAACTGTACACTGGAAAATGATATTTGGGATGCATTTGGGTGCAGATACCATTCACAGAGAGAGTAATAATGGAGATTATGAGCAAAAGTAATTTATTGAATAAGTCGTAATCATCTATTTTAATGATAACTACTACACTAAAATACCCCGATGAAAATTTGCTGGAAGAAGAAAACCTACATCACGGGCACAATCAACAAAAAGAGTAAATATCTTAGCAAAGTCTGTTTTGAGTGCAAAGCTTGGCGAAAAGGAAAGGTTATTTTCGAAGAGGAGACATCTTGCTCGTAGGGTTTCGACAAAAAGTATTCAGAAAGATTGTATTGTCATTTCTACTGCTGCAGCAAGAAGGGCTTGAAGGCATGAAAACTGTCCTTATCCAAAAGTACAATCAATTTATGGGAGGGGTAGATGTCATGACAAAGGGTTCACCACAATTCTGCAATCGACAGACGACCAAATATTGGAAGAAAATCTTCTGAACTTGACCGATATTACTCTGTTCAACCTGTATGTCCTGTACAAAAATAATACAGACAAGCTCTTCAGCGAGCAGAGTTCGAAGAAATAGTAGAGTCACTATTTCTTTCACCAGTAGAACAACCTGGTCCTTGCTGCATATAACGCCGAGGAGGACACAAGATGACAAAACTTGACGGGAAGCTCGAGGTCAGTTGTGTGATTTGCTCTGCAGCGGGAAAAAGCTCGTTCAAGATTTTGGTGTCCTGCATGCAATGTTGGTGTCTGGCAGAGAATGTTTGGAGATCTGGAACGACTTCCGGAGGGCCCAACAAAGGGTGGCAGAGATGAAAGCGGTGGCTATCGCACAATCATCGGACTCTGAATAAACTCTCCTACCATTTTTTCTAAGTTTCAAGATTCTATATGTAATTTAGTAATAATTAGAATATATTTTCAAAAAAAATCAAAAATAGTTATTGCATTTTGTTAATCAACTAATTACTTGTTTGCTTACTTGTTTATATATATTGTAAATGTTGTCATTTTTACTATACGCGCTACTTTATAATTTCTCTACAACCACTTTGGTATTGCCATATGTATATATAAACTCGTATATATTCTTGTTCTTGTATAAAGTTTGGTAACAAAATGGCTATTCTTATTTTATTGTTAGAGGTGAAGAGAAAGCTATGTCGTTTTTGCCAAACTTGTGTGGAAAGTAATTATTGGAAGTAATTGATCCATCAATATTATTCTAAAGAGGTAAAGCTATTGAACTTTTAACTCTGGCTACAAAAAGGATAGAAACCTTTAGTGTCCTATAGGACTGTAGTCAACTCCTGGATCAATATTGGCTAAACCAAAGGAATAAATTAGAGATAACTAAAAACCAAATATTCACCTCGGGTTACTTTCAACAGTTAAATCCTCTGGGACTAATCATTGTACCCTCAAAGCTTATAACCACATAGTTGTGCAAGCATCTTGTCTACGAATATTGAAGCCCGCCATTTGCAAGCTGTCCATAAACTACCCGAACGAAGTGTTGTTTTTATTTACATTTTGAGTTCAAAGTAGGAATGCTAAGCATGTTTCAATACACTTTTCTCAATTAATCGTGATAAATATATTTAATTAGAAATAATATCACCAGTGCTTACAAGCATTTATAATTCAAACTCAATATGGCGTCTGATGCAAACAATGCAATGCAATGTCAGACGTTTTACTGTGGTATTTTGCCTACTTCCAGGTAAGAAAACTTTATAAAACGCACTTTTTACCGTACGATAATGTAGCAACTACCAACATCCTACCGAGGTAAAATCCCTGAAATTAAACATTTACTGGGGTAAAACATTTTGCGTAACCGGAATTTTACTTGTAAAAATATTAGATGACCTGCAAATAATGGGGTATTTACTGCTCTTTTATGAAATACGGCTCAAAAGGAAATATTTTTAAACCCTTAGAGAATGTTTTTATAAAGTTATATGTTTTTTATGGTTGTTTGAATGTTCCTTGCGTACCCACTCCCCACCAAAAACTCGATTGAATATTAATAGTTTAATACAAACCCCCCTATATATCAAAGAAAGATTAGTTTTAACACAAATTCAACGACGGTCATAAATTGTTTTTATCTTGACTTGTTGTTTTGTTATTTTAATTTTAAAGATGGCGTAAAATTAGGGTTAAAATTCCACATGTCACATGCAATTTATTAGTCAACATTTCCGCAAAATACTTGAGGGAAACATCACGAATATTAGGAAATGTCAATAACCTATAACATATCCCGTAAAGTATTTTAAAGAAAATGTCGCCATTCAGTAAACTGTATGTAAAATGTGGCATTTTAAACCTGATTTTGTGTTTGGAATCTTTATAAAAACAAGTTGAGATAAAACAAACCTCTGCGTAATGTTAAATTTGTGTTAAAATTTTCTTTTGAGGTGCCTCTAAGGAGGAGGGGTTTGTATTTAAAAATGTAAATTTGAACCGGGGTGGGTGACGCAAAAAGGTACGTAAAAACTTCAGAATCATATTAAAACACTTAAGGGTTTAAAAAATATTTCATTTTTAAAAGTTAAGGTGGCGGGTGAACCACTTTGTATATATTAGACATAAGTTGGAGCAAAATAAGGAAGATATCAGACAATCTCAGTTGACAATGCAGAAGCTTTGTAGTGCTTCTGACCAACTAAACTGTACAAAACTCTAAAGAAAACTTTGAAGATTTATCCTCCTTCTTCTAAGATTTGTTGCTTTGTTCTTGCACTTTACTCAGCTTTACTTTGAAGGATTTTACTCGAGCCTTTATGGTAAACGTTGTACTATTTTCCAGAAATGGCTATAAGCTTCTCAAGACCTAATCCGTTTGCTTCTAAAGTGTAATCAGAAACATCTCTAAAGCCGATTTAGTTCTGAAATTGTAAACATCTATTGAAGATATTACAACCCAAGATTATATTTAAATTGTGTTTCATGAACTGAAAATCAACCGACGAATCATGGTTATTTTTTATCGATATATGGTTACTACTCAAATATTGAGAAATGTAGAGGGCTGCAAAGTTACACAACCAGCTTGGCTATAAATAATGGATTCTGCAAAGACTGAAAGTTACACTGAGTTTGGCAAACCAAATTGAGACGTTTAATGTTTTATTGAATCTGCGTTTAACTTTTCTATAGGCTAGTTCCTACATATCTTAGGCTTTACCATTATCTTGGGTTCAAACATTATCAAGCTCAACACAAAAGTAAAGTAAGTCAGTGTAAGTGTATACAAAAGTCTGTTGATGTTAGAATACTTGACAACATTATCAATGGGGTGATTATTGGTTTCACCCTTGAACCTCACAATATTCCTCCGCTCTTCCTAATAATGCCTTGCTTGCTCATCAATGCTGTTTTAAATTGTGTAGAAATATTCCAGATAACAACTTGTATATATTTTGTTCTGTATAAAAGTTTGCAACAAATGGTTCTTATTTTATTGTTAGAGGTGAAGAGAAAGTTAAGGCGTCGTTTCTTTTGGCTAAAATCCTAGTGGAAAGTAATTATTGAAGTATTGATCCATCATTATTCTAAAGGAGGTAAAGCTATTGAACTTTTGTAACTCTTGCCAAAAAAGGATAGAAACCTTTAGTGTCCTATAGACTGTAGTATATCAACTCCTGATCAATATTGGCTAAAACCAAATGTAACTAAATTAGAGATAACTAAAACCAAATATTCACCTCGTTACTTTCCAACAGTTAAATCCTCTGGGACTAATTCATTGTACCTCAAAGCTTATAAATCTGCCATATTGTGCAAGCCATCTTGTCTACGAATATTGAAGCCCGCCATTTGCAAGCTGTCCACAAACAGCCCGAACGAAGTGTTGGTTCCATTTACATTTTGAGTTAAAGTAGATTCTGCTATGTTTCAAATAATGACTTTTTCTCAATTAATCAAGTGATAAATATATTTAATTAGAAAAAACACTCGAGTGTTTACAAGACGTATAATTCAAACTCAATATGGCGTCTGATAAAAATCAATGCAATGTCAGACGTTTTACAGGGTATTTTGTCTTACCCAGGTAAGAAAACTTTATAAAACGCACTTTTTTTTTACCGTGGTACGATACTGTAGTAAACGATTACCTAACATCCCACCGAGGTAAAATCCCTGAAATTTAAACATTTACTGGGGTAAAACATGATTTTATAACCGGAATTTTACTTGTAAAAAATACTGGGGTAGATGACCTGGTAAATACCGGGTATTCACTGCTCTTTATGAAATACGGCCCAGTTGTTGAAAAAGGAAATATTTTTAAAAAACCCTTTAGAGAATGTTTTTATAAAGTTATATGTTTTATGAAGTTTGTTTTAATGCCCTCCTGCGTACCCACTCCCACCAAAATCCGATTGAACATTAAATAGTTTAATACAAACCCCCCTATGGCATGTCAAAAGAAAGATTGTTTTAACACAAATTCAACGACGCACAGCAAATTGTTTTTATCTTGACTTGTTGTTTTGTTATTTTTAATTTAAAGATGGCGCAAAATTAGGTTGTTCCACATGTCACATGCAATTTATTTAGAATGCAACATTCTGCAAAATACTTGAGGGAAACATCACGATTATTAGGGAAATGCTCACTAACCCATAACATATCCCGTAAAGTATTTTAAAGAAAATGTGCTTCTGAAGTAAACTGTATGTAAAATGTGGCATTTTAAACCTGATTTTGTGTTTGGAATTGCTAATAAAACAAGTTGAGATAAAAACAAATTCTCTGCGTCGTTAAATTTGTTAAAATTTTCTTTTGAGGTGCCTCAAGGAGGAGGGGTTTGTTTAAAAATTGTAAATTTGAACCGGGTGGGTGACGTAAAAAAAGGTACGTAAACACTTCAGAATCATATTAAACATTCCCTAAGGGGTTTAAAAATATTTCATTTTAAAAGTTAAGGTGGGTGGGATTTGAACCCACTTTGTATATTAGACATAAGTTACAAAAAAAATAAGGAAGATATCAGACAATCTCAGTTGACAATAATAAGGCTTGTAGTGCTCTTGACCCAACTAAACTAAAAACAAACTCTAAAGAAAACTTTGAAGATTTATCCTCCTTCTTCTAAGATTTGTTGGGTTTTGTTCTTTGCACTTACTCAGCTTTACTTGAACGATTTTACTGAGCCTTTATGGTAAACGTACTATTTTCCAGAAATGGCTATAAGCTCCTCAAAATCTAACCGCTTGCTTTAAAGTATAATCAGAAACATCTCTAAAGCCGATGAGTCTTGAAATCGTAAACATCTATTGAAGATATTACACCCCAAGATTATATTTTAAATTGTGTTTTCGCGAACTGAAAATCAACCGATTTTAATCGTATGGTTATTTTTTATCGATATATGGTTACTTTACTCAAATATTGAGAAATGTGTAGAGGGGCTGCAAGTTACAACAACCAGCTTGGCTATAAATAATGGATTCTGCAAGACTGAAAGTTACACGGAGTTTGGCAAAACCAAATTGAGACTTTAATGTTTTATTGAATCTGCGTTTAACTTTTCTATATAGTTCTCAATATATCTTAGGTTTACCATTATCTTAGTTCAAACATGATCAAGATCAACACAAAAGTAAAGTAAGTCAGTAATGTTACAAAAGACTGTTGTGTTAGAATACTTTGACAACATTATCAATGGGGTGATTATTATTGGTTTCACCCTTGAACTCACAATATTCCTCCGCTACTTCCTATCAATGCCTTGCTTGCTCATCAATACAAGCTTGTTTTAAATTGTGTAGAAATATTCCAGATAACAACTTGTATATATTTTGAGCATTGTTTTAGATTAACTGGTTTTAAGCCATTGTAAATATAAACTAAATTACGCAGGTGTGTTTATTGTACTGTAAATGAGTAAATTCGCTTAGGTGATATAGTTGATAGATACAGCTTAAATATAGTTTATCGAGGGAAGCAAAGTTAAGATTCAACTAGACCGTTTGACATTTGGTATCCATGCTTGTTTTTAAAGATCTTTGGCTGTATTTGTAGACAGATTTGTATGAAATTTGGCACAGTTATTCTTTGTGCCAATGTAAAAACCAATTATGTAAAGGGGATTTCGAAATGAGTTTTCTATTCAACATAGCGGTAATTAAATCCAAAATTAGGGATGGACTAGTTTGGTTTCAAGAACACTGACAAAACTATTCTTCGGATACATTTGTTGAATATTTAAGCGAGGTAGAACTTAAATTTCTTACGAAAATGGTGCAACAGTATTTCGCTCTGAAACCAAAGGTTAAGGAAGAAAGATTCGTTAAGGAAGAAAGATAATAGATATAACATTATCTTGCGGGCACTCATCTTGCGATTCTCACCATCTTTGGCACGCAACCCACTGTTCCTGTAGTTCTTTGTTTGAACACTGCCTTTTTATTGGCATCTACGTGTACTGTTGTATATTTATTTTCCAGCGGGAAAGTTACGTGGTTTCAATGCTCAGAGACGTGGTGTCAATTCTAAGTAATGGACGCATTTGGACGATTTTAAGACTTGTAGGTCTACTGTTTTCAGAACTACTAGTACTAGTATAATATAGCTCGTAACATCACTACCATTACCTAACCTAGACCTAGATATGGTTGAAATTATTACAAGAGGTTTTATCTTCAAGACGGCTGCATTGAAAATATCGTAATCTTGATCAAAAGAAGAAGAAGTAGAAGCTCTTTGGACTTGCCAGATTTACCTAATTTGTTCGTGGATAGCATTTCATTTTTCTTCTTGCAAAGCTTTGGATGTAAGTACCAAAAAAACACGTACATCTGCTGCTTGGTATTTACGTTTCGAATTAAGATTTTTACATTAACTTCGAAACCGGATAGGTTATTATTCATTTCTTTTTTGAATTGCAATAACAAATAGATTTTTGTTTCACCCCAACACCTTTTTATAAGAACTAGGTGTTGTATATATCCGGAAGTATTATTTATATCGTCTGATACAACGTACGCTGCGCTCAAGTTCAACAAATATGAAATAACTATTTTTATTTTGTTTATAGTAGTTGATGATCTTTGATAACTTGTCGTAGTTCCAGTAACACAGTATTTGAAAACAAATAAAAGCGGTTTGGGGATTGTACGTGTTCTGTTGCAGTGAACTCGAGAGAGGAATGTTGAGAGAAAACTTGCTTGCTGGAATGCACATGTGTTTGTTCTTGACATTCCTTTTCTCTTATGTGCTTTTGACAACTTTAAAGTTTAACATGTCTAATAATAGCAAAACTCATACATATACCTTGGACGTAATGTATGAAAAGTGTTAACATTAAGAGAGCCATTGGTTTATTGTAGACAGTCAATTATTGTACAGATATGTTTAAGTGCGGGATATTTACTTCCTCCCCGTCCCAATAAAAGTAAACATGTAAGCTCACAGATGATGTTCAAATACACTCCTGGACATATATTTCTTTTTCAATACATATCCTGGTGAGACTACACACATGTATAACTGTTGTAAAATTGGCGATTGCCGTAAGAGTTGAAATTAATCGGTAAATAGAATTGCATCATACATCTATTCAACGCTGACAGGCTTGGTCCATACCTTTAACACAGCAAATCTGTATGAGTATTTATAAAATACTACAGGATATTAAATCATTAAAGACTTCAAGAAATTCTAGTTACAGCTGAAAAATGTCCAACGGAAAGACAATACTATAGGCTGAATGCCTAGAATGAAAATTATCACGAAACTAAAAACCATGGCGCAAATATCTTCCAACGGGCTGACTTCAAATATTCAAGTAAGCTGATTGTGGATCGTGTAAATAAATAAAACATTTTCAACAAAAATATAATATAATATTAACCTAAGATTTGGCTAACTTACCTTTCAATGTCAATATCTTTTCTAAATATTGTTCCTAACTTTTTACAGTAGACTCCCTTTTGTTCCACCACCTCGGGACCGGACCATTGGCCGAACTAAAAAATGGCCGGTCTATCAGAAAGTACGTGAAAAACACGTTTATAGGAAGCTAACGTAGTTCATCGGTCATCTTCTTAGGTTTGCGACAAAATTCAAAAGAAACAGCTCAAATGAATAAACACTTAGCACCAAGATGTTGTTGATGTAGCCAATGTTTAGGCTATTTTCTGTGAAATCAACGGCCGAACTGTCCGACGACAGAACCAAGCGGGGCCAAACGAGAGGGAGTCTACTGTATTATTTATTTTATGTTTTAAGTTGGTACAAAATGTGTTATTATTAATGTGTACCTTAGTGTTTTGTTTTATAAATTAATTTATTTCCCTAATCGACTATCTTGACAACGTTTTTGAAAGCGAAATGTAGAGTTTTTCTGAACGTTCCCTTTTCTCCTTTCCTCAAATCTTGTTTTTAGTGTAAATATAATATTTCATCGTACTGGGTAGTTATAATTATATCATCGAGCCAAACACAAGTGTTGAGGTGTTCTGCGTTTTTCAAGTAAAAGTAATTTCCTAAAACTTTGGTAACTTTTAATATTGAAAATTTTTGAAGCAAATCACATGTTCGGGTTTTAGGTGAATTTACCTTTTTCATCACGTTACAAGTACTTTGAACATAGTTTTTTGTAATCATTACAATAACTTGATATTTAGGAAAAAAACTCTTTAAGTAAGGTAATAAAAACAGACTTTGTTTTTACACGCTTCTGATGCAAATATAGCAAAATCTTTATCAGAGAGCATTCAAACCCCTTGTTTTAAAAGAAACAAAGTAATTCCTCCTTTTGCAATTAAAGTTTTTCTCTTTTCCTGAACACTCATTTGAAAATAAAATTACCCACAATCAGCTATTGCTTAACACAATGTATGTGAGTTGCAATCTTAAGTTCATAATGACAAAAATCATATTAATAAAAACAACTACTGTATAAACATTTTAATATAAATTTTCAATACTTCTTCTTAAATTGTTCAGTGAAACAAATCCAAATTCCTGAAACAGTGTAAACTTTAAAACCCCACTAGGCTTACCAAAGCCAGGCTTACCTAAATAGGTGTCAGCACATTCAAACCCAATAAATCGTCATGGACGTCGATACAATTGAAGTAAATTTTGACACAGTTTTGTGTTAAACTAAATCCTCCGGGCTGGTTCTGAAATGTTACAGTTGGCTTTAGATTTATTTAGGCTATTTAAAAGCACAGCCCGGTGATGGCGGTGAACTCAGGGGATGCAAAGTGAAGTAAATTACGTTATCCAGTCTCGCGGGACCCGATATGTTGCTTTAAGCCATTTGCGAACTGAACTGGAAACCATTTTCTTTCACTGAATCGTTGATGGTTGCAGGTTAAACGAGTAAATAACACACAATGATTCAG
Organism: Matsumurasca onukii; assembly: GCA_018831715.1. NCBI lineage: Eukaryota > Metazoa > Arthropoda > Insecta > Hemiptera > Cicadellidae > Matsumurasca > Matsumurasca onukii. Next base: position 76,232,300 of record CM032058.1, on the reverse strand, counting down.
TGAAATTCTCCCATCGTTTGCTGACTTTGATATTTCTTTACAGATGGTTTCAAAAATTCTGCTGAAAGTGCAAATCAATAAATAAACAATGCAATTACACCATTCTTCTTCGTGTCATTCTAAATTACCTTTTTTTCTCTGTTGGTTTATATTTTTTTTAATAAAGAGGTTGAACGCTAATAAGAACACGCTTTTCGTATAACTCTTACAGAATACAAACTTACAGAATAAATTTAAAACTAATATGAAAAAAACAAACATCCTTTTTAATTACCGGTCTATCAAATACAATAAGCAAATACAATAATCTTAAATACAAGGTTACTCAACACTGGCTTTAGAAAGTTCCATATAAAGAATTTCGCCTTTGTTTTTTTTTTTTACCAAGCAAAATCCTATTGAATATTGGTTTTAAATGTTTGACAAACAGCAAGGAATAAAGATAACTGAACATAATTATAAATTATATGTTCATTAAAATTGACACTAATGAGTCAAACAAATCCTTGACTAACTGAACTAATGACAAAATCAATCAACTTATTTTCTTTGTTTGAAGTCCGTTGTTGATGTTACGATTTCTGAGATTAAAATGTTTTTACGGACGTTTTCCGTCGTTTTCGAGTGAACAAAATTGGCTGGAACCTCAGCCCTTCTTCAGGTGTAAATTAACCTTTAGCATAACTCAAAACATTAGTAAAATCTAGCCTAGAAAGAAATCAGCGCAAGCTGACCACTCACCCACCACCAAATAACAGTAGTGTTTAACTTATTAAATATTAAAACAACTATAGCCTATAAAATACATAATGTGTAGGCCTAAAAGTTAAAATAAACAAATAGAGAAATCAAGCACGTCCACGGCCAGTGACAGCTGCACACTAACTGACTGCCAAGCCAGCCCCCAGAAAGAACCATAGGCTGGCTTGGAGCAGCAGACGACCAATCACAGCCGAGAATCAAACTGAACAACCGTAACAGAGAACAGCACAATTCCATATGCACATCGAAGCGAAATAAAAGTTTAAATAAACTGTTAATTATTTTAATACCTTCTGATTCTATGTAAACAATGTGTTGAACTTATGGAACAATTAAGATTTATATTGTTTAGAAGAAATAGCTGTTACACCGATTTACTGTTTTAAATTTTAAATAAAATTAAAAATTCTATTTTCTAATTCAGATTAGTATTCCAAAAATATGTTCCAACAAATTTGGAGGTGGTGAAAAGGTACCCAACCAGTTCTACCTCTGGACATGTAGCCTTGGTTGTTTATGAGATTCACAACCGACACAGCTACACGGAAAAGCTGCCTCGGAAATGTACCGGTAGATTTATGCCTTGTTTGATTCATAAATGTTACTGAATCCTTTTCAACTCAACCAATCAGAATGTAGCATCGATCTTCCAGTGAGTGGGCGAGTCTGCCAGTACAGTTTCGCACCAGTTGAAATTGGTTTGGAGAAAATACCCCTTTATTAAACCATAGAGACTACGTTATAGAAAGACAAGTGAAATATCAAGTCTGTTCAGAACTAAATGCCTTGTTTCACGTAGTTCGGTCTTGATGCCTAAAGGTACGGTACTTTATTTTTTACAGCTGGTCATTATAATGTACCAATTCTCTAGTTACCTTATATTCACAGTTTTGTGACGTTAATGCCAACATTGCCGGCTGAACTCAGTGAACAATAAACCCATTCGAGTTGTCTCTCTAGAACGTAGATTGTCAATGATTAACACATTCACACAGCACACACTGTTGTTAGAGAGAGAGTGAGCCACATGTGAACATGTACTGACAATGGATAAGGATTACTGGCTTGGCTGAACGTGTTGTAGGGATTTGTACATGGTCAGTGTTTACATAAGCCTTCCTCTGAGGTCTGTTGTGTGCCTTCACTATCTGATTAAACAAACATTTCATTAGCATTTAGGTAGTTAAAATAAGTGTTAATATTGGAAAAAGACGGACAACTCATCTCGTCTCGGAGTGAAATAACCCAAGCTCTCTGCGGACAGTAACCGAGACTGGATCTCCAACTGCTCCCTAGGGGCGATAAATGTAGTGAAAATCAGTTCTAGTTACATCTACTCTCGAACTTGTTATATTTTTATTCGTCAAATTTATTTATTTTAAGCTAAAACTACTGTATAACTATTGAAAGAAATAAGTTAAATTAAAATTTACGGGTAAGTACATCAATTAGGACTAAATATGTAAACTTTATCACTACCACAATTCTCGATCCATAAAAATGTCACTATTTTTCCGTGTACATTTTGCATTATCTTTTTGGATTTGGTGAGAAATTTCAGTTTATATGGTAGAAATCTGTTCAATAAACTGCCTTAACCAATGTAATGTGTCGTTTGAAAATAAAACATTGACAAAACTGAAGAATTGGCTAGTTAAAAAGGTCTTATAAGATTTGGATATGATAGCATATGAAAGGAAAATTTACCTGTAGCATTAGGTAATGTTCATGTACGTTTATACCTAGAAAATAAGGTTTAGAACCTTTAACAAATTGTGGTTTTAGTGTTTTGGTGATGATTTTACCTGATTTAGTTTTAATTGTTTGTTACAAAGTTTATATTGTACAAGACAATAATATGTAAGCTAATTTGAATTTGAACTCTTAACGTCAATATTTCATCTTCACAGTACATATCTGCTATGGTGAAACGCGCAGCAACTAAGTACCTTTCGGGTGTTATTTACGCAGTAATTTAGTACTGTATCATGTTACCCGAACCCCTTTCTACAATAGAAAACACATTGTTTTCCATGGAAAAAAATTAAAACAGATTTTTGGATTTGAAATGTGTTTTTCATGTCTTGTGGTTTTTATTAATGTGACATAAGAATTGCAAGAACTGATTTAAAATCTCAATGATTCAAGTAGGTTTGTTTTAGGTTTTAAGTTTTAAAACTCTAAACGTTTAAGTTTTCATCATAATGAACGTTATTGTAATACTGGAGTTAACTAGAGCTTCATATAAGCTACTTAACGATATCCTTGGATTACGTACAACTTTTCTTACCTAAACTTTCAATCCGGCAATAAAGCTTAAGTTTGGACTTTGCAGACACATTTTGTCCTGCTGTTTTATCCTAGCTATCATTACCTTTAAGTTTATGAGTTTTGAATTAGTGTCACGTATTCAAGTTAAGTTTGTTTGTTAACTATTCACTTAATTATATCAAAGTTAGCACTTTCACATCAACTGATCTACAGAAATAATTTTTCATATAGTGTAGACTCATTGCTTTCTTTCATTGGTTATTTGTCAAACAGTCGGCCCCAGTTTGTAACCAGACTAAAGATAGTTCATCAAAAACACCCACCCTACGTCCTATAATCATCTGAAAATACCCTCTGGAAGTGATCGGTGTCTCAAATCAAAGTATCCAAGTACAAACGTAGGATAATTCAAATGAAATGTAATACCTAATAATAACAACAAAATGTTCGTATTGTTTCTATTTATGTCAAACTGTCAGTACAATTGTGAAATGTCCATTGTTCTCCAAGCTGGATGTCTTGCAGGAACAAACAGTTTCCTATTCAGTATTATATATGTAATAATGTAAAATACAGATTATTCTTTCTATTAAAACACATATGTGGTTAAATTTTGTGAGTTATTTCAAATGAAAGTAGTCTCATCAATTTGAAATGAAATAGCTTTTTCAGGCTATTGCTATATTGTGCTCGTAATTGGATTTGTTTTAAATGCACATGGCCTAATTATGTCGAAATTCTATTATACTTGCATTATGTATTTGGAAAACTATTCAGAATTCTAAAAAGACTGAAATAGACTCAAACTGTGGACTAAGATCTTAAACTAGATTGAGATTTAGTTATTAAACTGTAAACGGTTAGTTATAAATGATTGATTCATGTTTATTTGAGATTGAATTGAAGAACTAAATCTATACTTTATAAACTAAAGCTGCACTGCTCTGGTATCAAAGTATAAGGTTAAAGCTTCATACAACTTTTCTGTCATAAATCCATTCAAACCGTTCTTTATACGTTGTTTACAAATAGATATTAGGTTAAGTTTAAATGTTGTATAATTAAAATAAGACGAACGAACTTTAGCGGATCCGTAGCAGATATTTATCGCGCGTGGCTCTGGAGCCCATCACCTCGGTGGCGCGGGGTTCGATCTCCGCAGTCAACACTTAGAATTTGTAAAGTAACTCTACGGCGACGCTAGGTAATGGTCGAGGTTGAGTGGTAGAGAGGATTTCGTAGTTCTAACCTCGTCTCGTCAAACGAGACAAACTTTACCTTTACCTTTTAACGAATATTCTAGTGTTTTAAGCTCCCAGCAGATATTTAACATTACATTTTTTAAATTCAACATTGAACACATAAACCAATAGATGTTTATTGTAGCGTGACAGTAGAACACTACTCTGAGTTGTGCAGAAAAAATTCACTGCAAGAGAGGAAAGTATAACACAAACATATCGATATTGCTGGGTTTTGTTCATCACATATTAATCGCTCGAGATGAAACGATCAGAGAGGTACATCCCACTTCAACCCCATCCAAAAACTGTTGGTATCTTTGAGCTACATTTATGAACATTTTGTTGGTGGTTTGATAATACTCTAAACCTAGACAATATTGAACATCGAAATGGATAGTGCAAATGTTATAGCTTTACTATCAATTACATAGTTGACTAAATGATTCACTTTAAACCTTTGTTTTGAACTAAATGATTGGAAGAGCTGGTTCTTTTGTATTACTAAAATCTATACTTAACTTTAACCAATAGTGACCCAATTACTGATACTAGTCTAGACCTTGAGTAACGTGTTTAACTTTGTTATGCTATAGGAGGCTTTATTTCAAAGTTGTAGTTAGCCAACTGAAAATGTTTAAACAAACTATAACTTAGGGCTATTTGATAGTAAAATTGTAATAAAGAAACGAACCACTTTTAATCAATAAAAAACTTTATGTCATGAAAAAGTCATATGTTTTGTCAGTTAAGGGTCTCCATATCCAACGCCCGTACGTCCACGTTGCAACGCTAGACTTTCCAAAATGATCACTTCTACTTTTCTACGGTTTTGACTTAAAGAGTTGAAGAACTTCCTTTTTTATTCTTAACCTTCTTCCAAAATTTGTCATTCACCGTCTGGATTTGAGTTTTGCACTGAATAGTTTACAGTAAAATAAACTGACTAATATCCCAAAACATTATTTTTTTTAACATGTGTATTTGGTTTCAAACATGTGTTTACATTGTTTTGCTCTCGCTCATCCTGACACGTGACTAAGTATAGCATGTCATAAGTGTAACAGAAGTATAGAATCCAAACAAAACGATAAGTATATGAGTGCTTTAGATTCACTGAGAGACAGAGAGACGTTTTCGTGATTCTCTGTTTATACTCCTGGAGGGGAAATAACTTCTGCCTGAACGTAAACTTTCTGAATCTTATAGTCTTGCAAGTCGTATATAATCTTTCAGTAAAAAGCTCCTTTTCAGTAGGTCTAGTTCGATCAAAGATATTGTATGTTTTTTTTAAATTTAAGAGATAAAACCCACTATAGTTTACCTTTTTCTAGCTATTGGTTTTCGTGAATTCGAATTAATATAGCCGTCAAGTAAGTATAATAACTTCCATTTGAAAACTTAATTCCTACAAAATAAAACAACTTAAAGATTTTGTAGGTTGGTTTCAAAACCTCCCAATTTTTCAAGGCAAGTAATCGGGTTTTAAACTCACAAATAAAATTTCAACAAACACGTCGAGTTTGAAAGTCATCTTTAAAAGATGTGTTTTAACCAAAGTTAAATTTCAGTGTAGTTATCAGAAATGATTATACAAAATTTCATAATGGCTTTTCAGTTTTAAAAGGCAAAATTTGGGTACCAGCCTTAATTTCTGAAAATCCTATATTTTAAGTTTGTACATTACAAAACGCGTATAGGCTTTTCGTAAGGTTGTACTACTATACGGGCTTATACGAGTTTGAGGTCTAGACTTTTCAACTTATTCCATGATATCAAGCTTAAAAAGTGAATGTTCCAAGTAGACAAATATATTGTTCGAGATGGAAGGACTGATGATGTTGTTGCTGAACAATGTTACGAACTGGCGAGTAGTTATAGACTGGGTGAATGCAGCTCTGGGGTCACGTTCAGATTAAAGTTGTAGAACGTGATGGCCGGCAGTCAGCTGAGCCAGATGAGGCTCATTACTTCTCCCTCCCTTTCCACTTCACTAACTGCCAAATCAACTTAGAGACTAACCTCACCTGAATACAATTTGAAAACTTCAAGGTGATTGAAAAGTCACTTCCTATTTGTTTCTTTTACTGCAGCTAAACCATTTAATTTATGAAAAAACAAAAACAGCTGATGAAAGGGTATTTAATACCATATTGACAGTGTGTTTGTTTTGATGGATGAAGTTTTTAAAATAGCTGATTCAATGATTACTGAGAACGAGCATGAATTGCTTCAAGATGTAAGGTTTGGCGATCGGTTACGAAGGTTCAACGGTGGTGGAGAGTGCCTAAAAGTGCCAAAAATGTTTTTTTCTTGACCAGAAAACAATAAAATTTTCATCGAATAATACTGAAGCAAGTGAATCCCCGGCACACCTTCGATTTGGAGTGGATTTGGACGTACGAGCTTGGCTAAATGTAAACTTTCTAAAAAGTGGATAGGGTGAGGAGGTCCTCAGTTTTGGCTTGCGTGAAGCCCTGACCTCATCCCCTGTCAGCTTTCTTAGGGGATGATGAAATAACAAGTGTATAGGTCAATGCCAAGAAATATTGAACTAAAACCAAAATCCATGAGGTACCACGGCATCTGTCCTTACTAGGTTTCGCAAGTGTCTAAGGCACTGGAATTCATGTTGAGATTTAAGTCAATTTGTTTAATATATTTTATGAAATGATATTGCACTGGTATAATTTTGATTAAATGTAAACTTTCCAAAAAGAGAATAGGGCGAGGAGGTCCTCAGTTTTGCTTAACTGTAGAGGAATGTCTAGTTTCACCTGTTTTAAAGGTCATTAGGCCTATATTTTCTATAAACAGCACGGTTGTACCAGTACTAAGTTCTGATGTTAGGTTGTATTGTACCACCGCTCCTCAAAAGTAATATGTGGTATGCTTATTTGTTGATTGGTTATTCTTTGTCTGGATTTCAAGAAATATTAGCAGAATAATATAATATTATCCAAATAACAGATGAGGGTAGAAATACTTTTTTGGAATCTTAATAAAGTACTAAACCGCGATTTTGTAAAATCACTGAACTTAATCTCTCATCCCCATTTCTTCCTCCTACCTTAATATTCCAGCTTCTCATTGAGTCTCTTTGTTGTGGCTGATTACATTTTCCATCCCACGTAAAAAAGGTTTGCGGCTTTTGGAATAGTTTGCCCATGAATTAAGCTGAACTTATTTTAGGAATCAACACTTTCAGGAATCCAGTTTCCTCCATTAAAAGGATCTGGCAGTAGTCTAACATCACATTACTATTGGCCAAAGTTCAGAATAGCATAATTCAAATGAGTAAATAAATTGCACTTGGTATTTGTACAACTCTTGCCTCAATTTTAGCAATACGACTTATTTTACAAATACGAAACCCCCTGTCCCACCTCGCAAAGCTGAAGCCTTAGTGATCAGGACTTTAAATACAAGGTGTAGGATAGTTTCTCCTACATACGAGTATCTCATACAAATGTAGGGGTTACGCAATTTTTCTTCCGCCAAGTATAGGATTTTATGGACACCCATAATTGGGCTACTAGACTAATGCGTTTTTCACTCCCCATCTCTCCCCTCACTCATACGCTTGCTGGTAGGCATGAATACATTTTGAATTAATAAAATAATATCCCAGTTCTATAAAGAAGTTAAGTTATAAGTAAAAGTTAGGTAATTTAGCCCTAAGGCCTAAAAGGTTTCTTAATTTGACCTCATTTGCACCCTCAATTACACCCCTTTCAAAAGTCAGCAGGGTTGAGTAATTGTATTGGATGTACTGCCTTAACCTCTATAGGAATATAGGACGTATAAGGCGTGTTTTTGGTTTTACGACTTTTTAAAAGTGGGGCCGGAAAACATACGTTTAACAATGATTATTTTATACCATACAAATTATTTAATAAATACATTATTTGAGCTATTTTTGTCAAATTTGAGCAATATTTTGTCAAATTTAAGAAACTTTAAGTATAATTTTGTTTACTATTTACTAGTTATACAAAATAAAACACAATTTACAAATGACAAGATTAAAAATAAGTTTTGAACGTTTGGTTTGGTTTAAAGGAAGTAATTACTCATGTGTTTTGAGCGAACAATGTAGAGGATATTGAGCACCTCTCCTATCACTCTATATACATATTACACATCGCTCGTTCATATAGTTACTCAAGAGTGAACTCTCATTTGCACAACCCTCTTGTAACTTCTAGAACAAGTAAATAACTGTGCGCAGGGTTATATTTCCGGTTTGTAATACAGCTGTTACTTCGGAGGGTCGGAAGTTCCGCATCGTGTTTCTGGCACTTGACATGTTGTAAATGTGTTGTTCTGGACACTGTGAGATGCCGTTTACATAATTGGATAATTCATTCCTACTTCTTAAAGCCGGCCCTATTTAGAAGCGATTTTGCTAACGGAGGACTTGTGGTGCGTTCCGCACAACTCCCCTACATTGTTCAAAAAAGTGCTGGAGGCATAGAACCTCAATACGCACAAAAATGTATCCGCAAGTAACAAGGCTCGATTTTGTTACTTGTGGCTCTCAAAGAATCACTAATCAAATTTAGCAATAAACTTGCAGTTTCCTTGCTCATTCGAAATCTTTCAAAAACTCTTGCTTCTTCTCATTTCACGAAATCATCAACTCTTTCCATGATTCTCGTAATCGTCTTCCTCAACTTCTAATACTTCCAACAGTTCATTCATTTGACTAATTATGTACTTAAAACGAAAAATATGACGAGTTCAAACAAGTAATAGGCTAAGTATTTGTAAACTTATAATATTATGGTTAGTAGGCTAGCTTTGATTTCCAAATTTGAGGTTAGGTTTTGGTTTATTTCGACTAATTTAAAGTTGTACCAGCAGCTTAAACCACCTGCTGGGGCCAGTTAGTTTATTCCGGCCAAATTGACGGTATAACTTTTGGGAAACACCTCCTTGAGTTAAACTACGGCTTAACCTGCCAAATCTCAGTCAACTGACGTGGGGAAACCGGCCCTTAGAAATGAAACAATATAATTGGATATTGTAGAAAACTGTTCAACACATTGCGATGATTCGTTCAGCCCTCACAGAGACAAGGCGGACATGGCCGTTTTGTCACCGTGTATAAGAAAGTCAACCTTTTTGATAAAAAACTGTGTGTATTTTGTATTTGAAGTATATAACTTGGAGTAAAAGTACGTTTAACGCAATTATTGTTGTGATTTAGGTTCCTGTGTACTCCACAATTAGTACAGTTTGACACAACCTAGATATGTTGGAACATGAAACACGCTATTTTAAGAAAATGGACCAAACCGGAAGCTACGTAAGCTAAGGTAACTTTGAACCCTCTACACTGAGTTATGGATGCAGCAGATGTACTTACTAAAAACCACAACAAAATGAAAACAAACATAGAAATATCAAAACTCGTACTTTGCAGTGTTTTGACAATAATTATTGTACCACTTTCTATGTTATTATAAATTGCAAATAATTAATTTGTTACAAGTTTGTATTTTTTTGTTAGAAATTGTTATTTTATTGATATTGTCTTTTTTTCTTTTTAGCTTTTCTTTTAAGCCTTTCAACGATGTCCTGTTCAACTGTTTTGTTTTTAACTAGTTGTTTTAATTTAGAAACTGTAGTACTATGTAATTATAACATAGATACCATAGTAAAAAATGTTTTAAAATATTTTAATAATTCAGCATATTTTAAGCAACACAAATTGAGCTCAGACTTAATCATAACTGAACCATGCAATGATGCAATCCTAAATTCAAGTTTAAAATTGTTGAATTTAACTCACAAATTGTGATTAAATAATAGAGATGGCATTCAATATAATTGAAAGTATTCTAGTTTAGTTTGCATTATAATTAGTCTTTGACGCAGATACATAAACAATCTGTAGCTGCCAGATGACAGTTTCTCTCACAAAACATCCCGGAAGACGTCTGGCGGCTTAGGATGGATCAGGTGGTGTTAAGCGCAAGCTCAGGTCTATTCCCTTATGGATTCAGTCTGGTTCGAAAACAACGTTTGTCCTGACAAAGCTCGACGCTTGGCTCGAATATAACCTAAGTTGAACCTTACTTTATGTAACATTTTGGGTTTTAACCTAACCCAAATTCACCCTAAGTCAAGTCCTTGGCCGAAAGCTCCACCGTGAGGGAGGCCGCGCTATAATCATCATATGACGCGAGCGCAAGATTGTCTGAACTAAAGTGTTTTTAACGCAACCCGATTTTCAAATTTAAGTAACTCATTTTTACGAGCGCTATATGGTCATAAATTGTATCATTGGTTTTTAACTTCAATATCTATCAGATGGTATGCATTGTTGTATTAATATAGTGGTTTTGGTTTCCTAATTTGATGTTAATATGAAACAAACGCAATCATGGGTTTTAGTAAAGAACAAAGAGTGTTGATTGATGAAGAATACTTAAGAGCAAGATAATTTTCTTTGTGTCTAGAGGCGTTTGAGATCAAGTTTGCAGGCGTGAGTAGGCTATTTGATTTTGTTTTTCAAAATTCTTAAGGATTTTTAGGACTTTTTTACTCTTAACCAACCCTAACATCCTCAACCACTTCTTCATTTAGTACAGTCCGCCTTCTGTTATGTTTTCTGTTCCCTACAGAATCGTCAAACTGTACATGATTCGTCAAGCTTGTTAAAAATCTGTGAATTTTAGATTTGTTTGGTATACCAACACCGGTAAACTTGACCCCAAACGCCTCTGACACACACAGAAACTATATTTTTTTAAGTATTCTTCAACAATCAAAACCCTTGATCTTTGCTAAAAATCATGACTGCGTTTATTTCAAAATAATATGAAATTAGGAAATCAAAACTACTATACTACTGGAAGTATACATACTAACTGATATACATATATTGAAGTAAACAAACCAATGATACAATTTATGACCATCTAGCGATCGTAATGAATTACTTACTAAAGTTTGAAAATTGGGTTGTGTTAAAAGAAAACACCCTGTAGTGGGGACTTCGCTACTAACAACCCGGCAAGAGATAACGGATAACTTGTAACTTCCTGATAAAGAATGGGCATTGGTGAACTAGTTGCAGATTTATGAGGGTTGAAATATGAGGATTAATGAGGGGGTTTATGGTATGAGGTGTATTGGTGTTACTAGGTGTAGGGGCCTATATAAACCTCTAGATTATAAAAGTTGAAGAAGCACTTCATTAAATACTTGACTTGGTTTTGTTATGATTGATCAAAATAGTTTTTAGTTATTTTATGACTCTGTTCTCGTTGAAGAAATAACTTATTGAATAATGAGATAATATTCACAAAACCACTTGTATCTACCGTTTGTGGTTAAATCGTCTTTTTTCCTGCTATCCTAATAACCCTGCAAGCATAGCATACTACCTTTCTGTTTTAATTAACTGTTTACACATTTAAAGTGTAAAGCTATAGGCTGTTCTAGTTAAACATAGTTTTTTATTTCCACAAGCTCAATAATGGAACATATCCACATTATGACAGAGTGAAACAACGCCGCGAAAGCTTTAGATCCAAGCTGATACCTGAACCGTTTAGAAAGTTGTATAAATCTTACACACCTTCTCAGAAGTTGTTATCTCTTGAGATAAAATCCTTCTTTGCACTCAAACCCCGCCGAGACGATCCTTCTACTACTAGTACATAGACAATCCTTTACTTTGAAAATATACCCTTTCTTATTAACTAACCTACTAAGTCGACCTGGGACCTTTTTCTTATATGTTTTTCCACACATAACATTTGTGTTTTTTGGGTTACCGAAGTACAATCAGTTTTCTTTCAAACGTACATGACGAATAGATGAAGGTAAATCATGTCCTTTATTAAAGTTTGAGGGGACCAATTGAGGATAAAATTCAATAATCTTTCTTAAAGTATACTGTAATATTTTCAATATAATACTCTTCATGTAATATTCCGGCTCCTACAATATTCTTCATATTGACCAATATATGGCCTCGTGATAAAAAACACATAACTTTCAGCATTTCTTGTCCATTTTAAAGCTAAAACGCCCAAACTTTTAATGGATTTTATATACGTTATATTATTATGCCATCATGTTTATTTAACCTCCTCAGACCCCACGTCACCTACAGGTTACATTACCTTGTCTATGTATATTGAGTCTGGGACTGAAGAGGTTAAAACAGTCAAACTTAACAGGTTTTAAAATCTTGGTCGCTTCTGAACACAGTCGTGTACTACTTGGAAGCTTTGTGCTATGGATGTGTTTTTTTGCAACGTAATAAATAAAGAAATTTTTAAACTCGACCAAAAAGAATCTATATAAATAAAATAAGACTTGTGTCTGTACATTGCAAAGAATCCATCGGTGTTTGGTTAGTTGATTTTAATATACTTTGCATAAACCGAAACTGGCGTCAAAAATATTCCTGTCTATATGTCTGTCTGTAACGTTTTTAAGGCATCTTGGACCGCTTATAACTCATAGTCGACTGAAGTTATGGTGGTGAAACTTCGTTTAAGGGCTTAGACCACTACACAGTGTGTCTTTATCTATGTTTTGTATCAATAAAACATCCACAAAATATATGGTAAGGGACCAAAGTGGGCTCTGAACACGTTTTTAGGCGTTTTGGACCGCTTATAAGTAAAAATTGGCTGAAACTATGGCAGTGAAACTTTGTTTAATGGCCCATCACGCAGTGTGTCTTTAGCTATATTTCATATCATACAACATCCACAAAATAAGTGGCAAGGGACCAAAATGGGCTGATTTTTTTACATTTGAAGTCCATATAACATCCTCAAAATGAATTGCAAAAACCAAAGCGGGCTCTGAAAACGGCCGGAACGGCGGAAGTAACTCTGACTCTCACAAGGTAGCTAACACTTATAAGGAGAAGATGGTGAACTAACGGGCAAACTAAATGGTTTTTCTAAGGATATTTAGGAACTATGTTTTTGTTGTTTACTTTAAATTTGCAACTTTCTTAAAATATACACACAGCTATGTTAACAAAGTTCCTAGGCGAAGCGCGGGTACTTTTAGTTAGTTCAGTAATAAATTTGGTTTCAATACAAAAGATATGAATCTTCAAAGAGTGGCTCTTTAACATAACGCATGAAAGAACTATCATTACAGTTCTAACTCAAACGAAGAAATCCCTTCCTCAATTTAATGCATTTCACAACTTAAGCTGTGAGTATCATTAGTAGATGTATCAAAGCGACTCCTTGCTGAGAATGTTTAACCAATAAGAACATCTGTGTACCTATATCAAGGATTTCCGTGCATTTTCAAGCTTTGAACTTAACCTTAATGAACGATTTTACAGTAATTAAAGTAAATGATGAATATTTTAGCTTATGTTACTGTAAAGAGAATGTAGTATAGTTTTATAGAGAAATGTAAAACTGCATAAATATTTATTCGACATTAATTTTATCTCTCGCATCAACAAGGTCTTTAGTTTAGTCTTGAACGCAGTACATATGAAAACCCAAAGGTCTCTTTTGAGGTAAATTTCACTGAGTCTGATTGCCACTAAATCACTACTTATTGAGATAACATGAGTCCTCTGTACCACTCAACAATCCTGTATCTTTTAATTTTGTTGTGTTGGTACATTCAGTTCTACCGAATCCTATTATGTATAATAATCGTTAACAATTTTATATATTCATTATTATACATTTAATAACTCTAAATAAGTAAGATTTTTAGTATGCACCGTTAAAAATCTTCTTGCGTAAGCTAAAATATACTAATTAGTCTTGCAGCGTAAGTACGAATTATTTTTATCGCACTTTCAAGCCTTTTGCACCAGAAACATACTTTTAATCTTTCTTCTGATAGTGTCTACGAAGTTTCTCTTCACTCTGCAAAGGTGAGGCTAAGCCAGTGAGAGTGAGGTTAGCTTATAGAGTGTTAGGTTAAGTTAGGTTAGATGAGTGTTTAGTGAGAGTGAGGTTAGTTTGGTTAAGTGTTAGGTTAGGCTGAGCGAGTGTTAAGTTAGGGTTGGATCTGTGCCTCTTAAGAGCCTAGTTTTTGGATTTTCTTTCAGAATTATTTCTTGACTCAGCACAGACCAACTTCTACCACTTCTACTAAATAATAATAAAAATAAGCATCGCTATGATTACGTAGTGTCATCAATTCAACAGCAAAGCTTTTAAAGTTGTCACATTTCCTGTATGTAGTTACTAGTTATACCTACATCCAAGCTGTAGGGTCTCCTTGAACAATTTTCTACTCTGTATAGTCAGCCATGTTATATTTATACATACATATACTGAGCACTTAAATGCGAGCGAACCTCATCCTAAACTTGTTAAATAAATGCACTTTTGTTGATAGAATTTAAGAATAATCGATTAAGAATTAGGAGTGTCTATGCCAGCTCACGCTAACTTGATGTTACTATAGTTAAAACTTAGTCCTCATACGCGAGGTGTATGTTAATGGCCCAAGTTGACGTACTCCAGGACCATATTCAGCACATAACAACTGGAAACAATTAATTGATTGTTGTAAGTACAATTGTGCGTTGTAGATCCAATTGTTGTACGTCTATAAATTATTCGCTAATTTGTTGGTACCCATTTTGTAGGATCAACTAAAAGACTTTTATCTCTCAAACGGGTTAACCAATAAAACTGAAACTTGATACTATGTATATTTAAACAATGTTGCTTCGACAAATTATATTTTAAAACTATATTTCAAACTTTGTACTCATACAAACTTTGCCAGTGGCAGTTATTTTAAATCTTGCAATTAAAAGAACGAACAAGAGTCATAAAAAAGTTTGTTGAAACTCATCTTTCATCCACTTTGGAAGAAGTTCAAAGATGCTAACATTGTTGAAATCTGTTACTAAACAACTAAGATATGACAGAGTTTAAACTATTATTGCGGACATTTTCCATCGTTAGTGAGCAAGATGATCACGACGTTTTGAGATCTATAATATGTTCCCGTCTTCAGGTGAAAAGTAACTTAAAACATAACACAGAACATTAAAAAACGAGCTAGCTTAAGGTAATCAGCATAAGCTGACCATACAAACAAAGAACTAAGATATGATTGGAAATGTGGTATTAAAACAACATACTTTAAGTGGTAGCAGCCATTTTCGAACAGTTTTAATCGTAGCTTCGTTTTCAACCAATTTCAATCGACTTATTATTCCTGAATTTGAATTAAAATGGACATAAAGTCTAAAGTCTTTTATCAGTTTTATGTTTATTTAGTTGTAACATTTTAATTGACGCCAATTACAAATTAACAAAGTTTAAAGCTAAGCTATAATTTTGCTAAAGCACTTTTAGTTGCGTAAATATTATATGAAGTTTTAACTTCATTGGTCAAACCGTTAGAAGGAAAACATGATTTAGTAGAAAATACAAAACTTCGAACAACGTATTTAGGGCACAATGGGTTTTCAACCTGGTTTAACGATTTACATTGTAATAATGTATGTGTTGCTAGTTTATTGCTTCAATGAAAAGTAAAAGTCTCCTAATCGACAGTCTTGGACATTTTAAAATGTTCCGAGGTTCATACATAAATAGTTGCCCAAAAAGGTGAGCAATAACTGGAGTGTATAACTGGTTTCTAAAAGGAAACACGTTGGCATTATAAGGCATTTGAAACTGAAGCTTAATAACCTTTCACTAGCCTTACACATCAATCAAAACATATTGCATTTTACGGAGACGTCAGTATCTGGCAGGTTTATTTTCTCAGAACTAACGACCTTCAACGTTTCCTTATTTCGACGTACAAAAATGTAATACCGCATTTTAGCGTTCGTTGTTAGTCTAGTATCGCAAAACAAAATCCATTTTAATCACACCTGTTTTATATAATATTGATTTTTAAATACAAAACAATTCTTAAAAAGTCGTACGGTAGTGATAAGATGGTTTAAACCTGCTATTCAAGACATCGATAAAATAATTAAAAAGTATGTATTTTGGAAGACCTAAGGTACACTAGTATCTCTGATTTGATTATTAAAAAAAATGCCTTGTGTTTTGAACTTTACATTGAATTAGTACAGTTCATGAGTAAAAGAAACAAATCTGTACATTATAGATGTATTAATTGCCATTATTTACTTATAATGTATTTAATTTCCTTAAAATAACTAGTTTATTTGTATATTGGCTAGTTAGTTTAAATAACCTTACAATTGTTTCCAAATTATACACGGTTTTAATAAAATTAGAAACAGAATATTAACTAAAAGGCACTCAAAGTTAGGAATGAATGTAGGATCATTGAATATAAATGACGATAATAACTTCAGTCCCTACTGAAGCTGAGTGTGGTAGGACCAGACCACGTTCCAGGAACCGGGGTAGTTCAGCACTTGACCACAGGAAGCGCTAGTATAGAGGTGGTGAAAGGGTGACGTGAGAAGTAATCTGGACCAACGAAAATGCACTTGTTTGTTTTATCAGCTCCAACTGTTTTGATACGTTTCCCTCCAAAATATGACTGTGTGAAGCCCATAACTTCCTACTTATTGATCCCTGTATCGTTGACTGAAGCATTCGTATAGGCTGCGTCAATACTAAAGTTGTTGGTAGACGCTAGAACAGATAGCTTCGGAAGTGTCGAATAAGTAGCTTCTCCCTATACTCTTTCAACGAATGAAGAGGTCTCTTGAAGCAGTATTTTATCAGTTGTTTTTATCTCGCTCCCACAGACACGGTGTTGAAAGCTCTTACAGAAGAGCAGGGATAAACTTCAGCTTAAGTCGCATCGTAGGTCTACCGTGACGCGTAAAAACGAGTTCTATGACTTGTACTTCGTCTTCTGTGATAAAAGTGCTTTAAGCTTTAAGCTTATAAAGGTGGAAACAAGTTGTAAACACTAGTTTCATAACACTGTGGTTAGAAAGTGCAATTTTATGGAAATAAAAGTAATTTTTATAGTTTTATTTCATTTTTAAAATAAACAGCTAAAAAACATTATATATTTTTAAAATATAACAGGTTTCTCTTGTAAAACTAGAACATTCAGGTATACACACACTCCAACACGTGATATTTTGGCACATACCATTCAACTCTCAGTTAGGATCGAGCTGCTGTTGAGATGTGTAAAGAAGTATGAGCAAGAAATAGACGTCATCATAACAACATCAGCAGCAGTGACGGCTGTGCACCATTACAAGCGGTAACTGTAATCAGATACGGCAAGGATATGTTTGCATACCAGATGTTCTCTGTGTTCGACTCCGTCTGATATACTCGTTCAGGGCGTTTGGAATTTCCATAAGTAAATTCTTTATAGGGTTACTACCACCAAATAGGCGTGATGGGGTCAATATGACCTTTATGGTTCTAGAGCGTCTAGGTTCTAGGGTCTTTATGGACCAGAATGGTTCTACTGAGGAATTGAAATTTAGTATACGTCTTAGTAATGCTAATTTACAACTGTGAAAATAATCAGTCCTGTTCAGTTCTTGTTTTCAAAATAGCGGCCGTTAAAATAAAAAAAACATTAGCTTTTTAAAAATAGGCTGACAAATTGTGTTAGTAGAATTTATTTTGACTTTATTTTGTTTAGACTATATTTAAGACAAACCAACAGAAATTTATGTGAAATAATTTTAAAACCGGCTAAAATCAACCTAAATATGCAATAGTTTAAAGTTTAGCGTTGTGAAAAATATGTTCATTTTGGCTTTTCACCTCTTTAAAAAAATATCGGTTTTGAAACTATTAAGCTATGTAGACTATGTAACTATTAGACTATGTGACGCAATGCACAATTAAACAAAAAAACAGCCATATTGGTTTGATCCTTTTATTTCTTAATTAGCATTCACAGCACCATTTTAAACCAGACCGACTATAATACAAAATCCTATATTAGGCAATTCTAGAAATTATTTAACTGAACAAATAAAACACACTACCTTAAATATAAAAAAGAATTTACAAACTATTAACACCTCGTAGTAAGAATGGGAGGGATTTACTTGGAATACAATATTTAAACATCCTGTAGGGTGTAAAGGTTAGGTGTAAAGGACGATGCTTCTCCTTATGAAGGTGTTGAAAGCTGCCTGTGACATCCAGGCAGGAGTGAACTGTACACAAAGCAACCCATTCAACACCAGCTGAGATGCCAAACACTCTCCCTACACTGCTCCTGCAATCCTCTTTAGATAAGAGTGTGTATCCTTCCATCCAAAAATGTGTAGATAAGTTTTATTCCTTTGCGTATTTCGTTCACCATTCTACATACAGGGTGCCACAAAAATGTGTAGCGCGCTATGCAGAACCGGATTCTACATACAAAAGTAAGTCGAAAATGACGAGTAGCATTATTTATTTCGGCTTAACTTAGACGTAATCCACCGTTTTGTAAATTTTAAAAATAATTAATGATGCTAATACCCTGTGATATATTTTTGTGAATTTTGGTATGAACCTTAATTGTTTTCCTACACATTTTCCAAACATATTTTTATCTAACTTATCACATTTAAAAATGGCGGAATTAAAAATTTTAAGTTAAATTCCTATTTGATCCCATTTGACTTGGAAATTTTAAATGGCCGCCATTTTGAAACTTGATAAGTTAGATAAAACATATTTTTGGAAAATGTTATTAGGAAAATAATTAAGGTATATACCAAGTTTCACAAAAATATCTAAACAAGTTTTTGAATTATTAATAATTATCAAAAATTTATAAAATGGCCAATTACGGCCAAACTAAGCCAAAACAAAAAAAATGTTACAGGACATTTTCGACTTACTTTTGTATGTAAAATCCAGTTCTGCATAGTGCGCTACACATTTTTGTGACACCCTGATTTGCTAAACGCCAGAAATTTGGTGGATTGTTTATTTGCCTTAATTTTCCCATGTGTATTATTTGTTTTCTTTTTGTATTAAGGTGTCAGCTTGTCATTTATATCCTCATATATACCCATGTACAACTGTACATGGGTATATATGAAACAATAGTTTACTGTATTTGAATCGTCATTTAATTGAAAGCATGAAAATCACTTATGAAACAAGGCTAATGAACTCATTTCAGACTAACCATCATAGATTTGAAATAATGAAAATAATTTTAAACATTATAACCCTTTAATAGGACGAAGCCTTTCAGAACCTTTTGTAATTTTTGTGTGGGCTCGAGGATAAAGGCTTTGCTTTTGAAAGGTCTCGTCCTATTAAAAGCTCTTTAATATTGGTTTTTGATATTTAAAATTATTTTCACTATACATATACAATATTGAGGAAGTTCCACCTACATACGAGTAGATTCCACCTACATGAACTGTTACATAGAGATGAACTTGCGTATAGAGATTAAATGCTTTGTAAACAGGAGTTCAACTGCACTAAGGAGCTTACATTACAACTAAGGAATGTTGGTAACCTTAGCACGTACAAACCTAAATCAAACAGAAGATTGATTCATCTTCCAGATCAAGATAATCCATCTATATCGTAGATGGATTTCCTGAAAGGACCAAGATCTAATTACTGTGTCTGTTGTTACTAGTTACCTAACTTATAATTTTAAGTAAATGTTGAGTTTGTACATGTTAATTAACTACTTATATTGAATTAGTTTCTAACGGCAAAGGGGTAACACAGCCCTTTAAAGGGTTAACTAAATTGCACTTTACAGTAGTCTACTTACTAACATTTTGTTCTATTTATTCCCAGTTAGTACCTAAGAATGTTGCCCATTGAAACAAGTTTAGTCAGATAATTATGGGCATGGTAAATAGACAACACAAGAGTTCTTAAAAATTAATCTTTAATAATACATAAAACAGAAATGTTTCTATACAACGTAAAAATATGTCGGTATAAAAGGTGCATATGGTTACTAACATCTCAATTCTGTTCACGCTTAAAATAGGTTGTGGGTAAGACTATATTATTAATCCGTACAAAAATAAGAAAATTGTTGAAATAAGTGGACTATAGTAGGACATATTTCTGAGAAACGATTCACTAGTGACTAGAGGATCGGATACCTTCTAAACAAAAAAAGGTATTTTTAATAACTTATTTTAATATGGATTGAGTTCAACCTTTTGGCCATCTGCACTAAGTAAATAAACTTGATATTTCTTTGATATGTTATGCAGTCTTTGCTTTGTCTTACCATCACGTTATTTTCTCATCTTATCTCTAAAAAATAAATAAAAACTTTTAACATACAACGCATTGTTTTCTATTTAAAGTTCCTTTTATTTACAACATATACGTATATGTTTCCATATCGAAGATCAATAAAATATGCATTGCATGAATATAAATACCACGTAGGCCTAGCTTGACAAATAAATTGTCAAAGACATTGTGTCTAATTTTAAAGCTAACCATTTTATCATCTCAAAGAAATCAAGTAAAAGAAATAGTGCTCGAGTAAAATATTGTTTCTCGAATAATATTAATTAAATTTAAACCCACATAATTATTAGTAAACTGACTAGTTAAATGTTAACTTTGCCCCAGTTGTTAGGAGAACTCTTAAATATGAAAACGTTGCAACAATGTTTCAAATATTTTATTGTAATAAAGACTGAGGACAAATTGGGGAAGAAAAGTTTACGAACTGTAACCCATATTTTCTTGTAACTTTATCAGCCATAAGGTCTTTCTTAAATATAATATGTTAAAGATGTACAAAAATACCACTAATATAGACATTACAGTAAATACAATGAGATCGCTAAACAGTGAACACCAAGTTGTTTGTGAACATTTCCTTACTTTTATTTGCTTATACTAAGACCTTTAACGAGTAAAAGTTTTGAAATTAAAGTCATCCTTTTGCACAGCTCTTGACGTTTTGAAACAAATAGTAATGTATTTTGTATTTTATGTTTCGTTAAGATTAACGATATACGATTTGATTAATTTACATCTAGTTTTCGATTAGTTTCCTCAAGAACTACAGGCTGGCAGTTTTAATATTGTTTCTCAAAATAAACAATCTCATGTTAAAAAAAAGTATTTCTACAATAAACCTATTATATTATGGGTTCACGATGCCTAAACTCGGAAGGATAGTGAAACATCTTGCCTCTGGCCCTGTCGTGTGTGTAACATATATTCTCCCAAGGGTGGACGCATGATCGTCTTCAGCTCAGTTGACTTTCTCTCTGTAGCGTGACTATTTTGACGTTGGTAGGTCTGATTTCTCTAATCATGCAGTTGGTAGCCCTGCCTTATGTGTTTCAGCATGGCCGTTACTCATCCCAAAGATGGATAGAAGTATGATCGTTGCCAGCTCATTTCATTTCTCACTGTAGTGTAACCATGCTGCCGTTGGTAGCCCTGGTTTCTCTGAGCATGCAGTTGGTATCCCTGCCGTTTGTGTGACAGTAGGGCGGTTTTACCGCCCTAGGGCAGAGGTTGCCCTTCTCCAGCTCACTTCATTTTCTCACTGTGGTGTGACCATGTTACCGTTGGTAGGCGCGGTGTCCCTAAGCATGCAGTTGGTAGCCCTGCCGTTTGTGTGACATGTGTGACAGTAGGGTCGTTTTCCCGCCCCAGGAGTGGAAGCTGCTCTCCTCCAGCTGACCAGACGTACCACGTCTACTGCGTCGTGGCGGGAGTCCAGGGTCTGATTCCGCTGTGACACAGTCAAACATGAACAGTGTAAGTATTATATGAAGTTTTTAAATTTAATATATATGTTCCAATATTAGAGCTCATGTTAATTCACGTATTTTATAGTGGAATACCTCACGCTTACAGCTGTTGTCATCATATATTTTTAAATGATAATTTTAAAAATAATAATAACTTAAAATAATTTTTTAATGGAATTTAATGTGTTTGTTACTTCTCCAAGCCAAATTTTGATTTTCCCATTTATAACACTTTGACGTAAATAACAAAAAATTATGACATTTTGGATTTTAATTAGAATTTAATATTAAACAAATATAATTGTTTAAAAGCAGTCAGCCGAGTCACTGCATTACACTATCCCCTTTCTTATTGATTCCATTTAAAACCCATCTAATAACAGTTTTAAATGCGAGGTGTCACTCTTAAGAAAATGCTCGCTTTACATTGTTTTTATGGGACAAAAAACAAAATGACCGACAGGTACTGGACACTCCTAAGAAAAGATGTATGTTTGTGAATGGCTAGAAACTAAGGAAACCTAGGTCAACTGTGAACAAACCCCTTTTGGTTGCTTTGCCAATATATCCAATCTAAAAGACGCTGTTCTCAAGGGATGACTTTCTGTATGACTTTTTTACATGGTAGAAATTCAATGCTTATATTTTACACATATTCTCAGTTAAAGTCTTTTTAAGATAATGTTCAGAACAACTTGATCAAGTTCTAAAATAGTTTCTTGAGAAGAACATCCACTTAAGTGTTCAGTAAAGTCAAGTCACAGGAAAGAAAATTAAACTGCAGAAGAATTCTTGGTATGTTGCACTAATCCTATCAAAGTTTAGAGTGGAGTGAATTCCTGCATTGTTGTAAAGTTGGCTTTGCGCTGTGAAACATGAGTGAAGCATTAGTTTCTCGCCCGGAATGTTCCGAGTAATGGGTTTCTATCATTACTAAGAAGCGCTGGAAATTGTATTACTGTCGTCACCAGATGATACATTACTGTAATATGCTTTGAAGAAGACTCCTTGGAGATGCTTTGGACAATAGCGGGATTGTGTAGTGTGCGAAACCTTTTTGTTTGTAGATTACTATTTCTAATTGGGAACTTTATCCTGAAGTTCCGTTATAGAATTTAGACTTTTATGAGAATTTGTTTGAACCCACCCCCAATATAGTTTACCTAAAAACTGTATTATGATCTGATTTAGATGAGTCCATTGTGTAAGCACTTATATTACCGTAATCAACAAGTGTACCAAACTCCAAATAAAAGCTACCAGCAACAACATAAAAGCTTTAAAACCCCAATTTTAAATCAAATAAAAACTGTTAATATAAATTTTAATGTGATAAGTAGTTTTTTCGGTAAAATATCTCTTAAATGAACATAAAAAAGTAATCAGTTAACCAAATATACACGGTATAACAATACAGGGTGAGTTTTATATGTCCCCCACCTTAACCTTTGAAAGAGGAAATCTTTTGAAAACCCCTTTGGGGAATGTTTTTGTAGGGTTCTGAAGTTTCTTTTGACGTACTTTTCGTTACCCACCCCCACCCAAAACCGGGAGGAGACTAAATTTTTTAAATACAACCCCCCCCTTGTGACATTTTATTTGAAAGGGTATAAAAACGCAAACTCGTTGATACGATTAAAAGAATTTCACAACGTTCCTGTACAAAATGGCGGCTAAAAGACTTTTTCATTTTAAAGCAAATAAATGGAAGCTGTCGCTATATTTTCAAAATTAAAAAAACTACAGATATAGTTTGTGTGTACTCAAAGCTTTAAAATGATGTGTTACAAGATGCATTTTTCAAACTTTCGACGAACTTTGAAAAAGGGTGATATTTATCTTCTAGTTACATGATATTTTATTTTATGATCTTGTAACATATCATTTTAAAGCTTATAGTACCTAATAACTAAAACTATCATTTTTTCAAATTTGTGAAACATATAGCGACAGCGTCCATTTATTTGCTTTAAAAAAGAAGCACGTTTTGAGCCGCTATTTTGTACAGGAACGTTGTAAAGTTTTTTTAATGGTAGCAATGAGCTTGTGTTTTATACTCTTTCAAATTAAGTGTCACAATGGGGGTTCGTATTTAAAATTTAGGAGACCCTCCCCCGGTTTTGGGTGGGGTGGGTAACGAAAAGTACGCCAAAAGAAACTTCACAACCCCAGAAAAACATTCCCCGAAGGCTTTTTCAAAATGTTTCCTCTTTCAAAGGTTAAGGTGGGGGCATATAAAACTCATCCTGTATAAACAATCAAAGAAAGATTGAAGTAGGCTAGTCTGCAAAAGGTCTTGTAGAAGGCTATACCTAAGGTATAATAACCATTAGGTAATTTCGATTTGGTGAGAACTTGATAGGATTGTTCTAAGCTTCTTAGATACTAGATATGGCATACTCGACATTTAGGGAGGTACTTGGAAAATATTATTGATTTTGTATAGACCAGAGTGGTTATCGTTTTAGACACATCTCAGCCAGACACTTTGTTTGGGTAAAGTGGTCATTTTCATGTATTAATCCTGTTATTAATAAGCTTTGGGGGGGGGGTACGTAAAGCAGCTGTAATAGATATTGTGTTTTCACTGATAATATGACAGTGAATTTTGAGAAAAACACACAACAAATGTTTCTTGTCATCAAACACAATAATTATGAGAGTGTTTTTGTTGAGAGCGATGACCGTTTCCATGTAGTTGCATTTAAATCAAATTTTCCGCAATATTATGGCCACAAAATGTGGTCACCGTTTCCTAGAAATAGCATAAACAGTGGTGTGTGTTTTTACAGCGATAATATGACGGTGGACTTTTGTGTTCAATGAAATTATATGAGAGTGTTTTCCTAGTGAGAGGTGGCGTTTCCGTATGATTGTGTTAAAAACTAAATTCACTGCATAGTGGCCATTGCTCCTCTAGGATACCACGGCTACAGTGTTTGGTATGTGTAGTGTTAAAATATTATTAAACTTTCAAAATTGTTTTGTCAAAATAATGGTTTTCGTAGTTATTTATACTTTAAAACTAATCAATTATACTTGTATTCGAATTTTATAGACACATATTTTGTGTTATAATTTCTTTGTTAGAAAAGACTCATTTCATTAAACAGTCCGAAAGTGTTTTACTATCTACATAATTTTCACAAATAAGCACCAACCCCCCACTTTGGGCCCTTGTGAGGAAAATCAACATTTTCCAACACGTATTAAGCTTAAATGAAACATTTTTTCTTTATTTATCAATGTTGGCAATGTACCATAATCTTGCTTGTTTAGACTTTTCGCATATTTTGTTCCCGTCCGAAATACTAAATCGTTTTCTAGAAAAAACTGAAGAAGTCATCATAGACTCTTTTAATTAGGGCTCTTATTATATTTTGCGCTTCGGTACATTTGATCAAAAAGTTCAATATACTTTGAAAAATCACTTAATTTTATTTTATACGTGTTTGGAATCGTTACATTTGAACTTATTACATTAAATAATAAGGTATGGTATTCCATTCATATATTTCTTTCTGACAATGTGTTTTGACATACATTCTCTACAATGCAATTGAATTGTCCCACTCCAGTCTCCAGACAGTTTACCAATTATTAGGTCTTCCAATTACGCACCATAAACTCGTCTGTACTGAAAAATTCTTCCGCACCTAAAACTGTCTTGGGTGCTTTTTGAAGAAATAAAAAGAAACCCAGGCCAATGAGCACCTAAGCGCTAAAGCTAGCATGAGCGAAGCGAATTCCATTTCGGATTTTTAGCCTAACACGCCGATGGTAACTCTACCTCAATACGCTCACACCATACGCGGTATTTTACTGTAAGTTTCACTATGTATCATCAACGCATTTCACATTTTATTTCTTTAAAACTCATTTCATTGCTATAGCGAAAAATGCTCTTTGGCCGCCATTTTGAAACGACTAAGTGGTATTTATAATTTTGGTAAATTGTCTTTATAATACATTTTAATATCTTTCAATTCCGTCAAAGTCGGATGAAGTTTATTATTTTTAGATAATTATTACCACTTCCGGTATTCCAATTTTCCTGGCTAATAAATTTACGAAGATATTTTAGAAAATACATCTGTACCATATTTTATGAACATCGGACAAAAAATACGATCTGTACAGATAAAATACGTATAGGTTTACACGGTATACACATGTATACAGGGTGTCCCAAAATGTGTAGCGCGCTATGCAGAACCGGATTCTACATACAAAAGTAGGTCGAAAATGTCTTAATGTGACATTTTTGTATTTCGGCTTAGTTTAGCCGAAATTCGCCATGTAAATTTTTGAAAATAACTAATAACTCAAAAACCCTTTGAAATATTTTTGTAAAACTTGGTACAAACCCTAATAATTGTCTTCCTAATAACATTTCCAACAATACTTTTTATCTAACTTATCAAATTTCAAAATGGCGGTTATCTAAAAATTTCAAAAGTCAAATTCCAATTTGATTCCATTTGACTTTCAAATTGTATTAGTTATTTTCAAAAAATTACAAAATGACGGATATTAGTGGAATATATTAATTGGAAAATATCCGCCGTTTTGTAATTTTTTGAAGATAACTAACAATGATTCAAAACCGCTTTGAGATATTTTTGTGAAACTTGGTATAAAACTTATTTGTTTTCCTAATAACATGTTCCAAAAATATTGTTTATCTAACTTATCAAATTTTAAAGTGGTGGCCATTTAAAATATTTCAAATTCAAATGGAATCAAATTGGAATTTGACTTTTGAAATTTTAAATGACCGCCATTTTGAAATTTGATAAGTTAGATAAAATATTGTTGGAAATGTTATTAGGAAGACAGTTATTAGGGTTTTACCAAGTTTCACAAACATATTTCAAAGGGTTTTGAGTTATTAGTTTTTTCTTTTCTAAAATTTACATGGCGGATTACGGCTACACTAAGCTGAAATAAAAATAACTTTCCTTTTTTGTATGTAGAATCCGGTTCTTCATATCGCGCTACACATTATTGTGACACTCTGTGTACGTACAGTTTTTTTTAATTCTCAACACTCTGGGGTCAGGGTGCTCGTTTAATGCCTGGCAACATAAATATCTCTTTTGTCCAAAGGAAATTCGCTATTTAAACTTGTTTACCTTTCAAAACAAAGCTAAGCGTTTCGAGGCGAGACAGGACAAGACAACGACCTTGCAATCATTCCGTGCTGGTTCTATATCAGAAATCATAAACATACGATAAAAAGCAGGAACGACAACCATGGCAAAGCATGAATACAGCTAACACCTTCAACAAGAAACAACTTCATTGAAACCTGGTGTTGAAATGTTCAGCCGTATTCAGGTCAAAATAAATACAAAATGCAAGCTAAGTAAAAATAATGTTTATTTATTACATGTATATTGAGTAGGAATGACATCAAGAATGCAAAGAAATTC
Organism: Matsumurasca onukii; assembly: GCA_018831715.1. NCBI lineage: Eukaryota > Metazoa > Arthropoda > Insecta > Hemiptera > Cicadellidae > Matsumurasca > Matsumurasca onukii. The sequence continues at coordinate 76,204,938 of CM032058.1, read as the reverse complement.
ATAAATTAAATGTACAATGAGAACTAAAAAGTAAACTGTACACTAAGGAATGCTTTTAAATATTCTACTCTTGCTTTTGACAGCTACTTTCAAGCTTTTCCAACTGGTTTGACAGTTTACTCTGGCATCTGTCTTTGCAAGTAACGCTAAAATGGAACATTGACAGCAATTCTTAAACATGAAAATGGTAGAATAACATTGGAACTCAACTGTATAGCAACGCTTTTACCTAATATTGATACATATTATAGTGTTTGTTAAACAGAAACATCTTCTTGATTTGGAACATACAGTGCTGATAGTTCAAATAAAATAGTTGAGTCAAACAAATTTATTCAACATTAGAATAAAATATAGTGGAATATATTTTCCTACTATATAAAGTTTGCCAGAGTAAAATTTTGTATGTTTGCTATAATCTATCATTTCACTTTTAAGTGGTTTTAGAGCCAGTCTGTCAATATCCCACTGTTTTCCAAAATAAAAATAACTTCACTTTGATATCATCAGTATCCTAAAAACAATATGAGCAATGGTTTGGACATCACAGACGAAGAATACAAACAACAGCACAGTGCAGAGCTTAAAACCGTTTGTCTCACTTTGCCAACAACTGCAGGGTTAAAATAACAGAAATACAGGGTGTTTGCGAAATCTCTGGACAAGCTTTGTAGGTTTGATCTTGGATCAAGAATCCTAGATAAACACGTTTCACCACATAACCGTGAGTCCGACACGTTTTAACCGTGATTATCCATTTAGTATTTTAACCTAAGTATATTTTATAATAATCGAATTTATTTTGGAAAAATGATGTATTTATGCCGTCAGGATGGTAAGAACTAGGTCCGGGACCATGAAATGAGCACCGATCCTGGCCCCCAGAACACGTTTTGAGCATTTATCAAAACTTTATAAACATATGTGTATCATCTCAGCAGGTCGCATTTTTGGTCGTGTTTTCACAATATTTGGTATAAATAGTCTTTTTATAAATATCTCGATCGAGTTCGTTAACCAGCAAAATCGGACTACCGAAACACCCCTTTTTTGGGCGATTAAGTTTGAGGCCGAAGGCCGAAGCGAGGCTGTGAGCTCAGCAAAGCCCATGATCATACAGGAGGCCAAGATGAGGCCGAAGGCCGAACATCCGTCGTATTAGAACAACTAAGGCCGAAGCGAGACTGGCAGTTGAGTAAATTCAAGTAACAAATTGGGAAGGAAACTCGATTCACTTATGCTAGTGGCTTTAGCGCTTAGCTGCGTGTTGGCCTAGTTTGGCCTTTAAGTTCTTTAAGAGCTGAAGTTTAACGTCCAAAGCGTAGCCGTAATAATGAACAATATATTTTAATACATGAATAATGTGAAACTCAGTAGCCTGGCTAGTACTTGTATTGTTTAGAAGAAACAGCTGTTTACTGTTTTACAAATTCATAGAAACAGCTGCTATCCGTACAATATAAAGACCTTCAAAATTGAATTTTCTTCCTTAGGAATGAAAGCTCAAAACAAACCTTTATTTTATGGAAATAAAAGTACACATTTAGCAGGCCGCTACAGATGTCAAAAACTTGTATACGAAATCTTTTAAAATCGGTTTGATTTTATATTTAACAAAGGCTATTTAATCCAAGATTCCGCAGCTCCTATTTTGGTATACAGTACAGTTATAACAGTTTAAAGTGTTATGGTACAATAGCCGGAAACGGTAATTTGTTTGAAAAAATAGGAACCCCTCTTCAGCGGACTTAACTATCAAATACAAGGTTTACAACAAATTTAAGCTTCAACGAAACACGTTTGAAGACAAGGGTAATTCCACGCCGTACACTAATGAGGTACGGTATGGAAACACCGTAACGGCATTTGTGAACGGCAAACCTGAAAACTAGAATCAGTTGAATTTGTTTCATAAAATAGTACCTATTTTGTACAAAATCATACCGTTTTAAGAAATCCGATATAAGAAACTCTCAAAGTGGTGACTAAAGGGTTAGCAAAACAATTTGGGCCTAAGGAACAATCTTAAAGCACGTCCAGAGAGTTCGGAAACACCCTGTACAGTAACAACAAAATAATGATAAGAATATTTTAAGGCTAAATACAACGTTTGTACATGCTCATATCAAGCTTGGTTTAAAGCTACTGCTATAAGGTAGACACAATACTTTCTAAGTTTTCCAAAATACATTTAAGCGTTTGAAAATATAACGGGTTCCCCAAATATACTTTCTAAGTCATACAATTTTAAACATGTAATAGTTTTGGTGTAGATTCATTTGTAGGTTTGTTGAATAAAGTCCTCTGAAAACTGTATATTTCATTTCTAAAATGTTGCTTAGCTGTTATTATGTTTTAGTACTAATTCCTCATAAAAAAATATTTCATCACTAATAAAAAAATAACATTATTTAGTATTTTCAATTTTAGCGATGAAAATTTCGTAGCTTTTAATGTAAACATTTCAAATTTCTGAGAGTGTTCAGTAAAAAGGAATTTAAAACGAAAAGATCAACTAAAATAAATGGTAACTTTTTCCACCGAGGGAAATATCCCTGTTATTTGGAAACCGCATCATTCTGGTGTAATCAACTTTAGTCAAGCACTATTATAAAATCTGTAACTACACTCGTAAAGCGACATGTGGGGAAGGAAAATGTATCTAATGAACTCTGGAATTCTTAGAAAACTAACGTAGCTTCTTTAACCTTTAAATTCGACTATACACTATATACAAATGGTATGTAAGTACAAAATGTTGTCCTAGATATTTTACCAGGAACTAATTATTAATGTAGAATAGAATAATCGGAGGTCGGAAGTTGTGGTTTGTTTAATTACGGCTTTGTAAACTGAAAAAGTCAATTTCTTTTATTAATTTTATCTTTTGTACTTTAGCACAAGGGCATGAGCAAAAGCTTTCTTCATTGCTGGTGAATACAGCAATGTTACTAGGACAGAAATCTGAACTTTATTTAAATCTTAATTAGGAAAATTCACAAAATCGGACCACTTGACTTTTGGTCTGATAAACAATATTTAACATTTTATATGAATGCCTAGTTTTTTCTTGGAATTTAACTGAATGCCTTAGTTACTCAAGTTCCTTGTTTTGATCAATCACCCATACTCGTCACACCATGGTCAAGTTGTCGCAGTGACAGCTGTAACTACACCTACAGCTGGCACTGCGCACTGAACTGTAGGCCACGCTGCGGCCCAGGTCGTATCTCACGGACTTGGACCGAGTCCGTGGACCTGAGGCCGCGGGTCACTCTACATTACGCAGCGAGATGGACAAGTGCGGCAGGCGGATGTCTGTGGTACATGTGACTGCGGCAGAAGACACGCTGCGGGTCCGTACCTGCGGGGCGCGTCGCCGGGTGCGGATGTTGAAGGCGCCGTACACTATGGGGTTCATGCAGGAGTTGGTGCAGGCGAAGAGGAACAGGCCACGCTGAACGCGCTGGTCCACGTCCCTCGCTGACGCTGGGAATAGCCAGTGCCTGTCAACAGATATATGTTTAAAGAAAACGATCGATACAAAGAGGAAAGAATGCAGCAGCAGGCCAGTTGACAGAACAAAGAGAAGGCACAACACAGATGACGAATATTGCCCGTCTATCGACTAAAAGACCCGGTCCAGCACTATGTGAGATTAGAGGACGGGCGCTGCCCGTCTTAAGCCAGGAATGGGTTAATTCCTAACTTCAAAACCTTGTATGCTTTACCTTTAGGTATCAGCTAAGATCGTTCGAGGATCCTTGTTGATATCAAGTCCGGAGCTATATCTTTCAAAATGTTCATCTTCTCCTTTAATAAGCCGCCATTCAAGCTTGATCAATAGCCAAACCAACTCAGCTTATTCTACCTACAGTTATAGTTGGTAAGGAGAATGGGTAAGTTAGAGGAAAGAAGGCTTGCTGGCATTAGGTTTAGGTTGATAACTCGGCTTTCAGCCAAGGTACATTTATTTTCATTGGTTTTGGTTGAAGAATTTGAACATGTAAGATTTTCGTAGGAATAAGAAATTAAACACCCATGGCTAAAAGTATTTGTTATAAAAGACTTTCAATAGTAGGTTTTGACCTGGAGACCATGTTTACATTTTGATATTAGTGTAGTTATGGCCTCCAGAGTCGAAAACCGTTACTAAAATTCTGTACAACAAATATTATTCTTTAAGGATGTTTTGTAAAATAATTTATTCTACTTATTTATTTTTATATTGTGAAAACAGTACATATCGTGGGAATTTAAAACCAATAAATTCACTTGTCCTCCAGCTGTAGAAATTCCCTTTGAGCTGCTTCAGAGAGGTCTCACATATTCAGACCAGAGGTGATATTCCATTCACTTTCTCTCCTTAGCCACTAATTTGTTTGAGTAGAGCACTTAAAACCGCCATTCAGTGCGTTTTGAGTATTAGTGTCTATTATTGGTTTATTTCTTTCTTTTTGACGAAGTCTATCTAGCTATGCCGGTCATCGATGGATATATGGTATACAGGTATAAAAGCAGTTTTGAATTAATTAAAATGTTATCAAATTGAAAAAAGTTCAGAACAAAACTGCTTCTGCTTACCAGACACACATGATGTAGTAGGGAGTCCAGCAGACGAAGAATACGAAGACAATGGTGATCGTCATTTTCAAGGTGCGGCTCTTCGCGCGTCCCAGAAACCCTAGGCTGGACCTCCGGAACTTGTCTGAAACATGACGTGATCATGCCTTGTGTGAATGTGTGTCAATCATCACACTTTGTGTGTTTCAATAAGTAGTCAAGTGGCTAAATTTACCTATCAGAACCCAGTAGGCCCGGAGGGGTACGATTGGTCAGTGACAAGGACCGAGATGTGCCAATCAGTGTTGAGTACTCGTGCCCAAATAAACGTGCCTTGTGCATGAATGAGTTGCGTGTACTTAGTAGGTGCTACTAGCCATGTATGTGAAGTTTTCGACGTTTCAACATTGCTTTTGAAAATATCAGCTGATTAAATGTTGACAACAAAATTCACACACATGGCTAAGAGCAGCTACTAAGTAAGTTTATGTAAATGCGGTTTCAGCTGGTTTTAGCACTAAATATAAAACTACTATATTAGTGTTTGTAAAAAACACAACATTTACCATCTTGCAATAAAGACTGATTCCTTGTATACAATGTGTATTTGTTAAAAGCACCTGCCAAAACCATGTAACAACAGTATGGACGAACAGACAGAGAACCAGCCTGGCATTAGAGTAAAGCTGAAACCCAAGCCTTGCTTTTCTCAGTCCCTATTTATGTATAACGCATTCGTGTATGTCTTTGATTAATTGTAATAAAACCTTTTAAGAGTCCAATAACTCAAACAGATTTGATAGTAATAAAACCGTTATAAACACATAAAACAGCTGTTGCATCATTCAAACATAAAGAAAGTTAAACATTTGGTATATTTTGCAAATTACACCAAACTATTGGTCACAAGTCTAAAATATTCTCATCTATAGAATTTTGTGTTAATAATATTTGAGCGAAACGGTTTACTTATGTGAACGGCAAGAAAATCTTTAACTTAACAGCTTGTACTGAGAAGGGTTGTCATTTAAACTTTTAACTCAAATAAGTTATTAACTATCTAAAAAAAACTATTTCAACTATCAAGAAATATAAACTTGCAAAGGTAACAGTTAAAAAGTAATTAATATAGCTTTTGAAATAGTAAAACCAATATTTCAACAGTTTTTTACAAAGCAAACGGACTTTTATTATTAAAAACAAGTCTTGACATTTACAGTAATTAACTTTGGGAAGTAATCAGCTTTAGAGGATTTCAATGGATCTGGGTGTATTTGCGTAATTAATTGCTTCACAGCTTGACAAAAAGTTGACAAACAGACCTTCGAGTTTATTTCACTGTAAGCAAACGTGGTTCTGACAGTCTCTAAATACGGGTTTTATTTCGATGTTTTACACAGTTCGGCTGAAGAGAAATACTTTGAAGATTCATGATATATTTTACATCAACAGTTCAGCCCCTTTACCGATAGCACAATGCAATTAAGATTTGGCTCCTTTCATAGCATTTCATAAGCATTTTCCTATCCTTTAACATACCGATGGCTTTAGCATGAACGCATTTGTAAATATGTGAGGCAAACTATGCTTGTCAGTAGAAATGCATAGGAAAAGAAGATACTACTAACTTTCAAGCTATATACCAATACGTATTATGCAAATAAAGTCAAATGGACGAATAAAATTATAATTTTAAACCAAAATAAAATCTCTGTTAAAACTAGTACTAAACCAAAATTAAAAATATGGGTCACCTTTTATTAAGTTAAAACTTGCAATGATAATCAATCCATTATTTTTTTAACTCACGCACTGGCACAATTAAGGGAATCGCTGGGTGAATTAACCCAGAGATTGAAGCGTTTATGGGTTGAAACAAGTACTAATTTGGATAAAATAATAAAATTTAGAACATTTGTAGCTTGTGGTTACAAATTATTGCAAACACCACCTGGGGCGAAAGGGTGAACTTCGGTGTGTAGAGAAGTGGGTGGGGTGGGTGGGAGCATATACTACATGTTTGAGAGCCCTGAGGGTTTGCGTGTATATATAGCCACCCTTCCAGCATCACTGCGGGCGCGTCTAAGTGTGGCTAATGTAACCGAAGATTTATCACGTGACAATATCTGTCAAAACAGAAGTTTAAGTTACAAAATACTGCAAGAGAGGGCGCTGTCATCACAGTAGGATTCTTCCGGACCATCGAAGCGAGATTCTACAGCGAACTGCAGTCGTTTTTTCATTCTTACCTCCAGGCTCTCGGGAGCGGCGGTAGATCTCGCCCAGGATGGACGCGTAGGAGAAGATGATGACGACCAAGGGGAGGCCGTACATCATGACCATGCCGAAGAAGAAGTACGCCAGTTCCTGCGAGGGCGTGGAGAACGCGTTGAAGTGTACACATTGCTCATACCACGTAACATTCGGGTGCGTCTCCACGTGGAACACTATCACCTGCACACAATCATAAATGCATTACAAATCAATCAAATTATCTGATTATCGGATAATTGATTTACCTTTAAACTATTTATCTTTTGGTTGCTAAAGAAAAGGGTTGAATGGTCTCAACAGACCCTAACATTATATATTCTCCATCAAGAAGAACCAAACAAGAAGAATTAATAGGGGTTTTAAGATAGTTTCCAGTTGCTATGGAGTAACAATCCGTCAGCTGAGCCGGAGCTCGAACATGCGAACTTCGGACGCGCAATCTCGTACGCTACCAACTCAGCTACTTTCCGTTTTAAGTTGCTTTAGGAAATCATTTAGTGACAAATACCTGAGGAGAACTGCAGATAGTTGAGCCAACCCAAGCACACGTCAGCATGAACTTCCCTCTGCGGTCCACGTCTGATAAGTTCATCGGCTTCAGAACTGCGAAGTACCTGAACAACAAACACGTCAGTTGAATACAGTCTAGGAGGAAATCATCAACTAGTTTGAGTAGTTTCACCTACAAACACGCTTATTGCATCACATCAGGATGTATTGTCGATTGCAAACTGTGTTATAAATCATATAGTTGTTTCATAAACGTTCAATGTAGGCTAAACAAAGTTCCGTAAAATACTTTTATTGCTTAATGTATTGAAAAGTCCATAGCACTTTTTTAATGGCCAGTATTCGAAGTTTTGAAATTGTTGACACCACCTTGCCTTTTTCTACATTGTCGTTTTTCAAACCAAAATGGGGTCTCTTAAGAGGAAGTGACATCCCTCTGTGAAACTAGAGGAAGAGGAAACTACTGAAATGGGAGACACAAAACGGCAGTACGAACGTTAAACTTCTGATGTAGGAATTCAACCCGTCAACAGGTTGCCAAATTCTACAAAAAGTGCCCAAGAGCGTAAGGCCTTTAAAAATCGTCTGAAAAAGGTTTTGGCTGCAGAAGAATTCTATAATACAGATGAGTGTATAGCTTATGACTGGAAAATATGGAACACAGTGACTGACCACAGGGCTAGAGTGGTACAATTCAAATAAACTAAAGAGAATAAATGACATAACGTATGTCTGATTGGGATTTCAATTTTAGAATATGTGGAAGATTTCAGCTTTTAAACTACAGGAAATGACTATTGCATAACATGTTCAATGTTCACGCAATAAACCATGTAGTTTTATCCTTGTGAAATAATGAAAGGTTTCAACGGTCTTAGGCTTGGGATTCAAATGTCCAAAATTACTAAATACGCATATATAAGTTTGAGAAGCGAATGAATGCTGAGCTACACGTGTGAAGTTTGTGGCTTGTCAACATTAAATCAGCTGACTTGACTGGTGAACATTTTCCACATACTTGTCACAAAGTTCAAACATCACCGAGTCAAAGCTTCTAAACATCCTTGAGTGCTGCTCCATAAAACTCAAGTTGTGTTTCAACTTGTAGAGAAGAGCAAGTAAGTAGCGACACGTTGGTAAGTACCACTATACAGGGTTTGACCTAAATAACGATGCCACCTCAAGTTTACGTACATATGTGTCACAGAGTAAGAGATTGCTTTCTGAACTGTTCTACTGAGCCTCGGGGAGGCTAAATTGATGGTGACGTTTATTTAATGGTGGTTCAAAATGCTCTGTCGGTTTTTAAAGCGGTTCGGTTAAGGGTGCGCAGTAGTGGCCATGACCTTGAATTTCGTCCCATAAGAGCAATGTAAAAACAAGCATTTTCTTGAGACACGTCTTCACGTGGCCTACAATTTTCATTGGATTTTATGAAATAAACTTTGTTTTAAAGTGTATTAAATGTTTTAGTGTCTCCACTGAGCCGAATTTCCATTTTTGCATTTATAAAACTGTGGCATTTATAAATCCAAAAGTTGAAAAACTTTGTTTTAGAATTTCCTGTTTTCACTAGTAAATTAATAAAACTTTCAAAACAGTGATCAGCGGAGCCACTGCAGTACATTTTTTCTTTCAAATAAAACTTATTTTTAAAATTGATGAAAATTGTAGGCGTGGAGTGTTTCAAGAAAATGCTTGTTTTACATTGCTCTTGTGGGACAAAAACAAAATGGCAAACAAGTACTGTGCACTTTTAAGATGTGTGGTCTAAACTGTGGGAAGTTCTCTGCACGTTTGTATTGATTTTTACTATATTTAGTTAGTACCGAGAAAATAACGTTTAAAGTTTTAATCGTATAAGGAAGTTGGCTTAAAACTACTTCAAAGTTTGTACCTTGCAGACAAAACCCAAAACTACTCTTACATACAATAAAATAATGCCAAGCGCTTGCTTGACATATTAACAAAATTAAGCCTTAACCTATCCTTAGCGCCATTTTGTAGTATCTTTTTTAGAGGTGGTAGTAAAAAATCGTGAAATTGAAATTCATTTTACTGTAGGATAAAAGTGTCGACAGAAACGATAAACATGAATTTTCCAGGTATAGGCTGTATAACTTTAAACTGGCTACAAAACCTGTAAAATTACAGTAATGCTTAAAATAATCACATGTTGATACCATTAGATGTAATTAGTTTAAGCATTGCTGAAATTTCACTGGTCCTTGTAGCCAGTTTAAAATTTAACACCCTTTTGTATTGTTTCCAATGACTTGCCTGTCGATGCTGATACAGATGAGTACGAAGCTGGACAGATAGAGGCCGAATATCCTGAAGAAAGCTGTGATCCTGCAAGCTATATCCCCTGCCCACCACATCACAGTGGCAGCCCAGATGATCTCCAGCGGCATCATGAGGAACGTTACCTGGAACCCACAAAGATTATATAATGGTAGATAGAAAGAAGCGCATGCCGAATGGCTAAGGCAGGAAATATAACATAGTTGAGGCAGCCTGCTCACAGAATGCGCTGCAAGGGGATAATTTAAAAGGTTTTAAGTAGAGTCTCCCGCAAATTGGTTAGTTTTCGTAAATCAATGGATTTGGTCACAACTAAAAGTGGCAGATAACAAGAATATAAGTTTTGGATGGCTAAGTTCATCTACAATTTAGGTGACATATTTGTTTTTAATCAGCGAAATGCCTTAAAAGGTGTAATTTTCGGTTATTTATCAAGTTAAAGCAATTAAACGGGATATAAGAGAATAATGCTGCAAGCTATACTAAAAACAACATGAATGTGTGTGTGGGGTGGTGGTATGAATTTAAAAGCTTTCAACTTTGGAATCCCACCATTTTCAATTTAACATGAATTTCGTTATGTTTAAAATCAAAGCCTCTATTTAGTAGAGAAAAGTTCCGGGGCAAAAGTAGAAAGTACTGAACCCCCAAGAATGAGGAAGCGTTAAACCTTGGAATATCTCAAACCTGTCAAAGTGTCCAAGTTTAAAACTTGTTTAGTAAAACTCATACTATTTATAATACTGCGCAACAAAACTAATATTCTACTAGGAAAATTCAAAGCATTCCGTATTTCTGCTGCAATATTAAAAATCCTGTTAAAGTATCATCTAATATCAGAAATGCACTCTGACGTAGAAGAATTCACAGCTGACGGCGTACCAGCAGTTTGATGAACAGTTTCCCCTCATCCTGATATTACTTTAGTTGTTCGAAGAGAATCACAAATCAGGAATAATGTAATTATATATACCATTGGAAAACACATAGTGTAACCTTAAAATCGTGGCTTAGTTATTTAAAACAACTCGACCTGTTTTGGAGCTTGTCTATTTTGTCCGATAACCGCTGTGCAAATGGACAAGCCTCAAAACTGGTCGCGATGTTTTAAATAATAAAAGTCTTTAAGGGGACTATATGTATTCCAACGTTATAATACTTGTATATGTATTCATAATATCTAATATGTGTTCATAAAAGTTGCCTTTTATGTAACTTTTAAACGAACTTTTAATGTGTTGTGTATTATATTTTCTTCCTAAGAGGTTGCCGGATAGAGTCCAAACAACGTTTTGATGGAACAGGGATTTTGACATAGGAAAGTTAATATACTAACATTGGAAAAGTATTTCATTGGACGCATAGAACCCATTAATGCTTCCAATGAAACACCAAATTCAATTATACAATCCATCAAGACGTTTTAGAATGGCGCTCAGATAATACAACAAAAAAACTTAAAGTTTCCTTACCGAATAAAATATTTATTACGAAATTTTAAATTATTTGTTCTTATTAAATATATGATTAAATTATTAAATAAGAAAATCGTTGTTTATTGAAAGTATGTACAAGTTTTATAATTCATATGAAGCAACCGCAATAGCTCTATGCTTCCATAGAAAAGGTTTCCATGACCACAGTAACAACAGACTGCAGTAACTACAGATAAGTACAGAAACTAGTTAAAACACCATTTATAGTTTTAACTCCATATTACAAGAAATAGTATCACGGCACTCCTTTATAAGCAAATACAACTAATGTACGGTCAATATTGATATTATTTGACTGATAGATCGTGACAACTAACCAGCAAGTCAGCGATGGCCAGGTGCATGAGCATGGTGTTGATGCGAGAGCTGGAATTGCGCTTGCGGCGCAGTATGATGGACAGCACGGTGATGTTGCCCACGGCCGAGAACACGAACAGTATGGAGTAGAACACAATGGAGACCACGTGACCTGCGTTGAAGCGCATCTCGATGGGGAGCGCCTGACCGGAGACATTCTCCCAGTCAGGGAACAGGGTGAAGGTGGGGATACTCGCATTGGAGGAGTTGCTTGCACCCATCCCCTCTACAATCTCATAGCGTCGAGATTCCACCTGCAACAACGACACAGTCTCTAGAGTTAAACATTTATAAAGAGTATTTAGTATTAAGAGTTATTCCTTTTACTTGAAGGGTCTTTAAATATTTCCAGTATTAAGTATTACATTATTTAGGAAGGTAAGATGCTTGCCTAAACTCCTCTTGTTTCCAAATGTATCAAAACTTTTAAAGACCCCATCGGTTGAAAGAAGGACCGTTGTTTAGCCAGTAGTTACGTTACGGTGTCGTGTGTTCCTTGTGTTGACGAATTTAGGCTTTCACTGAGGTGGACCCAAACTAACACTTTGGTTGCCTGTTTTCGACTGGTCAGGTTACGCTGAATTTTAAAGCTAGCTCATTGTATTTTTATGTTTTAGGTTATCTTTCACCCGAAGACAGAATCGGGTAGCAGATCCCGAAACGTCGTGATCTTCTAGTTAACTATTGAAGTTACACTGGAAACGCCTTGGGTGAGGAGTGGGGAAGGCGATCTCCTCTTAAAATGAGTGTTAAGCTATAAAAACTGCATTTATGGCCCAATTTCGATAATATTTTAAGTTAATTTCATCGAACTTTACACGTGTATTCAAAATCAACAAAATCCAATGAGCCAGACCAAGATGTGTGCACAGGACCAGGACTTGACCCAGATCCCTCACTTGGCGGGCGAGTGTGATACCATTGCATTATCCGACCCACCTATTTCTCTATATAATTCTGGTTGTACTTAAACTTGTTTTTTCTTCTACCATGTAACTGTCAATAAAATTTTACGAACAAACATAAATTCTTGTACGGAAATGTCATTAGGCTTTTATATTGAACCAAAAAGGATAGACAAAGAAAAGTAGAAAATTGGGATATAACAGAAAACATCTCTATGGTTTATAACGAAATATATACGTAGATATTTTCCTGTTAAATCCCTTTTATCTACTTTTTCTATTTCTATACTTAATACATATGTATGACTTTTTATGAATATAAAACTTTGCCATTTAACTCAGAAGGGGTTCTCAAAGCTACTCCCCGTGTTGTTCTTTAACGTTGTCTTCTATATTGTGATAGAAATGAATAGATCTATTTCCTCTAGACAAAATAGGATTATTGACTGCATGAGATTGTAGCAGAAAGTACCGAAATTAGTTATGTGCATATTAAACCACTGTTGAGTACATTATCGATTCTTGATCTAAACGTGTTCAAACCGACACATTTATGTGGAATGACGTTTTCATGTTTAACGTTATTTTAAATCACAAAACAACAAACAGCTGGGAATAATGGTCCTGTCACCTGTCAAACCGACTGCCATCCCACACATTTCAGATTGTGTATATTCCTGCACACTGGTTAGTGATCAGATATGCACTATTTTGTTTGTAAAAAGGTAAAGGTAAAGTTTGTCTTGTTTAACGAGGCGAAGTAAAACTACAAAATCCTCTCTTCCAATCAACCTCGACCTTTACCTAGCGTTACCGTACACGCTGGACGATGGTGTTTAAATGTAATTTATGGTTTTTCAACGCAAAGTGAGAAGGAAATGTTTAAAACATTTAATTGCGTAAGTTTGAATGAAAAACGGAAAATTGTTTTCGGCCACCATCATGGTCTGGCTGATTGGATTCAAAACACACTGGTTAAAGCCATTACAAAATTACCAAACGCATAACAAATTACGAAAGTAGGTACTTTTCAGCTCACTGGCGTTCGAACTCTAGTGAGTCACGCACCGGACATTTTAGCTCATTTTGGCAACCTGTGTACCATGATGAGCAAACTCTTAACAATTTATACCTCGAGATTTCTAAGGTTTAGTTCATTCCTAATGGATTCACCTGAAATAACCTCTTACCCAACAAAGTGCTGGCTACGTATTCAGTACTGCACCATCCATTCTCTACACAATCTGGTTTCAATTAAGGATATTGCAAGCTTCATTGTTCCTTTTGTCCGAGAGAACAAAGGGAGACAGTTGTTGGAACCTCTGATTAGGTCAATCTGATATTCTTATTGTGATTCTATGTAGAGTAATCAGCATTGTAGTCGTTAGTGAGATTGGATTTACACTCTGGATTTGCCCATAATTCAACGTTGCGGTTTAACTGATCTTGTTTCAATAAACTCTAACTTTTGCAGCTGAAGGTTTGAACTATTGTAAAAGTTGAATCGTTATCTCTAATTACTAAAGTTTTTACCTTAGTGGGAAAACAAGTCTTTAAGTAGTATTTAACGTTTCAGTTGAAATGATTACTTAAAAAGTAGAAATACCGATGTTGTACATAAAACGGAGGTACTAATTAAAGGGGTCAAACTTCATTTTTTTTTAATTTTGTTGATTAATACTGTGGTTATCTTGGACACGTGACAATTGAGGACAGAATTGAGGCTAAGTAGGTTAGGTTAGGTTGCGTTATGAGTGAGATTAGGTCTACTAAACAGACAGCAAGTAGCTCAGTTTCAGCCAATCAGTGACTGAAGATAATACTCCACCATAAGACCGAAATATTTAAAGCTAACTATTATGATGTTTTGACGCGCTGTAAACCTGAAGAACTAGATTATAGTTGTGATACCGGCCACGAAAGCCTAAGAGTAAAATATGGAATTTTATATCAACCTTATTGGGTTGTACACCATTCATATTTAAAGTGTAAAATGTACAGTCAAACAGTTCAATACAAATCCAAGATATTCCTGAGTTAATGACATTTAATTATAATGAAATAAAATTAGGATTAGAATGATTTAATGAGCCTGAGAGAGTGAAACATTTATTTAAGAAGTTAACCCAAAACCTTCATTTTAAAGACACAATTCAACGTGAACGAAAAGGTGAATATATACACTGACAAGTCCCTGAAGGTGAAGGTAAACTAGTTAAGAGACGTAGTGTTTACTTTGAGATGTAAACACGAGGCTTGAAGTAACAAGTTAACTAACAGATGAACCTCTTCGCATCAACAACTCAGGGTTGAGCAGAAACCGCACAAAGATACACAGAGTTAGTTCTAGTGGCAACAGTCGGATATTGCAAGCAAATCACAAGGATATTGCAATATCATTTACCGTAAACTGGTGTAACTTAGAGATTGTAATGGACTACTAATATACCTTACTCTCTGGTGTGACGCTCTATGTACCAAAAGTTAAGAATAGTTCAAATATTCTTATCAAAAAGTTAAGAGTCTTAAAAAGTAAAAATAAAAAGTCTATTTTAAAAGTTAACTACTCAAAATAAGTTTTTAAGAATAGTTTTGCTTGATATGTCTTTGAATTTGATTACGTGTACTAAACAAAGTAGCTCAGTTTCAGCCAATCAGTGACTGAAGATAATACTCCACCATAAGACCGAAATATTTAAAGCTAACTATTATGATGTTTTGTAAACCTGAAGAACTAGATTATAGTTGTGATACCGGCCACGAAAGCCTAAGAGTAAAATATGGAATTTTATATCAACCTTATTGGGTTGTACACCATTCATATTTAGTAAAATGTACAGTCAAACAGTTCAATACAAATCCAAGATATTCTGAGTTAATGACATTTAATTATAATGAAAATTAGGATTAGAATGATTTAATAAGCCTTGAGAGAGTGAAACATTTATTTAAGAAGTTAACCCAAAATTTTCATTTTAAAGACACGGTTCAACGAATAAAAAGGTGAATGTATACACTGACAAGTCCCTGAAGGTGAAGGTAAACTAGTTAAGAGACGTAGTGTTTACTTTGAGATGTAAACACGAGGCTTGAAGTAACAAGTTAACTAACAGATGAACCTCTCGCATCAACAACTCAGGGTTGAGCAGAAACCGCACAAAGATACACAGTGTTAGTTCTAGTGGCAACAGTCGGATATTGCAAGCAAAAATCAATAACAATATATTGCAATATCATTTACCGTAAACTGGTGTAACTTAGAGATTGTAATGGACTACTAATATGTACCTTACTCTCTGGGTGGTGGGACTCTATGTACCAAAAAGTTAAGAATAGTTCAAATATTCTTATCAAAAAGTTAAGAGTCTTAAAAAGCAAAATTTTAAAAAAAGTTAACTACTCAAAATAAGTTTTTAAGAATAGTTTTGCTTGATAGGTCTTCGAATGTGCTTAAAGTCCTAAAGTAACGCTTTTGAAACGAGCTCAAGTTAACGTCTGAGGCTTAGCCGAGGACGTCAAATGAGCGAGGATCGAAAAGAACCTTTTGGGCCGAGTGATGAACGATATTTTGTGTCATTATGCAAATGATATTAAGAAATAAAAGTCAAGAAAGGTTTTCAATAGTATAAAGAAACTGAGAGTAAACAGTGTTTTGAACTTAGGATTCTGAATTATATTGTTTTGAAGAAACAGCTGTTCCACTGATTTACTACAAGTCAGTGTTAAAATCAAAACAACAAAACACAAAACTTAGAAGGAGTACAAAAATATACGAGTAGTATCTTTCAAGTCGGGGTGGATTGAAAGAAATGGACCACTCTACATTGCGTTTTCCGTCTGTATTGTATCACGTTTCTCTCTTTCAGCTCAACGTTTTTATTATTATTTTGTACTCTATCTTGTAAAAATGTAAACATGCCGTTAACAAATAAATAAATAAACTCGTTGAAAGTGCTGATGTCCACGCCACTAAAAGATCACCAAAACAATACTTTACCTAAGTTTAAAAGTGACACTTTAGCACGTAGCAATACATGTGTATAAAGCAGCTGCTTTGAAGCAAAATGAAATTATTATAAATCGTTGGTTTATTTGAACTGTTACAGCATGCGGTGAGAGAGGTCGCGGGTTCGATTCCCGGCGCAGGCACAAGGGTTTCGACTACTATTCTACCAAATGATTTGTGATTTCCTCAAACCCCAAGCTAATAACAAACTATAAATCCAGTTGGCGTTAACATTACAAGCCATTTGCTTAGGGTTATAAAACAAAACTCTATGATACGTAATACAGTCCCACCATCCGGAAGATTAGTACATAAGTAAATGTACCTAATCCTTTTGTTAGACGAGTTTACGGCAACCCACAACAACCCAAGCATGTGGCTCTTCCTGCTTTGCTGAGAAACCTACACGTGCTGTTAGGAACTACAAATAACAAACATGAGTATGTACATTCTAGAGCATACGTAAGTTTGGGAAACTATTTGTTGTACCTACTTTATGAATTAGATCGTAAAAACCTTATTTGAATGTATTCAATTTTGAATCTGTAGTGTTATTGAACTATTGTTTAGGCCTATACATTTTTAAAACCGTGAACAGTTTGAACTAATGTAATTGTAGACAATTTCCATCGTTAGTGAACAAGAAGAATACCAGGACGACGTTAAAATATCTGCAAACTGATTCCTTTTTCAGTTCAAAGGTAACCTAAATGAGAAAATAAGCTTTCTTATAATATAATCAGCGAGAGCCAACTAGTCAAACAACCAAAATTCCTTTTTCCAAGTTGTTTGGTTGTGACTGACTGGTCAGCTTACGCTGATTACTCTAGGATAGCTCAGCTTCTAATGCTCTCGTTTACGTTTAAGGTTACTTCTCACCTGGAGATGGAACCAGATTTTAGACTTCAAAACGTCGTGTTCTTCTTTATCACTAACGACAAAACGTCCATAATGACATTTCTAATTCAGAATTTCACCAAACGTAAATAACCTACTTCAAAACCATGACAAGTTCGTAAAACGTAATATTTGTCATGTATAACTATATGTATCAGTGTTTATTTTAAAGGAAGCTCTAGTTATGTTATGGTGTGTGAAGCGATAACAGACAACTAATGGGAGAGAACGTGCCAAAGATCGAGTCCACAGATAACGAGATTATCTAAACCTTGCAATGTCTGAGCACAGCTGATTCATCAACGTTGAACCAATCAGCTGTGGTGTCGTACGAGTTTAATTAAACCCAGCTGATCATAGATCTGTGTTTGGGTTAATACACATAGTTCACAATACACGCAGGAGTCTAATTTGAAGTTGATTTTAACTAAGTGAGTATTATAAACCCCAAGCATACAATAGAAATTTAATTATAACTATCAAAGAGAACTTTTTTGGCCCACGAAAAGTTCACTTGCTTGGTCAAAAGTACACATGCGAGGTCGAGCCGATTTCACGCGTAAGGCCATTACAAAAAGGTATACAGCCGATGCGTAGCCACAAGCTATAAGGTATAATAATTTGTTACCTAAATTGTCTGTGGGAGGGGTGCTTTACTCAAGAAATGTTAGGAAGTTTTTTTGAGTTGGCTAATGCAAATGTGTATTTGTTAATTTTGCGTAATAAACGACTTTGACTTTGAAGCTCAAAACTGCTAACAATTTTGTTCTACAACAATTCGTTTTCTTTGGGGAGAGAATTGAATAGCATTTTATACGGAAACATTCAGCAGCTGGGGGCTTCTTGAATTTACTGGCCTGGTACCTCAGTTCGTTCGCTTCGCTCACGGTTCTTCTTCGGCCTCTCGGTTTATGCATTCGCTTCGCTAATGACTATACTTTTTCAGTTAGGGCATTTCCTCTTCAAACTCTATCACCCTCCAAGCTGCAGTGCAGGCGTAATTATAGCGTTTGGTTTTATACGTCAAGTTTCTATCTCATCTGGAAGTACCCAAAGATTTATGTTAGTGAGTCAGTGATTACGCCGTTCGAGCTTCGAGCTTTATAGTATAGATATAGAAAATAATGCTAAATACAAAAGTTGTAGAGAATTAAATTTTAAAGAACAATCTTTCGTCAAATTTAAGATCTGACCACTTGTTTAGGTTCTACGGTCAAAATAGTACACTTCTACATACCCGGATTTCGCGCTATTTTTAAACCCCCAAAACGGGCCCCCCACATTTGAAATTCTGATTTTTGGAATTTTCCTTGTAGACAATTTAATTTCACAGAACAATTTTCGTCAAATTTAAGATCTGACCACTTGTTCAGGCTCTACGGTCAAAACAGTACACCTCTACATACCAGGATTTCGCGCTATTTTTAAACCCCCAAAACAGGCCCCAGTTTGAAATTCTGATTTTTGGAATTTTCAGTTGGTTACAGGCCAAGACCAACCTACATGTGCCAAGTTTCTATCTCATCTGGAAGTACCCAAAGATTTATGTTAGTGAGTCAGTGATGACGCCAGTCGAGCTTGGAGCTCTATACGAGCTTGTAGTAGAATTCGGTGAAATGATCAAAGAACTCACTTAGGTTAGGCGTGTTTCTTTTAAACTGTAGTTCATGTAGAGCCATTTCCGTATGATAAGATAGTGTACAGAGCTCCTTTAGTTACAAATTACCCTTGCTTAATCTTGATCTATCTTCAGAACTAAGTTACAACATCACACGATCATGTAAGCCTATTAAACAACAGTAAGAACCCAATATCAGGAAGAGGATTTAAAGTGAAGGTGTTAAAAGCACATAAACTCATACAGAGTCAAGTTATAGCAGAGGTGGAACAGTGTCCTGTTTCACCATTTACTTCCGCTCCGCAAATTGAAACCTGAGCCAATCCATTCATTGTTGTCTGCTTACTTAATTTATCTCGTTCTGTGACAGACATCCAATATGCGATATACAGCTGTGTAGTGGTTGACATCGTGGTCTGACACAGGGTTTCACTGATGGAGACTGATGGTCAGGTTTATTCATCTGACAGGTCTGAACTTTTGTCCTCTTCACTAATTATTAGGAGTTCGAGAGCCAATTTTCCCACAATTTTCAAAATAACTGGTTCGAACCAATGGTCTTATGGTCAAACAATAATCTAAACTGACAATTTTGGCGTTTAAGTATGTACGTAACCGAGGACATCATAAAATCAGAAGTTTAATGGCAAAAAGAAAAGGTTATGAAGTCTACGAAGAAATTGATGGTTTAGCTAATGATGGATCTATTCGCCAAGCTGACAATTTGGCAATCAACAGAACCCCCAATTAGACTATATTTTTAACCTAATTATCCTTTTTGAAAAGAACAAATCCCAACCATTAGAAATGCACGAAGAAAAAACAAAATTTACCATCGAACCAAAAAATTCGTTCAAGAAAAATACAAAACTAAAATTATTGAAATATTCGGACTACTAATTGGCTTAAGAGAGACCATACCTAAATTATTAAGTGACACTTGGGCAACCTTCAAATTATAAAAAATATGTATGTGAAATTTCAACCCTCGGATCCAGCATACAAAATTATAAGAAATTATTTGTAAAATTTAGAAAGAGATTACCAACATGTAAGCAGTAACTGGGTTCTAAATTAACGCATGTAACCACGTAAACGTACACAAAACCTTGAACTACTGATCCCTTTATATTCCACCCGGTTCTGCTGGTGTTAAAAACATCCTGCTTCCGGAACCGGAAGTTATTACGCCCTAGATCTCTACAGCTCATCGCTATCTTGCATACTTTCTGCTGGTATTTATGTTAACAACAGTAACACTGCAAACCAATATCTAGTACACTTCGACTACTGTTGTAGGGATTCAGGATACTCGTATTTGAATTAGAAAGATACCATGGGTGTTACCTTCGTATATGATAGTCTGACTATCGAAAGGTCTACCGTAAATAAACTGTATGAGTTGAAAAGCGTGATGTTATTAATTTCCAAACATATTACTGGAAAGGAATGGTTTTATTGGTTATTTACAATCACGTTAGACTTTCCTTGCACCATTTAATCCTCTTTTGTTACATCCACAACTAAATGTCACATACATGTATTCAATTGTTGTCAATAAAGTTAGTGCCGATAGCCAATTGTCTAGTTTTGAATGAGTTTATATTCATTGTACTTTATATTATTAACGCGATCGTGGAAGATACAAAATACACATAGTTAATTGTTTAAACAAGTAATGTTTAAGAGATAAATATTTGACTGTCACAACTTTTAATTTAACTTGAAGTCTCTCGTTATCTTCTATTTTGATGAAACTTTTATGAAAATTAACTGTTGAGTAAATGGGTAAACGCTCGTTACTTTTTTGACAATTACGAACTACTTGAGAACGTTTTATAGTTAAGCCTTTATTGTGGAATTTCCTTGGAAAAATAGATTTTCATGGCGTCAGCATGGTAAAACCCAGACTCAGGACAGGTCGCATTTTTTGTCCCGTTCCCATGAAATTTGGTAGAAATGTACCTTTTGTAAATATATCGGTCAAAATTGTCAAGCAGAAAAACTGGGCTCCCAGAAGTACCTTTTAGAGTGGAGGGTTTTAGTAAAAAAAGTCCGATTTCGATGAAAATTAAAATAAATATGTACTATTTATAATACTATACTACTAAATAGTACAAAAATTATGAAAATCCATTGAGTCATTTCAAAATGTCGGCCGAAAAAGTAACTTGTCGCTATAACAGCGTTATTAATCCGATTTCAATAAAATTTAAAATACGTTTTACCTTTACGATATGTAATAAAACTTGACTAAAAACACGTAAGTCTGAGGCTGAATTCCGAAGCGAGGTTTAGAACGTAGCGAACAGCCTCGTTGCGTCAATGATAATAGGCCACTGAGTCTGAGGCCGAAGGCCGAAGCGAGCCTATGAGCGGAGCGAACAGCCTCGTAACTCCCGTGGCAATGGAACGGCCGAATGCCAAAGCTAGGCTGTGAACGGAGCTAATAGAGAAACAAATTTCAAAGGAAATTTGATTCACTCATGCAAGCGGTGCTTTAGCGCTTAGCTGTGTGTCGGCCTGGTTTTATAATAGCTTATTTTTAAATTATTAGAAAACAAACATTGCTACGTCCATACAAATATTTTATCCTCATAAAGCAAAAAGTAGTTAAATTGTAATTAGATCTCTGACGGTTAAATACAGTCAAAGTTGTGTAGTTATCAATGTAAACAGATTATCTCTATAAAAGATGTAAGCACTGTTTGACGGATCAAAGCTGTTTATTTCTGTTTGATTGGCTTCATAAACATGCATTAGGAACAGCACCGGACTGCAACCAGCACATGAATATCAGTTCAAATCAAACTGTGAACTTTCATATGTGCAATCTAACTAAAACGCAAACGCAATAAAAGACTCGACCAGACAACGATACTCCGAAACGAAGCTCGACATAAAACATTTCTCGGAAACTCGTTTCCTAGTTTCTGCGCCAATAAAACTCCCGAGGTAACGCATTTGGTTAATTTGCTTGATTGGTTGAATATTTCATCTGTGCTCATTCTCTTCTGTTTTGCAACTTTAGAAATATAACTTTAAACAAGGTTTAATTGCTGTGTTGTTTTACATTTTGAATCTAACTGTGGGGTTGTATTTGCTTTCTAATTTTAGATAGCTAAATGATAATTAGAAAAATTCCACCTGTCACCTTTTGAGGAATACTACAGAATCTTTTAAAATTTAATACATGGAACAACATTTTTATTCGTTTCTTGAACAAGCTCACCAAATTATTACTCATTCTGCAGTACCTTTTGATTTAAATTTAAGATAGTAGTCTATAAATGTGATAATGAACTTTAAAATTAATCCAGAAAGCTATATGTTAAGTAGTTAAATTTGAAATTGTTTTTGTTTTCAATCTGCACCTTATATTTGTATAAGTATTGGTTTGATAATGGCGAAGCCAAAATATTACCCACATTAGTTAATTTGCTACACTGTGATTTATTTATCTTTTTATATATAACCTTTTGAAATTTTTAAAAATTTATATTCGTAAAAGGTTATTTATAACTTATTAATATAAAATCTTGACAGCTAATTGACTGCAAAAAGTACATAGTTGGCTCGTTCTCCGGAGGTATCTCTAAAAGATCAAATTGCGTTTTACGAGACCAATTAAAAAACTAATCGCAAAAACAGCTGTAAGGTTTGAAGTGTTCTGAATGTAATACATGTAATAAAAGTATATGTAATACATTCCCGACAATGTTTAAAGTTACGGTACGACAAAATTCAAAACTACCTGGCTCAAAGTTTATTTTATAGTATTGCGGAATTCATGAATATTTAAAACTCAACTACTACACTATGATTTAATTACGATTCGAGGTCTTACTTGTGGTATATAGTATGTTTTATTACTGTCAAAAGTTTTATCGTACACATTTTGACATTAACGTATTGTTGTTGTAAAAAAACTTCAATGAAACGCTAAAATCAGCTCGCAACCGTCACTTGATCGATTTTGATTACTGTTCATAGAATTACAATAAGAATATCAGATTGACCTAATCAGAGGTTCAGCTAGTCCCGACAACTGTCTCCCTTTGTTCTCTCGGACAAAAGGGACAATGAAGCTTGCAATATCCTTAATTGAAACCAGATTGTGTAGAGAATGGATGGTGCAGTGTTGAATACGTAGCCAGCACTTTGTTGGGTAAGAGGTTATTTCAGGTGAATCCATTAGGAATGAACTAATCTCGAGGTATAAAACATGCACAACATTGTGAAAAATTAAATATCAATACAGAAACCAAGCACGCTCACGACCATACCAAATCTAACGTTCTGTTTAGACTTATTATCAGTTATCGTAATTCACCATGTGAACTTTCAAAGTCTTGCCAGTAATTTCCACTCAGTTGTTAAAAAACTGACTCATTCATCAAATCTCTCAAGAATTCCTTCCCTTTATTGACTATGCATGGATAGGTATTTCTGTGTTCTCTGTTACAGTTGGGCAGTCTGATACACGTCCGTGATTTGTCGTCTTCTGCTCCCTGCCAGCCAGTCAGCCACCCAGTCAGTAGGTGGGCAGCTGTCACTGGTCGTGAACGTGCTTGGCTTTTCTAATGTATACTCGTAGTATAAATGTCTTAGGGTTTTTGTGCATATTCTATAGCTTTTTTTCTAAAATTAAGTTTATTCATTTATCTCCAGCGGTATTTTTTTATTTTGTATACATACTGTAATTCTTTACAATGCATTTCGTTTCAAGACCTTTTTTTATATAACCAGGTGGTGTAAGAGAAGACAAAACTTAAGGATTTCGTTTAAGGAGAAAATTTAAAAGAAAACAAAAAAAGAATACTTATGTTGTTTGGCGGTGAATGACTGGTCAGCTTATGCTGATTACTTTTAGGCTACTTAATTTCCTAACGTTTTGTGTTATGTGATTTAGTTTACGCTTTTCCTCCATAAGAACAAAATACTCAACAAAGTATAGCGCGCTACTCTCTGTTATGATTGTGAGCTTGAATGTATATTACACGGTAGATCAGCTGTTGTTATCAGGCTGTAAAACAACGCTTATCTGTGGACGTGTCACTCGCTCGTGTCGGCAGTAAACCTAACTCCTGTTTCTAATTACAATACAAAGGATAATCGTCCTATATTATCTTCCAATAAACGTGTGCTGTTCGGGAGTCAAAAAATGACGCCGTAGCCTGGCCGGTGCTTTCGGTGTTTTAACGTTATTTTCAGAGCTCTAGATGTACTGTATTATAACGTTTACATTTTAAAGTGTCTTTTTTCAAATATATTTAAATATGAAAAATTGGCTTCTAATTCATTTTAAAAACATATGGTCTTCCATTTTAAAGTTAAACCCCACAGTAACACTCACCATGATATTGGCGGCGTTTGTCTGACTGCAACCTCTGCATCATTACCTTTTTCCAACCACACTGCGCAGAATTAACTCATTCCGACAGAACAATTCCACTTATGAACTAAACTAATAATTACGCATTTGACCATAACGGAATAAATACAACTCGACCAGAACAAAACTATCTACTGTCACTGTTTAGTTCGCTATCGCTTCCGAACATTCCTTCAGTATGTGTTATTAACGAATTTCCATGTGAAATAGAGCTAATATAAGTGTGTGTGTGAGACCACTCTACAGGTAACATTTTATAAATTCTTTGTTTAAAGTGTGTTGTTGACGATGGGAGAATATCAGAGTTTAAACTATAATTGCGGACGTTTTCTGTCGTTAGTGAGCAAGATGATCACGACGTTTCGGGATCTGTGATCTGATCCCGTCTTCAGGTGAAAAGTAACCTAAAACATAACACAGAACATTAGAAAACCAGCTAGCCTAAAGTAATCAGCCAAGCACAACCAAACAACATGTAAAATAAAACAAATTAGCCTAGAAAACAAAACCAATCTTCACTGAGTGTGGACGTGTCTCTTTGAGTTGTTTCTTGTAGCTAAGTTTTTAGTATGTTTTATACGAGTACATGTGGCTTTGTTTTCTAGGCTAGTTTTTTTAGTTTTGACTTTAACAGCTACATGTTGTTTGGTTGTGCTTGACTGGTCAGCTTACGCTGATTACTTTAGGCTAGCTCGTTTACTAATGTTCTGTGTTATGTTTTAGGTTACCTGAAGACGGGATCAAATCAAAGATCTCAAAACCTCGTGATAATCTTGCTAACTAAAGATGGAAATAACCAATAATAGTTTAAACTCTGATTTTAATCGAGTTGCACTAATTTCAGTAGGCTAAAAATGGTCCTTTTGTACAATAAGTTCGTTGACCAGCTAAATTGGTCTACCGAAAGTCACTTTTGGGGTGTTTATCTCTCCAAAACTAAGGGTTTAGGTAATAAAAGCTGTATTTATGATATGATTTTAATTAAACTTGGTATAAACACTTATAGTACTGTACCTAATATGTAAACAAAAGTTTTAAAAAACCCGTTCAACCAGATCATGATGGCAGCGGAAAGTCGATCAAGATAAGGGAGAAAATGTTCCTCGTCCCAAAAGGGTGTAATTAATATTTCGTTTCAGGAAATTCGCTAGGATTCACAGTAGCGCTTGTGGTTATGTATCGGCCATGTTTTATCACGAAACATAGTGCTGCGTTGTTTTGGAAGAAAATGTTGACTTATAAAAGTCGACGGGTGGGCGGCAATATTGGACTCCCGCGAGAACTATGTAAATAATTACCAAAGTCTAATCCACACTACTCCGCCATTTATTAAAGTAGAATCAATCTTCTTGTCTCATTTAAAAGCAGTTTTTAAAGCAGTTGCGGATCCGTGGCGGATTGGTATCGCACGTGACTCTGGAGCATCACTCGGTGGCGCGGGTTCGATCCCGAGTCACCACTTACATTTGTAATGTGACTAATACGGTGACGCTAGGTAAAGGTCGAGGTTTAACTTCGCCTCTTTAAACAAGACAAACTTTACCTTTTTTTATTGTTTATCGGCTTTGTTGGATTGATTACTTTTGGTACTCCGAGTAACCAAATGGCACACTATTAGAGTGTTCAGAGGTTCATAGATATTTGCTTTTGTATAAATATATTATTATCTATGAACTATTTTGAAAAAAGTATAAATAATGCTATTTTCTAGAATTACAATGGAATTACTTTTTAAACACGATATTAAGACGTGTGACAGTATCACAGTGAGTTAAATGGTAAATATTTAAAACTATATGAACGATTAAAATTTAAAGGCAATATAATATTGAATCTTATCAATACCAATGTACGAGCCAATGATGTTATCGTTATACCAATGTACGAGTATAACATTATTTGCCATAAAACATACGTAATGTATCACATCTAGTCACAAAAGCAAGAAATAACGGCCTGGCTGACTTATATGGATTCTGCGTTTATATTGTTCTAACAGGAATATATTCAAAATGGCCGCCCACTCTTGCTGACCCTTAGGTTTGTATTGTTTAGACTGGCTCTATTCTAATTTAACAAATAATCAATAATTAAACCGACGAATTCAAACACTAGTGATTGAATGTTGCGAAAAATAATATGGTAAACAACAACAAATATGGTAAATCTTAACGAGAATATGCCACGAAAGGCATCAACCAGTAAATTACTACAACAATATTATTTTAAATATGTCATGCTTTGGTTTAAATCTTTCTTATATAACACTTGCTTAAAGTTTTAAGCATCATAAATTGGACACTAAGAACTTTGTGTAAAATAAAATAAATAGGGGGAATTGGTCTTATATTTCAATGTTTTTGCCTGAATTATATTGGTTTTAATCATGATAAGGCTGCACAGCACGGGAGGAAAAAGTGCCGATGCAGCGGGATGCAGTCAAACAAGAGTTACCCATAAATTAAAACCATGGACATAATGATGGTCAGTAAAATATTTAGACCAGATTTGAAGTGTTCGGAACTTTCTTTATATTGTGGGAAGATTTATCTGTAAAACACGTAAAAATACGGTGTTTTAAGAGCTCAAAGAAAAAATGTTGATCCATACAGAAAGTCACTTTCTGAGAGCATGGCTTTTAGAATGTGCGTGTACAAATTTGACGATCAGTTTCGTAGTTAATAACTAGAAACCATGTAAGACAGTTCCGTAAACAGGTCAGACAATACTGCGGAAGGCATGTTCGTCGTACATCCCTGGAGCAACGGCCTAGCCTTGATAATGTGTCAAACTGTGTCAGGTTAGTGTCCTCGGTAAACAGAGAAGTAACAATCGAATTTTCGAGCTATTATCAGTTTAACAATGTTTCACTATCGCGTCGATGTGCAGTGAGTATTTCCTCCTCAACAAGTACAATGTGTGCACCTTTAACGTTTGAATGGAGTTGCTGAATGTGTAAATGTTGGACGGATGAGGACAGTCGGTAAAAGCGGATTATGACCGAGCTCAGCAGCGCTACATTTACAAATAATATAAGGTGTCCCATTCCTGTGTAATTCACTTGGCAGTAATCCCACATTATAACTTTAGGTTAGTTTTCTCGGTTTTCCTAAAACTAGGTTATTCCATTAAACAAATTGCCTTACCGTCAGCGTTGTTTAAAACCTGTTAAATGTGAACGCAAATACCAAAGTCTCTTTTAACAATAAGTAATCAAGAACATGAACACGCAATGGCAAGAAATATAATATCAAAGGTAAAAATTAAAACGATACGTTCTTTTGTTTCCAACTTGATGAAGAAACCATTCCGTCTATCAAACAGTGACGTCAAGCTGATTTCTCACTTTATACTGATAGTTTTATTAAAATATATGTTTTAATTATTAAACCATTTCACATAATTTTTTATGTTAATTGTGGTTTGGAGTTCTTGTATATTTATTTAACTGTACGTAGATAAAAATGTGACCATACAAAGTGTAAAACGTTTTTTTAGTAATTTGACGGCTAGGTAGTATTTGGATGCTATCTGGAAATGTCTTTTGAAGGTCTGATCTGAAATGAAACTAATCGGTTGTGATATTTTTTAAATATACGCTAAATAACGCAGACGTAAATGTTCGGATGCATTGTATTGCATATTTAAAGGGATATAAAGATCTGTCTTTGACTTTGACGTGTCATGAACAACAAACTTTACAAGCTTTGGTTTAATCACATCAAACTAAAATGACTTTATCAAACAATATCGAAACGTTACAGCGTCAAGCACAACGAAATATGTCAAAACTGACAGTTTTGCACAGTATTTCCGTCCGACAGTCAGTTGACATTAAGGTATGACTTTTATACAACATGACACCACGGCTGTGGGAATTGATTTATAAAACGTACCCGACACGTAAGCTCAAGCACTACGGTGAATCTTAGCAAATTTACAATAAAAATATTTTTCTATCTACTTTAAATTATACGAAACTCGTTTATGCACTTCTGGTAATTTTGTACAATTTCTTTTTTAAGATTAGCCTTACTTATCATACTAATTACTCCTTGGTTTTATTTAGTAAACAAACACAGCTGTTAATAGTTGTACTTGTTTTGAAATAAGAAAATTGTTTACATTCTGTATCCTGGGAAGCCTAGGCTAGTACATTATAGACCAGCTAATTAACGTAAATTGTTGTCTATTAAATACTAAGTTATATTTACCATGATTGACAAAATTTAATTTCTGCCCAGTGCTCTGAATGTCAAAAAGAGGAAATTCTGACTAAATAATTAAATTAAAGTAACTTTGAAACTGGATATTCTAAAGCGACAGGAGATGTTTTAATCGATTGAGAAGGTAAATATTCATTTGTTAGATCAAACTTCATATTCGTTTATGGTAAAGCTACATTTTTCTACGTAAAGCAAAACTTTGAATAGCCGATTTTATGAAACGGATGATCCGATCTAGCTGGTTAACGACTTTAACTTAGAGAATTGCAAAAGAAACATTTGTACTGAATTTCATGAAGATCAGACCAAGAATGCTACATGTAGAGTGGTCATATATATTATATAAACTTTGAAATATATGTATATGTTCCCAACACCTCCTGAAGCGCAAAATTGCAAACCTCACCTTTCTAAGACGTGTCCTGCTAGCACATTCTCTCATCCTTACGTTATTTTATAAACCGATTCGAAAAAGATTTCTTGCCTTTTCTTTTGTTACTGTTAATCATCTAATTAATAATCATTCACCTCAGTATTTTTACTTCCAGAGTTCATTAATATACTTCATGTAAAACAATCCTTTGAAGATAGTTATCAATGCATATTCTAATCATAACAGATTAGGAGCATTTCCAATTACTTT
This sequence comes from Matsumurasca onukii, assembly GCA_018831715.1. Lineage (NCBI taxonomy): Eukaryota > Metazoa > Arthropoda > Insecta > Hemiptera > Cicadellidae > Matsumurasca > Matsumurasca onukii. Next base: position 76,175,744 of record CM032058.1, on the reverse strand, counting down.
TCTCTTCATAGAACGGCTTACAAAGGAAATTAGAAACTTAATTGAATTGCTGACTGCAGTAAATTGGTTTCTTTGTAGATGAATGTTGTGTAAGACCACTTTTATCACTTACCAATTTTAATTCTAGTTTATTGAATAGCTCGAATACCCGTTTATGACCGTTTGAAAAGCAAAATGTGTATGGGACGTTTTGAAACAAGGTAGTAATGTTAAAGTAATTGTTTTTAGCCTCGGGAAGGCACAAACCAGAAGGTTATTAATTCAATTCAAAAATATCTTTATTTGTTCTTATTAACAAGTACAGTAGATATAAAATAAAAACAACTCACAGTAAAAGAAATTAGATCTAAATAGTAAATTTACATTACTGTTGTTAACATTTTACATCATAGAAATAACAAAATAACAAAACCAAAAACTTGATATGAAATAATATCTCAATCGTTAAATAATATTGAAATCTCGTTGGAAAATAAAGCTGAATGGTGCATGTACAGAAATGTATTTTTATGGACTTTTACAACATGCAACTCAAAAAAAGAACTATTCTAATTAATGAACTACTCGTATACAAATACAGGGTGAGCCGCATAGTATTCATTCTTTCATATCGAACCATCTATTCTATCTTCGAGTATACATGTAAAACTTTTTACTTGAATATTAACATACGAATTCGATCTTCAAACCAGTATTAGTTCAACTAATTAAATACAGGGTATATTTTTTATTTTGAATTATGAACAATTTTTGGAATTATTAATTTTGAAGTAAAGTGGGTTAAATGTTTAAAAGTACTATAGATTCCCTAAGTGAAACAATTACTTCTTATAGATATGCTTTTTATATATATATCAAACCTTCTCTCACACTCTTTGGAGTAGGTTTCTTCGAAAGTGGCCGGAAATGTTCGAGACATAAATTATGTTTGTAATCCCAACTTGATTTTCTCATGTCTTGAATGACGGATGATACTTTATATAAAAATTTAAGAAAATAGTAATCTCACCTTGAAAAATGCTGAAAAGAATGCAAAGAACTGAGCTCTTGAATGCTTTGAATGAACCTGATTTACTGATTAGAAGGCAAAGGAAGGATTTCCAACCTTCATGACTTGACTTACGTGTGTTTCATAACGTATACACAGTACAATGATCGTTCATAACCAAGGACATGGTTGTATTAGGTAAATAAATGTTAGTGTTGTAAATGGAGTTTCTTTATTATTTCTTTAGGACGCTTATCGAAATAAAAGTCAAACAATTATTACATTATTTGTATTATACCCATCACGTCTTACTTAAGAAATGTATATATATAACTCTAACTTCTAAAACTGTGTACGCAGTCATTTTTGTGTAAATTTGATATTTATTGTCATGTTTATCATGACAAAAAGTATCGTTCATCACACAAAAAGTCATTTAGACAAAAAGTGTCATATGACCTTCTTTTCATGAGTCATATGACCTAAAACCTAGTTATGAAATATACTATTATTTGATAGAGTATGTAGTCTACAGTAGTTTGATACAGAAAAGTAATCAAATGGCAACAGACGGATTTTATCGATGTGTTGAAAGTTATGCTCTGATCAAATTTCTCTGTCTTGGGTAATAAATGAGCGCCTTTTTTTGGATGTTGGGAAAATATGTATTAATTTGAGTTCAAAATATAAAGACACACACTACGTAAGATAACGTCTAGAGTTTCACTGAACCGTGTTAACTCGAGAGATAAATTCTGTCATTGCGAGTGGACCAGATAAGAGATAAGTGGTTGTCTATTGATTCCTCACATTCACTCTCGAAACTAAGAGTTCTCCTAACATACATTCTGATAAACCTGCAGAAAGTCCTTCTTCACGTCGACAACGTAGCTTTTATTTTACTCTGTAGTGTTTTATTTATACTTTTAACTTTTTTTAATTTTCTTAAAGATTTACCTAATTTGTTTATTACTGAAGGAAATACGGTTATTATCCATAATAGGTACTTAAAATACTATGGAATAGAGTGTAGGTTGGTTTTGAATGGAAGTTTGCAAATTGTTGTCGCCTACTCCTATTTTTGGATACAGGATCATGTTTCTGGATTCAGGAGCATAATGTCACGGTGGACGGAGGACACGTCTAATTTTGAGAAGGTCCATTCGACCATCATGTTCAAAAGTTATAGTAAAAGTCAACTTATTTGTAAATAAATTTAAATGTAATTACATTAGTTTTTAGAAATGAAATTAATAAGCCACGATATTTTTTTATTTGTACAAATTTTACAAAATTCATTGGGCTGCACATTGATTAAGGGTTGACCTGGGATTTCCAAATTGAGAAAGTTTGTACTGTGATTTTGTCAGGTAGGCTACTTATGCTCTGCAGAATCTCAGAAAGCTTTGCTCAGATTATGAATTGCTTACTTTGGTCTAGTTCATCCTCACTTATCCTACGACGTTCTTAACGAACTTTGGGTAACTGTGCTCATTACAAATATTACAAAAATTGTATACTTCAAAAGAAAGCAATTTGCACAATGATGTACTACTAATTAGAGATTCTTGGGCATTCATTGAACTAAATTTGTTAACCCCTACTTGTTTGAAACAGCTTTATTTTGCCGATCAATGAGTAATCTGACGAAGGCATAAATATGTATCATACCACTTAACAAAAATAGTAAAAATTACAATAATAAAAAAATTACAACAATAAAAATATAATAATAGAGTAAACATTTTATTTGAAACATTTTTATTGTCAGAATACAAAATTATTTGCGTTTACAAATACAAAACTATCAACAAAACTAGTCTACTATGTAAAGCCAATGTTAACAAATGAGGGCCTAATTAGTTACTGTAAAAATGAATTGAGGTAAAGATGAATTGAGAATTCATCAACACCGACCTCTTAAAACATTTACTAATGTGATGTGACAAAGTCAAAATGATCAACAAGCTCCGGAAAATATAAAACCATAGCTATTGTTCAAAGCTTTGAATAACATTGAAAAATTGTTTATGTGACAATTTTATTCAATCGAGTAATTTTTACAAGTAGAGCCTATTTTTATAAATATATATCATATTACAAAATATGCTTTAACCTCTGATGTCGTATTTTATTTTTGACTAATCTTTTGGATACAATTTGTGTTTCAACCTTTGTTACTCATGTGGGTTACTGTAGTATGTTTATATTTTATGGTGTAGTTTTACAGTTTGTTACGTATAGAACGTACAAACAGTTTTTTAAAAGTTTCATTTGTTTTATTTTACTAAGTACAGCGGTCTTAGACCTTTCAAGCAAAACTGTCATTAGCTACGTGCATACAGTCAGACATACTACATACTAGTAGTCCAGTACAATATCTGTGTTTGACCAGTTTACGGTAAATGATATTGCAATATCCTTGTGATTTGCTTGCAATATCCGACTGTTGCCACTAGAACTAACTCTGTGTATCTTTGTGCGGTTTCTGCTCAACCCTGAGTTGTTGATGCGAAGAGGTTCATCTGTTAGTTAACTTGTTACTTCAAGCCTCGTGTTTACATCTCAAAGTAAACACTACGTCTCTTAACTAGTTTACCTTCACCTTCAGGGACTTGTCAGTGTATACATTCACCTTTCTATTCACGTTGAACCGTGTCTTTAAAATGAAGGTTTTGGGTTAGGTTCTGAACATAAAGGCTTTGATAACATTCCAAATCATTGCTAAACCCTTCCACAAAAATAACTGTTGACTCTCTTGTGTTCCTTGTAATCTTCATCAATTGAATGTTATACATTTCGGAAGATCGCGGCTTTGTATAGTACTAACGGTTCGACTGTAATACTGCTTAATACTATATATACATGTTAGACAACCCGATAGATAATTGTTTTTAAACGTTTCTCCAAATAAGCCAATAGTTTGCTGCTTAGCACGTCGCGCTGTCTTGGAACCACATCCATTACTCTTTTAAATCTACCACCAAGTTTCAAGTCTACGGTGACAAGCCACAGACTCTATATGACTTGGAAGTCAACATCTGTCGGGTTATTGATGGTATTCGCCCCCAGCTGCTAGAAAGGGTGTTTGAAAAATTGGGCTGCTAGATTCGATTTCTGTGGACACGAAATGAAACCCATGTGATAGGAAATAACTTTAAAATCTAATGTCATAACATTGTCGTTAAAACTTTTATTTTTGTCAATACAAGTTCTTTTTTATTGTTTTATTTGACTTGAAAATAGCACAACCACAAAAAACACCCTTTATATTTTGCAAGAGCATGTCCAATAATGTGGACAGATTTCAATCTACCAAAACAAATAAAATAGAAATCGTAATTCTAGGTATTATATGAAGCCCTTGCTTGAAATACATTATCATTATTGTATATAGAAAATATTACTTGCTGTAATATACAAAGGTTCTCCGATGTGAGATCTACTTTTAAAGGTTTGTATAATCGTGTAAACAAAATTACTAACGTTTCCAAGGAGGTTAAATTTAAACGTTTTAATGACTGCTACCACGATGAGCAGACATCGCTATGAACTTGGATTTCATTTGACGTTTAACGGTAAAACTTTGTAAACAAATATTTAATTAAGAACCTCATTCGCGTGACATATCACATTGATTAAACCTCGGGTCAACAGAGGCACGAGTTCATTATTTACCAATCCAGCTGTTTCATTGGTTCAAGTTAACGCTTTGTTTTACAACGTTGTGTTGTATCAAAGTCATGAAATGTTACAAGGTACGTTGTTCCATTGTGGAGGCTATCAATGGTGGATTGATTTGTTTTCATCGATACTTTTATGGCACCTTTTGCCAAGAACTGATATTTCAACTCGATGCTGAGCGATAACTTTGGTACTACCTTGTAAAATCTAACACATAACATATTCTTTAAAACATAAAGTGCGTTCAAATGTTCTTAAGAAATTCAGAAAATTTAGTAACATCAAAATTTAATACAAGCTTTTACAAAAAACAAACATATTACAACATTTTAAAAATTTACAACAAGATACCATTTAACATCAAGAAAGAAGAAGACATCGTAAAATTCAAACGACATTCAAAACCTTTTTAGTACAAAATCGTATTACAGCATCAAGCACTTTTTGGCGGATACTATTTAAATTTACCTGTGAACTTGTCTTAATAATTTTTATAGTTACATTTTTTTATTATAACCTATTTTTTGTAAAGTATATACACTATATGTGCCAATGTATAAAATAAATAAATTGTGTGCGTTATTTTCCGAAATATTTTGCCCTTTTAATATAGCTTGCAATTTATCAAGGAAGTAATTTCAAGAGGAAACGCTTTTATAAATTAATGAAATAGCAGGCCTCTAGTTGAGTAAGTGGTTGATTGCATCCAATTTTTAGTAAGATATTACCATGAATAATGAAGTTTGTCAAGAAGACGTAGTATGTTGTTTCCCAGAGCGGAGCCAAGCCAATTTCAACTCACTTTATAATCTTGCTGACTGATTTAAGTATCGTAAATGTTGACAGTTGTAAAATCCAGAGACACTCTTTGATGGGCTCAGGGTCAGTGAACGGGGGATCATGGAACTAAAATGGAAAACCAAATGGTTAAGGCTCTACAGGGTGTCAATTAAGACTGGACACTAAAGCTTTCGAACGGCGCAAGATAAACGCAACAAATGTTATATACATTTTCTAAAAGCTATAAACTACTTTTCTACATGGTTGTATTGAACGGCAATAAGTTTCGATTGCACAATTTCTTACAAGTGCGATTTATGGGGTTGTTGTTGTTGGAAAAATACCTTATCAACAATATGCAATGTACTATAGCCATCTGCAAAATTCGTTCTACTAACCCCCAGTGGGCGCAACCCACTGTCGTCATCGGTCCAACAACTATGTTTAGAAGTTAGTTAGTCCCTAGAAAAGGTATGTAAAATTTGGTCCGTAAATCTTACGCCACTCAAAAGTTATTAAACCGTCTCCAGACTTATTTGACACCCTGTATAGAGAACTAAAGATGAACTAAATGGGTCATTAATTATAGCTATTTAATTAAGGACCTAATCTGGGGAACAGTCATCTCTAATTGTAACAAGACTACACCTCACCATCCATCAAAACAGTCATCACTCATCCATAATCACCTTAAACCACTGTCTAAGAGTGGTCGGTGTCTCAAGTAATATTAAACTCGTCAAAATTTACAAAGAAAAAGAAATTACATTTGAAATTTTCAGTACTTCAAGCAAACTAAGCAAGTTCAAAGTACAGAGTGCGTATGGTAAGTTACAGAAAATCAGTCATCTCAAGATGTGAGGGCTAAGAATTGGAATGTGTTAGTCCTCAAATACCAAACTAGGTATTTCACGCTATTTGTTTATTTCCACACATTATTTTATGAAAACGTCATACAGTAGGAATGGAAATGCATGTGGGATTTGAATGAGGTATCTTGGTTGGAAATTATTTATTGGTGATCGTATATTCTGGATTCAATTAATGTACGAGTGGAGGTGTGTAAACTGTGAGGTTTGGCTTTGTCCGGATGATATTGGTTTAACAGTGATTCTCGAAAATGGTATTTATAGAATTTTAAGTTTACCTAACACTCAGTATAAAACCCTATTTAAAATAAACTTACAATGTATAAACAAGCGTATGAAAACTAAAGTTGGTTTGAAATTTGAAATGAAGATAGTTTGTGTTGTTAAAAACAAGTACATTTATGTTTAATTACTATAGAGATTCTCTATAAAAATTAACGAAAAAATCTTAATTTACGTGGCAATTACTTTACAGTCCTCTCTACCACTTAACCACGCAGTATTTCATTTGACGTTGCTATGGTATTTTATTTGATAACCGTGTTACATTTATTAATAATTATAATTAATGATTATTGAGGAAGTGATTTCAGACAGATCTTCTTAATTGAATATGGAAATGATAGTGATACTATATGAACAACTAATTAGTATTTTGCACTACCTGCACTTAGTTTCGAGAGTAAATTCGGTCGAGTGTTATGATGTGCTTGATTGTTAGTGTCATCATGAATAACAATCCTCATTATTATTGATTAATGGTTATATTTATTAATGATTGATGTGATTTAGAATTGTAACATATGTACGATGCAAAGTATATTAGTAAACTCATTAATTGCAGCAAACATGTGTTGCAACGTCTATTGATAGTTTGATTAAAAATTAGGCAGTCACTCTACACCAAAATATTTTTCAAACATACAACTTTTCATTAAAATTTTAAACTTTAGCTCTCTTACTGTAAAGTTGGAAATTTCTCATTATTATTCCTTAAACTAGTCTGTGTTGTACAATAGTTCTGCGATCTGAACGTTTCGAGATGAATATTGCACATCATTCATTCATTTTGAGATGAGCATTACAGATGAGAATAACATCTTCAGTGATAAAAACTCGTGTTTGGCAACCTGTTAACAAATTGAATTCCTGACTGTAAAGCAAACAACGCTCATTAACAACTTGGCTAGGCCTCCCAGTTCAGTAGTTATCTCTGCTTACAGATGCATGAAGAGAATGTCACTTCCTCTTAGGATATCGTATTTTTATGTAAAAAAAAACTGACTAAGTAAGCCAGACATTTGAGGAGAGCTTACGCCGTGGCCGGTTGGTTTCAATATGTTATTGAAAGTTATTCCAAACCAACCCAATGGTAGTATTGGGTTGGTTTGGAATTGGCGTACGCCTTGGATTTCGGGTCTGGCGTCAATAGTACAACCAAGGGGAATTCTACACGATTTTCATCACATTAGATGTCTATAATACTATGTATGTTAAATAGCGTATTGCCATCTTTATTTCTAGATTCAGCTGAGGCCTAACACAAATTTTTTGGTGTTCACCATGTAGAAACTTTTCTACATTCTTGTTAGTATTTTTAACTCATTTGTTGAAACCTGCTCATTCATCAAAAGAATTTCCTCTCCATTGGCTGTGTAAAATGGGTATTTTTGTGTTCTCTGTTACGGTTGGTCAGTCTGATTCACGGCTGTGATTGGTCGTCCACTGCTCCAAGTCAGCCAATGTGGTTGTCTAGCGGCTAGCCAGGCAGCCAGTCAGTGGGCAGTCGTGAACGGCTTGATTTCTCAGTTCGTCTTTTTTTACGTTTTTCTGCATGTTGTAATAAAGACTAGGCTAGTTGTTATTGAAACAAGTAAGTAAAAAAAGGTAGTCATTTGGTAGAGTGTGACTGATCAGATTGCGCTGATTACCTTTAAGCCAGCTCATTTCCTAATGTGTTGTGTTGTGTTTAGGGTTACCTTTTACCTGAAGACGGAATGAGACCCTGCCCCGAAACGTCGTGTTCTTTTTGTTCACTCAAAAACTATGGAAAACGTCCGTAATAATATTTCAACCTCATAAATCGTACCATTGTCAACAACAAACTTCAAACAAAGAAAGTTACCTAAATTCAAATGTAAATTAAAATACGGTATTATAAGTTGGTAAATACGAATATTCCTGAAAATAAGTGAAACCTTATAGTGTATGCTTAACTTACATACGTCCAAAACACATAACAAAATTGCATCTTAAATAGCCCATTCCACTAAATATTATAAATCTATTACAAATATAAATCAACTAAAAGAAAAAACTGATGCTATGTCTTGTTTATGAAGGAGAGAGTAAAATAATTAATGAGCACGGTTGGTCCAAGGAAACGTCAAATCAGTTACAAAGCAGCTGGTTGGCATCTTCCTTTTCCGCTTGCCAAAAATAAAGCAAACAACTAACGAGTGTATTTCGATCCAGCTGTTTACGTTTGTAAACAAAGCACCTACAACACACACCCAATTACCAAAACTCATTGTGTTACTTAATTAGCGGGTTGGTTTTTTTCTTCTTATCACTAGCGTTTGAAACTTAAGTTTTAATTCGTGAGCAACATAGTTTCGTTTTTGCGTGTAACGAAATGTTTTAAAAATAATGAACAAGAGAAATTTATTAAGGTAAAGGCTCAAAAACTTCAAAATTAAAACATTATCTAAAATAAACATTCGTTTTACAGCTTGGGTGAGTTTATGGATCCATTTTTACATTTTTAGTGCTTTTCATAGTTGGTTGTGACTAGTGATTTTATTTTGTTTTCCTTCTTTTCTTTTGTCAACACAAAGTATGTTTCGATTAACTAATTATTATTATTATTGAAGTGAAGAAACAGGGGTACCGAAGTAAAAAGGATTTTGAAATTCGCTGTACTCTAGTTATGGTTTTAAGGCTGCAAAATACGAACGAAAGTTACGACAATAATAATTGTCTGATTTTCTGATAAGTGCTATTTAATAACAAAAAGCTTTGAAATTATGAAAAGTGCTACATACTTAAAAACGACACGAGATTAAATTTTACAAAGTAGTATAGCAACCCACGTATCTTGTTTTGTTTTAGTATTGAAAAATGCTTAAGCTTTTTTTAATATCGTACATGTTGAAATACACTTAGACGTCTAATATGAAAATCACTACACGAAAGTGCCATTTTATGGAACATTTATAAAACACAATAAAACGTGCGTACATAGATTATGCAAGGTTTTATATTTTGTACCTACTTGGGATCGATTTTTTTTATTCTAGTGCATTTCACTGTCTTGTCAAATCACAATGACGTTGTTTTTCACGTCCAAACAAGGCACCCAATAGTCTGCGTCTTTAAAACTGTTTAACAATTCTAAAAACGTTCACTCGCAAGTTAAACTAATACGAGTATTGACTTTTGTTTTCTTTTTAATTTAAAAAAGGTGTGTATTTTTATTTTATTTTATTTTTGTCAAATACAATTGATAATTGTGTTAGACATTATTAAAATAACATAAGTTTACATAAGTTAAAATAAAGTGTGGTAAGCCACTGGTAACAAAATCTTACGGCCAAATGTGTCGTTCTAATCTATATAATATTGTTCTAATTTAATATCAACTAACTTAGTTTAATAAGTTCAATTTTGGTACACTGGACACTAAAATGTTTGGTGCATAAACTCATCAACAGTGTAGTACGCATGTTTTGTCAGAATCTTTTTTAGATGTTTTTTAAACAGGTTCATGGGTCGAATAGACTTGATCCCTGAAGGCAGTCTATTGAACAATCTGGCACCTGCTTGTGAAGGCATGATCTCAAACAGTTTTAGCCTGTGGCTTTTTTGCCGAAACAAATTTTTATGCCTTGTGTCATAGTCATGTATATCAGTGCCTTTAACTAGATGACACCTAGTAAGGCTAGAGATTATGGTTTCAAATATATACAGGCTAGGTAGAGTCATGATCTCTAAATTTTGAAAAATATCTCGGCATGTATCACGAGTATTAGCGTTTGATATAATTTGTAAAGCCTTCTTTTGTAATATAAAAATCCTAGCAAAGTTGTATTCGGCACAAGATCCCCATATACTGATTCCGTAAGACAAGTAAGTGTACACAAGTCCATAATATGCCATTACCAGTACTTTCCGTGTGCAGTGGCTAGATATGTTTCTTAACAAATATACCGCTGACGAAAGCTTATTACATATGTACTCAACATAACTATCCCAATCCAAATTATTATCCAAATAAACGCCTAAAATTTATGTAAAAGCTAAAATTCATAAACACGTGGTAATATCCAACAGTTAATTGTATCGCATTAATCCTTTAATTATTACACAAAGAGCTAGCCAATATGAGTCACCAAGCAGGAAAATGATGATGTGGATGTTATTGAATCCATCGGTTATACTCGTAGTGTCGGATCTCGTCATTAATCCAAGCCTAATGTGTTGCATGAGTACCAACCGCACAAATTGATATACTCTCATTACAGTTATTACACTATCAGATAATATTCTTTTTATGGGTGATAAAATAGTCAATAAGTGAGCGTTGCTACTTAAATTAATTGATCTGATTGTTATTGGAACAAACTATAATAACTAATAACGAATAACAAGTGTAATTTATTAGCAGTTCTGTTTCATTTGTAAGGCTCATATGGCATTCGCTTTTAAAATTGTTAACTTTATAATTAGTTTACAAAACAAATTAGTTATAGTATCACTAGCTAACGCTCTTCAATGATTGTATTTGATGTAATCATGTGCAATATTATGAATAAAGATGTTTTGAATTTGAAGCTATCACGCAGTCAATAGCTTGAGATGTTTTAAGCTAGCAGTATTCAAACCACTCATAATAATTGTTAAATAAATAATGATAATAACTTTATACCCTGTCATTAAGAGACTTGCTTATGCATTAAACAAATCTAATATAAAGAAAATTAATATAAAATCTCAAAAACCAATATTAAATAGTTTTGACATAATAAAATGTTTTAATACTCTTTTTTAGATGAATCAGTTTTTCTTATAGTATTTGATATTGAGCACCGTCCGTCTTCAATTCCAATACAATTTAAAATTAATTTTAAAATACGAATTTTTTAGGTACGACGCAAAAAACCGTCCACTTTGTTCTCTTTTGGCTAACGTCTCTCTGCGAATTCTCACGAAAACATCGATGACATAACAATACATTTAAAGTACTTGAAAAATCAATAATTTTAATCTTGTACAAGTAAAAAAAATCGTACTGTATTTTTTAGAATTTCTTCACCTAATACTAATAAACTCTGTATGATTAAAACACATCAATCCCTCGCTATTTTGTCTACTGAAAACCCATTCAAAGTAACCAAATATTTATAGAAATTTTAAGATGTAATTGAACTTTTCTTGTTTTTACGTATATTTTTCACAGTTATATATGGCGGTGCTGTGCTAACACAAAAGTATTTGTAGACTAACAAATAAATTGTGTTCTAGAAATAGTTCATCAGTGCCACACATTACACAAAAACAAATCCGTACCTTCTAAAAACCTTATATTGTTTTGAGGAAGCACTCGAGGACTTGTGCGAAGTTGGCGAGCGCTGGAGTAGCGGTAGCAAGCACTTGACCCGGCGCTGGTAGCGTCGCGACGTGTACTGGCGTCGTGCCCACCCCTCTCCCCCTCTAGACCCCTGCTGCGCCAGCGTCCTCCCCTCCCCCACCTCCACACTCGTTATCAGCTAATCCACCCCGAGATGACGCCGCTGATAACGACTCAAGGTCACAGCCGTCAAGTCCACCTGTGTCCACTGATTGCTGCTCTTCGTTAGTCCGGACTTCTAATGATTGTTTGTTTGTTGACTTTATTCTTGACAGATTCGTTTGCTCAGCTGTTGCTTTGTTTCGTGTGATTGAATAAGGTGGACTTAAACACGATAAATGTTGCTTTTGATGTTTTCCACTAGGGGATTCATTTGCAAAACACATGTGTATTATCTAAGGACTCCATCAATAAATTAAAAGTTGTATCATATTCTTATTTAAAATTCGTACTAAATTATATAACCAACAAACAAAAGTTGTACTTGGATTTAAAAAAAAGGCAATTAGTGATATTACAGAACTACGCCTTATCCTAAATACGAGTGAAGATTTGCTTAAAACGTTCCAATGTCATTTAGCTTTTATTTATCCACCTCATCTAATTAAAACTAAAATAAATACAACAAAAATGTCTGAAATTTACAAAGTTTTAATACAACTCAACTTAAAAAAAACAACAACTACACAATAATGTTAACAAACAAATAGTAAGACAGGGCAAAGAAAAAGTATTGTTGTAGATTTAAACTATTTAAAAATAAGTTAATGTTTGATTTAATACGTATGAACGGTAAAATGATAATAATTTGAAAGGTAATACGTTCATTTCACGATAACAATTGTCGAACCTTGTTGCTTTCCAATAACACCAAGGGTCGAGATTTCATAAACACATCTTTTCGTGCCACACCGTACATGTGCTAAGGTTGTATTGAAAAGATATGTAATTCAAAGTAACTATGAAGACGAGTTTCTTGTTCAATAGATCAAATCATGTTCAGTGGTAGCTTGTAATTAGTATATTTAGATAACAGAGGGCTAATTAAGCGGGATGAGCCGCCATTCTGAAAACTAGTTTTTATTCGTCTGAAGCCCCGTCTTAACGAAATGATCGGAAAGTTGGTAACAAACATCAAAACTCAAGTTTAATTATTATTTTAATGGATAAGGTAATTATTTATTATTAGTGTAAACAGTGGGAACATATGGTGACTTATATGTAGCTTATACTGATAATAAGTCTACTAAGAATTTGAATGATACCGATAATTTATTGATACAAAGAAAAGTATACACAAATACAGGGGTGAAACCCATTCGAAGCGCAAGGAACAGATACTACCTCTACACAGCTGATTAGCCCAGAGCCGAGAGGCTACAGTACTAGTTTAATGGCCTCACTCACTTAAGCACTGCTCCAATACTCTAACATGCAATCAATGTGCGCACACGTAGCCAGAGGACAAGTGGCCTCCAAGCCCCGACACGTGTACGAGCATGTCTGACAAAGTAAATGTACGTTAAATCAGTTTTTTTTATTGTAAACTATATTTTCTCTGTTTTCAGAGGTTATTAGGAAAACGAAAAAATTTCATTAGGGCAATGTTTTACACTATTGCTTTTAGATACATGGAGTGTGCTACCTCACTTCAATTAAAGGTACTTCGTTTGGTTTTAGAGGTACTTATTTTGGCAGAACACATATTAATAAAAATATTAATTAGAAAATTGCGAGCTTATCTTAAATTTACAGACTATTTTACTATTAGTGAGCTTCCTATAACAACATTCGATTATCTGTTAATGTAGCCATAATAGCTATTTGAGGTGCCCTAACCTATTAACCTAACCTAACCGTATGGATGGTATTTGAAAGCAAATTGCTTTTTATATCTAGTTTTTAATGTGCTAAAATGTACAGTGTTTTTTGTTAGTTTACTATACATAGCTATGTATACTATAGTAGGTGCTTCTAGATTTCTAAGATAGTTTTAGATATTTTTAAGTCGTTTAAAAATTATATTCTAAAACATTCAGTTAGAAATGAGTTTGCTTATCTTGTTTCATGAGAGTGACTTTTGCGGCTTTGTGTTGTAAGGCATTTAACGATGAACTATCGGTGTATTTTTTGTTAGAAAAGTTCAAAAAGGAATTGATCAAAAGCTATACACAATGTCAAACGTTAAAGTGGCGAAAGTTCAACGCAGTCTAAATCATCCACCAAATCAGAGTATTCTCCTAGTGCATTTTCTCCAATGAATCATTCCGTTAATTCGTTGAAACAATAAGTATTTTCCTAAATATAAAGTAATATCAGATAGTAATAGTAGATATCAAACTATTGAGAAAAGAAACGGATTCTTTCAAAAAATGTCTAAAAATATGACGCAACAAAAAGGACGTTAGATCGTCATGCCAAAAGTACTTCTAGTTTGGTGCTCCGTTACCCAATTGTAATGTAACTTATCAGAAAATAACCTATTTAGTGGATTTAAAGCAAGAGATATTTATTTCTTTGAAACTTGTATCGATTAAGGTATTTTTTAAATTTGCATGTAAATTCAGAAAGGTGTGTAAATTCGTATCACTATCATTTTAGAAAATAAATAAAATGAAAGAAATTTAGAAATATTTCTTGGGCTAAAAGTGTTTAAACTAGACGTGCCAAAAGAAGGGAAAAGTACAAAGTTATTTTCAGTTTGTCGTACTCTTGTAACTAACCTTAGAACCAACAGCAGGTTATATTGTGATTCGATTTAATACACTGTAATAACGGTTTAATATTATTTTATATTTGACACGTGGAATATATACTTGAAGCACTTGAACAATACCAAGCTTAAGGAGTAGAGCGAAGCTACAAACAGTACATTTCTGTGAACTCGACATTTGATTTCCGCAGTATGTAAATCATGTATTCAAGCTTCATGCAGTCAGTGTACATTCTTGCAGCTAACACAATAACCACAAAACTATGTCAAATGTTTTACAATTTGGTGATTTAGTATTTAATAATGTTCTAAACATTCAACTATTAATATAAATTACATGGTTATATTAACATTTAATTTATACTCCATACCATCTTTCATGTATGTACATATTGTATGCTGGCTATTGGCCGTTAATAAATAAATAGTCGATACATTGCTGTTGAAATCATCAGGATCCTGCAAATATAATGGTCTTGAAACTGCAATCAAATAAAAAACTAAACTATTAGGGGGTGGAACTTAACTCTTAGGCTTTCGCTGCCGGTGGTACAACAATAATTCAGTTATTCCTGTTCACGCCACGTTTAAAATCATAATAATTAATTATTGGTTAGTACCTTAGTACTTGGCTCAGATTTGACTGATTGACTCCACAGCGAGACTTAAATAATTCAAGCTAATTATTATGTTTTGACGCGGTGGGACCGGAGAACTAGGTTATGTTAGGGAGTTGTTCCTTTTGACCAATTCTTTGTAATTTCATTTATACAGAATGGAACGTAACAAATTTAAAAGGAACTTAAAACACTTTTAAAAGAAAGGAGATAACGCTAAAGTATTGCTTTACTAAGCCACTTAGAAGTATATACAGTGTAAACAAAACCGACCAATATACTTCATTACAAAAGCAATTGAAAGAGGTTGCTTTTTAAGTCGGATTTGTCTTGTTTTCTTGGTAAATGAATTGCTGCCAAGAGGTTTCTATTAACAAGCAATAAGGATTAGTGTCATTGATGGTCTATTGCTTCTATAATTGACCTGCTTTCTTCTGTAAACCTTTTCAGAACAACTAATAGTCTACCTATTACATTATTACAGCTGTATACCTGTGCTGCACTACAAGAGGCAGCTCATACATCCAAATATGAATTATAGTATAAGTCATATCCCTATTTAAGCTATTAGACATATTATTTTCATGTATTAATGTCAGAAATCCCAGGCACTCAGTTTGTAAGTATACCAAGTCTTGCTCACACAAATACAAGTAGCCTAACAGGTCATATTTAAATTCAAAACAAGGCTATTTTGAAATAGATTATACAATAGATACATGCAATAATATTGTACATTAAAAAACACACATTGTCCCCAAGGCATATTTTGTGTGGCCCAAAAAGGTTAACATTTTCATAAAATAAACATAAATTTAACATTTTTCTGAATAAAAAAGACCCTAGAGGCTACGACATCGGTGTTGAAACTCCAAGTGAAAAGTAAATAATGTGTAGTAAAAAGTAATTCTCGTTTTAAACACAAAACAATTGAAACCAGATTTTATAAAGGAGAAACTAAACTGTTGCTTTCATTCCTAACATAAAAGTCACATTCATTACATTCATGGTGTGAATGCATTCAGTCTTACTGAATTATTCGGAATTTTTCTCTTTCAAATAATTGAGTTTACAAATGTTTACAAAGATTTAACTTAATGCTAATCTTGTTGGCAACCAATTGTCAGTTTAAACTTCTACGTAGAGCAAATAACTAATTAAACTAAATCATCTTACTTTATTTTGAAAGGGGTTCTGACAACAGTAAACTGTTGTATATATAATCTATAAATGTTTTCGTGAAATGAAGAATCGTAAATATTTGTAATCAGAGACTGTTTATAAGCTACTCAGTGAGTTGCAAACAACAACACTGTGTTGGTTACAGATTAAACTCTAAACACTCATAATTCAGATTTGTTTTGAAAACTAGGCACATGACTCAATATGTACCTTAGTAATAAGAGCTGTTTGCATACAGTTTGTGCGTTTCGTTGTTTTTAAGTGAAACAAATTTAAAAATCAAGAAATCAACATTTGAAGTTTAAATACGAGAAGCCTTTGAATCAGCAAAGCTAACTTAAATTAGAAATTCCCAAAATTAAAAAACTGACTAAGCCCTGCTGGTCAAAGGCGCCTTATACTAGTTGCTTTATTTGAAATTTCTTTCACTATTAATTTAATACTACAGCCTAATTGTCATCTTTATTTTTTAAATGACAAAGTGTTATCGTATCAGGGTGATGTTACCCAGCTCAGTGGTAGAGTATGTGCTTCGCACCAAATTGCCCCGGGTTCGATCCCCAGGAGCAGTGATAACTTTTCACGATGGCCACTCCCCGTGGTTTGGTTGTTGGTCCATGAAGTTAATGAAGCAATCTGGGGAACAGTCGGCCCTAGTTTGTAACAAGACTACACCGCATCATCCATCAAAACACTCAAACAAACTCACTCCCATATTCACCTTAAAATGCCCTCTAGGAGTGGTCGGTGTCTCAAATCAAAGTATCAAGAACATACAAGTTTAAAAACCTTACATTATATCTTTAAAGTAGTAGCCTATTTCTTTTGTAAAAGCAAGACTCTTTGGAACAGACAGCGGATGAGGGATGAATGCTGGATTCAAATGAGACGTGAACATGTCCCCCACTGATTGATGATACCCGTATAAAACCGTCCGACAGTCAAATGCAGCCATAACCCTACATTATGCTGCCAGTTCTAGTTTCCTTTTTTAAACAAAAATGTATTTGTATATATATGAAGTACTCACCTTGGCTAACCTGGATCGGTCCTGAAACAATATTTAATTTTATAACTTGTAACATTTGTAGTTAAATTATTTATAAAATTATATGTACAAGAACAATAAGCATATGTGCAGATGTTAACCAAACAGTAACTAACAAAACTGGTAATTATTAATAGTTATAAAGCAAAATGATGAAATAATTTCGTGTATCACAACTTTCTATCTGCCATGTTAGTTCATCATCTGTTTCAATCAGTCCTGTTAACTTCACCCAAACCTAAATTGTGATACTTCGCCTGAGAACTAATAAAACTAATCAAAGGCCAAAACAACGGGTTTTACACAGAATAGTCTGTATAGCATAGAATTTACCGTGCGTAGGATGAATGATTTAGCACATTTATCCCGGTATTATCAACTAACAGAAGCACGATGGAATTTCATCAATAATCAATGAACGCATGGCGGACATAGGCTGGTAAGACAGAAATTACAATGACTTTGTTGTTTCTTATCCGATTTTCAAAGTTAATACATTTTTAGAAAGGGAAATAAATACACTAAAAGTAATTGTTCTTATAAATTTGTTGTTAAAGTACTCGTTTTTGAGTTATTCAACTTTAAAATTTTTAAACGGCCGCCATTTTGGAATTTGAAAGTTTGATTATTGTATTGATTAGTATTGATTATTGGTTAATTATTGTATTATTAGACACGTTTGATTGATTAGTTTGACCACCCGGCATTACCTACAAGTGACGTTCGATCAGTGCACTCAAAATACTCAAGTCGAGATTTGAGTACCCTTGAAGTGTATGCTCCGAGTATGAGTGGTGTGAAACTTTGTTATAGTTGCAGTAACTTGAGTTAAACGCTCTTGTTTACTTTGTTTGATATAACTAGTAAAACCAGCCAAACGCTAAAGCACCACTTGCGTGGGTGAATGATCATGCGGGCACTTGGCTTTTGGCTTCAGACTTAAGTGATCTCCTAATTAGGTAAAACTCCTAGTTTTAATACATATAATACAGGGTAAACGCAATAAAAGTTACATTGAAAAAGGAAATTGAATTACATAGAGGAACATTGATTAAGATACCATAGAAAATAATTGACACGAGAACATATTTCAATTGCACAGACAATTTTACTTAATTATTGTGCATAATTAAAACTTAAATCACAAGGGCCGTTTTTTCATTTCCTGCTAACCAGCTGGTTAACTAACCACCGGTTAAGTTGTTTACAGTCTGCAATGTTTACATTTTCACGCAACGTTCAAAACACTTAAATGAATTATTGAATATCATTCATGCAATAAAGGTATTCTTTTATCATTGTCATTGTATTGAAATTAACATGTATACATTATGCTCATATGGTTAAATACAAATTAATTGTAACACAGAGAGTTTAAGAGAGTTTAATACGGATTGCTCAAATCACCTGTTTTGCTACTTTTTGCTATGTATAGAGGAGGAGGGCACGTTTTTTGTTTTTTTTTTTGCGTTTATTACGTTCCCAATAAGAGATTGCAACTGAGGGCATGTTGAGAGCACTGCTGGAGGAGCCTCAGTGGAGGGAAAGAGTGAGACACAAGTTGAGACTTGTCATACGTCAATTTTAAACTTTGAACAGCGATTACCAAATTAGAAAAATGTTACTTACCCCCTTGGCTTCTCGATGCCTCAGTTGTTAAATTCAATAGGGAAGAAAGCTTTATCCCTTTATCCTGTACACATTAAAATTTATTGTTTACGTACACACTCAGAATCTACTGCAACATTTGCAATTTAAATTTAAAACTTAGGTTCATTGAATCTATTTGTCTATTTATAATATGTTTCCATGTTTCTGTTTGTAATTGTAATATTGTATAAAATTATATCGAAACAAACAAAAAATATATATTAAACAAAACGCGAATCAAGAAGATAACAAAGTACATTACTACAAATTAAAAATTTCAAGTAAAATAATTTCCAGTTTTAGTTCTTAAGTTTAAAATTCTCATATGTTGTTTTAGTAGATTGTTTGATATAAATTTACTCTAGACTTTTGAAAATGATCAAGCATGATTGAAATCAATCAAGAAATTAAAAATGTTAATCGTATATCGATATTATTACGTCTGTAATACTTTTTACTGTTGTTAAAACGCCTTCCTTCTCCTTTTATTTCTTTACATACTTAGTTAGCAATGCAGTTTAGAGTTGTTTCTTACAATTTCTTTGAAGGCCATAACTCACAAAGCCGTGTGTAACAGACGAAGCAGTGCACAAAGGTGCTGTTAACGGCTGTTGACATGAGTTGGTCAAAGGAGTGCAGGACCTGTTTCCTGTTTAGTTCCGACGCTTGCCTTTCCTGTGTTACGTCAACGTCTTTTGCGACATGTTCCTACATGAGTTGCTAGTGCATATTAAAGGTTCTTTTAATTTTAAATTTTAATTAAGCTTCTGTACGTCGAGTGTTTGAGGGGTTATTTGTTGGTGGAGTTTTATATTTGTAATTAATTGTACTACGTCTTCAAAACTTTTGGACATGCTAAACCAATGCAAACAACCAAATATAATATACAACATTACTTTGAGATTGAAATATTATTACAGATGTTAGCTATCGCTTTAATGAACAAGAACACAACGTTTTGGGATCTGGATTCTGATCTCGTCTTCAGGTGAAAAGTTACCTAAAGCATTAGGACATGAATCAGCGTAAGCTGACCAGACACCCATCACCAAACCACATAAGAGTTTTGTTTTGTTTTCCTGTTCTTTTTTCTGAAACTTATTTAATTAAGAAAATAGTTCACTGGGAGTTGGAGGGCAGCTGTGGCTAGCCGTAACCGAAATTGCTTATTTAATTTTAACGTTTTTGTGCATGTTGTATTCTTTTCTAGGTTTAAAATTAAATAGGTTTAATAAAACAAGTAAGGGAAGAAAACAAAACAACAAATCACGTGTTTTTTTGGTGGTGAGAGACTGTTTAGCTCATCTTGGTTACTTGTAGGCTAGTTAATTCCCTAATGTTTTCTGTTGTGTTAGGCTTTAAGTTACTTTTTACGTGAAAACGCGATCAGATTTCATATCCAGAAACGTCGTGTTCTTCTTGTTCACTTAAAGAAACTATGGCAATCGTTTCAACCTCAGAAATTCTACCATCGTCAACAGCAAACTTCAAATAAACAATATTACTCATTACTTCTTAAGTGATTTAATCATGAATTATCGAGTAACTTACACAAGCTCTTTAAAATATTTAAGCGGTCATTTAGTAAAAGCATGGATGAACAAATGTATTGTTATTTATCTTTGGTAAAAGTAACAAGATTTTAACTTTTCTATTTCCTCTGTATGGTTTGGAATCCGCATTACTCATTAAGAAACATACATCGAAACTTTCAGTAACTCAATTGATGTAATTCTCGTAGTTTATGTAATTCTGATCACGTGGCTGTCCTCCTTCTTTGAGATCCTTTATCCAAGACAAGTAATTTACTCTAGCACAAGTAATTTACTCGTATAGTGAACTACCATAGTCACTGACAAGTACCAATACAAGATTGTCTCTGTGCAAGCATTTCGTTTTCTTACTGAACTCAAAATACTTTTCATATTTTTTACCTTTACTCCGTGTTTATTCAAATGTTTTTATTTGCTGTAGTCAAATGTCAAATGCCAACTACAAAGAAGCTGATTTTGACAACAATCCATGTTAAGACTTGTATTATTTAAACGTGATTAAACCTCTTTCATTAAATAGGTGTGTACAGGGTGAACCAATTTACGCTCTCACACGGTTAGTATGACAACAAAGAATCATCAGCTGTGTTTATAACCTCAAGAAAGTTCTGCCATTTCATGTGAAATAGTTTTTTGTAGTTCTGAGCATCGTTTTTTGCTGTTAAAAGCGATAATTATTTATTAAAACTTAAAGATTGTTTAGATCTCACTGAAACGTCGGTTTGTTACGTGTTCCTGGTCGTAAAAGAATTGCAAGCTGTCTAGGTGTATTCATAAATACTACTACAACACAAAAGAAAATTCTGAGAATATGCAATAAGCAGTACTTTATTAGCTTTTTCAAGCGAAAAAGAAGTGTCAGCTTATTCAAGGTTGACACTTGAAGGATGTAGTTTAAAAACATTACTTGTTTCAAGTTAAGTACAAAGTTTACATGTCTAATATTAAAATAGTATTTATTCATAGCATGTTTAAAATTGGATCGTTCTCATTGGTCTACTTTGTATTTAGTCAGAGGAACCTACATAAATAAGTTTATATTTAAAAATAAATAAAAAACACGATGTTTTCGAAGTAAAAGCATATTGTGCAAAATTAGGTCACTTCCAACGAAGAGAAACAGTACTTGATTGCATATTCTCTATGACAAGAAATGGCCAATTATAAACGAGATCAGTTAGATCCGACACTTTTTTAAAAATATTTAACAGTTACGTAATAATGAGAACAGTTTATTATTTATAACTAAGAAGTAACGCTATTGCTTTTTACATAATCACCCTCTTTTTAAAACATTAAGTGCTTTTTAAGGGCCCTAGAGCGGCTTTATATGTTTATATACAAATATATTTAGAAATAGCCTTTATCAATATTATAAAACGTAATTGTATTTTCTTATAGTAGCCCAAGGTGATCTGTCCAAAAGAAGCTAAACAAATATTTAATTAGAGCATAGGTCATATCCATGTTTGTCATACTAAACGAATAATGTTTTTAAGAACTGATATCGATTTTTTAAGTTGTGACTTGTTAACATACCATAGCTTTGTTGTATAACGATTTTACTGTTTAATACAGTTCTCAGTCGGATTTTGACTCTTGAATACTTTAACATGTATCATGCAACATTAATTCTTGTTGACAAAGTTGTTACCAACTGATTCTTACAATATCTTCGTCATTCTTTACGGTCACCACTTACATTTGTAATGTGACTAATACGATGACGCTAGGTAAAGGTCGAGGTTGAGCTGTAGAGAGGACTTTGTAGTCCTAACTTCGCCTCGATAAACAAGACTGGGACTCGTGGCGTGGTCCTGTAATCCAGCTTCATGGAGGTCAGGTTTTGAGGATGATATAGGTCTAAAGCGGCTCAGATAGTCTCAGTGATCATCTGATGATACCCGCATCAACTCCCACCATCGTTTAGACATATCAGACCATCACCTGCGTGGTTCGGAAGTCACGTTAAGCCGTTGGTCCTTGTATTTCCATTTGGCCATTGGGCCATTTGGCCATTAATTACCCATTCTAAGGAAGAGTCGGCTTTAGTTTGTAACAAGACTCATAACTCATTACTACCACTCATCACACTCATCCTTCACCACATATTTGCCTTAAAATACTCTCATGAGAGTGGTCGGCATCTCAAATAGTGATATAGTAAAGACAAAATTTACCTTTTTTTACCTTCATTCTTTAGAAAATAGAACGTTAAAACTTCCAATAACTGAAAATGTCGCGCACTAGGAACGAAATAGTGTTTTCTCACCTTTGCAAATCCTTCAACAAATACCTTACGTTGTTACGATATGTTCACATTAAATATTGTTTTCTGACTTCTCGTTTCCCTTGGGTAATCTCTGGTCACTAGCTTTTTGATAGATGCTTTACTTGTGTGGTAAAATATTGAAAATTTGAAATTTCGATAAGTTTTGGTAAAAAAAAGAAGAAATATATCGAGGGGTTCCAGAAGTGTTCAAACACAATGTATAAGTAATACCAATAGATAATTTTCTTAAAATGTAATTAAAACTAAAACTCAAAGGAGTGTCTTCACAAGGATGAGTAAATTAAATGTGCTCACTTTGATCGTTAGTGAATGGTCCATCGCCACTTTTGACTTACAAGTTAATTACTTTCGCTAGACGGAAATATCACGCGTATCTTTGCTAGCCTTGTAATTGATTCAGAATGTTTATTACCATTTATATCTTGTAACATGCATTTCACGCATAATCATGGGAGATTCTACGCACCATACACGTCATTTGAGGATTGAATTCCAAAGGACTTTTTTAGGAATCACTTTGGACCAATGTTTTCCATTTCACTTGCATATAAATTCTATTAGTTGCAAAATTCCATAGCTATCTTTGTCATAAGAAAGAAGTCATCATACTGTGATTCAAGAACTGTATTGACTATATACCACAGTATGATTGTTCCTCATCTCACCTACGGAATTATAATCTGGGGGAAATCCACCTTGGTAAATAATCTCTTTAAACTTCAAAAAACTGCACTTCGAGCAATATTCCGAAAATAAGAACACTATTCTTGTATTGACATCTTTAAAGAAAACCAAATTTTGACTTTTTATTCCTTGTATATTTGCGAATGTTTAATATTTTTCAAAACCCTCTGCAATCACTTTTGGACGATGATATTATATTTAAATTGAGAACACACAATCAATTCAAAATTCCCAATCACAATACTAGTTATTGACTTATTTCAAAAAAATCCCTTATACAACATGATCAAGCTTTATAATCATTTACCAAATTCGATAAAAGAAGTAAATAGTCTGAAGTCCATGCAATCTTGTTTGTCTGACAATAAATATTATTATTAAAATAACTTCTCAAAGCCTTGCAAAAAGCGAGTGTTTCTGTTTTCTCACAGACTTCCGGTTTGTCGTAACTTTTATGAAACGTCCTTGGAAATAATGAAATATTCATGGCTTGGTAAGACCCAGTCCCAATACCATGAAATGAGTTTCGAGGTTTGTTTTAAACCTTTCATAAAGCAGAATATCTTAAGATGTATAATCAGTATCAACAGATGTATTTTATTAAATATAACATTAGAGTTCATTATATTGCTAAAACTTATAAATGTTAATAATTATGACCATTAACGAGTATAAATTTAACACATCGGTCTAATACATATTGAAAACTGACTGCACAATGCCCAAAGTAATA
Source organism: Matsumurasca onukii (assembly GCA_018831715.1). Lineage (NCBI taxonomy): Eukaryota > Metazoa > Arthropoda > Insecta > Hemiptera > Cicadellidae > Matsumurasca > Matsumurasca onukii. Next base: position 76,151,321 of record CM032058.1, on the reverse strand, counting down.
TCAGTGAGAAAATTGGCAATCCAAAACAACGGAACTTCCAGCATGTTTTTCAGTCCAAGTTGATATTTTAAAAGTATACCTAACATTCAGTTACTTGTTACAAAAAAGCTGTTAAATCATCAGCCCGTGTAACCACAAAAGATACTGGATTGAGTTGGAATTAGCTACATTCGATTGAAGTGTGTATAAATCTTTTCGAGTCCCTGTATAAATGTTCTTGAAGCCTGACAAAACTGTATTTTGTCATTTTGCCCTAAAAATTAGTACCTCTAATATTGACGTGCTAAAGTGTCACTTTTAACCCTGGTAAGTAAAGTATTGTTTTGATGATGTTTTTCTCCCTATGGAGAAAAAGATCATTTAATGATCTTTTGTAGCGTGGGCATAAGCTGGTTCAACGAGTTGGTTTTGATTGTTCTGAATTTTAACACTTACTTATAGTGAATCAGTGTAACAGCTGTTTCTTCAAAACAATATAATTAAGACTGCTGAGCTCAAAACAATATTTACTTTCTTTATAATATTAAAACATGTATTTCTTGTGGCTGTGTCTCGTACGTTAACTTGGCCTCGCGACAAAAAGTGTCACTTTAGGACCTAGTGATGAAATATACTATTATTTTTATCAAATAACTGGAAAACTCTACAAATCTATAAATAAACAGCCTAACAAAAAGACCGACCTATTGGAAATGTAACAGGTAAAGTGTTCAAAGAGTTTTTGACCAAGTAAAACAGGAAGAGAAAAAGAGGAAATGGGAGAGATTGAAAAGAGGAAATGGAAGGAAACCTTTTGCTTTTGTAAAGTCACGTAAAGCTAATGATGCATTCAGGTCACCTACATGTTGGCTATTGAGAAGAAGTTGCCACATAGTGCACTTAGCTGTCAAGTGACTAACTTTGCACTTTAGCGCTCACTTCCCGCCATTTACTCTCCTGATGAAATTTCCACCCTTGTGAAATATTCCTGTTAACACTATATCATGCTTTACTTCCGCTGTACGGGGAAAATCAGTTTTTAGCTGTGCGAGTTTTAACATTGTTACGAGAAAAATGTTGTCCAGAGTGAGTAATCTTCTTCAGGTAGGAAAGTACTGTAGTCTAGGCCTACACTGATTTACACCTAGACACGAACAAGAAGCCCCTTTTGTGACCCTTTTTAAGCTCGTTATCATTCTCTCATCTAACTAGTCAGAGTTGTAAACGGTAATGAGTCGAACATGAAAGTGTACATAAACGTTACTGCTAAAACACATTGTGCAAGAGGCGAAATGTACATTATTCAATTGCTTAACTATTAATATTCATTACGTGGGAGTTGTTTGAAACGGGTTTCAAACTGCGAGAGAACTCACAACATATAAACTAAAGACGTAAGAAGCTTTGCTGTAATCCTCGGGTGTCGAGTTCATGCATTACTTTTACGAAACTGATCACATTCTTCGTTGAAACACCATTTGCAAAGACATAATTGAGTTGTGACATACAGATTTTAGATTGCAATGCTCAAGCTCATTTCCCTTATTGTTGTCGTATAATAATACATCTTAATTTTCATGTTAATGGGTAGGATAGTAAGAGTAAGTTTGTCTTGCCAGTTGTACCAGTTGATCAAATCATGTTTCACACCTTTAATATTGTCTTTCAGTAATATGATGAATATCATATACTCGTATTTCCAATAAACTCTATTAGACATCATTTTTTAGGACGACAAAATATTTTAAAATACATTTGTATATTCTTGTAACCATAATAATTATGTTCGTATCGATACCTTAACATGTACATCGACAACCTAACATTTGCCTCGTCTTTTTGGGGCTTTGAAGACTCAAGATATTGTTTGCCTTATTTCTTTTTCTACCACAACATATTGTACGTCCACTATACAGGGTCAGGCAAAAGTGTGGAAACGCCTTTATGACCTTTTAACCAGTTCTTCCAGCGCAACCAAACTAGGTACATTTTATAAAAGTAAACACAAGTACCTTTTAATGAATGCATACTGACTTTGTGCCCCAGTTTTCAAATGGGGTTTGGGGGTAGCCTCATAATTTTTCATAGGGAAAACCCATCGAGTGACACCTCATTTTGAAGGTCTTAGAAAATTTTGATTAATGCTGAAAATTAAAATGTCTATGTCTTAATTCAGGAAGAAATGGCGTCGATTTTAAGTTACACAGCTTTTATTAAGCGAAAGTGTGGAAACGCCTTTATAACTGTATAAAAAGTTATAAAGTCGTTTCCACACAAAGCAGAAAGTATTCTTCAACAATAAACTCTCCTTAATCTTGGCTAAAAGCCATGGTTGCGTTTGTTTAGTAATAACATCATATTAGGGAATTTCAACCACAGTATTTCTGCATGAATTGATTTCTGCAGTCCAGTTTATAGATATTGAAGCGAACAAACTACTGTAATGATGTAAACCTAAATTGTTCGTAAACAGCAACTTACTGCAGCTTTAAAATTGGGGTTTCTTAAAAGAAACACCCTATATAAGAGCTGTATGTGCTAGTATAAGTTACAAATGAGTTGTACATCAGTATTCAAAAGCAGACTTAGAACTTTCTTTTCCAACTTCCTGCATACTTTGTGCATTTTGCATACAGTATACACAGTATACACATCTGTCTTTTCTTTGACTTTGTTTCCTCAACAGAAACTGTAAGTTATAAATAAAATACTGCAAACAAGTAAAATTCTAGGACATACAAATCGTTTTGAGCACACTTAAAGTAACATGATACAATCATAAAAAGCAATTTGGGTTGTCAGAACTCAAAGCCAGGGGCGTCAGACAAGTTTTATGATTAGAAACTGTGAAGTTGTTTGCATTTTAAATGAATTTTTGTTATTTGAAAGAAACAATAATTTTTGAATTGTAAACAAAAATAGCTCAGTTATACTAAAATATTAAACCACACAACTTTAAAACAACGAAACAAATTTAATTTATAAGATCCTAACGTACTCGTAAATATAGACATTAACAAAATAGATTGGTTATACAAACTTCTATTATAAATTTTCTTCGAATTATTAACTTCAACACAAATCTTCAATTAAAATCATATGTTATTATCATTATAGTATTTAGGGTTTTATAACTATTTTCGGCTGAACTTATTCAAAATTGTATTTGTGTGTTTTAAGTATATTTGTTATTTTCATACAGGTGTCTTATGTTTATAACTGATGATGCCTTGACCGGCGAAAGCGCTCTTGCTTTTAAATTATATGAAACTTGTTTTTAAAAAATGAGTAATTATTTGAATTCTATTATACTTGTTTTTTGACTTGCTTTTTTTCTTCCATTCACTTTGAACTTTTTAATATGAATAAAGATTATAACTTGTTGTAAAGAACTGTTGTGAAAGATGATATTTCTCAATTTTTTAGAATTTGGACAGCAGAAGATAAACCACCTATGAATATTTCATTGCCGTTTTACAAATTGTTCAAATCAACGCAATTTGGTAAACATATTTATTCATTTGTAATTCAAAGTACCTAGAAAACGCATTTACTACATTTACTTGGATTGCACATTTACTAGCTATCTACAGAATGATAATTCATTGTTAGTTTGTAACCATCTGTTCCTAAATTACTCAAAGTTGAAGCCAATGATGATGTATTTTTTGTCGTAACAAGTTCGAACTTTTATTGTATTTAAGACATGTGTATAGAAAATTGAAAAAGGAATGTGAAATATAAAATGAAAATCTATATTTCTGCAGTTCTGTTATGAATAAATAAACATACGCTATAAGATACTGTTGCTATTAGATATAAAGAATAATATTGTTTAGCTACATTCGATCGTAAATACGAGTATAGCTCAAACTACAATTTCACATTTAAAGTTTAACTTTGACTGGTGGATAGTAGTGATCATAACAAAAAGCTTCAAAATAGAGCACTAGAGCAGTAGGGTACTCTATGTTGAACAATATAGCTGCAAATTTGTTTTATGTCGACGGATATTTTCTATGTTCTATAATCAATTAAATACTATGTTGATAATGGCTTCCATATTGCATTACTTTGAACTTTTCCGTACAAAGAAGTGTTTGAATTTAAAAAAAGTAGAATATGTAAATGATTACATCTGTTCAAATTAAATCTCAGCTTTATCGTCTGTATATTATTTTGCGTTACAAATCAATTTCCTATCCATCAGTTACAACAACGGCCCACGTCCCATAAGACAATAACGACGTCTCACGTGTAATAGTGTTATTGTAGCCATTAGCAAGAATAACGCAGACACAATAACCGACCCTTGCGTGATGCCCGGTAATATTGTGTGTATAAGGGACCAGGATCTACATAGTTATTATTTGCATTAGCTAATAGAATATCAACTGTCTGTAGGATTATGCGGCGTTGTACATAATCATCAGAAAACAGCTTCTGGTGGAATTTTAAAATAATGAAGATGTAGATAAAATAGTCTAATACAAATTTATATTTTGGGTGAGGTCTTGGAAGGGTTTGGTCTGAAGATAGAAACGTTCTCTGAAAGGTCTCACCCAAAATATAAATATTTATTGATTTTATCTACATCTTATTATTTTTTTACTTTAATAATTAAAACCGTTTAAGATCTCTTTCTTTTATGTCATAAATCAGAAGTTTTATCAAGTAGGTTCCTGTTGGTATCAACAAATATTGGTAGTAACATACTGTTCTGAACATCGTGGACTGAACAGGACTCACAATCGACAAATTCATCACCTTGTACGAGGTCCGTTTTGGTACAACGTTAATTATCACCTGAAAGTTCTTGTAAGCACACTTTAGACGCTAAAGCCCACTTAGTTCACGTAAACTACTCCAGGTGGCCAAAAGAACTTGCGGTAAATTAGCACGTAAGATTCAAATGTGAATGTAGTAGAGTCATATTTTGAGTTTTGTAAATCCGTGCTTCTATAAAATTGCCACTATTTGTAATGTTGCTGTCGTACTTTATTATTCTAGACTACACAGGTTAGTAACAAAAATAATCGGTAATTGCTTTGACTTTATTTACGGCCTGTTCCCTGTATGAAAACCCATTTCTCGGTTGGTTGAAAATGAGTTGTGGCAACTGAAAGTTCTCAGAATATGAATGAGGAAAGTGCATGACCGTTACTGTTACACAAGTAACGTAATTATACCAAGGCTTTGGACATTGTAATAGCCTCTATGAAGCAGGAAAAGTAGTCATAAAAAATGTAAACATAATTTGAAATCCTTATGTTTATTAGAGAGACTTGATATAGTCAAAAGGGTAATACAAACCCACAACTATAACTTGTCTATTCTGATTTTTTTTAAATCAAAACTCGATCTAATTATGTACTTGAAACTTCAGTTGGGCCACACCAGAATTTCTAATTTCTAAATACATAAGGATATTTGTTAAACAAATCCGCTGAGAACCCCCACTAGCCCCCTCCCACCCACGATAGGCCTAGAGTCGGATCGCAGACGCGTATAATTGTTTCTCAAACGTTAGTTAAAGAATCAAGTGAGATTTTGAATTTCATTACTTAATCAATAACTTAACCAATCAACAGTATCAATGAATCGTTACTCAGAAGGTGATGATAGAACTACACAAGTGAGAGATGAACCGCTGTGGTTCAACTGCAGCTCTCAAAGCCTTGTGTTCAGTTTCAGTTGTCTAGTTGAGGTGAAACTTGCCCTCCTTGAGGCTAAACTGTGACTCCTGTTCATGCTTCAGTAAACAACTACTCATATTTATTTATCTGAGAAAGTAGATACTTGTTAACATTTAACAGATGTATTAGTTTTGAATATTTTATTCGGGCTTAACAAGTAAAGTAGACAAGTAAGTGTTAGCGGGCAGAAGTGCAGATAACCGAAAATATCCGACGATAAGGAAAACTTTGGGAAAAGAGATTTAACTCACTTATTTATAATTATTGTATTTTATGAAATAATAGTATGTTACTACTATTGAACAAATTAAAATGAATGTACAAAAAAGACAGAAACACATTCAACACAAAACCAATTCATCATGAATGCAAACAAATCTAAAGTTTATTTTTACTTTTTAATTCATTTTCCTTTTCTGGATGACGAATAATAAAACATATCAGGGAATCTAGAGGTGTAAGATATAGAATATAAACAGATCAAAAGATATATGTGTTGAATAAATGTATCTGGCCGATTTTAATATACCCATTTCAAACAGCTCCCTTGAATAAAATCAATAGCTACTTTTTAAATGATATTGATGTGATTATACGTTCAGCTTTAAAGGAAATATTGGAGCTACCATCAGACATTCCTAACTCTATGATTCATTCATCAAAAAATTTAAAGGTATGGGACTGTTCAAGGCAGATTGGGAGGCCTACATACAACACATAAACATTTGTAACCTTTTAATGAAAATTGAAAACCCCTACATTAACCTTCTTAGAAACTTTCCAAAGGAAATAGAGAACTGTTTAAAGAAGCTAAATTTATATCACATTCTTCCTGAGCTTCAAGTTTCGTCCAGGTGTATGAGGGATAAACTGCAAGATATTCAATATCAGAAATGGTGTAGTTTGCCTTACAAAGGAAGAGGTGTGTGTCTATTCGAAGAATGTCCCAAAATAAATCTCAATATATACAACACGAAAGATTTCTCAACATCAGAGCTCAAAGATATGCTAAAATTAATTGGAGATGTTGCACCAACAAGGTCTAACCACGGCAGATCCAAGAATGGGAACCAGTGTCGCCATTGTGCGAACACTGAGACATACACTTTTGAATCTCTACCCCATATTCTTGGAAAATGTCCATTCGACGACCTTTTGAGAATCCAAAGACATCATAAAATCAGGAGTTTAATGGCAAATGCCTTAAAGAGAAAAGGTTATGAAGTCTACGAAGAAATTGAAGATTTAACTGATCATGGATCTATTCGCCGAGCTGACATCTTGGCAATCAACAGAAAACCCAATTAGGCTACATTTTCGACCCAACGATCCGTTTTGAAAAGAACAAATCCCAACCATCGGAAGTAAATGAAGAAAAAAAGAAAATTTACGATCAAACCAAACAATTCTTTCAAGAAAAATACAAAATTAAAAACATTGAAACATTCGGATTACTAATTGGCTCAAGAGGGACTATACCTAAATTCTTAAGTGACGTTTGGACAACCTTTAAATTAGAAAAGAAAGTTTTATTTGAAATTTCAACGATTGCAATCAGATCCAGCATCCAAATTTTAAGAAATCATCTTTATAATAATTTAGAAAACTCATAAGCTTATATTTAAATTTGTTGTGTTAAAAGCATCCTTTGCACTTGTGCAGCTTATTTACGTAATAAGAAGGTGTACATTTTTCAAATAAATGTTCTTTATATTATATTGCTAAAAGGAAAATCCAAACAGTCAACAATATTTTCAACATCAACATTCAACTTCAAAACTTGACCTCCATGATTTCGCAGCGTTTCTATTGGTTGATATTTTAATTGAGAAGCTATTGGTGATTAAAAACCTTTTGCCAGTTAAAGCTTCATTATCTTACTAGCTTTTACATTAAAAACATCTAGGAACACCCTGTTACCCTTTGATGAAAATATGACCAAAAACGTTATCGACAATTTAGTTATTGATATTTATGAATTTGCAATCGAAAAAAGATCTGCTCTATTAGGACACTCAAAAGGCAACAAACCCGACATTTCCTGGTCATCTTTTGAATTTGTTTTGAGGAAAGGCCGTCATATGGGAGAATCACAATCTAAAATTTACTACCCGACGAAGTAAAGGGGACGAATTGAAACGAGACGACAAGTAAAAGCTTGACTTGAAACTAAACTTTTTATTGTTTCCATGAACTTTTCAATTGGAAAACATCACGTTGACTGAACTTTTCCTTGTTCTTATCTTAAGTTACTGTTTTGTAAACCCATTATGACCTACATCCAACAATTATTTTATTCTTCAACCTATAACCTCACGCGCAGATAAATACATGGATTTTCGAATTTTTAAGGGAGAACAAGTACAGAGTAGAGGTTTTCTTAAGTTGGATGGCAGTTGGAGCGAAATAACCACATTTATAACATACCACTGCAATACTTAAAACAAATCATATTTCGTTCAGTTTACACTGCAGTTAGCTGAAACTTACTACAAACGCTACCGTGATTCCTAGCGAATATGTTTTTATGTTTTTCTTAACTGGGCTAATTTTAAACCAGGGAGGCTAATTGTAAGGGGAGTGTTTCAAAAATGATTTGTTTGGTCGCTATTTAATAGTTTTTAGTTTATTTTTGAACAGTATTAAAATATGAAATTGTATCAAACTTCTTTTAAATCGTATACAATTTACTGTTTTTAAATCATGGCATCCATTTTCTGGGTAGAAACATCCTCGCAAAAGGACTCTTTCGGTGGACCGATTTAGCTAGATAACGAACTTAATCAGACATTTAAAAAAAGATTGTTTTATCAGCTGTCGTGACAATCGGACAAAAATGTGACTTACAGAATGGCTACACATATTTATATATCCATATTGGAGAAGCTTTGCAAGATAACTTTTAAATACCCCCCTTCCCAACTTAATTTTTGAAAAAGGAAATATTTTGAAATATGTTTTTAGGAACTTGGCGTCATTTTGTATTCCGGTATTCTATGAAAATATTAAAGTTGTTGTTTGGCTCAAGAGGTGTTGGGAAGCCCAAAGTTGCAATTATGTTCCACGACGTTGCGTTCTATGTGGCGACAGTAATAAATAATATTTCCTATAGAAATTCACTAAAAATGTAAACTACCATAGTTCAAAACAAAAGTGTAAAATAAAATATTCAATAGTAAGTAGTGAAAATTGGACCCTCAGTTTATACCAATTATTTTCAAGCTTCACCTGTATAATCCAGGTTTCATCAGGCCATTAATGAACAAGCAGAGAGTGTTTGAGTTGGAAGTGTGGGTCAACAGCTCTCTGGGGTTTGTATTGGATCCAGTTAGAGCTGTGTAATGATGAATAGATGTAAGCAGGCTGGTGTGGGAGTAGTCTTGGACCCTGGCTTAACTCGTCACTGTGCTAGCTAACTAATCTATGTGGTAGACATAATATGATCTATTTTATACTACGAAATAACCATGTGTAAAACAGAGTGAAAGAGTTTTTAATGGGGTTAGTTTAAACCTACAAACTGTGTTTTCATCGGTTGCTATAATTATTTCGTTTTTTCTATTTCTTGAGTATATTATCTGCTTATGGCATAAGTTAAAGTCAAAACCAGGCCGAAACCGGTTAAGCACCAAAGCGCCACTGGCATGAGTATATCGAATTGTTTTGCAATTTGTTACTCTAATTCACTAACTGTAACTAGTTCACTATGGCCTTGCTTCGGCCTTCGTCCTCAATTTTTATTCTCTATTAACAGGAGCAATGAGAGGCTGTTCGCACCACTCACAACTTCGCTTCGGCCTCCAGCCTCAGAAATCGTGTTCAATTATCACGGGCGTTACGAAGCTTCGCTTCGGCCTTTGTCTTAAAACTTTCTTGGTATTTGACAGAAGGTTCTAATACATACCATGAGTAATTTGTTTTTCACATTTTATTAAAATTGGACTACGCAATCTCCTGTTACAGTGAAAAATACTTTTCGGCCGCCATTTTGAAATGACTCAATGGATTTTTATAGTTTTTGGGTTTTGATGGATCACATTAAAGAACATTTTCATTTAATCAAAATTGTAGAAATGGTTTTTAGACAGTTAAACCCCTTTTTGTTAAAACAGACGTAATTTTGTGTCTGTTATGATGAGTTTCAAGTTTCTAAACCATGTATAACACCTTTAAATACTAAGAGTGAACACAGTTCCAAACGTTGTTTGTAACACCGTAATGTACACGAATAAATAAAACTCGAGATCGTATCGATATTATTGAATAAAGCTCTCCTTCCACGCTCCGTGTCTGTATTTATGAAACACTTTTGTACTGTAAGTAAGCTTAGCTGTTTCTTTACATTCGACACAACAAGTCTGTGAAACCCAAACTTTAGATAGAGTTGCATCAAACAATATAATGTTCGTGTATTACGTATTACGCGATTGTGGTAGCACTGGTTAACAATATTTAAGAAGGTGTTGCAAATTGTTAATATACAACTGTTCGTTCTGAACTCTTTCGTTGACAAATATAAAAATGAAAGTAATATTTCGATTAAAATAAAAATGAACTTTTTTACTTTAACAGCTACACGTTGTTTTCTTGTGTTTGACTTTAGGCTGATTACTTTAGGCTAGTTCATTTTCAAATGTTCTGTGTTATGTTTTAGATTACTTTTCACCTGAAGACGGGATCAGATTGGAGGTCCCGAAACGACGTGATCGTTTTGCTCACTAACGATGGAAAATATCCCCAATAATAGTTCAACCTCTGGTAAAGTTGTATTCAATAATTATTCGATAGGTCTGAGCTACTTTTTTCAATGCTGCTCAAAATACTGAAAATAGATACTTTACCGAAACGTTATTTAAGTAAGTAGTTGTGAAGCGTCGTGGAGAAAGTAACACGGAGCCCCCGCAGTGACAATTTAATATTATTAAGCCTGTCCCGGTGTGAACAGCTTAAATTCTCCTTTACATTTCTGTGCGACTTCGTTTACGCAGTTTTCTCTCAGAAGATGTTAATGTAAAGCCGTTTGTTTTCCAAAAATGACAGTTTGAAATTAAGTTTCATCTTACGGATTTATTACACAGCTGCTCTAATGGGATCTTTTTTAATCTAGTTATGTAAAATAACCATGCTCAAATGGCAGCTTCCGGTTCAACTTTCGCATTACTCAGTTCAAATTTAAACTGTACAACAGCAAATTAAATTACGTGGAAACATAGTTAAAAATAATCAACTGGCTGCCAAATTCGTGCCCCAACTCCTAAGGCGTTTAAAGGTCGTTTGAAAAAGACTTTAGTCGCAGAAGTATTTTATAAAACAGATAAGTATATAGCACGTAGCTGGGAGAACGTGGCAAACACTGACCGACAAAAAAGTGGATCGAATAAATGGTAGTTAGCCTATGAATACATGTGGGGCTATTGGAACTTCGATGTGTGGAGAAATTAGATATTAAAGGAAAGTTGACGACTGCGTGCCATGTTAATCTTTCCACAATACAGTATTGATATGTTTACTACCAAATTTCCTTTTGCAAAAATTAAATAAAACATGCATGCCGTCAGCATGGTATAAGACCCAGGCTCGGGACCGTGAAATGAGTACCCCAGAACACGTGTTTGAGCATGTTTTCAACATTCTATACAAATATGTAAATATAATAACAAAAAACAAAAATTTGTTTTTGTTTTATATAAAGTAGAAAGGCAGTTTTGTTTTTATTACATATGTATAAATATGTATACTTGAAAAGGTGGCATGCCTCGTAACATCCGTCGCAATACAACATACAAGGCCGAAGGCAAAGCAAGGAAACTGTGAGGAGCGAATTAGAGTAAGAAACTGCAAAGGAAATTCGATTCTCTCAAGCCAGCGGCGCTTTAGCATTTAGCTGCGTACTAATAAATTCCCGTGTGATCCAATTTTATTTTCAGTATTCACGTTATATTTGTAGTTACCAATCGTAACTAAAGACATTTCAAAATTTTAGTAGCGGATGTCAATAGAATTTACTTTGAAAATTCTCAATAACACATTGAAAAATATACAGGGGATGACCTATCGTAGGCAAACTACCCCAAACGGATTAGAGACAAACTAATCGCCTAACTTCCCAAAGTTAGAATACACATTGTTTCCACTAAATTGGGTACAAGAAATCAAGAAAAAATGCATTCAAGGTTTTAATATCTGAAACTGTAGATCTCAGGTTAACATTTTGCAATTTGAAATGAAATTGAGAAGGTTTCTCTACTTTTTAGATAATTAGTAAGATAAATCAAGCGGAACCTTACAGTAGTAAGGGTAGAGAGGGGTATAAACCGTTGAGCAGGTGTTAAAAGACGGAGCTCTGATGGAAAACTGTCAATGTTATTTGTTGAAGCGCAACAAATTCTAAACCGCGCAACCTCATGTATAACTCACGAGTTTCAAACTAGTTTGACTTCTTTTGAGTTGTTCCAAAATTATTAGTTTGCACCTTGATTAGAAAAACTGGGCAAGACAAATGCACCCTCTAACTGTTTCTAAACCTGATATCCAAGTTAAATTAGTGAAGTATTGGCTGTATCGTTGATGGTTTTGTAAGTTATTCTGAAAAAGCTTATTTATTTAATTTGTATCTTGGACGTTCATATCAAACCATTTCAAGTTAAATGACGGATATTTTTTCTTTTGAATGCTAAAAGTATTTTACAATACCATACACTCAGCTACCACAGGACCTAATTAACCGTAATGAAATAACTTGTATTTGTCCTTTTATACAGCAGGTCCTTCTATCTTTGCTCCTAGACATAAGCAACTTGTAGGACCTTCAGCCCGAATACGGGGTATTTTATTGTTGTTAAAAGCGTTTTACGACGGTATAACCATATTTTTAGTACAGAACAACTAATAAGTTTAGGTCTAGTAAAACCACAATTCACTTTAGTTGTTTACAACTGTTCATTACTATCTAAAACAGTTCAATCATCCATAAGACCTCAACCTAAACGAAAATATCACTTTTTGCATCAAAAACTAGACAAATCGTTCACTAAATTCTGTTTGAATTTTGCAACCCATCTCGAAAATAACAATTTAGTGAGTCGGACAAACAAGCAGCTCGAATGGGCCAGCTGATAAGAGACATGTTGCAATACGGTGCCCCCTGGAGTTCGACCTCCGCCTCCTCATGATAACGTGTTATCAGTGAGTGAGTGAGTGAGTGAGGGATTCGATGCAGATGATTCAACTGAACGTACAACGTACATCGTGTGTGCCACATGGACATTGACTTGCGCACATGGGAGATTCCCTGTGTCTTTACACAGGGTCGAGATGAAATGGTGTTATACACTTTAAGAAATGGAGTTTTCGGTCAAAATTTAGATAAAGTTGAGAACTTTTTCCTAAAACGCTTTGTTTAACTACTACCAACGGGTTTTCACCAATTATGTTTAATCTACGGTACCGCCTAACTTATGGATGTTTTCTTTCATTCCAAAAGAATACCAGAGGGAAAATATCAAACTCCGTTTTTATTTGGGTGGTATCTAGTTATGGGATTCATAGGAATAAATTGCTAACACGATCCGGTTTTATGCTCCAAATTGGTCGCTCTGTAACTATTTTAATTTTACTAAAATTTCAGGAAAGTGGTGGGGTTCGAAGGAAAAATAAGCAAGACGATGTCTTTCTTTGAAAACTGTGTACAATGTTACTACAAACACATCGATCAATATATTTTTTATTTATAATGTCATTGGGTCTGGATTCAAACCATAGATACCATTAAGTAACGCAGCACACCCGACATCACAGGTTCATTCTATTAAACATGGCGGCATTTAAACGTGTTCATTTATAAAGTTTTCGGATTTTCAATTTACAACTAATTGACTGCTCCTCTCCTTCTATTGGCATTCACCATAACAAATTCTCTGCCAAAAGCTCTCGAGTAAATAAATCAGTTATCACATTTTAACATTACTTCATTACAAGAACTATTAAAACAAAAATGTGTAAATTTTTATTTCAGTAATTATTTTGCTTATAAAATAATACATTAATAAAACTGTGGTAGCCTAACATCTTGGCGCCTGATGATTCACATGACAGATGTTTGTGGCTGTCAGGCGCCTCCCTCATGTGCTATCATCCATCAGCTGATAACGTGCTGCTGATACCAAGCACTTATGATTTATGAATCCATAGTTCTAAGTGGCATTACAAACACATTGTCCAACCACGAGTTTATGTTTAACTTAGTTTATGTAAAGGTTGTGAGAACATTCATAAGCAAACCTTTTCAACTAACGCGTTACGAGTATTTACCGCGCCAGACGAAAAAGAGACAGTTATGCAAATCGACCCGCAATTTTGGTCTATGTTTGGCCAGAGATTACGTTTTTTACAAGGTATTAAGCAAACACGACAAAAGTGTTTTGCGAAAAGAGTATGCCTTTACTAATCAAACTAGGCATGTCCAGAATATATTTTATAATGTAAATTGGAATAATTTAGGCATTCTAGGTAATAGAATAATAATTTTACTGGAAGGGGGTCTGCCCTCGGACTTTCTCCTGGGCAAAGACTTGGGGCCGACAGACGAAGTGTTACTATGAGCGTTGTGAACGCACCAAACTCTGCGAGCTTAACGAACTGCCCTGAGGTTGTTGGTAGGAGCACAAACTAACGAACTCTGCCGTTAGTCTATGGTAGGAGTCTGGAGGCCAAAGCTTCTAAATCACTAAATCACTATTTGAGATACCGACCACTCTCCTGAGGGTATTTAAGGCAAATATGTGGTGAAGGATGAGTGTGATGAGTGGTAGTAATGAGTTATGAGGTGTAGTCTTGTTACAAACTCTTCCTTAGAATGGGTCATTAATTACTAGCCCAATGACCAATGGAAATACAAGGACCAACAGCTTAACGTGACTTCCGAACCACGCAGGTGATGGTCTGATATGTCTACACGATGGTGGGAGTTGATGCGGGTATCATCAGATGATCACTGAGACTATCTGAGCCGCTTTAGACCTATATCATCCTCAAAAAAAGCCGGCCAGAGCTTACTTATTTTGTTGAGCATTATTAAATGCTAAAACCATTTTCAACGAAGATAAAGTTTAGTTAGAAAACCGGACTTTTCCTGCCACTTCAGAAAGAAAACTACTCTCAATGAAGGGAGTAATTAAATTGATCTCCGCCACTATTATGAATTTTAAATCTAGTGAAGATCTCATGTTGCAGGCCAAAACCATTTCACGTACTTACTTATTCAGTCTACCAAGAACTAGAGTGATTAAATGTTGTATAATCTATTTGAGCAAGAAATTCTTTTGTAACTAGAACTGAAACGTGTAGAAAAATCATACAAATAAACAAACTTCCTTTAACGTAAATAATAAAAGTTTTATTTATAAACTACTTAACTACAACAACCAAATTGAAACTACAAATTTTTACACAATGTGTATTGTTGACTAAAGTTACACTGTAAAATGTAAGGTTTAAAAGAATGTTTTGCTAGATGTTGAGTGTTTCGTTTCCAAGACAAAATTCAGATACCCTTACGGTTTTCAACCCATCAAATACAACTGTTTAGGGTTTGGTTCATCCAACCGTTTGTTAGATTTTAAATAAAATATAATATGAAAAATAGTAATCAAAAGTTTTTTAATCCCATGGCCAATTTCGGTCTGGTCATTTTCAAATGGCAGATATTATACTGTAATACCATTTGAAAATGACCAGACATGGTCGAAGACGGGCAAGGGATTAAAGAATTATTTGTTATTACTATTTTCTTATGTAATATTTCATGTTATACACTATATACCTAGTAATATGTGGTTATACAATGAATTAACATTTCTTAGAGTACGACTTGGCGCTGAGTAATCTTATACTTAATAGGTTAGGTTAGGTTTCAAATTTATAGCAGCGCATACTCTATGAGATGGTTGGATGAAGCAAACCAAGAATAGTTGTATTTTTTGTATTCAAAATTATAATTTTTTTTTAACGAAACATGCAAGGTACAGTATAACCTACCTTTAAAACACTACTTCCTTCAGTGAAAACTGATCAACAATAAACCATTAAAATAATAGTTACATTCACCGTGCCTGATTCACCGTGGTCCTAAAATGTCTAGTAAAATTATAGTTTATCCTTTAGAGCTTTTTATTAATTTATGTTTAAGCTATTTCGGTTAGCTTTGTGGTTAAAATTTGTGAAATAAAACTTATTTAAGGGAACGACTAGTTTCGAGAAACTGAACCCAATTTTTCATGTATTCCATCGACTTCGTCTAGCATAGTTTATAATATCAAAAAGACATATCTCATGAAGTTAATAACTTGAGAATTGACATTGAAACGACTCATGAAACGATTTGTTTGTAACAATCGACCCAGAATCAGCCATGCTCTTGAATAAACTATGATAAATAGATACTTACTTTTTAATTTTATTATATCCAGTTTCAAGGCCTATATCAATGAATAGTAATACCTGTTGGTGCCTGTAGACCTTGTGAAGGTAAATTTCTTCACAAGTCTACAGAATTTACAACTGAGTATTATAATACAGTACTTACTTGTTTCTTGACTTTGTTACTAACAGGTTTAATATTTAGATAAGATTCACACACCTTTCTTAGTATACTTTGCAAAAGCCATTGACTTATAAAGGTAAAACAAAGCTAATAAAACGTAAGTGCAAGTAGGTTTCATTTAGCACGGGTTTCCAAATTGTTATTTAGAGTGTGCTTTAATAAGAACTATATTGGAGAAGCAAACATGTGATACTGTATGCCCCAACATTGTAAAATGAAGTTATTATTCAAACTGAATGCTAATACTGCATTTTCGTTCAAACTCAAAACCATTAATTACTAGTGTATGCTATATTGCATAATACACTACTTCAATAGACCACTGGTTTGTTTTAAATAGCTGTTTAAGTCTTAAATCTGCAAAATAAAATTCCGGCCCGGTTTCCCATCTGTTTTTGTTTGGTATAAACAAAAAAGGTAAAGTTTGTCTTGTTTAACGAGGCGAAGTTAGGACTACAAAGTCCTCTCTACCACTCAACATCGACCGGGCATAAGTTAGCTAACCACGTAAATAGGCTGAAACTAAAACTTAGAATAGAGTAAAATAGAAAATCTCTTTATTTGCAAAGTTTTACATCTACAAAAAATGCAAAGCTAGGGCCTCATTGCCTTTTCTTACACTTAACCTTATAATAATTATATAAATAGAATTTACAAAAATAAAGAAAGACTTGTCCATAATTAGTCAAATGCATAGTATTTGACGCCACCGATGATAAGTAGAATTGAGTTGTTAAACATGTTTTAGAGTAAAATAAAAAGCACGATGTTGCGATGTCGATGTTTACTAAATGACATCATAATGCAATTTTAACCTAATGTAAAATATATGCACATTAAAATTAACTTTATACATAATCAACTAAATTAATAAAGATCTTCATATTTGTACAATTCAATATTCAAGTTGACCCATTCACTCTCTCACAAACATCCCCGTTTGTTCATCTGCCCATTCAAGCAAAGCCCAAGACCTAGGACGAACCAGCCGCGATCATTCGCTCAAGTAATAACGCTTCAGTGACGCCACAAACCGAGAACGACTTGGAATCGATGTAATTCAATATGGAGGGGATTCCATAGGCGGCATGCTGACACGGTAAAGGATTTGTCATAGACAGCTGTTCTAGAGTGAGGCATCCGTAACAAAGATGACTCAGGTCTTGATCCACTTACACTCCTTTGCGCTTCATACTTAAATTCATCAGAGAAATATTTTCGCAATTTTGAATGCATAAACAAACGTGATAATGATAGACTTTTGATTGATCTTTAATCCGCTAGTTTCAAAAATATTAAATAGGATATAGTATGGAGTAATATGTTCGTCTCTTCGTGCGCTGTAAGCAAAACGTAAACAGACGTTTTGTGTCCGTTGTAGTCTATCCCCTAGGGAAGGAGTCATGTAATTTAAGACAGCATTACAGTAAGTATGGAAATATTAGGGATTTGATGAGAACATAAGCCGACGCATAGCCACAAGCTCTGCCGTAAATCCTACAGAAATTCGCTAACAACAACACTTTGTACTATCAATAACGATCTTATAACGTTGTTGTTTTGTTCTGAACTTTTTCCTACAGATCAAAGTTAGAAGGAATTTTGTTTAGTCTAATCACCGTTGTTTCCAAGGTTGAAATATTATATTACTTTTAGTGAACAAGAAGAACACTATCTGGAATTTTAGTCGTGTTCTTTTAGTTCACTAAAAAAATGAAAACGTCGGTGATATAATATATCAAAAAAATATTAAAATATTATTTCAACCTGAGAAATTCTACCGTCATCAACAACAAACTTCAAACAAAGAACAATGTTCTTTGTGTAAGTTACAATTATCGAGTGGGCGAGACTTGCTAATACAATTCGAAACAAAAGGGTTTAAAATTTACTTTTCTAGATAATTTTATAACTGTTTGTGTAGGTTTTATTCTGACAAATTATTAATTTAAGTGTTATTTTGAACGATGGATTGTAAATATTCACACGAGTGTGTTTTGTGACTGGCTAATTACATCCGGGTCTTGGTTGTGAAGTAACAATGCAGACTTGAAGTGATTGTTCTGTTGATATATTTCAATTTGCCCTGGAAGGAATGTTTTTGGTCAATAATTAAATTAGCTATTTAAAGTGAATAGAAGAAGTAACGTTTCAAGCACTCTGTGCGGTTCGTATGGAGGTTAAATTAAGAAGAATAGTTTGACCATGATTAATCTAGGATCATCTTTGTCAACACCCAAAAACAATGTACCCATTAGGCTCTTTGGAAGGAAACTTTGTCGTGTGGTTATACTCTATTATTTTAAAATGTTTAGTTTGGACACATTTTGCAAAAAGAAATTTAGATTTTCTATTTTTTTTTTGTATAAGCGAAAAATAATAATCAAATGTTTGGTGCCCGATCAAATTTTTGAAATTTAGTCTGTATACAGTAAACGCTACTGCTGCCCTGCCACCAACATAGCAAACTTCAGTACGTCCCAAGTTTAAAATGATGTACCCTTTCAGAAAACATCAAACTACTTTACAATACTGTATTGAAGTTTGTTTGCCAATTTTATTTCTTGAATAGTAAATTAAATGATTTCTGAAATTAAATCAAAGTTTTGTTAGAAAGTTTTTTGTGTAAATTTTGTGTTTTTAAATTATAATTGTTTAAATACAATTACAGTAAACACATACCTAATTGTTACAGCTTAGTACATAATTGAAATAGAAATTGTGTTTAACCGAGGTTAGATTGTAATAAAAACATATTTCCATTTCTGGGATTTAACAATATATTTTCTGGAATTGAGTTGCCGTGTAAAATTATAAATGACTGTTGAAACTAGTCAGTTTTTTTTTCGTTTAACCACTAATACGAACACTATTGGGTGTCTGAAACACTTGTATTACGTGTAAGTAAACAAAAGACATAAAATATGTTTGTTGTCATTTTGCTCAAAATACAACTGTTTTTATCCATTTAATAATGGAATGATAAAATCGTTAAATAATCCCAAGGAGTTAAAGGTTTGTTTTTCACTTCCTAAAGAAACAATCTAATATTGATGATATTTATACTGCAAGGACAGATTTTAACACAGACTAATAGTAAACCATTGTAGACGCTGTTTCTTCTAAACTATATAAGCTAGACTAGCGAGTTCAAAACATTGTTTATTTGATTGTCTTTAAAGTATTAAACACTTCTGAACATTATTGCATCATGACAAAAAGTATCGTTCATCACAAAAAGGATGTTTTGATCTCAGCGCAGCTCATTTTGTTAAAACTATTTAATTTAAATAGTGGATTCTTAAAACTTGACTAAGTGATTTAAACTTTACCTAGTGTAAAAACTTTTCTTCATGACCGAGTGATAAAATATTTGTTTTGTCATTTCGTTCTAAAAAATGCTATTTTTGACACATGCGATTTCGCGGTAAAGTTACATGTTTCTACAGAGGTGCGCTAAAAGTAGCTCCAAAGTAACTCAAAATTATAACCTTCTTTGAACAACACAAGACCTTTTAGTTTTTTAGTTTTAAACTTTCCCATTGAGTAAAACATTTAACAGCCAGTAGATAATCTTAGTTATCAGGAAAAGCCTCACAACAACAATGTTTACTCAAATGCGCATCGCAAAAACAAAGCTGATACAAAATGACCTCCACGTCGAAATAGACCACAAATCCCGGTTCACAGATAATACCGACATAGATTTCTCTCGGGGAACACATCTGCAGTATCACTTACCTTGAAAGTAATCCAGAAAACAAAACTAAGTGAGGAATGTAACTTCTGAAGCACTCGCGTTCACGGTCTGACTTGGACTGAAGATTCACGGGTCATCTGTGGCAGGTCAGGGCAGTGATAGTACCAAACCTTGACTCAAACTTAGTAGTCGACACACTCACTCATTTAATGTGTCTCACAAATGTTTACATTCCTACAAATCACAAGGAACAATTTACTTAGTGACGTTTTCCTTTGCAAAATTGTGATTCCGGATACAACTTAGATTGAACGTAAAGCTATATTGCTTTTTACGGTATTGTTTATTATCGAATTGCTATTGGAACAATGAAATATTCATTCCGGCAGCATGGTAAGTCCTAGTTTGTTATTTTTATACAACTGTTTGATTGGCTGTTAATACAGTAGGCTCTAGCAGAGAGGACTGACAAGGTTTTCTGTGGCTCTAGTTATTTTCCACTTATAGCAGAGTTGCCTTGTCGACAGTTTTTGTTAAGTCAAAGTCCATAACTTAACTATATGAACTGTTTCAATACATAGGTTTGCTAACATCGTAGTACAGTTTAGTCATGTGCTGCTTCAAAGATGTTACCTTCACAGAGCTTAAGCTTTGTCATTTCTTTACGCTACATCATTGCCCGGCCGTAGCCAAGTCAGATTTCAGGGTCAATATTTGCAACTAATGAGCTTCAAATCACCAAAGTTCACTTCAAATTTACTAATTTTCCCCGATCTTATGTTATTAATCAATCAACCCTTTCCGCCTGGGAAATATTTTCTGAGTCTCCTACCATTGAATAATGAAAAAGTAGATTATTCACAGTATAAACTGGGCATGAGAGACTTACCGAGAAAAGGGCAGTTCGGTGGTACACACTGAGGTTGCGCAACAGGTTTAGTAATTGTTAGCAATTCATCCAGAATCTTAACTAAAAGTGACAATGGCTCTTTTTCTTGTGGAACTCCAGTCAGAATCTTGCATCCACTTCATCCGTGAGTACCCGACACTGCATCGCACTCTCACTGTTGTTCTTCCATCTGAGATAATGTTTTTTTGTCATTCTATTCTGAAAACAGCTGCTTTAGACACATGTATCGTCAGTCCTAAGGTATCAATTTTTCACCCAGGTAAATAAAGTATTGTTTTGTGGACATTTTTCTCCCAAGGGAAAAAATCATTTTAATGATCTTTTTGTGGCATGGGCATCAGCTTATTCAACTAGTTTGTTTTGAATTTTAACACTTACTTATAGTAAATCAATGTACAGCTGTTTCTTCGAAACATTATAATTCAGACTGCTCAGTTCAAAACAATGTTTACTGAATTAATTCTTTATAATATTAAAACATGTACAGTATTAACATGTATTGCTCTTTATTATTTGCATCATGACAAAAAGGATATTTCATCACTCGGCCCGAAAGTGTCTTTACCCTCGGCTGCGCCTCGAACGTTAACTTTACCTCGTGTCAAAAATTGTCACTTTAGGACCTAGTGATGAAATATACTATTGTTAGAAAGTGTTTTTTTGTAAGTTTTGTTTTTAAATTATAATTGTTTAAATACAATTACAGTAAACACATACCTGATTGTTACAGCTTAGTACATAATTGAAATACACATTGTGTTTAACAGAGGTAAGGTTGTAATAAAACATATTTCCATTTTTGGGATTTAACAATAACTTGACGGACGTTAACTTAACCTCGTGTCAAAAAGTTTCACTTTAGGACCTAGTGATGAAATATACTATGCGTATAATATAGTTCCAATTTGGTTTTTTTAATATACTGGTATACATAGAGTGTTATGAAAACCTAAGGGGATGTAATAAAGATTGTTAGTTATGTTATAAACTAAATTAGAACTATGCCATTACAAATCAAAGGAATTAAATTCAACCCAAAACTGAATTTTGATTTTAAAGTAGCTCAAACTGTTGGATTGGCAACAATAATATTTTGTCTTTACCAAAAGTGTGTTTGCTCTTAGCTACTGTTTGACAAAGTGAACGAGGTTGATTGTGAATAATGAAATGAATTTATTCCCCTTTCTCCTCCTCTGTGAATTGTTACAAATCTGAATTATTCGAACCCACAAATCCAAGCCACGAGCTTGTTACGGTAACGAAAACCCACAGTTTTGTTTGGAAATCTGGTTTCCGTAACTACCTCATGTGAAGCACCTCGTTAGTTGGATTTATTTTACAACCTACGTAATCAAGTGGTTTGAAAAGTTATAATTTTAAAAGCTGTATTTTTTACAAGTTACAGCGAAAGTTCTGAAAAGAAAACATTTTTTTAAAGAGGTGTGTCTTTTTAAGCTGTCTTTTTTTTACTCAATTAGGTTTTCGTCCATTTAAAATAAAATATTCCTATTTTCCTTTACTTTAAATAGTGAGATTTTGTGACGACATGTGCTGGACTTACTGGAGTGGTAATAGTGTCTATGGTATATTACAATTAGATAAATGATTTTCGTCTTCACTTAATAACCGGGTTTACGACCTTGTACAGTTTAATAAGCTACTTTTCAGTTTGTCGACAAAATTAAAACTTTATAACGTTTGAAATTATACCTTTAACATTGTATGTATAAGTTATTAATATGTCGACAACATTGAATGGGTCCATTCAGTGGCAAGGTGACCAATAACTAACCGTATCTGATAGTACAAAAAGTATCTAGTATTACTAGTTTGTTTTCTTTTTTTCATAAAACTACTCCTTATGGTTGCAATAAACATATGGGACCACGTTGTAGTATTATAGAACGTTTGACTTAAAAAGAAAAGCTAAGTTAACACTGTCGCAATTTCATAGTTGTTCGTTTTATCTAGCTTTATTAAGTTGTACGATAAAAAACTTAATGATATTACTTTATAATCTCTATGATACAATAATTGCTGAAAAATTCCTACCGCCCTTGAAAAAAGTGCTTTGCAAGTGGGTTGTCCTTTTCCATTAAGAGGATTAGGCAACGCAGCAAGAAAACATGGTTACCACTGAAATAGCGGAGTATTAATAATTTCTCTCAAGTTTATCTTTTGTTTCAAAAACATCGGCTCTAATAGGGTTGTCTTGTCTGGCTCAGTTCTTTGAAGAGTCACGGTCCGCTAACCTTGCCAGTCAAGAAAAATGTCTATATTCCAACGTTGCTTCGCTCACTCAAAAAGTAGCAAAACATGGTTTCGTTGTCCCTGTTTCCGACGACGTTTATGAAGCGAAAAGTACAAATGCTGGTTTATTTTATATAGTAGGAGTAGTTCTATGTTCCTACACAAAAAAGGCTAAAACTGCTTGTGAAAAAATATAATACAACTTTAAAATAGCCTATTTTTGATCTGTAACATTTTTGTGCTAATATCGACGTAAGATTTTAAAAAACAGGCAATACAAACCTAGAGATAACCTTCAAGAACATATGGAAAACCTTTCTAATCTCTACACCAAAACGTCCTAAACTAGGGACTTTGAGAGCATGTTTTGAGCAACCCTTTTCTGAGGTGATCAATCCTCTTAACTAGGTTTTGCGTGAACATTCTGACATACAGCGGATGGTCAGTTTATTGAACACATTCAGTTTGATGTTGCACGCAGATGGTCAGTTACAAGCAGGTTTCAGAATGACAGAGCAGTGCGGAATTGACTTGCAAAAAGTTTGACACATCCAATTGACTCAATTAACTGCAGAAACGCTTTGTGTTGTGATAGTCTCTCTCAGCTGATATTTGACACTGTCAGTTCGCGTTTTGTTATTCTAGTCATCAATATTCAGGTTATCTCACCTATATTTGAAAGGTGCAGTGCTGTTGAATGTTATTGTTATACAGGTATAACTCAAAGTAAGATGATATCGTATATGAGGGCTACCTGGCTACACCAGAAATTAAGTTTCATCTTACATTGAAGTATTTTTTGGCATGAAATAAGCAAGCCTTTTAGGGTGGGCTTCTAGCTAAAATCTTATTGAGCAAAGCTAAGTTGAGCGTTAGAGCAAAGTCCAATACATACAGGTCTGCCTATATAAATTGTCTTTGGTTAGATGCAAAGCTGATAGATAAAGGTACTTTATAACTCTTAAACTTCAACGCCGCTAAAATTTTCGTCTAGGCAGACCAACTGCCAGCTGAAATTCGTATAGTTAAGTTCCACTTAAAAACCTCTTTAATTTTACGTGCCACGTATAAAATACAATTTCTACTTTGTCCAGTGTCTATACACTGACTAAAAGCTTTGCGGTTCTACTAAAATTACAACATACTGTATAAGTCAATCATTTTTTATGAATAGAATACAAATTATAAAAGCAACACAATTTGAATTGTAATTCCTCGTTATCGTATGTTAGACCACTCGTTGTTCTTTTCAGCTAAACGATAAGTGCTTAGTAGACAAAGAAGTAATGTATACGTAACTTTATTCTGAGCTCATAAAAAGGTATGAATAAACTAATGCCTCGTGGGACAATGTTGGGTTCACTCGTGCATTAGCTTTCTTTACATTCTTTTGTTCATTGTGTACATTCATACGAATATTTATGTTTGAAGACCAGCAAACGCTGCCATAACGGCTAAATTCAGTCGACAAAAAGGTCTGAATTGTACAAATGGTTTGACAGTTTGTCAGTTCGTTCGTGTCTAAGTATTTATAGCAAAAAAGAAAGGCTAGTTTCTCTTAATTGATACGCAGAGTTCTCTTAATTGCTACTCTAAACTCAGCAACTTTGTTATTGACTTTAACTCATAATTGATGAAGTTAGACTACTAAACTACAGCTATCACCAAACCACTTTGGATTTCAAAGTGGAAAATTCACGATAGCCACAGTTGTTTGTTCAGTCGAGATGATAGTAGAAGCGATCAAAAGCCGTTAAACTACGCTCAGTTTATTCCTCGACTTATCAAAGACTTTTGACTATATCGATAATGTCACCTTGGATTTTGGTGCAAAAACGGGATACTACGGCATACGAGGAGTGCCACCCAATTAAATTTAACCATATCTCAGTAATAAATTACAATTCGCAGGACATTCTGACGTTAGATCGGGGGAGGAGGGGCTGTGAGGGTACCACAAGGCTCCATACTCAGCCCACTTCTCTTTCTGATTTATGTCAACGAAGCTGGTTGATCGGAGTAGCACAGACAGCTTGTCCAGCACGCAGTGACACGGCTCTCTGTTTTAAAGCAACAGTCTTCAAACCAGCAATTGGAAATATTTTGATTTATTGAGCTCAACAGTTAAATTCAGAATGTATGCGTTTATTTATTGTTGCTGTTGTTGCGCAGAATTTATTGTTCAACGACATCTCAAAGCAGATCGAACAAAATTAACTGTCATCCTATTTGATTATTTAAGGACGATTTCAAAAATGTCAAATTATCATCTAGTAAATAGTTTAATTATTCAATTTATTTATCCCTTTACGTGATAAATATTAGTTGTCTTTACGCCCTGATTGCTTTATTCAAGCCAATGCTATAGTTCTCACAATGCGTCTGCAATCTGCATTGGCGCAATTTATAAATATGGATTAGAAATAATTTAATAATCTATAATATAAAAATGAATCGCAAAATGTGTTGGTAAGCGCATAACTCAACAACGCCTGGACCAATTTGGCCAATTTTAAAATGTTCGTTGGAGTTCAAGGATGGTTTTTACGGCGAGAAAATTTCGAATAATTGCCGGAAAACTCCTTAAAACAGTCCTTTCCTTTTCCCATACAAACGTTTTCTAACTAAAACGTAGTCAATTTGAGCTTTATTGCTATTCGTTGCCAGCTGATATCCCTATTTTACAGACATAAAACATAATACGGAACAAATGAACACACATTACAAATCTTTTTGACAGGACGAAGTCTGTCGGGTCCGCTAGTAGTCAATAATTATTGAACCTGTCATAGCTTTCAATTGTCAATTTGTTAGTAAAACGATAAACCTGATTGACGTGTTCTGCCGTAATGAATAATTGAATATTAATAATAATTTAATAAGTGTTAATATAGAATTATTGAACCTGTCACAACGTTCGATGTTCAATTTGTTGGTAAAACGATAAACCTGATTGACGGGTTCTGCCGTATTGAATAATTGAATAATTAAGTTAATCCACAATATTTGGATCAAAACTAAATCTGAAACATTAGCTTACGGAGAACCCTTCAACATTAATTGAGCTATCTTAGCTGCTCAGCAAGTTGATTATACTGCTGACTTAAGCTGTATAAATTAACCATGAAAATTAGCACATGCTGCTTGCTACATTTAAAAGTGTTATACAATAAATTAAGTTTGCCTTAAATTAAGTCAAACATTAGTATGTCAAGTGCAGTATTTTAATACGATAATGAAAACATGATCAGTGGATGCTTTTAATATATCCAGCGCGTTGACTGCTTAACAAGGTTAATTTTCTACGAATTCAAAGGTATTTACAAATTATTAGTGTTCGAGTGTAATTAGTGATTAAATTATTTAAAGATAATTTATCATCAGCGTTACACTTTTGACACATTACCACTACCTTTACGTGGGTGACTTAGATTAACAAAGTTTATGTAATTTTGATTTGGCAAACTTAGTTATGATACTTCCAGATTAACACTCTCCAAAGCTACAAAAAATATTCACAAGAAATATGGTGTTCAACATATACTGTTGATTTAGTTAAATCTGATACAGTAGTACTGCACATAAGGTTTACCTTAAGTAAACCTCTTTTACTAAAAAAGAAGAACGTGAAAGAGGAAACTAAAGTTTATTACCCAAGAGAAATCTAGCAAACAATAGAAGAAGCTCTAGAACCATTTTATTTCCAAGTTGTCCGTCAACTTTACATTTCCGTGATTTCTACTGTATTGTATATACAGGGGGCCACGATAAAGTGCCCTAAATGGATTACAGTAGTACTAATAGAGCTAAAAAGATTAAACAAACTTTGTTCTCTGTAAGCCATACATGGAGATTTCAGGAAAAAATATTTTTAATATTCTCAGTATACAGGGTGTGTCTATACTGAAACTCACGGGGTCAATTCTCGACATTTTTAAATACAAAGGTGGGTCATATTGTACATAATTTTAAACAAAAGACGATTCTCGACATTTTAACAAAACAATTTTTGATAATATGTTGCCTCGTTACAAAACTAGAGCTATGAACGTAAATCGCGTAAGCTTTTACGGGACGCCCTGTAGTCAAATTATCAATTCGATTAAAAATATGTCGTTTACTTATGTTTTCTCAAAATTTGACGATTTCCAACAGTATGAAGTACAACCATGTTTTCGAAACATCTCTAACCTCAAAGTCGATATGAACATTGAAATTGCTTTTAACATGAATAATTCAACAGCATTAAATTGTAAGGTATAATAGCATGTTGCATATCATTGTAAAAATAATTTTGATATGAACATTTTTGTATACTCGTAAATCACAATTTGGTATCTTTATTCGTTTAAGCGCTAAAATAGAAAACCCATTTTAACCTTTATTTTGCCTGTACTTTTGCAGTTTATACGGTCGTTTGACCTTTTTGGTACCTATATTAAGAGCAAAATTGTAATAAGGTAGTTCTTTTTGGTAAAAAGCTCATAAAATGACACACAAAAAACATGAAAAAAGAATATAACAATTATTGTTTGTAGCTTGTATAAAATTGAGTTGAGAAAGAAAAACCAGTAGTCATGGTTTTCGTTTTTCGGTTTTAACTGTTATTGCGCATTTTGCAATATTTTATCTTCTGTGTTATATCAGCTGATTGATTTCTCCAGCTGTTGTATTGTTGTAATTCAAATTTATTTGCATTGTTACGACCATGAGTATCCATTGCAATTGTCACGTAACAATGTAAACAAATTTGAACTACAACAATACAACAGCTGGAGAAATCAATCAGCTGATATAACACTGCAGATAAAATATTGCAAAGTACGCAATAACATAATCATGACACCTGGTTTTCTTTCCCAACTCGGTTTTATAAACGCTACAAACAATCGTTATATTCTTATTTTTGTTTGTTTTTGTTATTTTATTTGCTTTTACCCAAAAGAACTACTTTATTATGTTTTACTCTTAATATAGGTACCACGCAGGTCAAACGACCGTATAAACTACTAAAGTACAGGCAAAATAAAAGTTAAAATCGGGGTTTTTTATAGCTCTTAAACTAATAAAGATGCCTTCTTAGCATAAAGATTGAGATTGCATGATCTCGTTGAAATGCTGAATTGAACTGTTGAGCTCAATAAATTAAACGATTTTCAATTGTTGGTTTAAAGACTGTTGCTTTAAAAGAGAGAGCCGTGTCATTGCGTACTGGACAAGCTGTCCGTTCTGCCGGTCTTCTCCGATGAACCAGCTTCTTTGACATAAGTCATAAAGAGAAGCGGGCTGAGTATGGAGCCTTGAGGAACGTATGGAGCCCCCGATCTAACTTCAAAACTCCTGCGAATTGTAATCTATTACTGAGACATGGTTAAATTTAATCGATTGACACTCCTTGAATCACGTAATATCCCGTTTGTGCACCAAGACGACATTATTCGATATAGTCAAAAACCTTTTATAGGTCGATGAATAAACTGAGCGCAGTTTCACGGCTTTTGATCGCTTCTGCTCTCATCTCGACTGGACTAACAACTGTGGCTATTGTGAATTTTCCACTTTGAGACCCAAATTGGTTTGGTGATCGTTGTAGTTTAGTAGTGTAACTGCATCAATTATGAGTTAAAGTAGATAACAAGTTGCTGAGTTTAGAGTAGCAATTGAGAGAACTCTGCGCATCAATTAAGAGAAACTAGCCTTTCTTTTGCTATGAATACTTAGACACGAACAAACTGACAAATTGTCAAACCATTTATAAAACTTAACTGGACACTGCTGTGTTATATCAGCTGATAGATTTCTCCAGCTGTTGTATTGTTGTAGTTCAAATTTGTTTACATTGTTACGTAATAGTTGCAATGAATACTCATGGTCGTAACAATGTAAATAAATTTGAATTACAACAATACAACAGCTGGGAAAATCAATCAATTAATATAATATAGAAGATAAAATTAATAATTAACTCCTAAATTAAAACATTTTTCTCATAATTCTACCAAATGTGAATAGGTTTACTATAAGGGGTTTTCAGGAGTAAGCCAATTTACGGCGGTCAATGTGTACGCAAGTAGTTTATTATTTTCGGTTTTGTTTACTAGACGTAGAACTTATTACGAAAATGACTATTCAAATTCCTCTCGTAGTTTACTATTATCTGTGGAGCAGTTTCCAAGTAGCCTGTGATGGGAATCTTTTTGAATCTTAAAAATTCATTTGACTTAGTTGTTCATCGCCTTCTCTTCAACAAACTAGAATGTGTTGGTATAAAAGGTACTGCGTTGGATTGTCCGGAAACAGACGATAAAAATTCCATACATTGACAGTCTAGGGTGTCTTCGCCATTGTGATTCACAATCACAAATTGTTTTCAAGAATATCAATTTGTTCCAGACTAGATTCGTACCATTTACGTAACTCCAACCATCTGGCAATCCCACAACACTTTACATCCTTTCATCAGAAACATGCCTTTTACCCCTCAATTAAAAATATATACAATCATATCTCTGATAGTATAAAAGGATGTTTAAATTAAATTTCATTTAGAAAAGCCCTAAAAAGTAGTTTACTTGATAAAGAGTATTACAGTGTAAATAGTTGTTTAAAGGATAAGACTATATTTTAGTTTTAATATGATAAAACTGAATTTTAAAGATCATTGATGATTTGTTAAAATGGCGTTTTTATTGTAATTTATTTGTTAACAGCAATAAACAATTTTGACTTTGATGCCTGCAAGGGAATTACAACAGAAGTCTAGTGGAGCTTGAGATGAAACTTGCTCACGGCTGTATTTAGAAACGCTAGCATAGCGCTAGTGATTGTTATCTCTTGTAGTTTCTGATAAGATAATTATTATAAACAGAGGATTTCTTGGGATACGTCTTGTTAACACACATTAGCTCGAATTACTAAAACTGGATAAAGGGATAATATTATTGTTGCTTTATGATGGACAAAACAAATTTTAATTGAATCCAACACATTACTTTTCATCCTTACATGTTTCACAAACAACGCCTGAGTATAACAATTTATACAAATAAGGATTTACCTATAGACCTAATCATTTTACTTTTGCTAAAAAAATGATGTGTAGTTTTAAAGTTATAAAGTCAATCTTTTGCATTGCTTTAGTTGTTGTTTGTTTATACAATTTCAAAAGCTACTCCCAGGTTTTCCGATTAAGCTATGGTTTCCTAGGAAACGGTGATCGCTACATTACGGCCGTAATATGACGGTGAGTTTTGTTTTCAATGCAATCAGATGAAAGTGGTTTCCTAGAGAACGGTGGACGTAAAGTAGCGGTGAACTCTAGTTAAGGTTTTTCTCGCCAGATGACACATTTTGTTTTGTAAACAAAAGTCTAGCTTGTCCATTACTATACAGTATACGTAAATAAACTTTGTCAACAAAAACATGTCAACAGTTGCTTTTATCTACATCTGTTTAAATATTGTGTTACGTCCACCGTCAATGTACGTTCACCGCTAGACTACGGCCGTAATATAGCAGTCAACGCTTTCCTAGGAAATTATAGCTTTAATTAACGGAGATTTAAAGGAGACTAGGGTGTACGGACTGACAGTTAATTTGATTTTTACTGACCTGAAAAGCTTGTTTCAGTCAAATGTAAAGACTAAATTATTGTTTAGTGAAATCAAAATAATTAAAGTAAATTTCCTGGGGAATCGTTACTTACGTGGGTTAATTACGTACATGATTACGAGGACCCCAGATGTTAGAATAACCCTTGATAATGTTGTGGGTGTAAACAGTTATATATACACAACTCCAATAATCATAAATTGGTTGCTTTCCACAGTTAATAGTATAATCTTTATTTGCCGCATGTATGTTTCTCACATTTTACGCTAAGAGAGAGTTTTCTCAAAACCCACATTAAAATAATCAAAGCCTAAGAGAGAGCCTGTGTTCACAGGATTAACAGCTTAACCAAACTAATTTCGTGAAGCTCGTCAATTCTGTTGAACAGGCTCATTTCCTCTGTAGCACGTCCAAGGTAACTACCAAAACTCATCATTATAAACAAATAATAGTAAAACCATTGCTAAGAATTCCCGTTATTTTTGGTACCGTATATTTCATCACTAGGTCCCAAATGACACTTCTTTGACAAGACACTTTCGGGCCGAGTGATGAACGATATTTTTGTCATGATGCAAATAATAATGAGAAATAAATGTTAATAAATGTTTTAATATTATAAACAATTAATTAAGTAAACATTGTTTTGGGCTAACAGTTTGAATTATAATGTTTGAAGAAACAGCTGTTGCACTGATTTACTATACGTCAGTGTTAAATTTCAAACAAGAAACAAACTCGTTGAACCAGCTGATGTCCATGCTACATAAAAGATATTAAAATAATCTTTTCTCCTAGAGAGAAAAAAGATCATCAAAACAATATTCTTTATTTGCCTGGGTGTAAAAGTGACACTTTAGCACTGTCAATACATTCTACAAAGTAGCTGTTTTCAGAGCAGAATGACAAAAAAGTAGTTTTACTTGATAAAGAGACCCAACAGTGTATAGCTTTTTAAAGGATTAAGATCATATTTTAGTTTTAATATGATATGAACTGTACCTGAAGATCATTGATAAGTTGATAAAATAACGTTTTTATTACAATTTATTTGTTAACAACAATAAACAATTTGACTTTGACTTTTTGTGCCTGTAAGGGAAGTAGAACAGAAGTCCAGTGGAGCTTGAGATGAACTTGCTCACGGCTGTATTTAGAAACGCTAGTGATTGTTATCTCTTGTAGTTTCTGATAAGATATTATTAAACAGAGGATTTCTTGTGATACGTCTTGTTAACACACATTAGCTCGAATTACTAAAACTGGATTAAGGTATAAGATTAATGTTGTTTAATGATGAATAAACAAATTTTATGATGAATAAACCAATTTAATTCAAACTAACACATTAGTTTTCATCCCATGTTTCTCAAACAATGTCTGATTATAAAAATTTATACAAATAAGGATTTACCTATAGACATAATCATTTTACTTTGAAAATTAACAATTATGTGTAGTTTTAAATAATAAAGTCAATCTTTGATTGTTTAGTTGTTGTTTGTTTATACAATTTCAAAAGCTACTCCCAGGTATTCCGATTGCTATGATTTCCAGGAAACGGTGACGCTACTTTACGGCCGTAATATGACGGTGAGGTTTGTTTTCAATACAATCAGATGAGAGTGGTTTCCAGAAAACGGTGGACGTAAAGTAGCGGTGAATCTAGTTAAGGGTTTTTCGCCAGATGACACATTTTGTTTTGTAAACAAAGTCTAGCTTTGTCCATTACTATACAGTATACGTAAATAAACTTTGTCAACCAAGAAAAAAAACATGCCACAAAGCTTTATCTACATCTGTTTAAATATTGTTACGTCCACTGCTCAATGTACGTTCACCGCTAGACTACGGCCGTAAACATAGCGGCTTCCTAGGAAATTATAGCTTTAATATAATTGAGATTTAAAGGAGACTAGGTGTACGGACTGACAGTTAATTTGATTTTCTGACCTGAAAAGCTTGTTTCAGTCAAATTTAAGACTAAATTATTGTTTAGTGAAATCAAAATAATTAAAGTAAATTTCCTGGGGAATCGTTACTACGTGGGTTAATTACGTACATTATTAGAACCAGATGTTAGAATAACCCTTGATAATGTTTAGGTGTAAACAGTTATATACACGATTTCCAATAATCATAAATTGGTTGCTTTCCACAGTTAATAGTATAATCTTTTATTTTATTTATGTTTCTCACATTAGGCCATTTTACGCTAAGAGAGAGTTTTTTCAAAACCCACATTAAAATAATCAAAGCCTAAGAGAGAGCCTGTGTTCACAGGATTAACAGCTTAACCAAACTAATTTCGTGAAGCTCGTCAATTCTGTTGAACAGGCTCTCATTTCCTCTCTGTAGCACGTCCAAGGTAACTACCAAAAACTCATCATTATAAACAAATTTCCATAAGAAGCGAGGCTATTCATTTTGCATTTTTCTCTCTAAAATGTTTATTTTAAGTTTGTGATACATTTAAGAGAAGTTTCAATTATTTCTATTACATAGAATATGGTATAACGTTAGAGCCTTTTGTGATGAAACTTTCAAATTATTGAACTTATTCAGATTGTTGTGAATTGATTTTTGTTTTCTTCGCTACTTACAAACTTTTACATATTGACCAGATATCGGTCACTAGGTAGTCATTGTTGACGCTCTTATTTCTACTCTTACTTAACTTAGTCAATAATAATTTATAACTGAAGTTGTGATATATGTTTATCTTTTCATTTTACTCTGGCGTATCTAATAAAACATACCCTCATTATTTTGAAACAATACCTTTTCAATCAAATAACTTATTAATCATCAAATCTAGTACGCTTTATTCAAAACTCTATCAAATACACAAAATAAAAGTATATCTATTGCCCCAGTATTCAAGAACCTCTTCTAACTTTATAATTCATTATGTATTAACCAATAGCAATATAAAAAACTTAGATTGTGCAGTCGATTTATTTGCTAATATTTATTGAATAACCAATTAAAAGTATGTATTCATTGGACCAACCTGTACAGTGCATTTTATTTATGAAAATTCCCTCCACACGTGTCTTTTGGTCGGTACGTTTTAATTGACTCTATTCGATTCGGTGCGTTAATTTAACTACGCACCATATGAATAGAGCCAGTTAAAATAATTCACTTGGCCTGTTGAATTGTAGGATACCTAAAACTGCAATAATTGTTACAGCGAATAGAACATGTTGCAAAAAGGGGTTACAACAAAAGGGGTGTGATATTTCGCTGTTTTGGGTGTTGAAACCCAGACATTCTCATTAAAGAGTGGATTGATTTTCACTCTTTTGGGAGTGAATTTCACTATTTTATATTTAGAGCATAAGTTAGACTACGAACCAAAATAATGGATTTTTAATATCATAAAAACAACGTTCTAGTTGACGATTTCATTAAAGTTATGGTTGTTACGAAATAAAACATTTATTTATCGATTGGCATTTATTCGTCCTAGAGTCACTGTTACCCACTCAATCAAATTCTAGGGTACCAATACTACATGTTGAACATATTAATCAATGTGGAATCGGGACTCTTGTTTAGCCCACACTCTGTTGTCATCAACCCCAGAAACTTTGAGCATTGGTAAATACGTAAACATAATCTACTCTAATGACCAGCTGTAAAAAATAAACAAGTGCCACACCTAGTCAACAATCCCAAAACATTTTTAGCCGCGAACAGTTATAAGCTTTCAGTTGGGCTTCTATAAGTAAACTCAATGGTTGAAACTAATCTGGTTTAAAAGGGTCTGGAGATGTATAGGCTGACATGGCTACTGTCTACAGTCAACCAATTAGTCGTCTCGTCTAATGCAAGGGATTGTGGGATTGAGGAGATGGACTCTGGGGTCTAAGCCCCACTCAGCGTCTAATATTGATTTTGCTTAAGCCTCAACAGTTTTTTAATATAATTAGGTATTAATGCAGGCAATTTCGTGATATTACGTCTTTTTGAAATATCTTTAAAATGTTTGCTATACATTTCTTAGTGTCAAAAGAACTCTACAGTATATTCAGTCCAATTATTTTCCTGATGTACGTCAACCACGGCTCATCGCTACATCACGGACAACTAGTCCAGTACGCAGATGACACAACTCTCTGTTTTCCGCAAGATCAAACTAGAAATAGTTTCTTTCAAAGAGCTCAATAATTCAATTCAACACTTCAACGAGCTCAATCTCAAAAGAAATCCGTCCAAATCTACTTGCATCAAATTTTTTTTGCGAGAGAGAAACACAGGTAACAATTCAAGGTGAATCTGAGGGCAAAGTAGTTCACTTAATGAATATTCAAAATGTTAGTGAATATAAAAGTATAAACATTTTCACGCTCCTTTGCCTCTACTTTTTGGAAACATCTTTCTTTTTCAAATCGAAATGTGAAGCTATAAGAGGTTGCGACATACACTCCTATGAAACTAGGGACAGGGAGAACTACCGAACTGGGAGACACAGAAGGGTAGTGCATGATTGTTTGCCTACACAGACAGGAGTTCAGTTCGTCTTCAGATTTTCAAATTCAATAAAAGATGCCACGATGCCTAAGACATTAAAAACTCGTCTAAAAGCCACGCTAATTTCTATAGTATACTTTAGTACGAGTTCATAGTAGACGAATAGTAGACATGAATAGACGAGTTCATGGCACACAATTAGAAACACCGAATGAATTGTGGGGCTACTGTAAGAAAATTCAAACGAAAGAGGAATTGGGTGAATGTACTTTATAACGTATGTTGAATGGGATTTCGATGTAAGGGGTAAATGCAAGATTTTGGGCTACATTTTTCCTAACTTTTCCTTTTGACGATTGCGATGCAAAATGTTTTGTAATTTTTGCAATAAAATATATTATTGTTATTATTTGTTTGAGCAATGGTTTAATAGTTTTAAAATTGTCGACTATTGTTAATAACATTAATCAGACTTTCAATTTTAATTGTGTTGTGTTAACGTACATCGGTAGCAAGCACTAACGTTCATTTCATCGGTCTACTCACAAAAACTTATGTCAAACGTAATATTATTTATGCTCCTTAAATAAAAATATACCTTTTTTGTAACATTTTTAAAGTATACTAGAACCCTCACTTCGTTATCAGTGGTTTGATAACCATAGCACATTAATCACAGTCCTGTAATTCATTCATTCATTTCAATGCTTTTGTATCATCTTCACCTTGTCAACACAATAATTTATTATTAATTGACAAATAAATTAAATTAAATATATTTGAACGCTTTATTTATCTACATTATTTGCATCATGACAAAAGTATCGTTCGGCGTTTGTTTACATAAAGTTTCTTTTGACCTAGTAATGAAAATATACTGTTTACCTCGGATAAAGAGTAATTGTAAGAGTAAACTGTTTTGTTTCAAAGCTAAGTTTAAATTCACAAAGTGCTTGAGCACAAGTTATGATGAAGTGCTGAAGTAGTTTCCATTTTTACTATTTAAAGAAGTTGGTAAATGTAGGCCTACACGAGTAAGCATTTGTAACATGACAAAAATTCTAACCTGTCGGTCTCATTACTTCCAATTGTAGAGTGTTTTACTTGTATTGGAGTTGAAATACCGATAAAACACATATTTTGTTAACATTGCTCTAAAACAACGAGTTTGACACGATATCGTGCTAAATTTCACTTTTATTCCTCGGGATATAAAAGTATTTTGCATCACTAGGTCCTTAAGTGACACATTTTGATACGATGCAAGTTGTCGCCGAGGCAGCCGGTTATTAATAATCCAGGGTCAAAACGACACTTTCGGGCCGAATGATGAACGATACTTTTTGTCATGATGCAAATAATAATGAGAAATAAATGTCAATAAATTTTTAATATTATTAAGAACTAATTAAGTAAACATGTTGAACTCTGCAGTCTGAATTATAATGTTTGTTTTGAATTTTAACTGATGTTACAGTGAATTAGTGTAACAGCTGTTTCTTTACAAACCAACTATAATTGAAAAGGTTTAAAGAAGCTGTTCGAATGATGAAATCAATTGTCCTCAAAGGGGTAGAAAACAGTCTATAACTAATCAGACAAGATTTGTGCCTTGGAATCATTTTAAATCTAGAAGTTCAAAACTTCAAGATAAATGATTATGCATGTTTTTATGAAAATTTTGCCATGGTCATGTAATGGACAAGCTTCATCGATGACAATCAAACAAGAATATCAAGTCTTATCAATTAAAATTAATGGTCATTAGAGATTAGCCAAGGTTATTTAAATAAACTTCTAACAAAGTTCAAGAAAATTTTGACTAAATCAGTGAAACTTTGCTAAGAGCCTGGAGCATAACAGCTATTGTTTAATTTCTTTTGTCTGCCAGGGAGAAAAAGGATATTCACTTTGTATATCTTTTGTTCACATGGACATCAGCTGGTGAACAATGATTTATTTTTTTAAAGAATAAATGAACCTATATAATTGGTAATTGCATTGAATTCAGCTATAAAACCTGAATCTAAATGTATTTTACTTTATTTTTGTCATCTACATTTTTTTTTAAGTTAATACAAAAGTTTAGTTTTGTTCATGTCTTGGTTTACCTACCCTTTATTGACATTTATTTTTCATTATTATTTGCATCATAACAACAATAATTGTCGTTCATCACTCGGCTCAAAAGTGTCTTATTGACCCTCGGTCATTTAACGTCCCTATCTACGCCTCGGACGTTTACTTGGGTGTAAAAGTGACACTTTAGCACTGTCAATACATGTGTCTAAAGCTGCTGTTTTTAGAGCAGAATGACGCAAAAGTCTATCAAAATCTCGAACATCATCAGTCTATGACAAAAAGTATCGTTTATCAATGTTCACTTGCCGCAAAAGTGTCTTTTTAATCCTCGTTCTCAGCTGCGTCTTGAACGATAAACTTAATCGCGTATTAAAACGCTTCACTTTAGGACATAGTGATGAAATATACTAGATTCTTAAAAGGTTTTCAGTGCTCATTGAGAGGATTATTTTTTCAATTACTAAATAATTTCCAAGAATATACTAGACATTAAAAGTACAAAAGTCTTCAAAGTCCTTAAATCCACGACTGTGAAATAGAGTAACACAAGTGCTGTAGCCATAAATAAACTGAATGTACTCGTAATTGAATCACAAGTCAGTTTGCGCATCTACCTCAACTATGCAAAGAACAAGCAACAACATTTACACTTGCATAAACTCTCTTGTCTCACTTATTTTTATTTCCGTGTTAGTCTACAATTACTCTAGATACAATATTCTTCAAAATTAAAATATTTTGTTCCTCAAGAATTGTAACTATTATGGCGTAATAAACCGTAGCTCTGGCTCTGGCCACAAGGAGGCAGAGCATTATATTGCATTATATGCATTAAATTGCTACGATATATACCGGGTGGCCACGGTTAAGTGTCCTAAACGGATTACAGGAGTACTATTAGAGCTAGAAAGGTGAAACAAACTTTATTCTCTGAAAATCGTACATGGGAATTTCAGGAAAAATATTTTTAAGATTCTCAGTATACAGAGTGTGTCAATACTGAAGCTCACGGGGTTAACTCGAGAGTTTTAAATACAAAGGTGGATCATATTGTACATAACTTTAAACAGAAAACAATTCTCGACATTTTGACGAAACAATTTTCTATTTGTTGCCCCGTTACAATACTAGAGCTATAAACGTAAATCGCGTAAGCTTTTACGGGACGCCCTGTAGTCAAATTACCAATTCGATTAAAAATATGGCGTTTACGTATAGTTTCTCGAAATTTGACGAGCTTTTCAACGGTATGTCGTAGGCCCTACAACCATGTTTTGAAAACATTTCTAACCTCGAAATTGACGTAAACATTGAGGTTGCTTCATTGTGAGGTTTTATCAT
Organism: Matsumurasca onukii; assembly: GCA_018831715.1. Classification (NCBI taxonomy): domain Eukaryota; kingdom Metazoa; phylum Arthropoda; class Insecta; order Hemiptera; family Cicadellidae; genus Matsumurasca; species Matsumurasca onukii. The sequence goes on along the minus strand of CM032058.1, from coordinate 76,112,673 downwards.
AAATAGGTCATAAGTAAAAAACAGTAAATAGTAAGGTATAGCAAGGTAAGCTTACAACTTAATACTTTATGAATAACCTTTACATTTCACCTAGGACAAACGACTCAGCCCTTGTCCCACTTTAGTTCCTGAAGCAGTGTTCCAATTATTTGCTGGTACCACTAGAGCATTTTATCAATATATCTTAAATTAATTGAATTAATCAAATTTTGTTGTGAAAATCATACCAAACCTACTTGTTACGGTCATTTTATGTAGACATTATTTAGACGGATTTGGCTTTCATTTTGATAATTTACAGAACATACAGGAGAGAAGATTGCAAAATTAGTATATCATCTTCCTTAAAAGTAATTAATTCTTCGCCTACCTTCAAGTGTGTACCTATACACGTAAACCAGTCAAATCAATCAGTACAACATGGCTACATTTGTGTTTCAATCTCTTGGTTAAATACGAGGTACATTGTAAATAGCATGTATGAAAGCACAAAATTTAGCTTGAATACACACTCGGTTTATAATGGTCTTGTTTAAAAACCACGTGTCATATGTTTAAGCTGTCACTGTTTCCTGACAATCAAAATACACATTTTGACAGACCAACTTTGTCTATTTGATCGAACAGCTGTATTTCAGACATGTGATGTAATGTGATACTTGACAGAGTATTTCATGAATGTTAATATTTCGATTAGGATCACGTTTTTCTGTTCTGTATATTTGGAGGTTTTATGTTTTATAAAGGCTATCGTTTAAGTTTCCAAAATGAATATGACTCGCAATTCGAACTTAGAAACACTATCTTTACTTTCATAACATGTTTTGTTTTATTTCTTACCCACCTGGTTTGGTAACATTTGAACTAAAATATATACTCGTAATTCATAATATACAGCGTGTTTGGTAATGATTCTTCCATGCTCTAGGAAGAATTCAGACCTTTAACATGTATGTGATTATGTAATATGATCATAAATAATTTAACGTTTCGCCTTAGTAATATAATTAAAAATTGTTTGACAATCTTTGTAGTTTTCAAAAGTTTATATATTTGAGCGTTTGGTGGTTTTGTTTATTACAAGGGTACAGTTGAAATTCCAGAAGATTCCTCATCTTATCTTTTTTTGTTGAAGTTTGAGTCGGTCTCAAAACTCTAAAAATGCGGCCCTCTAAAAATGCAAACAACCTAAAAGCGATTTTTCCAGATTTCATGACCATTATTGATTTCTATTCCTGTCTTACATCAGGTTATTACGTTAACTCTAGAAAACTCAGTCACAGGATTCGGTTGGATTGTTCAAAGGTTGAATGTTGTATTGAATAGAAGCAGTCACGTGGATAAGGTCAGCATGTTATTGTAGAAGTACAGATAAACAGTTCCATCATAAGAACTCAGCTGTCAAAGATACTGGTCCTCCACCTCCCATACTTCCCATTCCTGCCACAGTACATCACTCGTAGTCCTTGTTTATTCCTTACTCTTTACATGTGTAAAATAAATTATTGATAAAGAAAATATTGAATAAATTATAAATAACAAACAATGCCGACACGTAGCCTCAAGCACTACCTGAATTTAGCAAATTTCTATAACTAGGTAAACTACGGTACACTAAAGTGTCCTTTTTGAGGAGGCTTTTCCTTCAAAAACCGGAGTTTCATTTGCTTTAAACACAATCGATTTGATTAAACAGCTGTATTTCAGACATGTGATGTAATGTGATACTTGACAGAGTATTTCATGAATTTAATATTTCGATTAGGATCACGTTTTTCTGTTCTGTATCTATTTGGAGGTTTTATGTTTTATAAAGGCTATCGTTTAAAGTTTCCAAAATGAATATGACTCGCAATTCGAACTTAGAAGACTATCTTTAATTTTCATAACATATTTTTGTTTTATTTCTTACCCACCTGGTTTGGAAACATTTGAACTAAAAATATATACTCGTAATTTATAATATACAGCGTGTTTGGTAATGATTCTTCCATGCTCTAGGAAATAATTCAGACCTTTAGACATGTATGTGCTTATGAGATATGATGATAAATAATTTAACGTTTCGCCTTAGTAATATAATTTAAAATAGTTTTGAAAATCTTTGTAGTTTTCCAAAAGTTTATATATTTGAGCGTTTGGTGGTTTTTGTTTATTACAAGGGTACACAGTTGAAATTCCAGAAAAGATTCCTAATCATTATCTATTTGTTTGTTGGAAGTTTGAGTCGGTCTCAAAACTCTAAAAATGCGGCCCTCTAAAAATGCAAACAACCTAAAAGCGATTATTCCAGATTTCATGACCATTATTGATTTCTATTGGCCTACATCAGTTATAACGTTAACTCTAGAAGTCACACAGGATTTGGTTGGATTGACTCAAAGGTTGAATGTTGTATTGAATAAGAAGCAGTCACGTGGGATAAGGTCAGCATGTTATTGTAGAAGTACAGATAAACAGTTCCATCATAAGAACTCAGCTGTCAAAGATACTGGTCACTCCACACCTCCCATGCTTCCCATTCCCTGCCACAGTACATCACTCGTAGTCCTTGTTTATTCCTTACTGTTCACATGTGTAAAATAGAAATTATTGATAAAGAAAATATTGAATAAATTATAAATAACAAACAATGCCGACACGTAGCCTCAAGCACTACCGTGAATTTTAGCAAATTTCCTATAACTAGGTGTAAATTACACTAGAAGTGTCCTTTTTTGGGGAGGTTTTCCCTCAAAACCGGGTTTTATATGCTTTAAACACTGTATTGATCCGATTTTGATTAAACTTGGTATAAACATGTGTAACACCTTACGTAATATCTGTACCACAAATCAATCAAATCCAAACAGCCAGGCTACCTTTAACTCTTAGACTTTCGCGGCCGGTGTCACAAGTATAATCTAGTTCTTCCGGTTTCAACGCGGTGTGAACCGGAAGAACTAGATTATAACAGACTACATAATCTCAGTGGTATATGGTGCGTGCTTCGCGTCAAATCAGCCCGGGTTCGATTCCCGGGCGCAGTCATAACTTTTCACGGTGGCCTCTCTCCGTGGTACGGTCGTACGGATATCACGTTAAGCTGTTGGTTCACGCCCATTTTTTTGTAGGCTGTTCACGTCCATTCCATTGGTCGTTGGGCTATTAATAATACCCAGTATCGGGAACCTAGTTTGTCGGCTCTAGTTTGTAACAAGATTATACCCCATCATCCATCAAAAACACTCAACACACATCCCTTCATCTCATATTAACCTTAAAATACCCTCTAGGAGTGGTCATTTTCTCAAATCAAAGTGTCAAAGTAAAACATCTTTTTTGGGAGACACGCCCTTCAAAAGATCAGTTCCGATGGTCGATTTCGCTGGTTAACGAATTAACCTACAGATTTACAAAAGAAACATTTTTACCAAGTTCGTGAAAATCGGTCAAATAGTTCGACCTGTAGAGGTTCACATACATATACACAGGGTGTCACAAAAATGTGTAGCGCGCTATGCATAACCGGATTCTACATACGAAAGTAAGTCGAAAATGCCCAATAACATTTTTTATTTCAGCTTAACTTAGCCGTAATCCACCATTTTGTAAATTTTTGAAAATAATAATTAATACTCGTAATTCAAAAACTGTTTATGATCTTTTGTGACACTTAGCGTAAACCTTAAATGTTTTCCTCATAACATTTTCCAAAAATATTTTTGATTAGTTTTTAAATGGCCGCCATTTTTTATTTTCTTAAGTTAGCCTAGATAAAAATATGTTTGGAAAATTTTGTTAGTTTATACCAAGTTTCACAAAAATATCTCCCAAGCTTTTTGAATTTATTATTTGAAAAATTAATTCTTTTCGAAACTTTACAAAATGGCGTATTACGGCTGAACTAAGCCGAAATCAAACAAATGTTACTAGGCATTTTCGACTTACTTTTATATGTAAAATCCGGTGCTGTATAGCGTGCTACACATTTTTGTGACGCCCTGTATATACGAGTATTTTCTTCGGGATATTTGCTAGAACGGGTTTATAAAGCGTTTATTTTAATTAAGGAGGCATTTAGAAGCTCAAAACTGCAAACTGTTACAATTAAATCATGATTAATTGTTAATCAACTGTTGTTAAATACTAACACTCGAATGTACTATATAAGAATTTCACTTGTTTAACAAGTAAACATTCAAAGCTAGAACGTTAATATAACATGTTGTTAAGTTTTGATTAGTTTAAATTGTATTTAGTATCATCGCATCACTACTGACTGCAATTTCCGTGACTAACAATAACTCCGCTGACCATATTTTTAAATTGTATTAGTTTACTAGTAAAAACAAGAAATTCAATTACAAAGTTTCTCTAATTTTTTATTATTGTCACGGTATTATAAAAGATAAAATAGAAATTTGGTTTAGCAGAGTCAATAAAACAATTATTTTACTTTTAAACAAAGTTTATTTCATACAAATACGATTAAAACTGTAGGCGTGAAGTGTCCCGAGAAAATGCATGCTTTTTTACTTTGCTTATGGGACGAAATTCAAGGTCACATCCACTCCTGCGCACCTTAATAAATAAATCAACTTGTAGCATTTAACGTATGTATCAAGACTAGAATTCATTCAGAGTAGTACAAAACTCAACTTTAAATTCTGTTATAGGTACTGTATTCCCAGATTATATGTTTTCTTTGACATGGAAAAGAATATGAAAACTACAACTTTGTCAAACGTGTTTAGAGTAAAGGAATGTCACAAGCAAACAGACGGACAAGTTCCGGAAAGCATCAGAGTTTCACTTTGCATTCCTTTCTACAACATACCGCTCGTAATGAGACAAGTTTACACTCCTAAAGTAACTTTATCTATTTACACCACATATGTTGTAGGAAATAAAACGAATGAAATGAATGAATGGTTAGAATGGAATGCATGGAACGAATGTGTGAATGGAATGAATGGAGTGAATGGAATAAATGGAGCGAATGGAATGAAAATCGTCTTTATTGGTGGCGAAGTTAGGACTATAAAGGCCTCTCTTCCACTTAAGTACGACCGTACTAAAAAGGTATCGTACTAAACAAGTTGAAAGGGTATTTTTGGTTAATTATACCACTTGCTAAACCCAGCACCAATATTTATATGAGTTGAAAAAAGAGCTTTCACATGTACAGTAACTCCTAGACTAAACTATAAGTACAAATCGTGGGATTAGTTTTTAACTAATTCATACAAGTTGTATTTTGTGTTTTCCGTACTAAATCTTATTGACACATTTCATAGGTTGTGCAAGTATTCTAACAAATTTGGGGAAAACTAAATCTAATTGTTTTAATTTGGGAAGTTGCCGACTTGACTGGATCAACTTGAGCGCTGTTTGGATCATCTGTTTAGCAATCACTTGGTTACACCTTCATTTCTAATTTGTCGTTATGTTCTTTGATTACAGCGGAATATATGTTTTGTTTGAACTCAAAGTATGGTATTAAGGACTCAAAACTGGCCACGGAAAACATAGATAGTGCTGTGCACCCCATTCTAAAATCCTTAACCCTGCACCATGAAACTTTTGCCTAAAATTGTATTGTAGCAGTAATAAAAGTTAATAACTAATAATTAGTCTATACAAATTTTGAACATTTCAAAATATATTTTATTATTTATAAAAAGGTATGTTAATTAGTAAAGCAGGATTTAAAGTAAAAATATATACGGTTAATTGAAACAGAAATCAAGGACAAACCGTAGAAATTTCTGGTTATTGTATCTAACGCAGAACAGTGAAGTCCTAACTAAATTACAAGAAATGTCCTTGAAAGGGCTCAGCTGACATTTCATAAATTTAAAAAATATAAGACAGATGTTTTATAAATATTCCGATTGATAGATTGTTCAAGAATTGTATTTGTATTGTTTTAACATCACCAACATTCACTGCTACGAACATTTTTTAACATAAACATTTGTATTTGATTCAATGTTATGATCTTGACATGGTTCCGTGCTGCTAGTAGGGAATGTGCTAAAAGTTCTTTATCTGATTTGCAAGAAGTAGGAATTTTATTTGTTTCAGGGTTCAAGTTTTACTTCATAATTGTTTTAAACTTTTCTCAACCCCCACTTTAGATTTTTTTAAACATGTAAATACAAAAACAATTTTAATACTAGAGTATAATGACGATTTTAAATTGAACAAAAATATAAAGGATGTTAATGAAATAAATTAAATAGGAAACTCAGACTATCATATCTTTATCCTGGACTAAAACTACATTTAACATACTCAAAATTAATATTGGTAGCATAACGTTACATAGTAAATTATGGTAGCAGAGTGTGGTTATAAACCTAACGTTTCACTTATAAACTGTCAGTCAGTTATAGTGATTCGCCGAGCAGGGATCTTTCGTATAGGGAAATTCTTGTCATTTTCTGACTCAACTTTAATGTTAGAAAAAACTGTCTCATTCATTAAAATTCTAAGGATTTCTTCCCCTCCATTGGCTGAGTATAAAAAGGTATTTTGTGTTCTCTGTTACAGTTGGTCAGTTTATTCACGTCTGTGATTGGTCGTCCGCTGCTGCCGGCCAGCCAGTTTATGGACGGCTTTCCCTGGCCGTAGACGTGCTTGGTTTCTCTCATCGTTTGTTAACTCCTTAACGTTCTTGTGCATGTTGTATTGTCTTCCAGTCTAGTTGTTTTGAAATTAAAATAAATTAAGAAAAAGAAAATAATTATGAAAACTCATGTTGTTTTTGGTGGGTGACTGTTCAACTTACGCTGATTACTTTTAGGTTAGCTCATTTCCTAATGTTGTGTATTTTCTTTACGTTATTTTTACCTGAAGACGGGATTATATTTCTAGAAACGTCGTGTTCTGTTTGTCACTAAAAAGCTGTGGAAAACGTCTGCAATAATATTTCAACCTGTGTGCAATTCTGAGAATTGTTTATGCTGATTACACTGGAAGCAGCTGTTGTAAAGTTGCATCTGATGCTCTTCACTGTTACAGGAAAGGGAAGTAGAACACATGTCTGACTAGGGAGGAAACGTAGCTCACGGCAGTACTCTAGAAACGCTTGTGCTGGCGGTTATGATTTCACATAACAAACAGATGTGTACTAACGCTACCGAGATAATCATATTCAGCTGATTCCCTAACCTATATCGTATTGTAATAACAACGAGGAAATTCCAAATCATATAACATATTTCTCTTTGAGTTAAGAGAAATGTATGGTTCGACAATCCCTCAATTCAACCCAGATAATCCAATAGCTTTCATGAGAGAAATTATTACAAGAGCGTTAATATGTTGGATGGGTTTTAATCCACCCGAAACGTGCGGTGTGGGGGTTATAACTCTGTTATTATACACAGAGTCTCTGTTATTTACAGCTGTTTTGACAAAAGCTTACAAGGTAGTCGGTAACGAAATCAACATCAAACTCTACTCATCAAGATTTTAAAAAGTATTGGCCTACTTACAGGAAAAGTAGTACCCCTCTATTACCCCTTCGTCTAGAACTTTACTTGTAATTTTCATTTGTTTATGGGAAAATTGTGACTTGAGATTTGTTTTAACACATATCAATTGAGATTTGGTACATTGTAGGCTTACGTAGAACCTAATGTTCGGTTGGGTTCCACCAATGCACTGAGCACAGATAACATCATCTGGATTTTCTGTGCACTGAGTAAGGAACTATAATCTACGAGTAGGTACTTGTAAAAAACTACGATGGTCACTAAAACATTATTAATTGCCATCAATTATGTACACTTTTGTGAAAGATATATGAACAACACTTTAGTTTTTAAGTGCTTCAATGTTTGATTTTCATAATCCAGTAATGTCGTCTGTGAAGTGCACAGTCAAGATGCTCTTAATCAAGCCGAGGTGTTGAAGATTTTCTCAACTAACATGTTCCTAGTTTTAGAAATTCATACACATTAACTATTCACATATAAATTCATATAAATCTTGCTTATTATTGGAAAAGCTTAAATGGAAAAAGTATACTTAACACAGAAAGCAAACTTGTCTTCAGCAGATGTACGAGTGTAATTGTGTCTTCAAACTTGAGTTGGGAACTTTTAAACAGTGAAAACAACAATTTACTTGTGTCTGTATAGGAACAGAATACTGTATACAGGTTCCGTAAAAGCTTGATTTAATGCAGTGTATTGGCTTGTTTTAAGTAGTATACAGAGTGCTACAGACCGCCTGTTTAACACATGTATGTTTAGGTAACTTATGAGCTATTTCATTGAAATAATAAAATGTCATGTTAAAGGAACCCAAATTTAACAATATTTGTGATAAAAATAAGACAAATGCATACCTATTACCTTATTACCTTGCATTTTGCCTCATTTTCCACTGTTACTTTGTTGATTTCGAATTGATTTTTATACTTTTAGTGTCAATAGATAGGAAACAAAATTTCCTACAAAACGTATTCTTTACGTTTTATTGTAATTCATATGCTAATTAAGGTGTAACGCCACAAATACCATAACAACATCATAAAATAGCCACCATTTTAAAATTGTGGTAAGCTAGATCATGCTGGTATTTTTTTCCATTGATGGTCTTACTTAGATACAAATTTATATTAAATTTGAAAAAAGTAGATAAGGGTGTGGGTGATAATACGTGTGATAATGCTCGTAAATAAAAAACAAGATGAGCCATACCGGTGAACGAAGCGTTTTTGAAAAATGTTATTCTGGATTTTATTTATATTTTGACCCAATAAACCTAACCCCAAATGTTTTGACACCCTTTTATAAACCCCCTGTATAAATAAATTATTTAATTTACAATAAATAAATGATTTAATTGATTAGCAGACATTTTCTTGAACCTCAGCTGGAACCCAAATGCAATATTCTTGTACTAATATTGAAAGTGATTCCGTGGTTGATTGGAATCGTGACGTTCATTGTCTGCAAAGCTTTACTGAATGGAGCGAAGTGCGTTTGATTAATTTTCATGATTGATTTCAATTTAATTATTTTTAATCTTATACGTCAATGTTTGCACACCATGGATGGTACGAAGTATAATATATAACTCTTTAAATTGAAGAATTGTTTACTTTGTAATTCGGAAAATTAATATCCTTTTTTTAATTATTCATTATTAATTATTTTTACGTTAAGAATCCCAAAATAAAACTCGGTTTAGAACATGACAATTTTGAACTCTTGCTTGAACAATTACGGAAAGATTTATGTCGGAGGTGTGTTCTGTAAACGTATTAAATTTAAGTGAATATCATAATAACAGAATTAGGCTACACTCTAAAAATGAAGGAGTGAAGGCCACTCAGATAGATTGAAATTTCGCTCTTTTGCGTGTTAAAACCCAGCCACTCTAATTAAAGAATGGCTCGATTTTCACTCTTTTGGGAGTGGTTTTCACTCTTTTATATTCAGAGTGTGTATGTATAAGTTGAATATACGATTTAAAATCACAGTTGTTTAAAGTCTCACTAACTAAATCGTCATGCCAATTTTTAATGTCTCTAAATTTTCATGTGATTTTTTGATTACGGGACAAGATATTAATGTGGTGAGTTTTATACTTTGCCTCTATATTTTGGAAACGTGTGAATTTTTTAGGGAAAAACTATTTTATAAGAGGAAGCGACATGCACTCTCTAATGCCAATTTATTTAAAAGTTGTATGTAAGCATTTGCTTAACCATTTTGTATTTCAAGAAAATAAAAAATATTCTTATATTCTATTCTATTCTCTCATGAAACTAGAGGCAAAGAAAGCTACCGAACTGGGAGACACAGAACAGTGGTTTATGAACGTTTTCCCCCATGGGCAGAACAGTGATAGGCCGACTTGGGGTGATTGGCCTTGGCATTTAAATCTCGCCCCAAAACATTTTTGATTGCATTTATCATTTTTAACTTTTAGTCAAGACGTGTTCATGGCAAGTGAACCCACCAGAATATAGCTAGAGTGGAATAATTCAACTGAATGCTGTGTGAATGAAATAAATGTGTGTTTGAAAAGAGATTTCAATGTGAGAGTAAAACCCAACTTTTAGCTTTAACAATGACGATTGCTATGCAATGTTAACATGTTTACGCAAAACATAATTTTATTTATTTTAAATAAGCTCACTTGTGTATAAAATATTAGCATCACCAGCTGAGTGGCTACACACTGCTATATAGAATGACATGTTACAAGACGTGAGCTGTATGTGACAGATACTGAGTGATTGACTGGCATCAATTGGTGAGTTGGTGAAAACTTACGTCAAGCCAGCTTATAACAACGTCACTCTATCCATGTACCTGCAGCGAATATTAGCATCACCAGCTGAGTGGCTACACACTGCTATGTAGAATGACATGTTACAAGACGTGAGCTGTATGTGACAGATACTGAGTGATTGACTGGCATCAATTGAGTGAGTTGGTGAAAACTTACGTCAAGCCAGCTTATAACAACGTCACTCTATCCATGTACCTGCAGCGAATATTAGCATCACCAGCTGAGTGGCTACACTGCTATATAGAATGACATGTTACAAGACGTGAGCTGTATGTGACAGATACTGAGTGATTGACTGGCATCAATTGGTGAGTTGGTGAAAACTTACGTCAAGCCAGCTTATAACAACGTCACTCTATCCATGTACCTGCAGCGAATATTAGCATCACCAGCTGGTGGCTACACACTGCTATATAGAATGACATGTTACAAGACGTGAGCTGTATGTGACAGATACTGAGTGATTGACTGGCATCAATTGAGTGAGTTGGTGACTTACGTCAAGCCAGCTTATAACAACGTCACTCTATCCATGTACCTGCAGCGAATATTAGCATCACCAGCTGAGTGGCTACACTGCTATGTAGAATGACATGTTACAAGACGTGAGCTGTATGTGACAGATACTGAGTGATTGACTGGCATCAATTGAGTGAGTTGGTGAAAACTTACGTCAAGCCAGCTTATAACAACGTCACTCTATCCATGTACCTGCAGCGAATATTAGCATCACCAGCTGAGTGGCTACACACTGCTATAGAATGACATGTTACAAGACGTGAGCTGTATGTGACAGATACTGAGTGATTGACTGGCATCAATTGAGTGAGTTGGTGAAAACTTACGTCAAGCCAGCTTATAACAACGTCACTCTATCCATGTACCTGCAGCGAATATTAGCATCACCAGCTGAGTGGCTACACACTGCTATGTAGAATGACATGTTACAAGACGTGAGCTGTATGTGACAGATACTGAGTGATTGACTGGCATCAATTGAGTGAGTTGGTGAAAACTTACGTCAAGCCAGCTTATAACAACGTCACTCTATCCATGTACCTGCAGCGAATATTAGCATCACCAGCTGAGTGGCTACACACTGCTATATAGAATGACATGTTACAAGACGTGAGCTGTATGTGACAGATACTGAGTGATTGACTGGCATCAATTGAGTGAGTTGGTGAAAACACGTCAAGCCAGCTTATAACAACGTCACTCTATCCATGTACCTGCAGCGAATATTAGCATCACCAGCTGAGTGGCTACACTGCTATATAGAATGACATGTTACAAGACGTGAGCTGTATGTGACAGATACTGAGTGATTGACTGGCATCAATTAGTGAGTTGGTGAAAACTTACGTCAAGCCAGCTTATAACAACGTCACTCTATCCATGTACCTGCAGCGAATATTAGCATCACCAGCTGAGTGGCTACACACTGCTATATAGAATGACATGTTACAAGACGTGAGCTGTATGTGACAGATACTGAGTGATTGACTGGCATCAATTGGTGAGTTGGTGAAAACTTACGTCAAGCCAGCTTATAACAACGTCACTCTATCCATGTATGCAGCGAATATTAGCATCACCAGCTGAGTGGCTACACTGCTATATAAATGACATGTTACAAGACGTGAGCTGTATGTGACAGATACTGAGTGATTGACTGGCATCAATTGAGTGAGTTGGTGAAAACTTACGTCAAGCCAGCTTATAACAACGTCACTCTATCCATGTACCTGCAGCGAATATTAGCATCACCAGCTGAGTGGCTACACACTGCTATATAGAATGACATGTTACAAGACGTGAGCTGTATGTGACAGATACTGAGTGATTGACTGGCATCAATTGAGTGAGTTGGTGAAAACTTACGTCAAGCCAGCTTATAACAACGTCACTCTATCCATGTACCTGCAGCGAATATTAGCATCACCAGCTGGTGGCTACACACTGCTATGTAGAATGACATGTTACAAGACGTGAGCTGTATGTGACAGATGCTGGTGGACTGGCATCAATTGAGTGAGTTGGTGAAAACTTACGTCAAGCCAGCTTATAACAACGTCACTCTATCCATGTACCTGCAGCGAATAGCATCACCAGCTGAGTGGCTACACACTGCTATATAGAATGACATGTTACAAGACGTGAGCTGTATGTGACAGATACTGAGTGATTGACTGGCATCAATTGAGTGAGTTGGTGAAAACTTACGTCAAGCCAGCTTATAACAACGTCACTCTATCCATGTACCTGCAGCGAATATTAGCATCACCAGCTGAGTGGCTACACTGCTATAGAATGACATGTTACAAGACGTGAGCTGTATGTGACAGATACTGAGTGATTGACTGGCATCAATTGAGTGAGTTGGTGAAAACTTACGTCAAGCCAGCAACAACGTCACTCTATCCATGTACCTGCAGCGAATATTAGCATCACCAGCTGAGTGGCTACACACTGCTATATAGAATGACATGTTACAAGACGTGAGCTGTATGTGACAGATACTGAGTGATTGACTGGCATCAATTGAGTGAGTTGGTGAAAACTTACGTCAAGCCAGCTTATAACAATCACTCTATCCATGTACCTGCAGCGAATATTAGCATCACCAGCTGAGTGGCTACACACTGCTATATAGAATGACATGTTACAAGACGTGAGCTGTATGTGACAGATACTGAGTGATTGACTGGCATCAATTGAGTGAGTTGGTGAAAACTTACGTCAAGCCAGCTTATAACAACGTCACTCTATCCATGTACCTGCAGCGAATATTAGCATCACCAGCTGAGTGGCTACACACTGCTATATAGAATGACATGTTACAAGACGTGAGCTGTATGTGACAGATACTGAGTGATTGACTGGCATCAATTGAGTGAGTTGGTGAAAACTTACGTCAAGCCAGCTTATAACAACGTCACTCTATCCATGTACCTGCAGCGAATATTAGCATCACCAGCTGGTGGCTACACACTGCTGACATGTTACAAGACGTGAGCTGTATGTGACAGATACTGAGTGATTGACTGGCATCAATTGAGTGAGTTGGTGAAAACACGTCAAGCCAGCTTATAACAACGTCACTCTATCCATGTACCTGCAGCGAATATTAGCATCACCAGCTGAGTGGCTACACACTGCTATGTAGAATGACATGTTACAAGACGTGAGCTGTATGTGACAGATACTGAGTGATTGACTGGCATCAATTGAGTGAGTTGGTGAAAACTTACGTCAAGCCAGCTTATAACAACGTCACTCTATCCATGTACCTGCAGCGAATATTATCACCAGCTGAGTGGCTACACACTGCTATATAGAATGACATGTTACAAGACGTGAGCTGTATGTGAATACTGAGTGATTGACTGGCATCAATTGAGTGAGTTGGTGAAAACTTACGTCAAGCCAGCTTATAACAACGTCACTCTATCCATGTACCTGCAGCGAATATTAGCATCACCAGCTGAGTGGCTACACTGCTATATATAGAATGACATGTTACAAGACGTGAGCTGTATGTGACAGATACTGATTGTTGGCATCAATTGAGTGAGTTGGTGAAAACTTACGTCAAGCCAGCTTATAACAACGTCACTCTATCCATGTACCTGCAGCGAATATTAGCATCACCAGCTGAGTGGCTACACACTGCTATATAGAATGACATGTTACAAGACGTGAGCTGTATGTGACAGAATACTGAGTGATTGACTGGCATCAATTGAGTGAGTTGGTGAAAACTTACGTCAAGCCAGCTTATAACAACGTCACTCTATCCATGTACCTGCAGCGAATATTAGCATCACCAGCTGAGTGGCTACACACTGCTATATAGAATGACATGTTACAAGACGTGAGCTGTATGTGACAGATACTGAGTGATTGATCAATTGAGTGAGTTGGTGAAAACTTACGTCAAGCCAGCTTATAACAACGTCACTCTATCCATGTACCTGCAGCGAATATTAGCATCACCAGCTGAGTGGCTACACTGCTATATGTAGAATGACATGTTACAAGACGTGAGCTGTATGTGACAGATACTGAGTGATTGACTGGCATCAATTGGTGAGTTGGTGAAAACTTACGTCAAGCCAGCTTATAACAACGTCACTCTATCCATGTACCTGCAGCGAATATTAGCATCACCAGCTGAGTGGCTACACACTGCTATGTAGAATGACATGTTACAAGACGTGAGCTGTATGTGACAGATACTGAGTGATTGACTGGCATCAATTGAGTGAGTTGGTGAAAACTTACGTCAAGCCAGCTTATAACAACGTCACTCTATCCATGTACCTGCAGCGAATATTAGCATCACCAGCTGAGTGGCTACACACTGCTATATAGAATGACATGTTACAAGACGTGAGCTGTATGTGACAGATACTGAGTGATTGACTGGCATCAATTGAGTGAGTTGGTGAAAACTTACGTCAAGCCAGCTTATAACAACGTCACTCTATCCATGTACCTGCAGCGAATATTAGCATCACCAGCTGAGTGGCTACTGCTATATAGAATGACATGTTACAAGACGTGAGCTGTATGTGACAGATGAGGTGGACTGGCATCAATTGAGTGAGTTGGTGAAAACTTACGTCAAGCCAGCTTATAACAACGTCACTCTATCCATGTACCTGCAGCGAATATTAGCATCACCAGCTGAGTGGCTACACACTGCTATATAGAATGACATGTTACAAGACGTGAGCTGTATGTGACAGATACTGAGTGATTGACTGGCATCAATTGAGTGAGTTGGTGAAAACTTACGTCAAGCCAGCTTATAACAACGTCACTCTATCCATGTACCTGCAGCGAATATTAGCATCACCAGCTGAGTGGCTACACACTGCTATGTAGAATGACATGTTACAAGACGTGAGCTGTATGTGACAGATACCAGTGATTGACTGGCATCAATTGAGTGAGTTGGTGAAAACTTACGTCAAGCCAGCTTATAACAACGTCACTCTATCCATGTACCTGCAGCGAATATTAGCATCACCAGCTGAGTGGCTACACACTGCTATGTAGAATGACATGTTACAAGTGAGCTGTATGTGACAGATACTGAGTGATTGACTGGCATCAATGGAGTGAGTTGGTGAAAACTTACGTCAAGCCAGCTTATAACAACGTCACTCTATCCATGTACCTGCAGCGAATATTAGCATCACCAGCTGAGTGGCTACACACTGCTATATAGAATGACATGTTACAAGACGTGAGCTGTATGTGACAGATACAGTGATTGACTGGCATCAATTGAGTGAGTTGGTGAAAACTTACGTCAAGCCAGCTTATAACAACGTCACTCTATCCATGTACCTGCAGCGAATATTAGCATCACCAGCTGAGTGGCTACACACTGCTATATAGAATGACATGTTACAAGACGTGAGCTGTATGTGACAGATACTGAGTGATTGACTGGCATCAATTGAGTGAGTTGGTGAAAACTTACGTCAAGCCAGCTTATAACAACGTCACTCTATCCATGTACCTGCAGCGAATATTAGCATCACCAGCTGAGTGGCTACACACTGCTATGTAGAATGACATGTTACAAGACGTGAGCATGTGACAGATACTGAGTGATTTGGCATCAATTGAGTGAGTTGGTGAAAACTTACGTCAAGCCAGCTTATAACGTCACTCTATCCATGTACCTGCAGCGAATATTAGCATCACCAGCTGAGTGGCTACACTGCTATATAGAATGACATGTTACAAGACGTGAGCTGTATGTGACAGATACTGAGTGATTGACTGGCATCAATTGGTGAGTTGGTGAAAACTTTCAAGCCAGCTTATAACAACGTCACTCTATCCATGTACCTGCAGCGAATATTAGCATCACCAGCTGAGTGGCTACACACTGCTATATAGAATGACATGTTACAAGATGAGCTGTATGTGACAGATACTGAGTGATTGACTGGCATCAATTGAGTGAGTTGGTGAAAACTTACGTCAAGCCAGCTTATAACAACGTCACTCTATCCATGTACCTGCAGCGAATATTAGCATCACCAGCTGAGTGGCTACACACTGCTATATAGAATGACATGTTACAAGACGTGAGCTGTATGTGACAGATACTGAGTGATTGACTGGCATCAATTGAGTGAGTTGGTGAAAACTTACGTCAAGCCAGCTTATAACAACGTCACTCTATCCATGTACCTGCAGCGAATATTAGCATCACCAGCTGAGTGGCTACACACTGCTATATAGAATGACATGTTACAAGACGTGAGCTGTATGTGACAGATACTGAGTGATTGACTGGCATCAATTGAGTGAGTTGGTGAAAACTTACGTCAAGCCAGCTTATAACAACGTCACTCTATCCATGTACCTGCAGCGAATATTAGCATCACCAGCTGAGTGGCTACACACTTATATAGAATGACATGTTACAAGACGTGAGCTGTATGTGACAGATACTGAGTGATTGACTGGCATCAATTGAGTGAGTTGGTGAAAACTTACGTCAAGCCAGCTTATAACAACGTCACTCTATCCATGTACCTGCAGCGAATATTAGCATCACCAGCTGAGTGGCTACACACTGCTATATAGAATGACATGTTACAAGACGTGAGCTGTATGTGACAGATACTGAGTGATTGACTGGCATCAATTGAGTGAGTTGGTGAAAACACGTCAAGCCAGCTTATAACAACGTCACTCTATCCATGTACCTGCAGCGAATATTAGCATCACCAGCTGAGTGGCTACACACTGCTATATAGAATGACATGTTACAAGACGTGAGCTGTATGTGACAGATACTGAGTGATTGACTGGCATCAATTAGGTGAGTTGGTGAAAACTTACGTCAAACCAGCTTATAACGTCACTCTATCCATGTACCTGCAGCGAATATTAGCATCACCAGCTGAGTGGCTACACACTGCTATATAGAATGACATGTTACAAGACGTAGCTGTATGTGACGAATACTGAGTGATTGACTGGCATCAATTGGTGAGTTGGTGAAAACTTACGTCGCCAACATAACAACGTCACTCTATCCATGTACCTGCAGCGAATATTAGCATCACCAGCTGAGTGGCTACACACTGCTATATAGAATGACATGTTACAAGACGTGAGCTGTATGTGACAGATACTGAGTGATTGACTGGCATCAATTGAGTGAGTTGGTGAAAACACGTCAAGCCAGCTTATAACAACGTCACTCTATCCATGTACCTGCAGCGAATATTAGCATCACCAGCTGGTGGCTACACACTGCTATGTAGAATGACATGTTACAAGACGTGAGCTGTATGTGACAGATACTGGTATTGACTGGCATCAATTGAGTGAGTTGGTGAAAACTTACGTCAAACCAGCTTATAACAACGTCACTCTATCCATGTACCTGCAGCAATATTAGCATCACCAGCTGAGTGGCTACACACTGCTATATAGAATGACATGTTACAAGACGTGAGCTGTGTGACAGATACTGAGTGATTGACTGGCATCAATTGGTGAGTTGGTGAAAACTTACGTCAAGCCAGCTTATAACGTCACTCTATCCATGTACCTGCAGCGAATGTAGCATCACCAGCTGAGTGGCTACTGCTATATAGAATGACATGTTACAAGACGTGAGCTGTATGTGACAGATACTGAGTGATTGACTGGCATCAATTGATTGAGTTGGTGAAAACTTACGTCAAGCCAGCTTATAACAACGTCACTCTATCCATGTACTGCAGCGAATGTTATCCTGGCTGAGTGGCTACACACACTGCTATATGAAATGACATGTTACAGACGTGAGCTATATGACAGATACTGAGTGATTGACTGGCATCAATTGAGGTGAGTTGGTGAAAACACGTCAACCAGCTTATAACAACGTCACTCTATCCATGTACCTGCAACGATATTGCATCTTACTCGTATAGTCTTATTTAGAGATAACAGTTGTATATCGGTATACTGTATATGGGGTAACGAAATATTGTAATTTGTATATCGCTTATTCAAAACTAGTCTCAAATCAAATATTGATTTCTCAAGTACCAAAAGCTTGTCATGGTTGGTATGGATTGTGCATAAATACCACATAGCTGAGCAGTGGTGTAAATAGCACACCAGCAACCCCCGCGGGTGCAGGGCATTTAGTTCTTGGGGCACCGTGATTCAGGGTCAACAGAAATAAAACAAACATTCTAAGCTCAAGAACAACTTACCAGCGCAATTGATGATAAGCAATTTTGATCTGTTTCACGTTAACCTTCATGTCATTGAACTGTTACATTTATGATTTAAAATACCTTGAGCTTAGGATATACATAGAGTGCAGTGCATGAATTGGAATAGAATTGTGATTAATGGACTAAGAGACATTATTGACCCTCCCCAGTAACAAGTATTATTTTTTGATTTTTTAGTCCCAATATAGCTTATTATTTATTTATGCATTCATGGAATTTAATTTCAGTTACAGTTAAAGTGTTGTTGACACACTGGATTGCGGTTTACTAAAGCATGATGCCACAACGAGACTGCGGTCGACAAGGGATGCAACACTGATCAGTGGTCAAGGTGGACAACGCTACACAACTCACAACACCTCAGTCACATGCGGTATACAGGAATCTGCAGGACAAATAATTGACCATTTATTGGTTTCCAATTGAACGACAAATAGTGTTGGCCAAGAGACAAATTGACTAAAGGAAAGGTTTCAGCACCATCAAGTATGCTCTCATTAAGCTATTTGAAAAAATTTTATAGCGTTAGATATTCAAAACAAAGTTCCTTCAATGATTTATCAAAAGCTTTGCTGTCGCTAATTTACTATCAAAACCTTTTCTTTATAAACTATTCAGTTATGGGATTAGCAGACCCCTTTACTGGTGATACTCCGGCATTCTCCAAAGCGACATTTTTTAACAACTGGATAGAGTTCTGCACTAAAATGTCTCTACATTATGTCATTATAGTTATGTTACATCAGATATTGCATCCAAGACCATGTTAGTCCGTTACCGTGTCACGTACAATTGTTCGCAACCAGGAAATAATTTTGAAAGCTGTTATAAAAGCGAACCCCTGCATCAGGTAACGGACCAGGAAGTATACAGGGCTCGCAACTGAGAACACTGAAAGCTTCATTCTTAAACATTCAATCTAATATAATCTAAAATGGTGTTTATTAAAACTTCTAATTTAAACTTGGATTAAAATTTTAAGCTCTCCCCCAATCATAAAATCCAAAGTAATGAGAAGATAAAGTTAAGATAATAATCAACATCATCCACTTGAGTATCGCTTCACGCAGCATATTTACCAAAGCCGGAACCATGCTTTTCGGACTTACGCTTCTATATTCAACAATCGGGTGCTCAATACCCGAACTCAGGGAGAACTTCGGAACTGGGAGACACAGAACAGCAGTTTATGAACGTTTACCTTCTCAGGTAGGAGTTCAACTAGTCAACAGGTAGCCAAATTTGATTAAAAGTGCCCCAGAACTTAAAGCTTTTAAAACTAGTTTGAAAAAGGTTTTGGCCGAGGAAGCATTTTACAATACAAGCAAGTTTATGGCACATGACTGGGAAAGCACTGACTGGCTACTGGATTGTATTGGTACAATTCGAATGAATAAGATAGAGTGAATGTCAAAAATGTATGTATGATTGTGATTTAAATGTTAGAATGTGTAGAAAATTTTAGCTTTTCAAATAAAATTACGTTTGTATGACATGTAAATTGTAAACATAATTAACTATTTATTTATATAATACCCTATTACAAAAACCGATCAAAATTTCCTTATATTAATGACGTTAGTTATTTTATAAGTCGCCAGAAAGTGGATAAAACACTGGAAGAAGCCGGTGCAACTTTAAACATCAAAGCACAATGTGTCGAGACTGAACTAGTTCCATGCTCCTTTGACCGACCAGTCACATGAAGAACATTACCTTTTCCTTTGTGTACCGTACCTGATTATGTAATTTCCTTTGAGCTATTAACTAAAAGCTGTTAAGTCAGAGTAGGTTCTGTAATAAGAAATAAATTGTACTTACAGTGCTAATTTCATAAATTTATGAAACAATTCTTTACATGAAGCAAAATTTAATAGTTGTGACAAATTATAAAACAAGATTAAAATTACATTCAAGTGAACACAATTTTATGTACTTTGAAAACCCCCCTGTGTTCATGGGGAGAAAACTGTTTAATACACTTCCAAAACAAATTCAAGATTTGGCATTTGAAGACAAAAATAAAAAACTATATTGCATATTACTTTGTTGCTTTTTAGTTAAATTAAATATTAACTTCCATTTAGCCTGAACAAAGCCATACGTTAATTTTGTCCAGGAGTGTACATAGTGGTTTTTACCATTACGCTATGGGCAACATTTAATCTCTGCTCAGTGCTCTGAACGTCAAAGGGAAGAGATTTTGACTAAATAATTAAATTAAAATAAATTTGAAACTGTAAGTTCTAAAACAAGTGAAGTTGTTTTGATTAATTAAGGCGGTAACCATCTATTATACAGGGTGAACTGTGTATTCATTTATAGTATCACTACAATTTGATAGGAAAATCAAAACTGTGAAGTGCCATTATTTTAGAACAGATGATCCGATCTAGCTGATTATCAAACTTAACCTCGCGATTTGCATAACAGTACCATTTTTCTTTTTTCTATGTCCAGGTCAAATACAGGGTTATTACAAATAATGTTACTGATTTTGATTATAAATTTTACTGGGTAAAATTGCTTTTAGACCATTTTAATTGGTACCATTGGAAATAAAAACTCATAAAGTTTTATTTATACTGGTTTGGTACGTATTTGCTGTTTGTTAAGCCTGTTGTAGGTGTGGTAATAATAAAGCTTGTTAAGTGCTGGATTATCACATTAACCAATATTTTATTAGTGTCCAACCACTTTTTTTAGTGCCAGGTTTAATGAAAATCCTCTTATTAACCATTGGTTCAAAAGTGAATTTTTTAAAACAAATGGCGCATTAGTAAAGGATGTTACTAATGGCTGCCTGGGACTGGATTCGGACCATCATTGGGACCTCGGCGATCCAGTCCCAGGCAGCCATTATATCTTTACTAATGGGGCCATTGTTACAAATTCAAGTACTACTAGTGAATAGAGTGGTTACTAAGAGATTTTCATTAAACCTGGCACTAAAAGTGGTTGGACACTAATAAAATATTGGTTAATGTGATAATCAACACTTTCTTTCTAACCTATTCTTCATATTCAAGCATTACACAGCAACAGTTGACTTAACAAATAGCAAATACGTACCCAAACCAGTATAAATAAAACTTTATGAGTTCTTTCAATAATTTTCACCAATAAATACTAATCAATCAATAACATCATTTAATAATAACCCTGTATTGTCATGGTTGCCATTTAACTCCAATATTGCCAAACCAATATTGCCATTGAACTCCAAATTTATTTTGTATTAAGGTACTAAAATTTAACTGTCTCTTAAATTTGAAGTTCTACGTCAATCCTTGTATGTCATTCGGACATGGGGAAATTTGACCTGGACATAGAAAAAGGAAAACCGTACAGTTATCCTTTCTCTCCCACGAGGAAATCTTTATGGCCAGTGATAAAATAGCCACCTGGTATGAAGTTAATCCTATTTTCCTGTCTCAATCTTAACTTCTGATATCTGTCACAGCCATATATCTTCGTGAACTGTAAATACAGCCGTAACAATTTAAAGCTTTAGAACATGCTTGAGTATCAATGTTATACTTGAAAGTCCTTTACTAATGAATTAAGGTTTTATACGCAACCTAGCTGGAAACTGCGGACTCGGGTGCTTCTCCCAGTACAGACTTAGTGCCTCTCTGGCTGGCTTCACTTCTCGGATCCTCACTCTGTCTCGGTTTCTTTTCTTTCCGCTGTAGTTGCAATGTACATGTACAATTCAGGACTCTTGAAATGAAACACGTAAACAGAATAATAAACATTTAACTTTATTTGGTCATGTATCGTCCTGAAGAGATCTATTTTAGGTGAAACCATCCACAATCTCACACGACTGAGAAAGCAAAACCAGTTAACCGAGTTGCTGTGAAGATATCATTGTAGCAACAGAGCACAATAAGTGTTCAAGTGTTTACGATAGGTAGATACAAAATATATATTAGCCTACGGTTGGTTAAAATATACAACGACTAAAGCTGGTAGCATAATATAGGTTAAAATTTGTATAACAACAATTAGATCATTACAAATAGACATAAATTTGCCATTTCATACAGACACGCACAGTAAGTATAATGGCTTCACATATTAACTTTGGTATAACTTATCCTAAATGAAACTTGCACCGAATCGAGCACTCCTCAAGATTACACTAATGGTTTGATATAAGTATATTAATAATCTTCATAAATAAATATATTCTTACTTAAAAAAATACGAGATGCACTTTAAACTATCTTTACAAAATATATGTCTCCCTTTGGTTACTACTCAAACTATTTTCTGCCTCTATCTAGGCTACTTTAGTGTAAGTTTTGGATTCAAATGATCCTGATATCCTTCAACATCTTTGGAATTAGAGCCCTTTGTAATAAAACTACATGTGGATAAAACCGTTTAGAAAATATAGTGATTTTATAGGCCCTTACAACAGTTTGCGTTTATAAATTTCTGCTACTTAAGGCATTTCAATTTTCTAAATTGTTCCTTCACTAGCTAATATATTCGTTCATTTCTTGCATATTCCAACCCTTGTTAGGACGGTGAATGTACAAAGTGACTATAATTTTCTACGAAATCACAGCCAATGGGGTGAAATGCTGCCTGTGAATACATTAGTGCTGATAGATATTGATTGTCCCAAGAAACAAAAACCTCTATACCTGCGCCTACAAAAGTACCTTGAGAAATGTGATGTTTCTAAACAATAATTAACCCCAAATATTTTTGCTTGCCCCGCCCTTCAGAAATTCTTAGTAGTTGATAAAGACTAACTTTTGTTGAAAAGGTTTCAAAATGTATTTTTTGTTGTAAGTAAGAAAGAGTAACGACAATTTGCCAAGGAGCACCTCGTTAAAATATTAAGCTTATTTACATCAAACATTTTTTACGTATGCATTTTTGGTACTGATAAACACTCTGCCACATTTCGTACACTTCTAGCTAACCTAGAAATAACTTAGTAATGTATTGAAAACAAGCAACCGTAATAACATTAAAATGCAAGTGGAAACTGTAATGAAACGTAATGTTAAGTCAAGTCTCACGCAACTACCTATTTATTTCAAACAACAATAGAGGAAAGCACTCCAGGAATTTCATGGGTTAGAAGAAAATGCTGTTTGGTAGTGTTAAGAAAAATTAAATACAAGCAGGATCAAAATCCTCTTGGAATACCCTTTCCAGGCCAAATGTTGAAAATTGGCAAGTAAGCGAACAACAATTAAACATGTACTAATTGAGCGTAGCCAAACACACTTTAAATCTTCGACGGTACAAAGTCTTTACAATTACACATTGAAACTTAAACTATGAAAGTAAACAATAAAAATTCATCTCTCAACAAAAATATATTTTAAATACAATTCTTAAAATTATCAGTAATATGACTTAAAAACAATATACAACATAAAACTAACCTTATCCTAAGAGAAATATTTTACAGAGGATATTTAAAATGCAGTTTATAAGTGTGAAATCACAAGGGTAATACTATTACTGATATCTGATATTTGAATGGTCCTCAGGTCAGCTTTGTCCGATCAGGGAATATTTAACACACAAAGATACACCACGATTACAGTACAATAGTTAAGTAAGCAAGTACATGTATGTAACATCTTGAAAATTAAAACAAATTTGAATAAAATATATTACACATTAAAATTTGTTTACACAACTTCTAATTTAATTTAAAACTTCAAATGTAGCAATTAGTATTCCAAAAATATACTCCTTAAAACTCTAAAAAATATAAAGAAGGCAGTGAACTGCATACTTAAAATTGAACAAAAGTGCTGTTTTCAAATTAGACGTTACAGAATAATTTCCTGTCAGGTTCCATGCTTGAAGTGGACGTAAGGCTTCAGTAGACAGTGGATTCAATGATGATGTCACAATCTCCTCAACTGGACGCTTTCTTCTCTTCTTCCTTCTCCTTGCCATCTGCAAATCAAACCTTCTTTTAGGTGTGTGTATGTTAATTAATTCTAAACAAACTTCCCGATGAGGAAACTCATGAGTCTTAACAGCCTTATCTTACCTTCCTTACTTTTACTAGTAAAAATGTAAAATTGTTCGATTCATAATCATTTAAAAGGGACAATCAAATACAGGTTGATAGGTTGATGTTTAATGTATGAATTATTTTATAATCATTAATAAAAATTAATAGTAGAGGGAATTGAAGGTTTCAAAGAAACACTAAAAGGCCGCTTACACTAGCGGTTCCGGTTTGTAATATGAAGCAGTCGCTCCCAAGCTTCCTTTTTCATTATTCAGTTTCAATAGTCTGCACTTTCCAGTAACAATTGGAACCCCCCGGTACTCCTCCAACAACTTAGTTAGAAAATCTGGGCTCATGACTACTTTTGCGTCAGCCATGGTCCAAAAAACAAAAACACAACAAAATAATCTACTAAAAACCAACCACACTGGCGTCTGGGTAGCTACTGGTAAGTACGCGCGGGGTTGTTACCATAAAATGGAGGTAAGGTTAGGGGATAGTTTTAGAGCTGGCCCAAGACCGTGAAGCGCCACAAATTTTGGAAATTGACACATGAGTCAAGCCAAGCCGATCCTCGCAGAAGACAGTGACAATCGTGGCTCGGACTGGCCATTTTTGGATCGGCTCAGCCAGGATCCCCCACACACTTGAGGTTTTCGACTATTTTGATACAAAACGCGTCGGGACCTTTAGTGTACCCCTCAAGTATATTTATTTACCTCTCAAAAGTCTTGACTATGTTCCTCATCAATTCCTCATCCAAAAAGTTGTATATTACAAGATCCGAGAAGTACCCCTCATGTGGGTTGAATTGTATCTAAGTAATCGAAAACAATTCATAGGAATTTCAGATGTTAGATCAGGAGAGGAATGTTAGAGATCAGATCCCATAAGGATCCATACTCAGTCCAGTGTTCTTTTTGATCTGTTATCAAGTGTGACTTGTCCAGTACACAGATTACACGACTCTCTGTTGCAACACAAAGTCAATCAAAGAACTTGAAATTGTCATTTCCTTTAACTCGTCAACAGAACAATTCAACACTTCAACCAGCTCAAACTCAAAAAAGCAAACTTCATTCAACTTTGCAAGCAGGAAAAAGATTCAGTCAGTCCCACAGTGATCTAGAGAGACTGAGAAGAGATTTACTGAATTAAATTCCTTGGAATACACTTTGCTTTGACCAAGTGTTACTTGGAACACTCAAGTAGACCAAATATGTTTACAATTAACCTCAAGAATTTATGTTTTGAGGAAACTGTCCGAGTAATGTCTGACTCAGGTACTGATGACGGTGTATTACGGAGTAATGTACCCACACATCTCATACGGATTGACGTTGTGGTGGTTGCACAAATGCAAACCTTTCCAGAATTTTCATTCTTCAAAAACAAGCATCTGATCGAATCACTGCAAAGTTACAAAAATTAGAGTTGTGTAAGGCGAGCATTCAAAGACCAGAAAGAATTTCTCCTCTTTGGAAATCCTTTGCTTCCCGAATGCCTCACCACCAATGCATTCAAACTCTACTTGTTTCTCTAATTTTGAATTGCTGTTGAGGTTTTTAAAACTTAGTATTTGCTAGTGGTGCTTTATGAAATCTTCAACTGCCATCTAGGCTCTTGTAATCTGGTGTTTACCCCTAATGCTTTATAAACTCTTAAACTGCTGCCAAGGCTTTGAGACATGATATTATTGCCACTTATAAGAGTGCTTTTAGAACTCTTGCGTTGCTACAGAGGCCTTTGAACCTTCATAATTACAAGGAATGTAGGAGACCCAAAAATCAGGAAATTCTCAACAAAAAATAAAATTCTGAAAATCGGATGGGATAAAACCCTAAAAACCATATTTTTTGGCAGGAGGGATTTTTGGGCTTTTTTGGATGGAAGGGATTTGTCAGAAAAATTTTGAAGCGGTAATGATTGTTTGTAATTTTTTAGCAAAAATAGGAGTTTAAAAGGAATTTTTGCCAGATCTCATAACTTGAGAGAATTTCTAAACAATCTCATTTTTTTCATAATTTTACTCTGATCAATGATCAGTTTTCTAGGTGAATATATATGAAAATTCCCCCAATTAGTAAACAAATCAAAATGAACATTTTTAAATTATGTTTAAATGTTTAAAATCTTTTAAGGAGTTATCAATTATTATTATAACCTATTTTGACATTTTAATGTTTACAATTCCTTGTAATAATTTCAAATTTTAATTATATGGTAATATCATTAATATTGAATCAAATCTCAATCATGCTGTACCATACACCTTTCTTTTCAAACCAACAAATGGAACACAAGATTA
Source organism: Matsumurasca onukii (assembly GCA_018831715.1). Lineage (NCBI taxonomy): Eukaryota > Metazoa > Arthropoda > Insecta > Hemiptera > Cicadellidae > Matsumurasca > Matsumurasca onukii. Next base: position 76,085,792 of record CM032058.1, on the reverse strand, counting down.
GGTTTTGCAGGGTAAATGCGTTTTTCTTACTGTGATGAACTTTTTTCAATTGTTTGACCATTTCTTTATAATTTGTAATGACTAAAATAAGCTATCAATCCAGCCCGAAAATTTCCCGATTTCAAGCAAGAAAAAATGTTTCTTGCCCGAGTCTCGCCCGAAGAGAAAAATCCAATCCCGACCACCCTAATAATTACCATTGTTGCTTTTGGAATTCTTTTGTAAACACCAATGTTTTCTGGAACCCAAGAGCCGATCATTCCGGAAAACTTGGTGGCAAATCAAAAATGGCTTAGTGGCAACTACAGCACCTAGAGCACTGTGCCCCAACTCTGAGGTCTCAAAAGTATCAGTGGAAAATCTTGGAGTTAAAAAGTCGCGACCGCAACTCTGGGGCCTACCTCGCTTAAACAGAAGCTGCTTGTGCTAAGCTTCAATAACTAAGTACAGTGCGTTAGGTTTAGCATGGCCGGTGGCCTTGAGATTTCCTGCTGGCCGCTTATGGCCCTATAGCCCATCTCACCGGTCATGCTAAACCTGACGAACTGTATGTCTCTACTGAAAGGGCATATTAGGGGTCCATAGTAACTTGAGCATAGTGTAAACTGAAATAGTTTGGTCAAAATCAACTCTCTTTATCAACAAATAAAATTTGAGTGCGGTAAAGGGGAGAAGTTTGTACAATTTTTTGTTTGTTGGAATAAACTCATTATTTCATTATTCGTCCCATTTCTAAATCATTCTAAAATTCGTCATTTTCTAAATTCGTCCCAGAACCAAACTGTATTAGCAGCTGTGCCATTTTGTAAGCTTTAAAACTATATGTCACCTCATTTTTCTTTCTTCAGTACGATCTCACTAATTTGGCCATCTATCGGGATCGGAGGCGGATTAGCAAACATGCCGGATTAGTGAAGGTTCACTAAAAATAGACTCAATTTTCCAGAAATAACCTTTTTTATGTTGGAAACAATTCATTACTCTTAAATAATGATTCAATTTCATTCCTTTTCTTCCTTATGTCCATAAATTTTTGGATATATTGATGTTGATTTCCTTGGATAGAGTAGCTATAGCTTATCATTACTTTCCAAACTTGAAACTACATACTTTTTCTCTACTGTCAAAGTAACATGTTTACGTTTTTATGATATCTCACTGCCCGTATTGAACTGGAGCACAGATTAGAAACAAACATCACACTTTTCTTTGGCTGTCTGCAGTGAACTGAAGTTGTCGATACAGACATAATTATGTCACGCGCTTTACAGACAAGTAGAAACTTGAAAACAGTGGCTAGGCGGCTACGTCACAGGCGCCGGATTACTAGACGTGTCGGAGTGGCTAACGGCGGATTACAGAGACCGTACTGTACTTAAGTTACTCTAGGAGGTCTGAATGTGCAAAAACTTGATGTGATTAAAAATAAAATTGTAACGTTTTCAAAAATATAATGTAATAAAATATAAACCAATTTTATATAGTTTTAGTTTTGAAAGAGGCTTTTGTCTGGTTGTGGCTACGTAGCCCTAAACATAAAGTTTACATAACTTTTCCTTACTAATTTTATATTTTTATCCTCAAAACATTCAATTTTGATGGTTTTCAACAAGTTTAAAAGTACAATAAAAAGAGAATAGCCAATTATTTAAATGAAAGTTTTATATTAAGAGGCAGCCAGACAGTGGGCCCCATTCTCGGCAACACATATAAAATGGACTAAAAACTACAAACAATGTTTTAAACTGGGCAATGTATTTAAATATAAAATATTTGTCTATAAAAACTCTAAAACGTGTACTTTTGCCAATTAAAATTTTTTTTTGAATTTAAAACTTGATATTCCTATTAAAACATAAAGCTTGAAATTTCATAATTACCGTACTATTATATTTGGTAAGAAAGTTTTGAGTTTTTACTTTTATATGCTGCAGGATTAATGTCTCCATGCTTCCAGAGAAAAACTTGTCCCATTTTATTACATAAGCCCACTCAAAAAATTGTTTGCGAAACTTCCCCATGTTAAAATCACTATCCCGTCAAAACACCATTCAAGCTGTAACCAGACGCCTCTTAATGTTATGACATCTATAGTTAAATGTATACCTGCTGATGGAGGAGGAGATTCATTAGATTCATCCTCAGATTTTTTCTTATCTTCTTTATCAATGGACTTGGCTTTGCCCTTGGCGGGAGTAGCTGGCTTGGGTTTGGGTTCGAGGCTAGGGTCCAGCACAATCTTGCCCACATTCTTGCGGTCGTGCATCTTCTGCATTGCTTCTGGTACCTGTGGACATTTTACATATTAATGTTTATCAATATTTAGGTTCACAAAGTTTCACAAGTTGTTGGACCTAGATCTTTTTGAACAGATTTTCTACTTCTGCCAGTAACGGTTTTAGGATGTAAAGCACTGGTAGAACTCAACAACACACCAAATGGCTTAAGCGTTATGGAGTTTTTAAAGGTTTGAAAAACAAGATGAGAAATGGTACTGTAAGTTTTACTCAGGCTCTTACATATAGTTCCAGATTGTCAGTGCTCGTAACATAGCAAGTTTTTGTAGTTTTTGTTTAGAGAGTGTTTCTATGTATTTAACAGAAGAAATGTTTGCCAAAAAATTTTAATATGTTTTTTCCTTTATAATCTTATAGAAATTCAGTATGTTGAAGCTGTTTTGATTGGCAAGCATATTTTCATCAAACGGTATATTTGTTATAACATACCATGTGCAATGTAATTAAACTCAAATTTCAATTTTTAAGTTTTATTGCTATAGTAGTTTAGGTATTCTAGTGTTTGTCACCTTCTTTAGTCTGATTTCTTAAGTGAATATATAATCAGTGAATTGATTTAAAAACGCTTAAAATTTAAAACCAATTTCAAGATGATTAAATTCTTAAATGCTCCGATTGACTATTCATTCCAAACGTAGAGATATCTACCTACGTTAGGCCCTCTCGAGATCTTGAGCTGTAATCCAATTGATAACTGAAACACTTGTTCCGACTGAGGCGGCCCAATAGCGCTCTTTTAAGAGTTCTCTTATATTCTCCAATGACGAGGTACAAGAGGAGTGAACCACAGTGCTACCGCCAATAAAAAACAGTATCGGCAATAATTTTTGAATATCAAAGGAAACCAAGTGGTGCCAAGAACTCACATTTGGAGCTGATCCAGTCTAACTGTTTTTTAGAATCTTACTAAGTTACATAGGTTTAACCTATGTAAAGAAGGCTAGAAAATTAAACCTCATATATATTTGAACACTAATACTTTTTTTACTTATTTTCCCCATTATTGCTATTTTCAGTAGAACTCGAATTGAGGTAAAATTGGCTGAATTCAGGGCTTATCTACGGTGTTTACACTCGAATGGACACCCTGCTACATCTTGAACTGTTTGGCATTTTGCCTATTTGTGTGTTTGTTTACTACAGTTTCGGCTGCAATTATGAACCCCTGATTCCCATGAAATTTGGCATTCAGGTATCCTGAGCCTGCACAGGAAGGAGAGAGTATAGGTTTTTTTTTTAAATTCGGTTGCCGCTTCAAAATGGCGGCTTTTATTCAAAATGCTGGATTTGGTTTGTGGCAGATATACGAAATAACATAATATTAATACAGATTATTCTTTACAAGTGAAACTTTGCCTCAATCAAATTAATAGTTTCACCATGACAAGCTGGTTTGATGCAGTTTACAATACCAAAAGTTCCTATAGTACTTCCATCTTCAATAGCCCAAGTAGAGTCGACCACTGGTTTCACCTTGCCTTGTTTCCACATATCCACCACAGTCTGGAAGATCTTGCCCACGTAAGTGGAACAGTTCTGTTGATGCATCAGGTGACGCAGGTTGAATCCCAGCAGAGACTTGTTCTCATCAAACAACTTGATTGGAGACACCTTGTCCACTTGCCACCACTGTCCAGACAAACAACAACATGAAATATTAGATAAAGGTGCGCTTTGGGGCCCAAACCCCTTTTTAGACGGATGATTGGTTGCTAAAGAGATTAGCGGAATAAAAGACGGTCGGTTTTTTAGATTTTAGACGAATTCTTTAGTAGTTTATGGGAGGGACGTAAGTAGATTGGTTTAGGTTAGTTTTCACACAGTAGCTGATTTTCTTTGGATTCAGGGTTTGCATCCTATGTATCAATTGAATGGTTAGAATCAAATAGATGTTAGTTACATTTAGATTTCTCTTGAGGAAGTTGACATTAAGGAATATGTTTTGAGGAGCGCTTTTGAAATGATCTGCGCGTCTGGCCAATGTAACAGATGTTTTTAATAACTACATTTGTTAGTCTAAATAGAAAACTGAAGAAATGTCTGAAGGAAGTGTCATGTTAGAGGTACTCAAAAACCGTATATGATGAAAAGTTTTATTCTACATGTGATCATACTCACAGAGCGGGCAGCGCTGAATATGCTCTTAGTTTCTCCAGTCACAACATTGGCAGATCCTAAACAATTCAAGCATAAATCATATTACTGCAAAATACACACACGATACATAAAACTTTCAAACCTGTGATCCTTAAATCAGCAGATTTCTTTTAATTAAAGGATAATAAGAAAACCTCAGGATGTTTAGTCACTTTTGTAATAACTGAAAGATGTCAATGACAAACTATGACCGCTATATTGAAATTTTAACATGTTTTTAACAAGCATAGTTAGTACATAGAATCTTTCCAAAACATTAAATACCTTGTGCTTATGCCCAAATTTTTCTAAAACAGAGACATAAGAAGGTTTACCCAATACTAATACAAAGATGTCATGATTCAAATTTTCACACCACTTAAAGTGTCTTTCTCTCAGGATCAATGAAGATAGTATCCAAACTTATTACTTGTCTGTACAAGTTAGCTCATGTTTGTTATTTATAATTAATTAAATCTTTTATTGCATAAACAATATACATTGTATCGCAATCGTCAGTGTTTAAGGTTATCTAAAATTTTCCATTCATTCACATCGAAGTATCTTTCAGACATACAGAGGTATTCATTCATTCATTTCATGCATTCGAATTACTTAGCTAACAATAATGTTGAGATTAATACTGCTTACTACATGTTTCTTTACTATTATTATAACTATTATAATCCACAGTTGGGCCAAATATGACCACGTGGCTGGACGGTGTTTAAATTAGGACGAGTAATTAGTTCGCTGCAAACCTGACACCATTTTGATTCCAGTGTTTGTTAGCAAAATGCGCTACTAGCCGTGGCTACTCACTTGCCTCACACAGCTGAGAGGACTGCGCTACTAGCCATGGCTACTCACTTGCCTCACACAGCTGAGAGGACTGCGCTACTAGCTGTGGCTACTCACTTGCCTCACACAGCTGAGAGGACTGCGCTACTAGCTGTGGCTACTCACTTGCCTCACACAGCTGAGAGGACTGCGCTACTAGCCGTGGCTACTCACTTGCCTCACACAGCTGAGAGGACTGCGCTACTAGCCGTGGCTACTCACTTGCCTCACACAGCTGAGAGGACTGCACTACTAGTTTGTGGCTACTCACACAGCTGAGAGGTCTGCAAGGTGCAAAGTCCATAGGCTTAGAGCGTTATTGAACCCTGCTTCAAGCTCGAGACGAACAACAAGACTCTGGCTATACATGATGCTAAGTGTGAAGCTAAGTGATATTATTATTACCACCGAGACAATATATTATAATGTATTAGTTGTATTATGAACTCTGCTGTACTTACCATAGAGTACATATTTGCCCATGGGTTTTAACAGTGAATAGCCTCTGTTGCATTCCTCCCCACAGAGACAATCCAAGAAAATATCCACTCCCTCTGGTGCCACTCTAAAAAGGAAATACATTTTTAAAATAAAAATCAACTGACTTTAAAACAAAATAATTGCAAAAGTTGTTTGCAGAAGATGAAATACTGAAATGCTGTTTTAACAATGCTGTGGTAGTAATGATGCAGTAAACTAATTGACTGTGAAGATTAAAATTTTTGAAAAAGTACTCTGTAGCAAACTGCATTTTAGTTTATCAAAACCAACAAGTTTTGGCCATTAACGGCTTAACGCCATTGTCTTTGGTTGAGAGCATTTTAAAATATAAACTAACTAGTAAACAAGCGAAGTCAATATTATTCCATATTAATGATTGTAAAGAACTTACTTGTATGTCAGAATATATTTATTGTGTCGCAATTGTTGCAGCTGATTTGGTTAATTCCTGAACTATTGATCTGATCAATTTCATTTTTGGTATTTTGATATTTTAAATTAGTTTCTTTATGATTCTCCAATATTGAGCACCTTCTTTCTGCCTTAATTGAAGGCACTTGCACAACATTGATAAACCATCAATCACCTTAAATTTTCTCAGTCCTGAAAGATTCTCTAGTTTTGAACCTATCGTTTCCATATCATTGTATAGATTAGTATCAAGTTCATAACAGACTTTACTTTATGTTCTTTTACAGGGGTTAAAAATTCAAGAAGATGTAAGCAGGTTCAAACTAAGATAATTTTGTTATACCTTGAAACTAATAAACTGTTATAAAGCTCTTATGCAATGCAGGAAATGTTCTGATTAAATTTTAAAGAAACATGTAAAATGATTAAAGTTATGTGAGTTACAAACTGCTCAAGTATGAAGATTGTTGAGAATTTTAGCTGTAATCAAATAGAATAATCAATAGATTGTAACATTAATGGTTCTAAAACTGGACTGATTGACAACTAAAGCAAATAGTTAACACAACTTTTCCTAAAGATAATTTTAAGTAAAGTCTAAAATGAAAAGCGTAAGCTTACTTCCTGACTTCACTGGCGTAGTCGGTGCCTCGCTCCAGCACATGGTCGACACTGTCCTTGATGGCTTCATGTTTCGCCTTGGACGCAACTCCAAACACTGTTACGTTGTCAACCGGTCTTACACAACTGAGCCACAGCTTGACCCTGCCATCAAATCAAATGCATTCATCAATGTCTACACTGTTTTATGTCCCTAGTTCTTAATAAAATTCAATTTTTCAAGTAGATATTTATTGTATAAAATAAGACATGCTTTTCGATAAAATTCATCTGAATTTAAAGGGACCCAAAGTATTGGATACAAGTATTTTGATGATCCGCATTTCAAAACTAAAATACACACAGTAATCCGGCACTGATGGCTCCGGCAAGTCAGATGCTTTTATTTTCACACAGGAAATTAACAACACTCGTAATTTCACAACTTTGAAATGTTAATCTGGTTGAACTTCCCAACTTGAAATAGATAGACTGGGTGGTTGTTAAATGGGTTAAACAAAAGTATAGTTCAGTTGTCAAGCCGTGTGAAGAGTGCAGAGCAAATCGTTTGATGAAGAATGGATGACCTACAAAACTATTTGATACACCAAAGTTTCTGTATGACAAACTACATTTGGACAGAAATCATGTTTTCAACTGCTAACTTTCATTGCGGTAATTCCCCACCAAACATTTCTGACACTATTGTGCAAGTACTGCACAACTATCATATAATGAGCCTGAAAATGTATAACTTTGTGTCCAAGTTTTCAAACTCCATAACCCCAATGCCCTAGGTAGTAGTACTTACTAAAATCAACAAGGATAGTATTTCCTAGCTGAAAATTTTAGTTTTCAAGTTTGGAGAAATTTTGTTTTCCAACTCCCAAAATTTAGTCTAGTGGCGACCCTAAGTACACTGTGTTACATAAGTCGTTTAAATTTTAGTGGGAATGATAACTTTCTCAAACTATATAAAACAACATAAAACTAATGCAATATAAAAATAATTTGTGAGTTAAAAAGAGAAATTACAAATTATAACTTCTTAAACCCAGATTTTCAAAGTAAACAATCGGTTTGATAACCAGATACGAGTAGGAAGCTAGATTTCAAGCTCTGATGTAATGACAGTGGCGGCGTGAAATCCAATCCGATATGCTTTCTCTGGCCGAGACGTAAAAAAGACAAATCGGATCACAGTAACAATGTTGTTTCAATTGTATTGTACACTAGGAACAGTCAGTTGTTTGTTCAGTATTCATCTTCTAGGAAATAAATTATTTTTTACAATTAATGTTTCTTTTTTTTTGCTAAACAATTTACCTGTAAAAATATTAGTTCACACTCTGCATGATCTTTACAGCAAGACTGAGAAAAGTGTGATTTTGTAGAAAAAATTGTATACTATTGAATGATATTACTTAGTATTTTGTTAGTGTTAAATATATTAATGGTAATACATTCTTTACTCTAGATAACGCAAAACATAATTTTTCTTAAAAATGTTTGAAGGTTTTTCCTAGGTCAATAAAAAGATTTGTGTTACAAAGTATACAAAAGGTGTACATGGCTTGGTCCATATTTGTGTTAAAAATGTAAAAATTCCACTTTTGGTCTTTAAAAAATCATAGAAGAAATATTTATAAGCTTACACGTCTTGGAATGGCTCTTAAAACATAGCAGTGCATTACTGTTGGGCTTTAGCAGTATCATTTTACGCTAGCACAGAATATGAATCTGGCTACATTATATTACTTTTGATGGCAAACAAATGTTGACAAAATTGTTAAATTACAATAATTATCAATTGTTAAAAAATCGACAGCAGCCACTGACCACTCCGCCGCCTGCAGAGTGCACGATGACGCTCTTGCCGGGTGTGAGGCCGGCCAGGTCGAACAGCAAGATGTGTGCGACGATGTAGTTCATTGTGAGTGCGGCAGCATCGAGGAAACTCATCTCCTTGGGCAGTGGGAACACAAACTGCTGCGGCACAGTGACCAGCTCTGCCCAGGCGCGGTACTCCGGCAGTGCAACCACCCTGTCTCCAACCTGCCAACACACAGAGTCCGGGGATGATCAATTGAATCCAGATATTATGGCTCACAAGAAATAAACAAAGTATTATATTAAGGTTACAAAGTGAAGTGAAGTGCTATCATTTTATTTATTATGTTCTTTTGTCACCCATTTTAGTCCATTTTGTTACCCATAACCACCCGAATATTAAATCAGAAACCAAGATGTACAAAAAAATCAGTACCACTCAAGTAGTGGATTGGAAGAAACTATCCCTTTGCTGTTTTTCTTTCTTCTTTGGGTACTTATTTTATTTTTGTACTTTCACTTTCTTAAGTTATATTGTACTTGTTACTTAATTCTGTTATCTCTTTTACTCATGTTATTGTTATTTTTTACTAACTTTTCAACTTTCATTAAGAATTTATTTATATTATGTAAACATGTTTGTAACTGGCATTGCGTTAATTAAATATAAATAAATAAGTATTAATTAACAAAATCAACCTACAAAGGAGCTCTATATTTTAACCATCTCCCTGAACACCTCAAGACAGTACAACAAAACACTTCAAACGTCATCTGACAGCATGGCTTCAAGAACGACCTTTCTACACAGAAAGAAATTCTTGGACAACGAACATGGAAGAACATACAACATATTAATCTGTTTTGTACTCTTATTATTTTGACACATTACTGTTTTCCACGAATATGTTAATAAAGAAATTATCTATTGTCTATTAAAGGCAACCAAGTTAAGAGTATAATCCAAATAAATTCAAATGCTAGTTTTTCTGGGCAGAGATGACAAATATTTTATTTTCCAATCAGTTGAAGCTTCCTTTTCGTAGCTTTAGCTCTTTTAGCTTATCTAAAATGCTAAATTTAGGTCAAATTATAACTAGTTTTCCTATTAAAACTGAAGAAATTTTGAGACAACTATCGAGTTATTTCTATGCGTATTCCTATCTTGTTTGAATTGTATTAAATATATTTTGTCCAATGTTTAAAATTGTTTCCTTACACATTACTTGCTATACTTAATTTAGTAATTTAAAAAACCATGTCTATACCAAATAAGTTGTGTGACAAGCTAGGTCTAAGAAGATTTCTAATTTAAGGGAAATCGTCAATTTATTTTTTTTAAGTAAAAAACATTTAAATATTTGTTGTCATTTGGGCTTGGTGGGTTTTATTGTGTAATAAGCTTTCATATACAGTAGGTTTATCAGCAGGACCTTCTTATTTTACAAAAATATTCTACGCACTCCGCACTGACAGAATATAAAGTTGTGTTTGTTAGAAAATAGAAGCAGTGCAACATTTCCAAACATAATTGGACGTTTCTTTGACACAACCCTTCATTTAAGACAGATAATCAGGCATTCAGAGCTCTCCAGACAAGCTTCCACTCAACTGTCAGATTCAGTGACCTACTTTACACAAGAGACTTTAAGCAATGTCACTCAACACAAGGACATTTAGGCATTTAGCACAATTAGAAAACGTTTGGAATATTCATGGAATCAAGATAATAGTGAAAGTATCTTTCAAACGATGTTTTAAATAGATTAACGTGCCAAAATGAGAAAAATGTTTCAGTAGAAGCATAGAGCCATTAATGCTGCAGCATATAAAAGAAATAATGTAAAATTTCCTTGCTGAACACAATTATTGCTATTATGATTATTCGAGTTCTCTGTTCTCATGGGAAAACAAAGCTATAAAAAACTTAATTAATAATTTATTTTTTGACGAAAGTACATGTTTTAGAGTTTATATTATATGGCTCAATTGCTTTAAGCTTCTGTCATATGCAGCAGTGAGGCTGCTGTAAACTTCAATTTAAACAGATTTTTTATTTAAGTACGCTAACTGGTTAAAAACATCGTTTGCAATTTTTACTCCATGTTGTAAGCGATGCCCAGAGGATGCTCTATACGGGGCCTCTTAAGAATCTAAAAAATCATCATCCTATTTCCCTTTTATTATTTTCTTTTTCTTATTCCTTACTAGTCCCTTAGTCCCTTTATTAGTTCTTTCAATTTATAAGTCAAAACATACTCCATTACCACAAAACTGTTCCTTTTAAGTTTTTATGATGAAAACCGTAAAGTTATAATGAGGTTAAATATGAATTATCCACATTTTAATTGGTAGTCCTCCTGGAGAATTTCAGAAATTTGTTAAAAGTAATTGGTGCCTGGTTTAAAGAGTTTGAATTGCACACAAAATTCATTTTTGATCAATTCCACCATTTAGGGGCCAGAAGGGTACTGGCCAGAAGGGGCTCTACTGGAAATAGTGTTCAGCCAGGTTTGCTTTATCCATTTTCTTTTGTCTGCACGTATCTGACTAATAGGCCAAAATGGCTTAGGAGAGGCAATTCCAAACATGCAATTACTTGATAGTCAGCACTTCAAGTTGTAGTTGATAATGTACCTCAAGGTTACCCAGGACTGGTGACCAATAAGAGAGGAATGTTAAAGCCTGAATCAGCTGTTTAATATTGCTGGCGAGCCAGTTGTTTATCAGTTAGCTAGTTAACTATCTTGGCACTACTGTGGAATTTGATTACAGTAGTATATTTCTGTAAATAATTGAGTTCCTAGAAAAAACTTGTTATTCAACCTTATGCTTAAACTGGAACTGTAGGTTTAACAGTGACTTGCAACTGTAGACTATGTAACTCAGAACTCGACTACAGACACATTCCAAGCAATTCAAAGTTATCTTAGATGTTCGGAATTTTGAATAGTATTTGGACAGCATGTAAAACCTAATTAATAATTTATTTTTTTGACGAAAGTACATGTTTTAGAGTTTATATTATATGGCTCAATTGCTTTAAGCTTCTGTCATATGCAGCAGTGAGGCTGCTGTAAACTTCAATTTAAACAGATTTTTTATTTAAGTGCGCTAACTGGTTAAAACATCGTTTGCAATTTTACTCCATGTTGTGCGATGCCCAGAGGATGCTCTATCGGGGCCTCTTAAGAATCTAAAAATCATCATCCTATTTCCTTTTATTATTTTCTTTTTCTTATTCCTTACTAGTCCCTTAGTCCCTTTATTAGTTCTTTCAATTTATAAGTCAAAACATACTCCATTACCACAAAACTGTTCCTTTTAAGTTTTATGATGAAAACCGTAAAGTTATAATGAGGTTAAATATGAATTATCCACATTTTAATTGGTAGTCCTCCTGAGAATTTCAGAAATTTGTTAAAAGTAATTGGTGCCTGGTTTAAAGAGTTTGTTGCACACAAAATTCATGTTTGATCAATTCCACCATTTAGGGGCCAGAAGGGTACTGGCCAGAAGGGGCTCTACTGGAAATAGTGTTCAGCCAGGTTTGCTTTATCCATTTTCTTTTGTCTGCACATATCTGACTAATAGGCCAAAATGGCTTAGAGGCAAAATTCCAAACATGCAATTACTTGATAGTCAGCACTTCAAGTTGTAGTTGATAATGTACCTCAAGGTTACCCAGGACTGGTGACCAATAAGAGAGGAATGTTAAAGCCTGAATCAGCTGTTTAATATTGCTGGCGAGCCAGTTGTTTATCAGTTAGCTAGTTAACTATCTTGGCACTACTGTGGAATTTGATTACAGTAGTATATTTCTGTAAATAATTGAGTTCCTAGAAAAAACTTGTTATTCAACCTTATGCTTAAACTGGAACTGTAGGTTTAACAGTGACTTGCAACTGTAGACTTTGTAACTCAGAACTCGACTACAGACACATTCCAAGCAATTCAAAGTTATCTTAGATGTTCGGAATTTTGAATAGTATTTGGACAGCATGTAAAACCTTCAATCAAGGTTGGTTGGATTGTTGTGCTGATGATACAAATTGTTTTTGTGAGTTGGTTTATAGCACAATTTAAATGGATGTTACTATTTTTTTACAAAATGACCCTGTATCATCATCGAATAAATACATCATGGCTGTCTGTGACTTATATCGTCTTTAAATGTTGGATGGTCTTGTTAATTTACCTTGAAATTCTCAACTCCTTCTCCAACTTGTTCGATCTCGCCAGCACATTCAAAGCCGAGAATGAACGGGGTTTTGGGCAGAGAGTCGATCACTCCTTGACGTACCATCAGATCTTGGAAGTTCAAACCACTGAAACAGAGCACAGGAGGTTAAGAATTTGAAACGAGAACTGTAAGGTTAAGAATACAGCTTTCTGAGGATTATATAGTCTAGACTAAAATCTAAATTTCTTTTAGCGGGTTTAACGCTCCATGATATCTATTACATTAAACTTACAGCTATGAATGATGTGTCAAATATAAAAGCAACTAATAGTTTTACCTAAAATCTTACAAGTGTTCAATATGAGAACCATTTATCCCCCGGCACACATCAAGTCTATATTCGAGTTCTTGCTAAACTTGAGTAAGTGTGTCTTGAGTAGTTGTTGAAACAGCCGCTTCAATCCCGTTTCTTAATAAGGGAGGTCAGCTGGTAGCGGAGGCACATACACAAAATCTTTGATAAAGCCCCAAAGTTAGAAATTGCATGGTGTTGAATCGGGTGACCGTAGAGGCCATGCTAAACAAGCTCATGTCAGGCTCTTTGCGACCAATCCAGCAATCGGGTAGAGTGTTGTTAAACCAATTGCATCTTTAATTGCACGAAGCGCGTACATGCAAGACTGGTGCAAACAATCAAAACTGTTTGAGTGGCTCTTTCATTTTATGTATAATTTATAATTATAAATTCAATGTAATAAATATTATAAAGCGTTAAAACTCCGATATTCATCTAAAAAACTGAGATTTATAAACACCCGGTATTTTACTCCTACACAAACTTCACCTTCACATTTGTATTGTACCAATATATAAATCATAGTCACAATACAAAGGTAAAAGTGAAGTTTGTGAAAAAAAGACAATTGACTTGTTATTGTATTGAGGTAAGGGAAATACGGTGCATAAGCCTAGATTAATTGAAGGATATCGTATGACAAAGTTTTCCAACTATGCTATATCCTTCTTTTTCAGATTGTAAAACCAAAGTGCAAAGCAGTGTAGCAAATTTATTGGATGATAATCAAAGTGAGTCAGCAATGTCAAGAATAAGAGCAAGATTTTATCTCTGGATGACCCATACAGGAAACTGATGATATCACTACAACCGGCCCAGAGTGGGATGAGTAATACTATTAAACCAAAGCCTAGCTTCTGATCTCCCCCTAGCAGTCATCTCCTCCTCCTTGACTCATTATTCTATTATTAGTTAATTTCCTAATCCTTTCATCAATTTATTTTCAAATCTTCAACCACCGACACGAAGTCACCGCAACTGGCGCCTCATACTAGTATGAGCAGTGGTCACTTGTTCAGTTTAAAACAAATAATTCAGTTTAAACTCTTTCAAAACTCAATTTAATCGACAATTGAAAATAATTTTATTACAAATGCCATCAATATCTAGAAACTAAAAACAATTATACATTATTTTCACTAGCAAGAAAACCTCTTAATTTTTCGTCGCTTCAAATAGAGGAGTCAACTCTTGTGCCGTAATGAAAACTGCTGAAAACAATATGTTCTTGTTATCAAGCATTACAAAATGTATTTGCAAAATAAGCACTCGATTATTGGTAAAAATATGTTTTTGTTTCTATAGATGAAAAGCTAATACAGTACAAAGTAAACTGACAGTTCGCATCCCATACCTTGACAGCATTGATCCTATACAAAGTTTAAGGAGAGGGGAACTAAACACTCGACTACTTAAAAGTACTTCGGAGATTCGGGTTATTCTCATTTCTAACAACATGTGCCAAAGCACTAAATATGTTAATTGAAAAAATTTCTTTATAAAAGAATATTTATTTGCAAAGAAAACACTAACAAAATGTCAAAAAATTGTATAGCCTAACAGAGGTGAAACATAAGAGTTAGTAGTACCCTAGTTCTGAGCAAGACGATCAGATAAAGTCAATTGGGATTTTCCAGGATTGTTTATAAAAAAAGTAAACTGTTCTTTTAGTGGTCGCTTCTGACTGGTGGCTTAAGTTTGCCATTCACAGTTATGAGAAGAGAGTGCTGTGCCGAGGAGAAGTGGTGGGAAAATAACATTCCTCTATGGCTGACGCAAAGAGAGCAATAAAAACAAGTGACAGAACTCGTTACTCATATGCCCAGACAATACATAACTCCATTTCCACTCTGCTGCCTTTTATATTATATACGAGTTAAAGTGTTTCCTTTAACCTTTCATCCTATCCGTGTTGTTGTTATAATTATGGACTTAAAGAGGAGTAAAGCACCATTTAACTCCCCCGCTCTACATTTGTAATAATAAATGTCATGAAAACTTATAAGCGAATTTCGTTTGAAAAAATGAGATATTCTTAATTTTTAAGCTTTCGCAGCCGGTGTCATCATTAATATCTCATATAATAAATGAGATATTCATTCCGTCCGCGTGGTAAGACCAAGCCCGGACCATGAAAGAACAAGTTTTGAGCATTTGTTCAAAACTGTATATACATAATATATAGATGTGTATCGTCACTACAGGTCCCAATTTTCAGCAAATTGTCAATATTTTCGAAAAATTTCAGCATTTCCTAAACTCAAAGCAGCGAGGGTGTAGGGCTGACATTAATTAACTGTAATCATGGTACAGTGGGTAATCACCCGAGAGCCACTCTACATTATACAGGGTGTTCCTCAAGTGGCAGGTGGTATCAGGTGGTAGTGTACGTGACAATGGCTCTTATCAGCAGTGGTGGCCTTTAATGAGCCAAATTATGCCCTCTTATCAGTCTGTCACATACTCCTGGCCCTGACAACGTTCGTAGATTTGCACATGTCTGCATACAGTTATTGAAGAGCTATACGCTTACAGCGACGCTTGCTTTCCACTACAAGTAAAGGGAAAATTGTAGTCTGACGTAGTTTATAGATTGTAATTTATAATCTCCCACTTGGTTTCTATATAACGAACATATTGTATTGTACTAGCTGTTTTCCCGTGCTTCGCCACGTATACAATGTTATTATAATACAGCACTTTGCTGTGAGGTTAACTTCATCTTAGTACGGTATTCTTTGGGAAGAAGAAAACCTTTGTAGAGAGAGCTCTTAAGTCTAAAGCCCTAACTTTGCCTTTTGTACAACCTTTGTTTAGCAATAAAGTCCTTTGTTATTTTTATAAAGTGTGGACAGCTTCCACATCTAATACCCCTATCAGTGTTTTGCCCCTATATTTTGTTTTTGGGTCATTTGTAGAGTTGTAAAATGGCTATATCATCAACAAAATAAATTATTGCATAAAACAATAGAAAGTTTCATAACGTTATTAAGTTGATTTTAATTTTTGTTTGTACAAGACGCGTTCATAATTAAATTTGGGAAAATAAATACTTGAGTGTTTACGATTTTTGTGATTTCTATGACAATTCTTTTTATTAGAGGATGTAGACAACTCAGTTTAATGAAAACCTCTATTTATGTTTTAATTTTTAAGTACTATAAAGGGCATTATTCACATAAAACAGTCGTTTTCATAACACCTAGAGAGCGTATCAACAACACATAGTACCGTTGTCATAACAATTTACACTATATGGCAAACATTAACGACTTTGCCGTCAGTTTACTTTGTGAATCAAACCAATGATTAGATTGATAAGAAGAGTCTGGAAAGAAGCTGAACTCTGAACACAAGTTGATTTATCGTCTCTGGAAGCTGAGGTTATCAAAGGCACATCCAGTGTCACATGGTCCAGTTCTAATGAGCTGTGTTATCTCTGGGCTTGGAACTCAGTCAGATAACTCAGCTGAGTCTCGTAAATCTATCTTTGTACAGCTTGATTGTGATTGAGTGACGGTGCAGTCGTTATCAGCTGATAAGGTTCCTTCTTGCCACAACCAAACAAAGATGCCGCAGATCAGTGTTTGGCACTTGCTAGCAAATTGCTACTCTGTGTTTAGTTCAAACTTGACAAAAATGAAAAAGTTTCAAAGCAATGAAAAAGGAGGATTAGCTAATTTTTTTAATTTTTGAGTGTCACCATTTTCACGCGTATTTGTAAATGTAGTAAACAACGGTTAGGAAAATAAGGGAAATTACATTAGAAGCTTTTATTCAACTCGGCACAAGTGTTCCGTTAATATTTAAAAGTTAAGAAAATCAAGAATAACGTGTCAAAAGCTAGTCACGTCAAAAAAAGTGCTCAAAACATGCTCTCGTAGTACTTTGTTGCGGAGGCTATTATTTGCTGTGGACTAAACAAGTCTTCAATCTTCTCAAAAATTATCTCCAGGTTCCATAACCTGGTTTTAAAAAACTCCCCAAATTACCAAAAAATGTTTAAGTTGTCCGAAAATGAGCTATTTTGAAAGTGTATTTTTTACAGGTAGCTTTTGCTTTTATCGTGTCGGAATCCTCTTACCCATCATATAAACCCGCTTTATAAGTTTTTTTTTTTTCATAAATTAGTCGAACTCATGTTTTGCCACTATTTGAGAAATTAACTTGTATTCAAACTAACGTCAATGTAGTTTCGAAGTAATTCAACGTGGACGCTATTTTCTGTTAGCGTTCTGAAGAGTCGTTCAAAGCAAGGACATCCAGGACTGAACTACAGGGTTGGCGGCAAAATTGAGCCACCTGCGTGCTCCCGAGTGATTGGCCTAATTCTCTACCCTAAACCTAACCTGTACTCTGTGGTTATTATTACAGCTGTTTGTTCTGACGTAGGAGGCTTCGGACATTTTGGCGCCACGATATTCATGTTTAACCAATCGGGGCTTTAAATTGTATTAAAAATGATCCTCGCGTTCGGATACACCTACAGTATCAATCCATTCTATCAATATTGTCATACATACTCGTACAATGCAAATCAGCCAGTGATGTTTAGTGGGAATCCAGCTGATTTGCATAGTTTAATGACAGGATAGACAGATTGATAACATTAGCTTGTACAGGGAACCTTGGACACCCTCTACTATCAATATTAGCTATATCAATATGTCATCAGTTTGAGATTAATTATGGAGTATTGATACCACAGCTTATTTGCATTGTGTATATGACAGAATTGTCGAAATGGACTAATAGCGTAGAGGTACCTTATGACAAATTTTCTCTCTAAAATTATTTACTTAAAATGAGATGGCAATTAAATGCAATTGTATTTACCATCAGAAAGCACGTAGACCATTTTTTAATAACATTATAAAATTACTTCTTTTTAATTCCTATTAAAAATGTTTACAATGTTTGTTTGATAAACATTATAGTTATACTTGAATTAGAAATGGGTATAATAGAATTTTTTTAATTTTCCTCTAAAAACAGCTGCTTTTGTCACTTGTATTGAAGTGCTAAAGTGTCACTTCTTCAAAACAAAATAATTCAGACTGCTGAGTTCGAAACAATGTTTACTTAAGTTTCTTTATAACAATAAAACGTAAATTGACATTTATTTCTCGTTATTATTTGCATCATGACAAAAAGTATCGTTCATCAATCGTCCCAAAACTAAAGTGTCACTTTAGGACTTTAGTGATGAAATACACTATTGATTTTTTAATATGGCTTCTTACTGTTGCTCAAATTCTAAAAGTTGAACATTTTATTCTTCGGGAATTGAAACTAGCACAACACGTTTCGTATGTGAGTTAAGTTGGTAAGCATGTTTTGGAGCCAAGTCATCTTGTTGATTGTGCCCTCGCTGCTCCAGCTGAGGCTGGGGAATGTCAATTCTCCCTCGACTTGTCTCGTCGATGTCGTGTTCAGAATTACAATCAATCTAATGCACAGAAGCAGTGTCGTCTTCATGGCCACACGCTGAGGGATTTGAATGTCATCGGTTCTACGCTGCATGTTTATTTGTATGTCATTTAACTAGTATACTGAACATTGTGGTTCATGCATTGATGATTGTTCTAAATTGTTCGCAGAGATATCTATAATCATCATGTGGGCGCCCCGATCTAATTATTAATTGAAGAAAGGATACGTGTCACAAGCCAAAAAGCAGGTTTGGGGCTTTGTGTTTCCTCAATATTGTACTAGGTATTAAAATACCGGCAAAAAAATCTCAATATTAGATTGTAACTAAATATGTCTGTGAGGCTGCAAGTATCGAAAACAAAAGTACAACCACAAACCTCCCCAATCATGGCATGTTTTCGAAAAGGGGACAATGTGAATACATTTCAAGGCTTGTCAATATTGCCGTGTGTATATTTCTTGTGAATATATAAAACATATAATACTTTCGGCTTTACAGTAGGTAAAAGTTAGTTGGATATCCAAGATTTTAAGCCTATTCTCTGAAGACCTAAAGAAATCCTCAGTCGGAATCGGAATTGTATTTTTACCTGTGCAGATAACTAATTTATACTTGGATACAGCTAAGATAGATAAGGTCTAAAGCTAGCATGACATACTAGCACAAAAAGCCAGAAGGCTGCGTTTAACCAACTAAGCTTTTCCTTGGCTTGCGGCCCAAGTGGCCAAGCCAATTTTCAAAAAAAAAAAGACCCAGAGAAAACATTATGACTCTTCAACGAAAAAAAAGTTTAGCTTTATATCGATTATCGTCTTAGTACGAAATAGCCAAAACTGATTTACATTGGATAATCTTCAGGCTGGTTGTTTGTAGAGTATCTAGTTGTCAAGTGTACCTTGCATGTTTGATGTACTCGCTATAGTATACAGAGTACACAGGAGGTGGTGTTGGTAATCGATCAATCAGGCAGTGGCGGTGGTCGTGACAGACAGACTGGCGTCTCACTCCCGACCTATACACACTACCAGCTGATACACGCACAAGCTATTTACTCGTACTTGCCGCTGTTCACTTTCCATTCCATTGTCCGATTATAGTCGCAATGACGACAATACAACACGAGATCTTTAATTAGCCCGCATTATACTGTGAACTGTATAAAAGTTGCCTCGGTGTAGGGCCTAGTAATAAGTACAAACTGTATGTAATAGTGACTGTTTGAAAATTGTAATTATTGAATGGATCAAAGAGAGTAAACCGTAAAAGTAATGGTTCGTTAGATCTAATAAGGATGCGCAGTACGAGCGTAAAAAATTACTATACAAGAAACCAAACCATGAAACCTAGCGTCAACTTTGAACAAACGACTTTTAGTGGTTTTGCAATAGGCTATACAAACTATGTTCTCATGTAACGACTTTTTGTATTTTAACTTTTACACTACCTCAAACAAATTATTTATGGCGGATTATAACTAGAGGTACCTATAGGAATCAACCCTGACCTAGGTGAAAACTGATAGTTGGCTGTGAAATGAAATGAAAAAGTCTTTATTCGTGGCGAAGTTAGGACTTTAAAGTCATCTCTTCCACTTAATTACAGTACAAAATATAACAAAATAATATTATGCAAACAATTGAAATATATACACACAAATAAAATCCCGGTTCGGTCCAAATATTTTTGTTCAAATTTATTTAGTAATAAAGTAGCTATTTAGCGTTTATACTAATTAAGATCCATACAAATAAATATTTACACTAAAATATATACAATGACAGTTGGCTGTGAACAGGTCTATAACGAATAAACTCTGTCTAAACGTAGTAATCTTACACTTAACGAGTCTTTCAGTAGGACCAAATCAAAAATAAATATTTGGATTAGTCCACCCCAGTGTTTTATGACTTTTGCCCCTCCACGATGGCTTTTTTCAATATGCATGATAAAATAATTAAACTATAACATAAAGATTATCAGCGAGGGTAGATTACACACCCTTCGTTATGAAACTGAGCGTTTTTATTGGTTCTGAAGAATGAGAGAGAACACACCTCGTGGAGGAGAGAACTTGACACCTACGAGATGAACAGGTGCAGAGAATGCCGCTGAACGAGCTTTATGTGTATTTTTACGACACTATTTAGAACTGTTTCTTTATTAGAGCTTCCATCCCAACCGTGCAACAGTTGAAAAACAACCTGTCAATGTGGCACAACTGTGCATTGGGCAACACAGGGAAGCCAACATGTTCAGAGCTTTTTCGATTTAGTGAAGGTAAAGGTAAAGTTTGTCTTGCAAAATGTCCTCTACAAAGTCCTCTCTACAACTTAACCTCGATCTTTACCTGGCGTTAATGCAAATTGTTAGTGGTGACTGCGGGGATGGAACCCGTGCCACCGGAGAGACGAGCTCCCGGAGTCGCGCGATACCGATCCGCCACGAGTCCACTATATATTCGTCTCTTTTAATAATGTATTGCTAGTAGAATTATCAAGACGTTCTAAAATCCTCTCGCTTTTGTCATTTCATACAGGTCGTAAAAATATATTGGTTCTTTTGAAGCATATATTATTGGAATTTCAGTATATGTGGCTTACCCTATCCGTATAAGAAACATTCCTATACCACTCTAAAAATAAAACAGGCCAGGTGAAAGTTTAGAGGAAAGAGACGCACGTTTAAACCGGCCAAAGAGTTGAGAATTGATTACAAGAGAAGAAAAGTTATCGAAGCCTCTCCCGCCCATTCCCACGGAATATTCTCAGCCGGTTAAAACAATACGACAGGAGGGGAGAGAGGGGCGGCCGGTGATTCGCCACAAGTTTATGTTCATGTTGGCGCCAAAACTTGTATAATTGCAGGCGAGGGGGGAGGTGGGGAGGTGCCAGCAAGTCTGTGCGTGACGACTGTCAGTCAGCAGTCAGCACTCTGCTCTGCTTATCGATCCTGACTGCTTATCAGTCCATCAGACTATGTGATAAGTGATAACCACTTGCAGGTACAGCCGTCCATCCGTCACCCCACAGAGGACAATAATGTCCCATGCTCTGTGTGTGGCTCACCGGGGCTTACGTATGCTAACGGGCCATGGATGGACACTGGATTCGTGACGTCACTAGAGCAGGCTTTAGCCGCTTTGCTCGAGGCAGGCTTTAACGAGAGCGATGACCTTATATTGCATTCATTGAATTGGCGTGGACACCGCTCTCGTTTTCACGCCCTTATCGCAAGCGCTTTAGCTCAATATTCACATATCATCGCATATTGACGCAATTTGCAAATACAAAAGTACTAATAACAAGTTATTAAACTCTTTTGACGTCACGCGGGCGGAGGGCATCAGTGTCAGTGCCCGTTAGCTAACGTAAGCCCCGGTTTCACCCGCAGCATAAACACCATCGGCATAAACTGACTGGTAACTGGGTACAACCGAGAAATAATTATTTTAAATTAATCTTGCTGTCAATCTTTTTATTAGTTTATAATAACAAAAAATCTATACTAAACCGTCTAAACTCAATACGAGTTTATTTTTGTCAGTTCTCCCCTGATATCAATGTTGCACGCGAATGCAATACAACACTTTGGTATGGGAGGAAATGAGTGAAACTGCAGCTGCATTGGTTAAATCAATGTTATCGAGTATTTATGACCTTCACCTAACTAATCCACACAATAGCAGACAATGCAGCACCCGTGCTTGCAGCAGCAGGGGTGCTTTGATTGTAGATCGGGCTACGTGCATATAAGCTATAGACATGCACTTTTTCAGCTTGCTATTCATTAGTCAAGATAGGTTATAGATCGATATCAAAAATTATTAGTTTCATTGGTAAAGAAGTACAATTTTTCAATCCTGTATATATACGACGAACAAGCTGCTTTATTGTCCATTCATATTTAGAAAGTTTTACATCAGTTTCAAGACTGCGGATGACAGAAAAAATGCAATCTAAAATTTTACATTATTTCAAATTTTGGCTACTATAACTTTAGCGTTCGTCATTCAGCCACGGAGAGGTTAAACAGGACATGTCAGAGCAAGGGGAGCTACCGAACTGGGAGACACAGAATGGTAGTTCGTGAACGTTTGTTTACAAGCAGAAGTACTTTTCGTCAACAGACTTCCAAATTCGATTAAAAGGGCCCCGGTGCCGAAGGCATTTCAAGCTCTTCAAAACAACTTTGATCGCGGAAAGGTCTATAGTTCAGACGAGTTTATGGTACACGATTGGGAGAACGCGTGAACTCACAGGGGGGACTATTCGGGAAACGTTCGAGTGTAAATGTAATTTAAGTAAGTTTGAAAGCGACCTAGAAATGTGCGAATGCAAAATTGTAGACAAGAACTTATGACAATTGAATGCATGTCCAGTAAAATGTTTATTTAAAAAATTTAGGGCTATTTATTATTTATGTTTGATTCTGTACGCATTAATTTCAAAATCAGAACAATTCTGCAACTGTATCCATTCCGAAACGTGAACCTACCTCGGAATCAACTAAATGTACAATTTTTCACAGCGATAGAAATACTTCTCGGGCTGTCAAGAAGGAATGCGGTGTTTTGACTTGCAGCACATGTGAGGGCTCTACTCTGCGGCCGGATCCGGAGCGTCAGCTGAAGAATGCGTCACTATATGGAGTGTCTGAGTCTAGACCACTCATTAATTACTGGCCTGTTGTTGATGTCGCACAGGATGAGTGAACATAATGAATGAACGCACCCTCACCCGTCCGCATCTGACACCCGGAAGTCGCTGGCGCGTCGCCCCTCCTCCTCACTTCAGAGTGACAAAAGGTCGTAAAAATTGCTACGCGGTTGATGGTATTTTGGTCCTTTTTTATCGGAAGATAAAAATTCACGCGGAGAGCTAAATCGTCACAACTGTAACAGGAACTGGACAAAAATACGTTAGCATGTAATACCAAATTATTATCTTGACCTTTGCAATAGATTTTAAAAATTTTCCTGCAATAAACATTATTTTATTCTATGTTATTAGCCTTCTGAAGTATTTAACGCTATCAAAATATTGGACTGCCTTGGGTGAAATCCATCAGACAACATGCTACTTGAGACATTCTTGACTTCAACCAGTACCTTCCCCCCTCCCATTTGTTGAAGTATATTCCATATCCCCAGCAACGGTGGTTCATCTCTCGAAGGACATCATCACTAAAACCATGTATTTTACGCATTTGTTGTGGCCTAACACATATCTCGAAATGATTAATGGTATCTCGATGGATTACATGTTGAATTCGCCCCCCTTCTCACCCCACCATGGATTACAATCTGCTGTCCATAGTGCAGACTCCACTCGGTAATCGCGTACCTCATGCCTGGACGCGTGTTGACTCCTAAGCTCTTTAACGCCAAATCCCCAAATGGTACACATGTTCCGTTTTGAAATAGAACAGCATAGTACGTATGTAACAGTGCAGACCCGTATAAGCCTATAACCGGCAATAATTTGACCCTACAAAATGTAATCTTTATTCTCTAACACCCAGTCCGACACGCAGCTAAGCACTAACTAAAGCACCGCTTGCATGAGTGAATCGAATTTCCTTCGCAATTTGTTACTCTTATTCGTTACGTTCACAGCCTCGCTTCAGCCTTCTGCCTCAGACTCACGTGGTACATTATCACGGGCGTTTACTGTTCAGTGTTCATTTACTGCAAGTTCTGTTACATATCGTAAAGGGAAACGTAATTCAAATTTTATTGACTTCGGACTAGGCCTACTCATAAGGCTGTTACTGCGAAAAATCACTTTTTTGGACGATATTTTGAAATGACTCGATTTATTTTATAGTTTTTGGTTAATTAATGGATCTATTAATACATATTTACTTTCTTCAATTTCATCAAAGTCGGATGAAATTTACTGTTTTAGGTAATTAAAACAACTGTTTTGACTAGAACTACCTCCCCCCCTCCCCAAGGGCACTTCCGGTAGCCCGATTCTGGCTGGCTAGCAAACTTGACCAAGATATTTACAAAATTAACATTAGTACCAAATTTCATGAAAATCGGACACAAAATGCGACTTGTAGAGAGTACACACATAATGTATATAAAGTCGTGTAAAATGTTCAAAACGTGTAAGGGTCAAAGATCGGTGCTCATTTCATGGTCCCGTGTCTGTCTCACCATGCTGACAAAAGGAAATTCTATAACAAGGCTGTTACTTTCAGTAATACTGTTTCTCATTTTCTAGAAGCTTTGATGTTCACTTCCCAAGGGTAATTCCAATGCATACACAAGTAAATAAGGGAAATCCAATTAGTTGACAGTTCGCAAAACAGATAAATTGAGTTTCGCATAGTGGTCGGCTGGAGACGGGGTGAGACAAACACGTCTGGCTGGTGTATGAGTTGGACATCAGTTTCAGATTACTGTACCACGGTTGCTATTGGTTACCTCCCTCTTCACCTCATCCCTCCACGTAGATGTCACGACTGTGGTATCACAGCTGCCTCGTGTTGAAAACAATCTGACCTTTGTTACCACCAAGGTTAGTACACAACCTTGCATAGCGTTGCATCGTCATTGTATAGGATTTAATATCGGCGAGTTTAAATAGGGTGGGAATTGAAAGGATTGGATCTACGTGGCAACTTTGGGTTCTAATGATTTGGCTATCAAAAGTTACTATTCGATAAAATATAGTCACTCTTGAGGTCCGGTTTCACATCTGTGGTTATGATCGGTTAAAATTCTGTGCTAGGGACAAATTCAACGAAGGCGTTTCCCATCCAGTTAACCGATGATTTGTCCTAGGCATAAACTAACTGACCCTTGGTGGCCAGTTATCGCGCTGGTACACATTTTATCCCTGTCCATCTAAACAAAAACCAGTAAAAAAATTTAAAAATTACTTTAAATACTTTTTTTAGGTCTTCGGTAGTTTTTCTCGACGTTAGAAAATCCCTATTTGTGTTAAAAATTCATTCAGTGACGTGTTTTACAACTACTCACACTAGTGCAAAACAACAAGTAGCTGCGTGTCGGCCCGATTTCCTGCTACATTATACCGAAAATCCGGAAAGCAAAAAACCGACAATAATGTAAAACAACGCAGCAATTAACATAACAACAGGCGTGGAGTGGACCGTTCCGCACAGAGTTTTACATTTCCCCTGTGCTCTGTCTAGACAACATAAAACAGCTGATGAGTGACTGGTCCCAGCTGATGAGTCATTTATTCATCAGCTGTCTGCCTCTCGTTCCCGCCATTACACACCTCACTGACTGACAATCTACAACCCCTAACCACACCTCAACACCGCTCTCCACTCTGCCACCGTCAATGGAATTCTGTGACAACAAAAGGGCACTTTGCACATTCCTGAACACCCCTATTTCAGGACAAGCCCACGGGGCGCGTTTTATTTGTTACAAAGGAAGAATTCCATTAGGGGCCAATGGTTTTAGTTCCGTTGGATAAATTGGTGCCTAACGGGCATTTTTCGTTTAAAGTCTGTAATGACATGAACAGGGCTGGCTAAATTAGAATTTCAGCCTGAAATACGTTTTGGTAGCAGGGAAGTGAACACCCTTGCAAATTTCCTGTCATTTAGAAATTTCACAGAACTACGGTGGTTTGAACTAGATTGCAAGTTTGGCTAGCGGAAAACAATGGTTTATTTGTATTTTCTATTTTATTATTTGTGTGTGTATATTTTCCGTAATTAATAATTCTAGACCACTGATTAAAGTAGTATCTCTAAGTTCAGTCTAGGGTGAATGTATAATGAAAGAGACAGTCGATTTTAGACTAAATTTAAGCAGGTAAGGTGAGTTCGATGTCCTGGTTGTCCTTACAGTCATTGTTCAATATTTGTTAAATTCCAGTATCATAATTTTGCAGCGATTATTTGTGAATACTCAGCCTATTCCAAATGTTAACCACATAATTGTTATTTCTTAAACTACACAACTTTCATATTGCGATCATATAACGGCAATAGGTGCGATGATTAAGGCCCAATTGATGAAGTCTTGAAAAAACCCCACCCGTTAGTTAACACTTAACTGAAGTGGACTGTGAAAATTTATATTTCGGTTAACATTTCTCTTTGGACCTGCTACTCCAAAACAAAACAAAAATTTGAAAGGTTTCATCAATTAGGCCTGATTTATCGCACCGATTGCATTTTGACCGTTTTAATGAAAGTTGTCTAGTTTGCAAGATCCCATGCGTAAATTCGGAACAGGCTGTATATACTGTCGTAATACCAGGCGTGATAATGATTGTGTTACGTGGGTCGAGTTCCGTGTAATTTAATGAAGAAGGGCTGAAGATGACACCATTAATGTGATATCAGGCGTCGAGATGCTCAAATTGGAGCCGAGGCGAGATGAGGGTGACTTTCTGGCCAATTTACCCCAGGAAAACGCTGGTTCCTCTTTTACGCAGCGATAAAGTCACAGTTGTAGGTGCCAAAAGAATATCGCGTTTTTTAGTTGCAAATTGATGTTGGAGTGTGTAGTTTCTTGCAAAACTACACAGAATACGAGTGGAATCATTATTTTCATCACGTATATAAGCTCAAGTTTATCGTTTTGAGAACAATAATTTAGGAGATTAAATTCAATATAATTAACATTATACAGTGATGATAACTGTCATGTTTATCACCTTTGTACCTACATTCAGTAGAAACTCGATAGTTCGACCACAGATTCGACCTTGAATTACTGGCTATTCTGGTTCCTGGATAGTAACAAAAGAGACAGAAAAATAATCATTTAAAAAATAATGTGTACCAGAGTTATATTGTATGCAAACTATATTATACAGTAAAATTGTGTTTTCATATTTGGCAACACTTCGTTACATTTCAATGCCTCTCTGTGATAAAGTCCCATATATACTGGATAGTTCGACACGCCTTTGGTCTACAAATAGTCGAACCATCAAGCTTCTATCAATCAAAATTAATTTTAACAAAATTTCTTTTTATTTGTATACGTTTGTGGTTATTCAACAAATATGTACTAAATTTGCAAAACTAATTTGAGTTATCGTAATTTTCAATCTAGTTCCAGTAAACGATTAATTTAAAATAACTGCTTTCATAACGCAAAGTGTCTTATAAATTGTCAAAATAAAAAGCCCATCGTGAATATGATATGGAAAAGAAGCAATATCATCAACATATTCGTTTCAAACAACATCATAACACGGCCCTTTGTTGAACAATCCAATCACTCAAGGGTTCCTAACCTAAAAGTAAATACACCCATAGAGAACCTGAAGTGGTAAATTATGCAAGAACCTGAGCAGAAAACAAATCTCTGCCAGGGAAACGCTAAAAGACGTTCAGAACGAGGGTGAAGCAATCAACAGAGTGGAGTAGAGGCCTACAATCAACACTTGAGACGAAAATAGAAGAGAGAAACGTAAATAAGAAATCAATAAACCGACGCTTGTTGTAGAGAGATGGAAAGATCCAATAATAGACTGGACCTTTTGTACAACAGCCTGCAGTAGCAGTAGTGTAGTGCCTTATCTACAACTCGGATACTGATAGTGTGGTGATAGTAGCTGCTATGCAGACTAGATATCACTGGTGGTATTCCGCACTGAAATCGTTCCTTATCACGGGGCAAGGAGTTTATGCTATGTAGGAATGTTTGCATGATTGTGCAGTTTGTACCTGCCTAGTATAGCCAATTCTATGGGAAAAAAGAATATTTGGAATTGTACCCAAAACTTCCAAACTCACACCACTAAACGTTGTTTTTATTACAAGACCAATGAGAATACATATTTGAATTCGAGGAGTTATTAATTATTTAAATGTGAAATGTTTTATGGAAATGCCACTAAATAAGAACAAGATGTTTAAAGACGTTTCGTCTGAACTTTGTCAGACACCTTAAATTTCACTTAAAAATTATAGAAAAAATTAAAATAGTTGTATAAAGAGGTTAAAAGTATTAAGATAAAGATTTTTCCAGATGGATTTTGATGAACTTAAATCAGATGACATTTTTCATAATTTTGAATAGAGGTGTCCAATATTGTGAAAGTGTATATGAATTTTCCTTTTGGTTTAAATTGTCTGGGTCCTTCTAAGAAAAAGGAGAACCTCAAGGAAAACTCATAGATCTATAACTTTCACAATCTTGGACACCTCTATTTAAAGTTGTGAAAAAGTCATTTGATTAAGTTCATCAAAATCCACAAAAAAATAGTTTGTTTGTACTTACCTTTATACTTTTTAACCTCTTTATACAATTATTTAACTCTTCACAATTTTAAACTAAACTGAAGATACATTAAAGTTCAGACGAAACGTCTTTAAAAATCTTGTTCTTATTTAGTATTTTTCCATAAAACATTTCACATTTAAATGTCTCACCACCTAAGCCTTCGCCTAAATATTAGTTATTTACTTTACTTGTCCAACAATTAATTTCCAAATCTGTTGGGAAATTTTGAATTTACTGATGGTTTTGGAAGTACAGTATTGTAATCATTCATTTCAGGAACACATTTACATGCTTCTACTTTCTAGTGTTTTGATGAGACATTTAATTAGCAAATGTGACTGAGAATGTATGAAGGTGTCTTGAATTCTTGAAACGAGTTAAGGAATGTTGATTAAATTGTTCTTCTCCTCGACCCTCTGTTTGCAACTTCTTACACTGAAGTACATTTAAGTTAAAGCGCAAAACAAAGTGTTCTCGACTTTTAATTGAATCAACTTTTCTTCTTCTTTTTGTCTTCTGACAGGTCACAAATTATTCGTTAAGTTTAAGATGAATACCAACCTAATCTCATGCGTATTTTAATTATTTTCATATTGAATCTTGTTTAAAGTTTGAATTAAAAGGTCAAAAGTCTGGCCAGAAACTGAAGCAACTTCAATCGAACGCCAGGAAAACGTAAATCCATAGCATTGTGTTGATTGGTCGTTTCTGTGACTTTTAAATATTTAAACCAATCAGCTCGCAGCTTCGAGGTTATTTTCCTGACGCGTTCAACGCCAAGACGACTCTGCTGGGATACATTATGAATTGCCTAGTCGAACTCGGTTACGGAAAAATTTGATCTCTCGGCATTCAATAATTAAAATCCCTTCAGTTGAAGGTGGTGGAAAGGGTCCTGAGTGGGATTCACTTATTTGATCAATTTGTATAAAAATATACCGTAATCTGATCAGTTATTTGAAATGTTACCTTTATTTCGTTAGCCGTTCTTACCTGAAAAGTAACGGTACACCTTGGAATACTTATGTAACGGGTCAACGCGAAACTGGTTTTTGTAAAACGCAACTAGTGTTCTCTTGCCAAGTATCCCACAGGGCTGACGGGAATTTGCAATTCTCAAGGCTGTATATGAGTGTGTTGTGTTATCAGTTATATCGAAGCCAAGATGCGTTGTGGCCTTGTGAATCAGACACAATTTGCAGCGAACGACAAGATTTCTGAAAATCTTTGTTTGTCCTGAGTGGTCGTTTTTGAATATGTCTGAATTTGTAAAGAGATTTTACAATTACGCCCTCGGTACCGACCCCAAAAGCTGACAAATCACTCTACAACATAAATGCGCGTACCACAGGAAGTTCATGTATCATAGGTTGGTTATTTATCTCTAGCCATAAGAATTCCGTGTTAATTTTGCTAGGTTAAACGTCATGTGAGTGGTTGGCGTAGAGTTACTTTAAATTGTGTACAGAATTTGACCTTAGAACCATAATATAAAATCGATTACGTTTTTTTTCGATTTCTTGTTTTATCACTGCCCAAAGCATCCAAACTGAGTCATAATCGAAAACGTGTACTTATTTAAGAGTGCGCAGTAGTGACTCTGACTTTGACATTTACTTGGGACTCCTCCCACCTACAGTTTTCTTCGGATTATTGTGAAATAAACTTGCATTGTGAGAGTGCATTAAATGTTTTAGTGGCTCCGCTGAGCCAAATTTCCATTTTCTCATTTATAAGATCGTGACATTGGTTCAAAAATTAAAGAATCATTATATTTAAATGTCGTGATTTTACTAGTAAAATAATATTTTTTAAAGTGGAGTCAGTACATCGTTATCATTAAAACAAAACCTATTTCAAAAAGATCCTATGAAAATTGTAGCCATGAATTGTCTCAAAAAATGCTTATTTTTACATTGTTCTTACGGGACAAAAAAACAAAATGGCCTATAGATACTGTGCACTCATAATTTCCTAAGTACAGCGCGTTAATGAAAATGAGAGGTCAGATCTTAATTCTGATGAAAAGCTGTTGGTATGCAGTAAAATTGTCCATATGCTTTCGTATTCTATCTTCACTGGTTATATTGCAAATTGAGATTTTAGTTATGATCAGTGCCAGTTATAACAATCATTTTTCTTAACGCGTTGGTAAGTTACGGCACAGAATAGCCAAGAACTTTCTAGGTAATCTGTGGTTACTGTTTCGTCTCTTTAATCTTCGAGTTTCTTGTAAAATAAATAGTGAACTCTGGAGCAATGGTTTCCACACGAGAGTACATTCCAACCCCTCCCCAAGATCCATACTATACGCAAAATGTCTTACATCAGTATAAATATCACTTCACTCTCGTGTGAAGGACTGAAGCCGGTAGGTGGCCGAGTACTGAGTAGCTCAGGGAATTCGCTCTATCGCCTGCGGTGTTTCCTGTGAGAGTGACACAATGGCCAACAGACCTAACCTGTATCCGGAACCGACACCGACAATCGCCGGAAGTACGCGTTCCTACTTCACAGCTGTTCACCCACTGCCACCGCCACTGCTGACAACTGTGCCAATTATCATACCCGACACCTACACCTACAATACTATAAGAAACAACAGTGTATACACAAATTTGTAACATAAGGTTTTTTATTTGTAAAAAAATTGCGTTTGATAAAAGAAACGCTGTTTGTTATAAATGTTAAACAAAAATTAGGTTATAATTGCTTGCAGACATCATGTGTATTTTTGTTAATCATCAAACAAACCCGATGCAACATTAATTTCTAGTTAATTTATTTCAACATTAATATGATTTAATTTAAAGCCATTGATTAAATGTTTTTTGTGAAGCTATTAACAATAAATTAAAACATATAAAACAACAAACATAGTATTGACTTTTGTCTTGCTTTTAAATTATGATAAAAATGTTGTAACTTGTAAAATTATTAATAAATTATAAAGTTTGCGCATTTTTGGTTTATTATTTAAACTAAAATCGTTAATAATCTAATTGATGATAAACCTTAAAAATTTGATTTACCAATGTAAAAATAAACATTGTGTGAATATTTAAAAACAAACAATAGGCTAATAAAAAGTTATAATGTTAAAGGCAATGAGGTAAAAGTCTCTTAAAATAAACAATAAAGCCTAACAGTCAGCAATAACAAAGACCGACGGGTTGTTTTTTACATCCCCTCTCTGTCTGGAACATGCAGGATTAAAACACGTTATTTATCCTGAAATTACAGTCATAAACTCTTTATCCTTTGCAAGTTGAGTAAAATTAACAAAATTAGTCATTTTTCTTAATAAGCACCGAAAGCCGCTCGCTCGTTTATAGCAGAAGAAATCTGGCTGCTGTTTATTTCAATCAACAGATGAACTAAGGGAGGGGCGGGGGCGGGGTGTTCAACAGGAACATAAGGATAAGCACCCTCTGTCGGCGTGACGGTGTGCCTATCGATCCACCGACCACGCCCCAGGCCCACGCTCGCCGACTTCGGGGATCGAATTGAGTCGCCGGGTGAGGGGGTGGGTGAGGGCGGAGGGGTTGGAAAGGGTGGGATCCACACCTGTTGATGAAGTTACTTGCCATATGTTGTCCTCCGTATGGATGTTTATTTAATTTATTGGGGTTTACTCAATTGTTTGTAAAATATAATTCCTATTTTCGTAAATCCTGTATAAATATTTTTGTGATTCAATGCTTGTTAGTGTTAAAATCCGAAACATGTCGCGCTTTTCGAAATGAAAAATTCACAAAAACAACGATTATTTTCCAAATTATCCCTAAATGTACAAATCAGCCGGCATCGTGGCTAAGTCGGTAGCGCGCTTGACTGCGGATTCGAAGCTCACATCAGAGTCGCGCCCGACCTCAGTCAACAGCTGTCCACGGTTACTGGCAAATAACTTCAATTTTTAACAAATCCTCTGAACTATTCGTTTGAAATTTTCTTCAGCATAAAAATATACCTAGGTTATTGCTTGGTATGAAGTAGCCAATTAATTTTTTAAACTTCGGTCTGAAAATAATTTTAAACCCTTAAAACTGTAAGGAAATTGTTGTGATTATATTAAAATTGTCAGTGTAATTTCAAGATTAAATTTTTGAAACGTACTGCAATCTCCTAAATTGTATCCATTATTTACTTTGTGTTTAGCAGCCTTGTGTTGAGGAAGATGTTTGTTATTGGAAATAATTGTAGATAATGTTTCAATGTTTCAACTATACAATAGTGTATTACAATTGATGCACTTGTTATATTTTGTGATTTTATTATAATCTGTAACCTCATTTGATAACTTTTCAAACATCCTTGCAATATTAAAGTTCTTGTAAGGTAACTTAAGTTTTAGACAAAATGTAGAGACCTATGTATAAATATTTATCGTGAGGTATGTGCAGTATTTGATTTTACCTTATCACACAAGAAAAAATATAGTAATTGAATTTGGGACATTTAAAAACTGTTTTAGTTCAACTGTAAATACTGTCTAGTCCTGAATTCTAATTCAAAATAGTAATATTATTATAAGAATAATTTACCGAAAGGTTGTACTATAATATTTAATGTATGTATGTATAATTCATTTAAAACTCAGAACGTACGACTTAAAAAAGTTAAACATTGACATATAATTTAGTTAATAACACGATGCATGTGATTCAATTTTTATTCGTTGAAAAATTGCAACATCATGAAATATTTTTAACAGTTTTCCATATTTCAATTATTTTCTACAAGATACGACTGGTAGCAAAGTATTCATGAATAAACAGACCCAACCATATTGCACGCGACCGCCTACCAACATACCATATGGTAGGAAAGTTCCACGAATTTTACACACAAATAAAATTTATTCTAGAGTAAAAATTAACGTTTAAACTCACCAAGCTTTGACTCTGATGAGGACTTCGCCCTCAGCGACCGCTGGCTCCGGCTTCTTCAGCATCTTGACGGACTTGAGCCCGCCGAAGCCGGTCAGCACCACGGCGCGCATCTCCTTAGGCGGTTCCTCAGGAGTCTTCTCAGCATCCTCCTTGACGGCCCCGTCCTGCTCTGGCTTGGGAGTCTCCTCGGCAGCAGCCTTGTTCTCGGTTTCTTCTGCCATGACGTGTGCGGTGTGCGTGCGAGTGAGTAGTCACAGAACGATGGGAGCGCGACTGACAGCAGTGAGCAGACACAGACAGACTCGACGTGAACGTGACTGGTGGCGCGGCTCGGCGGCGGCGGAAGGATACTCTATGCGTGACGCGTAACAGGTTATCCGCCCCCGAAGTAGTCCTCCCTCCAATTGGTCCGCGGTAAAAAAGATTCCGCGCTGTAGATGTGAAGCATGGAGGGTGGTTAAAAAAATGTTAATTTTGTGCGTAGATGTAATAAAAAATTAAACTTATGTGTATTGCAATGGAATATATTAAGTTCAGACTGAAAGCGGGTGCGGTTGGGGTGGTTCTTGGATTCTTTAACTCCAACCCTTGGTTGACTGCTGTCTGGGTTTCTGAATGATGTGGCATACGGTGATGAGTCATTGGTTTGGAAACAGGAGATGGGAAATCGGGAAATACTCTTAGAGCTTTTGCATTAATAACATTATAGACTTTGGACAAATAAAAATTGTGCAAAACCGCAAAATTGGTGCTTTCCCTTTCTACCAGTATACCATTCAACCTTAATAATAATCCTAACAAATAATCATTTACAGATATATTTACAACGATATCATATTTTGTGAAACAAAAGTTAAAACTAATAAAGAAATGGTAAACAACAATATTAGCATTTCAACTGAAAGTTGATACGCACAAAAACATACCGACGCAAGGAAGTCACTTATA
This sequence comes from Matsumurasca onukii, assembly GCA_018831715.1. Lineage (NCBI taxonomy): Eukaryota > Metazoa > Arthropoda > Insecta > Hemiptera > Cicadellidae > Matsumurasca > Matsumurasca onukii. Next base: position 76,051,131 of record CM032058.1, on the reverse strand, counting down.
CTCGTAATCCCGTATGATGGAAGTTTTAATTTCGTTATGCCAAACCTAGCATAGTTGTCAATTTTGGTCTAGGTTTATTCCACCAGAGTATAAATATGTACAATACAAAATACAATATAAATTGTACGAGTAGAGGTTTTAGTAGTAGAGACTTATACGAGGTGAGTTTTAAAAGTCCCCCTAACTTTTGATTCAGGAAATATTTTTTTAAACCCTTTGGTAATGTTTTATAGGATTCTGAAGTTGTTTTTTGATGTACTGCGTCTTACCCACCCCCCACTCGAAACCCGGGGAGAGGGCCCCCCAAACATTTTTAAATACAAACCCCATTTGTGGCATCTCAAAATAAAGTAAATTTTAATACAAATTTATCGGTCACAGAGATATTTTTATGTCAACTCGTTTTTTAATACTTATTTAAAGATTACAAGAAATCAGGTTTCAAATGCTACATTTCACATACAAAATCTGGCAAATATTTCTTCAAAATAGTTTATGGGATTATGTAATAGGGTTGTAATGTTTCCCCAAAGGGTTTTCAAAAAATATTTTGTCATTAAAAAAATTGTATGTGAAATGTAGCGTTTTAAACCAGATTTTGTGTCATCTTTAAATAATTGGTATAACAAAAAAACGAGTCGAGATCAAAAATGTTTCGTTGCGTCATTGAATTTGTGCTACAACTCCCTTTCTCTTGAGGTGCCACAAGGGGGGATTGTATATATAAGTTTGGGGTCCTCTCCCCGGTTTTGGGGGGGGGGGTGACGCAAAATACGTTAAAACAAACTTTAGAACTATATAAAACATTCTCTAAAAAGTTTTGAACAATATTTCCTTTTTCAAAAGTTAAGGAGGGCGGGTTTTGAAACTAACCCAAACATATTTGAAAGGAAATTCATAGCATTGCTCCATTGGAAATTCCGGATTCGTAGCTTCTAATTTAGCATAGTAACAAGGGCGCCCATACCAGCTACGACAGGGAAAACGTGCATGACCCTTCTGGCTTCTTGGAAAAATGCTAAATACTTCACTATCAAGCAAAATTTTGAGAAAATTCTATTTTTAGAGCAAAATGTTAACAATTGAATTCTTAGGTACCTGGAAAGTCAAGAAATGTACACTTCTTTGCACTCATTGGAATGGAAGGTGCTGATTGAGAGAGAGCAAGTGATAGTGACACTCAAGCTGCTTTGGAGTCTTTAAATGGGATTAAAAATTAGCCATAGTTATTAATAACTCAATTTAAACTGAAATACATCAGGTACTAATGATTTGATCCTTCTGCAACAATTTTATTAAAGAAAACCACCTGCCAGTGCGAGTGCTAGTGATGTCAAAGGTCAGTTTCGTTACAAACTCAAGGGATAGTGTCTCTGGAAGCCAGCCCACTATAAGATAAGTGAAAATATCAGCTTTTCACAATACGTACACACCATTCTTGCAGATACACAAAATAACGCATTATACTTCAGAGTCTAGTTGAAACATACAAAATATTTAATCTCAAAATAGTACAAAATTCCTCTAAACAACATGTCGATGTCCTAACACATGCTTAGAGATATTTCAAATTCATGATACTGCTGCATCATAATCCCTAATATAAAAGGAAAGATGTTTAGCATACAAGGTATGTAAAAGCTTTGATATTGATTCAGACCACTACCTAACTAGATAATTAAACATTTAAACTCTTTGGGGAATGCATAGGATTCTGAAGTTTCTTATGACGTACTTCGCGTTACCCTCTCCCAATCAAAAGTTGCCGGGGGGGGGGGACTTAAATAGCGACCGTCCCCTGTGGCACTTTAAAAGAAAGGGAATTTTATTACAAATTCAACGACGCAAGAAATGTTTTATCTCTACTCGTTATTTTGTAATACGGATACCACCAAAGATTACAAAGTCAGGTTTAAAATTCTAAATATCACATACAGAAAAAAATTGTTTATGACAAATTTTTTTTTCTTCAAAATATATGTGATTATGTTATAGGGTTGTGATGTTTCCATCAAAGATTTCCAAAGGGTTGTCATTTAAAAGGTTGTATGTGAATTAAATGTGGTATTTTAAAGCTGATTTCTGCAATATTTAAACAGGTACTGTATTACAAAACAAGTAGAGATAAAACAATTATTTTCTTTGCGTCGTTGAATTAAATAAAATCCCCTTTCTTTAAGGTGACATAAAGAAGGATGCAATTTAAAGGCCAGAACCCTCCCGTTTTTTTGGGTAAGGGTGGGTGACGTGTAGGCTACGTCCAAACAAACTTCAGAATCCTACATAAACATTCCCAGACAAACTTCCAAGTTTAGGGTGGGCGTTTGAGAATACTTTGTATGTTGTTAAAACAACAGCGGTTAATAGTTTTATCTGTTTTGAAATATGAAAGTTGTTTACTTTCTGAATCTTAGAAAACCTAGACTATTATATAAGTATATACCTGGGCCCTATTTCATAAAACTTTTACCGGGAAAATGAGGGGTAAAAGGTAAATGTTAGTCTAAAAGTTTAACGAGGCAAAGTTAGGACTAAAGGTCCTCTCTACCACTCAACCTCGACCTTTACCTAGCGTCACCGTATGGTCACATTACAAATTTGCAAGTGGTGACTGCGGGGATCGAACCCACGCCACCGTAGTGGTGAGCCCCAGGTCGCGCGCGATACCAATCCTCTACGGATCCGCTACTGATTTTTGATTGTTTGTAATCTTTAAATAAATATTACAAAAAACTAGTCGAGATAAAAAAAACTTCAATTCATTTTCCTTTGAGATGCCACAAAGGAGGGGTTTGTATTTAATCATTTTGGGGGTTCCCCCCCATCCGGTATTTGGGTGGGGGTAGGCAACGCAAAGTACGTCAAAACAAACTTCTGAAAAGAAATTTTACCTCCAAACTATGACAAATCTGGGAAACAGGAACAATTCCTACCAAATGGACAAATGCCTTTAGATTATTCATCTATTAGACCATTACACAAGAAAGTTAAGGGTCCGCCTGTAACATAAGTTGTTGAGCAGCTCTTTTACAAATCTGTTTGTATGCCGGACACTGTCTAGGACCATGTTGGTTCCCACTGTTGTTGCATTGAAATAATTTGCCTTTTTGATAGTTTGATTTTGCTGTAGAACTGGTTTGATTATCCTTGAAATTGTATTTGTTTATAGCATTTATAGGCTACGTCTGTTACTTAATGACTCAACTGCTTTTCGTTTGTTCTGACAACTTGACAAGCGAGCAATTTCTACAGCTTTTTGAAGTCTTAAGATTTAATTATAATAGTAGCTTCTCTCTTGACATCATTCCTATGACTTATGACTAGTCCATCTTTGATTACGTCATCTGAGAGACTACCAAACTCACATGTAAGTGATGTGTTTGTACAAAGCTAAGGTTCTTTAGCTTTGTAACGTAGTCTTCAACACTTTTATTGTCCCCTGCTGGCCCTGCACTGAGCTATTGAATATATACAGAGTGTCGGTGAATTCTCTGGACATACTTTGTAGACACTGTGCCTTGGGTCAAAACAATAATATTTTACCATATAAACAGGGGTCTCCGGCGCTTCGTTGTCCTTCTGTCTGAATATTATTGGATGTGTTTTTTTTACTAAAATGGTGAACGATAAAACTAAAGCACCGACTTTCACCAAACATTGGTATTTGGTCAAAAACTTAAAATGCTATTTTCTAACAAAGAAAAATTAGGATTTAATTTTTAACTTTAAATTTAAAAATGGCGGCGGTTAAAGTTTTCAAAAGGTTTAAATAACTCAAAACGAGTATTTTAACAACAAACCTATAGGAACAATTATTTTTAGTGTATTTATTTCCCTTGCCATCCCTTTCCAAAAATGTTAAATTTTGAAAATCGATTGAGAAACAACGAAGTTATTGTACGTCTGTTATTTATTAAACTTGCCATTATTTACATAACGGCCCAAGGGGAATTGACACCCGCACGTAACAACGGGCTAAACATCAGGGTTCTTTCAACTGATGCGGCCTAACTGTCAAACCCACTTGCAAGGGGTTTCGCTCTTATATGAAGGTTAAATTCGGATATGATAATTTTTATGGAAAGAGGGTTTACCTGTGTTCTGCTATTAGATGTTGAAATAAGGTCTTAAAACGCTCTCTATAGACTACTTTTTTATTTTTTTTTTACCATAAATAGCATAAAAGCTAAACAAATTTTGAAAATGAAATACAGGCAACCCTAGATAATATGTTTATTTTTCATTTAAGAGTTGTTTCGTCAAAATAGCACTAATACGTAATCTCCATTTTATTTCCCGCAAACCTCTGCAACGACGCTCTCCCGATCAGCTGAGGCGGATCCTTAATAGGACTAATATTAACAATTAGCTAGAAAATGTCTTTAATCCCTGTAGCTTAAAAATTCCATCTCAATACCTGCTTGACCGAGCTCACCGGCAGTTCAAACTTAAAACCCGGCCGACACGCAGCTGAGCGCTAAAGCACCGCTGGCATTAGTGAATCGAATTTCCTTTGCAATTCGTTAACTCTAATTTGCTCCACTCACAGCCTAGCTTTGGCCTCCGGCCTCAGATTTTCATGTTCTATTACGACGGGTGTTACGGCGGGGACTAAAAGGACTTTTTACTGGACGTTATACTTCATATCATGAAAGGAAAACACATTTAAAATGTCAATAAAATCTGACTACTCATTAGGATAAAATTTGGTCGCCATTTTGAAACGACTTAATGGATTTTATAATTTTTAGTATATTGGTGTGTAACAAGAAAATACATGTGTATTTCAAATTTCATCAAAATCGGACGAAATTTACCGCTTAGATCATTAAACCTTTTTTTGGTTAAAAATCCTCTCAAAATGAGGGGTTTGTAGCCCGATTTGCTGGTTTACGAACTCGACCAAAGTATTTACAAAAGGGACGTTTTCACCAAATCGTTCTAGGTGTCAAGATCGATGCTCATTTCATAACCTGGGACTTACCATGTGGAATTAATGGTATGAATTAATGAATATCTCATTTTCCAAAATAAGTTCGATAATAGGTGAATTCTCCAATAGAACAGGTTCTGTCAGAACAATTCTTAAGAACTAGAAACTAATTTTTGAACTCCAAAAAGCTTTACAATAATATTTTTTAGAATACGTTTATTGACTTACTGTTCAAGGTCGCCCATAGGGTATCTTTTGGCGGGGGAGCTAACATACCAGGGGCTCTCCTCGGAAAAACATCAAAAATATAACTACGAAACACGTAGGTAAATGGAAATTAGAAAAATTTACTATACTTAAAGATTACAATTTGTTTTTCTCATAATTTTTGTAGAACAAGCTTAGTAATAAAGTTAATAATTCAGTATGAAACTTGTCCTTGCGATGATACTCTCTCGTCTTGATCTTAAAACTATAACACTAACCACAACTTTAAATACAAAAGGTTTAAAACAACATTTCAAAGACTTTTTTGAATCTCTCTGTATAACTTAGAGTACTACCACTTGTACTCAATCACCTCCCATCTCAATGACAGTGCAAAAAATACATATACTCGAAAATCAGATAACATATAATAAATCTACTAATATTTTGTTCTAAAATATATATTGCTTTATTGTGAATCATTGAAATAATTTTTTCTCAAAGCCACCCACTATACATGCCATGCCCCTTTCCCCCCTGCTTCCGAGTATGGGCGCCCATGTTACTGTTAAAAATCATACAACTGATTGACCGCAAATCACTTCCAAATTAAAAAAAACAGGGTCTACATCTTAAAACAGTTAGTTTTGTACTGACAAAATAAAACATGACTGTGAAAAAACCAGGTCGACACGAAAATAAGCACTTAGCGTGAGTGAAGCGAATTTCCTTTGCAATTAATTTAAATTTAAAGTTAATTTAATTCGACAGCTGTAACTTTCATTTGCTACGCTCACAGCCTCGCTTTGGCCTTCAACCTCAGTTTTGCATCCTGCATTATTGTGAGCGTCGAGATTATAATATAAATAGAGGGTATTGCATTTCAGAGAAAAAGCAATAAGCGTTCATCTCGGCTTGTCAAAGGCATTTCGACTGTGTTGAGCATATAACCACAGATAACATCTGGATTTGCTGTGATGTAACCTAAGATATTGTTCCTATTATCTTTGATGTAACTCAGCTAGGTTGGTTATTGTGGGATACGAGGAGTGCCACTTGCATGGTTCAAATCTTATATCTATAACAGAAAGCAGGAATTTGTAGGCATTTCAGACGTTTGAGTGGCAGAAAGGAAACTGAGCTATGGGACACTACAAGCATGATACATACTCAGTCCTCTACTCTTTTTAACGTCTATAACGTTGTTTTATTTGTATACGTAATGGACGGATCGTTCAGTATGCAGAAGACAATACTCTGGAAATACAGTAATGACACTCAAGCCACTCAGCAATGACTGAACGAGATAGTTCAACTCAACACTTCAATTAGCTCAAGTATAACAAAATCCGTTATCATATTGATATTGAACGAAACGGTGATTGAAAAAGTCTACACGGCTTAATCCCGTGGAATACACATTGATCGAAGGTAGAACTCATACGATAATCAATTTAAAATCAATTGCCGATGACTTATTAGAATTGTCACGTAGACAGTGTTTGCAACAAATTAGCCTGCGACGTTTCTGTTCAGAAACAACTACTGTACTACAAATCACAATACTGCCCAAGTCAAACACTGATGACGGATATCAGTATCACAGACTTATCTGCTCATATACCTTTCAATAGTGCCTTGAGGGGAGGTTGCACACAAATACGTAGCAGACAAAATTGTGAAAACAGTCAATGGGGGGCTTTAAATACAGTTATATGACTTTGTTAGTAAACTTAGTTCTTTGTTAGTAAACTGAATATGCCTTAGCCAGCTGAAGCTAAATATTTAAAAAGTTAAAATTGTGAACGGTTTTAAAACTTCATAGTTATTGAAACCATCTCTGTTTTACGAACAATTTACTGAAGAAAAACAGTTTTATATGTTTGACTTTCACCACTTACAATACGTTTTATGAACATTTTTTAAACGCATTTTATGGTTATCATCAATTTACAAACTCCCTTTAAAAGCAATAGTTTCGGTTTATCCATGGACTTTTGGTGTGTGTCTTTACTACAGTACACACGGCCAGGTACTAAAAACTATTAGTAAAAAAAGAAAGAAAGACACGTCACGTCTACGAAAACGTCGAAAATGAAAAATAATAGATAAACAAAAACTAAGTTTGCGGCTGTAAAGTGTGAATACTTTCGTCTTTTCCGTTGAACGAGCGAACATTTTTGAAAATACTGAAATTAAAACTAGCTTACAATTACATTTTTGACCTTAAGTTGACAGGTAAATATAGTATGAATGTCTCAGTAAAGCTTAGTCTTTAGATTAGGAATAGTCAACGATGTCTTTGGAGGTTAAGCGTTTGCTCCTCTGATCTTGATGTAGAAATGATTAACAACTAAAATAATAAAGTAAATTTGATTTAAAGTATTTCAGGTTTGTCTTCCTTATTTAAATTCAAGCAATCTGAAAGTTTCTTAACTTTAAAAAGTACAATCAAGTTTAAGACCAATTAGGCCTAGCCTATGCTACTTTACACCTCTTTTGGTTCAAACATGTCGAATGTTCCTCTAAGCCAAGATGAGACAAATTATACTACCTGATTAATGCATTACCATAATAGTTACAGTCAAAATTGCTGCTAAAGTCTAAAATCTAGACTACCAATATATTATGTGGGGTTCTGATTGGACTTATCCTATTTGAAATAATCAAATCAGTATTTCCCTTTTATTAGTGCTAGTGGTTGCACCTGTTCAATGCCATTCAGTGATTGCTGCTTTAGTTAGGACCTGGAGATGGACACTAAATATTGCCACTAAAGGAGCTAGTAAATTCTGACACAACCTGACATCAAGAGTTTGCTAAGAGCTATTAGAAGTAAAGTGATCAATAGGCAGTTGATTATAAATGTCGAGGGCAACCAACAATTTCACCCAATGGTGATTTGATTATAGTTAGGGTTGGACCGATGTTGGTCAAATTTCTTGAGATGAACTCAAAATTGAATTCAGGATATTCTCCACTTTCTTTAACTACAATTCTGAGTGTCAAGATAATTTATACAACTTAAATACAATAATTACTCACAACTCAACTTCCAATAAATTTTTGTTATAATATATGAATAAAATTTTTGTTATAATATACGAATATGATTTTTATATTTCTTTCTTGAAAGAATGACATTGGGAGCGACTCTCAATGCAAGCGAATGACTCTCCATGCAAAATGATGCTTATGTACAATCAAGCCTATTATTTCAAAATATAAATTGGCAATCTGTTCAGGTTCCAAATAGTAAGGATTAGTTCAAATTCCTACTTAACCGTATATTTTTAGTAATCCAGGTAGTAGGCGTTTTATTCTAGATTAGTTGATTTTGTAAGAGTATTTTGACAATTTTTTACAATTAAGAATTGTATTCAAACATTTATTTTCTCCATTAGAGCTCTAAATCAACTTCAGACCAGCCTTGTTGGAGTTTCTCAAATCAATTTTATTAGCATGAGCTTTACAAGAATAATTCCAATCGAACTTGAAGAAGTCCCGAATGTCACCCTCACTCCAAGATCTCAAAAGACCAAAGAAGACATTGAGCAAGAATTCAAACTATCTTTGAGATCTTACGAAGAAGAAGAAATAACTGTGTCAGGAAAGGTCCGGTTGCCATCTAAGAAGAAAAATGTTGTCAAAGAAGCGAGTGCTGCAATGACTATAGTCCGAGAGTTTGATTTGAAGGTGGCCCAAATATGGTGCATGTAGTTGTGCGAAGAAAATCATCCGCGATATCGTTCAACCTAAGGGATCAAAACTATACTCAAGTCATAGATCAGTTCAGAGGAGAGAAGGATTGCATCTTCGGGCAAGAAGACGATGTTGACATTGAAGTTTCTTGGAAACCGAAAGACTCATCAGTTTGTGACGGTACCCAAAGTTGTGGAACTTGTGTTGTAACTAAGTTAGAATATAATGTTAGAGCTTGATTTTTATCTCTTCAAGTAATTGTTTTAACTTAGAATAGAATTTCTATGTCTTTTGAATTTCAGCTAATAGGAGGTTTTTATGTTACTAAACAACTAAAAACTGCACTCCGTTAAGTTGTCCTTAGTTTGAAAGACATAGGCAAATATTTTGAACATGGTTTTGTAAACTTATTGAGTTTTATTACTGTAACTAAAATACTTGTAGTAACTATTTTTAGTCTTTTCCTGTCAGAGGCATAACTAAAGTGCAGCCGCTTTAGTAGTCAAATCTTTTTGGCAATTCTCACAAAACCAGGCAAGGTTTGTAGAGTCCTCACCACAACTCGTGCTCCCCTTCCACACTTAGCACTCATTGACCCGACGGAATGTACCGAGCGAAACCGATTTGAGACCCGAAGTGGGTGGGGGACGAAGAGAAAGGATTGCACACTCAAACACAGCGCGTGCAAGGTAGAGAAGTCAGGAGAGGGTACATGAACAATTTCCCCTGCGATACGCACGGTTTCCACGCAGGACAAGTAGTAGTAGAAGCTTTCAAGAGGCTGTAGTATCTGTATAGGATGAGGCCCGGGGAGGACATGTGGAATATCTCCCAGAAAATTGGACTTCGAACAGTTCTTGTATCAGCGAAGTAATTTAGTAAAAATGCTACTTAATTTTCTTATCTTGTATTTTAGTATAGAACTTATTTGTTGTTTGTGTGTGATGCAATATTAAATATAATTAGTGTAGTTTCAAACAAATTGTGACTGAAGGTACTACGAGAACTGGCCCCTCAATGTATAAAGATAGGCTTAGTTATTCTATATTCAAACAATATGGTTTATTTTAGCTGAGGTTTCCAATCATTCATTTTGTTATGAATGATAATTTGTCTTTTTAAAATAAGTAATGACTTACACATTTTCTCTGTACCAACGACCTTCAGGCTATAGTCGCTAAACTCTGGGTCATTGTTTCTTTAAATGAGGCTGAAACGTAACAAAAACTTAAAACAACATTTGGAATTTCAATAGGATTCTTTGTTTTAAAAATCACTTAAGTATGAGGCGTGTTTTTAAAGTAAGTACCGTTTTGGAATTCTGCCACTGCAGCTTACGGTTATGCTCAGCGACATGCGTGCATGTACCTGCACCTTTTGGTCACGCCCTGACACCCAAAAGTGCTTTGGCTTTCCTTTCTCGGTATGATGAAGGTGATGATTTTTTAAGCCAAATATCGACAGGCGATGAAACATGGGTCGCCTAAAATACACCAGAATCAAAGCAACAGTCTATGGAATGGCGACATTCGACCTCGTACAGGAAAGTCAAGTTATAACAAACGATGTCTGCCCGAAAAATCATGTGCACAGTGTTTTGGGGCAGGAAAGGGGTGTTGTTGGGGGAGTTTTTGCCTCATGGGGACACAATCATTTCAGAGACCTAATGTGACACTGCGAGCAAACTCCCCCGTGTTATCCAGAATAAAAGGCGAGGCATGCTGACTAAAGGTGTCATTTTGCTTCACGACAATGCCGACCACATGTCGCAAACAGAACCCAAGAATTGATGCAAAAATTTGGTAGGGAACAATTTGAACACGCTCCCTAGAGTCCAGATCTTGCGCCGAGCGACTTCCACATGTGCCTTCAATTGAAGAAGCACCTGGGTGGCGTGCGACACGGCGACGACAAAGTCAAAACGGCTGTGCTAGATTTTTTGTCAAGTCAGGCAGCAGAGTTCTATGACATCGGAATTCAAAAGCTTGTTGGACGATATGATAAGTGCCTCAATATTGGTGGCAATTATGTAGAAAAATAGTTAAAAGTACAGGCTTTCATGTAAAATAAAAATTATTATGAAATCTCTGCTTATTATTGTTTTATTTAAAAACGGTGCTTACTTAAAAAACTTGCCTCGTATTTTGCAATTGAACCAATAAGAAGTTACGAGCCACCTTTATCTTAACAGTAAAGAGTATTTCCTTTGGTTTTATAGCTATTCTTTTATTATTACCTAGTAATTCTAACACAAAATATGTTATTGTTGCAGAATGATCACAGACATCCAGCTGTCAGTTTTTGCCAACATCCTAGGAGTTTCTCTATTTTTGTTAGTAGTCTTGTACCATTACATAGCAGCGAATTATTCCAAATCGCAATGATTAACTTTTGATGGTAAGTTTACTAGAAATTATATTTAATCTGTATAGGTCCTGTAATTGGGACGTTGTAATTTTTTTAAAGTAAAAATAAATAATTATATTAATGATGATTAAATCACCCTTTAACATTGGTTTTCTAAGAAAGTGGTAAAAACTGTTTTATGGCCGTTATATCATGGTTACTTTTGTTTTCAATACAATTTTATGGAATACTGTTGATTTGATTGGATACAACCTGTAATGATGTTCACAATTATTCCATTGTGTAGAAATATGACACTGTGTTTCATTACAAAAAATATTCTCTTAACCTTTATTTTTAACAAAATAATTTTTCATTTCTTTCAGGCGATGCTGAATTATGAAGCAAATTCCAGCCATGTTCAAAACAAATTCTTATTTATTGCTACTTTTTTGTTAAGTAAAAAAATAAAATAATATGAAATATTATGTGTTTTTAAATTAATATTATTATTACAAGGTCACGCTCTTATACTGGAAATACACTCCAAACGGGGTGTTGGTATTGTCGTTGCGCTTTATATTAAAAATGGTGCATGCGCTCGCTTAAATAGCTCTCTTGAGTTTATTTCCGGCTTGGTTTTAAAGTTCTTTACAAGGTTTGTCGTGTACAGACGCAAACCTGGTTTATCATCATGCCGGCATGATTTTCATCTATAATATGATTCACCACTGTGCACACCTGACAAGTATATGTGTTGTGATTGCAGTTTTAACCCTTTGAGGTCTCGTGTCGACTATAGGTCGACAAACGCTATTTCTTTTTGAACGCTTGGATGTGCAGTGTAGGAGACGGTTGAAACAGTCTCTGATATGCGAGGAATACGCTACACTAACCGCACCTACCAGAGAAAACCAAAACTACCACTCCCTCCACCCTCGACGGCAACTCAAGTGTGAGTTTGACAGCCCACGACAAACAGCCCGGTGGTTTAGTGGTTATAGTGACGGACAGTTGGCCCCTGTCTGTCACAGCGTGGGTTCGAATCCCACCCGGCGCTTCTGGTCGGTGCAATGCTAGTGCATTGGATCATTCCGGGTGCTGGGGCCCACAATGACCCGCTGAGGATCATTGAAGAGAAAATGGCTCATCAAATCCAGTGAGGCGGAGAGTGGCATTTGAGCTTAGGGAGGCGCTAAATCCCCGAGCTTAGAGGAGTGGTTCAATGACTGGTAATGCACCGTACCAGAGAGCGGTTTTGCTGAAATTTTGCTTACAGGGGACTGGGAAAACCCATAAAGGAGGCCTTTTACAAAAATTTAAAAATAAAATGAGACCGCAAAGGGTTAAGGTAAAAAGTTTAAACCAACACTATTATGTGCATCTTTTAACTGTCCTTTACATTGTGTTTGATTTTGTATTGTTTCTGACTTAAATGCAATTCTTATAACAATAGAAAGCTAAAAAGCGCTTTTTTCTGTATAGTTTCACATTACTTTACCCAAATGTTAACAACAGCTGCTGCATCTAAACCAAATTAATAATTTTCTGTTAAACCATGCACAGTTTAGTATATGTACTTAAATAATTAATTTATTTAGACTTTAAATTAAACATATTAACCCTTTTCCTGTCACATTTTATTTTTAAATTTTCATTAAAAGCCAACCGTATAGGTTGCCCCTGTGTTTCAACCGCAACCTATACTGGACATCCAAGCGTTCAAAGGGAAATAGCATTTGTTGACCTATACCGACAGGCTTAATTCATAGGCTTAATATGTTAAATATTAATGAATTGATTTATCAACTAGTTATTATGTAATCTTTGCGAAAGGATAGACAAATATAATTATACGGTTACAAACATTCTGGATAGTGTGAAATATGTTCATAAGAACAAGGAAACGTTTGCTACTTGGGAAAATATCCATGGACGGTCGGTGAGGAGCTCAGGAAACCTTGATTGGAAAAGGTGCCGTCTTACAAAAATTAAAGTGGCCTTCCCAACGCAAGCCATCAAGCTGTACAACTGCCTCCCAGTACACATAAAAAACCTGTCATTGACGCAGTTCCATGACCGAGTGGAGAAGTGGCTTCTCAGCAACCCTCTCTACTCTGTTGATGATTTTTATAATGGTGATGTGGGGGCGATATAAGCTCCACACCCTTTGTATACTGTATAGTGTAGTTTTTAAACTTAAATAATTTTGACGCCGTCAATCCAGGAAAACTGGTCACAGACGCAAGAAAATGGTAATGGTAACAAAGTGTGTTGGTGAGTTCAATGAGTCCGTACAGTACTTTGTTTTGCAATGCATAGTAGTAGTAAAATCGTTGGAACTATTGGCTCACTGAGGCCAGGTTTCCCATCTGTGTTTATGTTCTGTATAAATTTTGTGCTAGGGATAACCCACAAAGGGGTTTCCCACCCTTAGTGGACTCCGACAATGCAGGCTCCACCCATCATACTGTGAAAATGTTTTGCTACAGAAAAGCAATCCCCCCGGCAGGGATGGATGATAAGGGAGATAACCAATAGTGCCTCAAACGCTCCCTCGTTGAAATATCAATTAAGCATAGTTTGGAAAATAGTAAAAGATTAAATACAAATGTTTACTATTTTTCCAAACATTAACAAGTTTATTTAAAAAGTCAAAACGGTTCAGGTGTGGTGTTTTTTTGGGGTGATTGATATTTCGACCAGGGAACTTTGGGGGAAACATTGAAATTAATGTAAATATTATTGTACAGTAGATTATTCAGCTGGTTAATAATATGATATATCAATTAGTAAAGAGTTAAGACCCTCCTTAATTCTTATGGTTCAGTTAACCTTTTCCTTTCAGATTTTTATTACATAATTGTATAATATATATAACTTTACAATGGCAATAACTGTATATAACTTAAGGTTTTGTATATTTGATAATCAATATTTTAAATATTTTTTAAAGACTTCCAGTGACCATAACCCTGGAGTTAGAAGGTTTAAAACCTCCCAAACACATGAATTTTAGAACAACCTCTTTACACTTCCCTAACTCATTCACTGGGGACCTGAAGAAGAAATTGCTTGAATTAAGTGCTATTTAAGTATTATGGATGAAAGTAGTACCGTAGTAATTTTTTATGAGGCTGATCCATTCCACCTCATAAGGCTGGGTCGTTAACAAGGTTCCTTAAGATTAAAATCTTCCCCCTCCCTGAAAAAAATCACCTCTTACAGGCTTTTAGAGGTTCCTAGAAATCGGATCTAGAAGTCTTAAAAGAAAGGGCCACTCATATGTTAGGGGTACGCTCTGATAAGTCATGGCTGACTGCTTGACAATTTACACTAAATAAATTTGAAGACAAAAATGTTAGACCGAACCGGGGCTTGAACCTGGGTCTCCCGCTTGCCGGGTGGTTATGCTCACCACTACACCAGCATCCGACCCAACTATTTATGCATTCAATAGTTACTTTAAATCAACAAGCTGGAAATATTACAAACATAGTTTAAATACTGTGTCAAATTGTGTTTGACAATTTATGTGGACTAACTTACTAAGTGAAGTGAGTATTACAATAATATTAGTATTATTGGTGTATACTAATATTATTGTAATACTCATTTTTATATATTGTCTAGAGTGGCAGAGTGCTTTTTGATTTGTTTTAATATATCAAATTAGTTTTAATACCTCGGAAAAATGTACAAATATCAAAATTGTAGTGTAGATTTACACAACTATGCCTCGGCCATATACGACCTGATAAAGATAAGTATTGCCTCTGGCCACGGAGCTTGACTCTTGAGACAACACTTTTTTATCTCCTTTAAGCAGGCCACACACGGTCGTGCAAAGTGCCTAGCCCAGCCTACCACCTAGCCTAGCTGCACGCCCAGCATGCTGGGTGTCGTCCACACACTGTCGAGCCTGGCACCTACAGCATGCTGGGTGCTTTGTCAGTTGTGCAATGAATTTCTATGTGAGTGCTGCTGGTCTTCTATAATTTTGTAAAATTATTAAAATTGAAAAAAAAAATAAAGCTAATACCCAGCTTATTTGGGATAGAACGTAAAATAGCATAAGCGAATAAAAAATATCATTCAGGTTGAATATGAATCGGAGTTACTATTGGATTAGCAGGGGTAAAATTATCAGGATCCCATCCATCGTAAAAGATATAAATCCACTTAAAAGATATAAATTTAAAACACAAATTAAAATTACCTGCTTCTAAATTCATTTTACAAGGTATGGGATTTTTCTTGCAGTTAAATTATTGTACCATACCTATACGTTTAGCTCAGCTTTTATTACAGTCTTTCCAGTGGTAATAGGATTTATTTTATATTTATATGTTTGATTAGTTTTGATGTCAAACAAACAACTTTACATTGTACATGCAGTATTGACAATAAATTATTATTAATACCAAGCATTATCCCGAGCATCAAAGAGAGTGAACGCTGGTGGAGGCAAGGCGAGCGGCACGATGGTTCACCACACACCAACATGCTGGGCACGTTGCTAGGCAATTGATAGTGCTGCCGTGCCCAGCATGCCGCCATGCTTGCTGAGTGGGGTAGACACACAAAATCAAGGTGCCAGGCAGAGGCTGCTAGGATCGGGCTAGCTATCTAGCCGCACGCCGTGCATGCTAGACCGTGTGTGGGGGGCTTTAAAGGTTCCAAACTTGTTCCTTCAAAAGTGGCTCCAGCCAGGAAACCAGCGACCTCGCCCTCCTCGATCCTTCCTTGTGCGTGATCTGTCCAGCTACCTAAACGTACTCTAGTTCCAACGAGCATACGTTCTCCCCCTTACCCATGTATAACATAAAGGTTTGGTTAGCTAAATGTAGGGCGCTGTCGTGAAAGTGGAACAACTGTGCGGAATAATCAGTTCGTTGTTGTCTTTAGTAAGAACACCATGTCTGTTTCTGCCGTGGAAAGTGTCAAGTGATATTTTGAAAAGCATTCGATGCGACTTGTATGCCACATTTATGTATGAAGCTATTGATCAGAATGAAAATGACATGGTTTTAATATGTTCTTGAGCACTGCGGTATCATCAACGATGTTGCCACGTGTGACGGAGTGTCTGCTCAACAGAAGGTTATGTTAGCAAAATATTTAAAGTCATTATGAGTTACTGGTTCGTCACTAAAGTCACCACACAGGCGGGTAATCCTTCGTCTCATATACGGCCTATACTGATACAGCCCTTGGTAAGTGAAGACTGGAAAATAAATTATTAACTTTTTTATACTACCATAACATGACATTTATTGTCAATGTACAATAATTGATTGTGTTGACATAGGAAATGCTTAAAATTAAGTTTACAGAGAATTTAGAAATGATAAAATCTCCGGTACCGGAGTAGGCGAAATGGTCCAAAGTACATTAATGGTAATGGTAAAATAAATTCTAAACCTATTTGAAACTATACTTATAATTATGTGCATGAATTTATTATTTTCTAATTAGTTTAGGATACATCCATAAATTCATCCACACTATAAAATGAATGGTTTAAAATGATTTTGTTTTAGTTTGCGTTTGAAAGAATTAAAATTTGTCTCTGATCGTATACCCTCAGGTAATTTATAATATAGTTTAACTCCAGCTACACAACCACTTTATATACTCCACCAACGGTGTTGGCATTGACTTTAAATATTTAAAATCAATGGTGCTGGTACTCTAAAGACAAGACAATAAATTCTCTATGGGACAAACAGAAAACAAAAACCACAGTGACAGACTGCAGACAGCATGCGGATTGTCAACTGTCAATTTCCTCTCATTCCTTATTTTTCAGTAGACAATAATATTGAAATTATTACTGTTATCATTTTGTGCAGATCCTGATCAGTTTAATCAAAATGTGAATTCAATTTGTAGTTGTGTGTATAATTCTTAAGTCTTCACCTTCTAAACTTTGCTTCATCACGGACTTTGTCTAATGTAAAGTAGGCTAATGGTTCTATTTGAACAAATCTAAACATATTTTATAATTAGAAAATTGAATGAACTATTTTGATCCTTAAAATATTTTGTTAATTAGATCTATTTAAAAGTTGAATAATGGCTACGAACAAATTAAGCCTATTTAAAAGTTCTACATTTCAAAACGACTCGTGCCTACCAATTAAAAAAGAAGATTTTGTGTACACTTCTCATTACTGTGAAGAAAATATCTGGATGATGGCAAACAAGATAAAAGACACTTTTCCTGAGCAGCTAAGATACTGTTACCCTGTTTTCATCTCTAACGATTTCCGTCATATACCTTTGTGGAGACAATCTGCAAGTAAGCAAGATGATGGATTAGTTGTTTGGGACTATCCTGTAATTATGGTGTATCACAATGAAAATGAATCAATTGTGTTTGACTTTGACACTACACTACCATTTCCTACTCCTTTTGATGAGTATTGTAAAGAAACATTCAAATCCGACGAGTTTCTTGAACCAAAGTTCCATAGGTTGTTCAGAGTCTTGAAGGCGGTATCTTTCTTGAAAAACTTTTCTTCGGATCGGCATCATATGAAGAATGAAGATGGTTCTTGGATGAAACCACCTGATTACCCTGCTATTAAAGCCAGTGTTGAAGTTCATAATCTTGGCCAATATATATCAATGAAGGGAAATGAAAATTCCATTGTATTTGGAACAGTTTTTAAGCTAAGTCATTTTCTGGATAGATTTTCAAGAACACCTTACAGAACGCTCAATATAGACTATACCTATCCACCAGAACCATCTGTATGTAGCGATTTTTAAAATAGTTTCAATATGTTTTATCAAAATAAAAGGAAAGTTGTATATAAAGGAAGTGTTTACTTGAAATCTATTCCTAAAATATCAAAAATGTGCATGCACTCCAAAGAACTTAAACCCTTGTAAGATTTAAATGCATGCACTGGAGTTCTCATGCAAAATGTGACTTTTGTCACTCTCAAAATGCACAGGATTATAGGATGATTACTTCGTTCTATTTCTGTACTACATGATTTCAATTCATCAAAAAGTAAAACACTATACTAAACGCTATTATCATTAAATTTTTCCTAGTATACAAAACTTGTTACATTTTGTCTTAAAAGTAAAGAATGAATAATGATATTTGGCTGATAATAGTATTTGCCGAACAGGATTTTTATTCCTTACTGTTTTAAACAAAGACCTGTGGGTAAGATGGAGAGAAACAAACACCAAGTATAACAATATTTATATTTATTTGGCACAGAGGTTTGTACACAACGGATAATTTACACATAAACTAAATAAGAACCAAAACAACTTTAAAAAATAAAAAATTAAAGGTCTACTAATAGTAGAATGGTATAAGCCAATCTAGTCTATTTGTAGGAGGTCAACATTGTACATACAATAATCATAATGACTAGACAAAAAGGTAACACATGTGTCAGTTCTCACTAATAAATTGAAATAAATATCTCTGATGACTAGCTAAATCTAGGGGTAACCTTGATTTATATTACATAAGTTATCATTTCTTATAAAATTTAAAACTTTTTGCATAAATACTGTATTTGTCTATAAAATATTGGAGATGGTATCTACAAAGAGCTAACAATTTATCAATGTAAGGATTGATTATTATCAAGATGAATGGTGATGTGAATGAGGGTCTGGTTTAAGCTTTGAATAAATAACGTTATAAGAAGGACAGTTCTTAGAGTATACAATCTGATGCTTGGAACAGTTGCTTGGAATTCTTAGAAATGGTCATGTCACATGGTTTTTCTCTGATTGGTTTGGCCAAGTTCCTGAATATCAGCGACTGCTTTTCTGACAGTTATTTCAACAAGGAACCTGAGCTTCTTATAACGTTACACATTCAATGGTTTAACGCTGATGTTGTCGCTGTAAACTCTGAGGCCTCCCGACCTCATCCTCTACTTCCTCTTCCAGTTCTTCTTCTTCCTCCTCCTCCTCTTCTACTTCTTCCTCATCTTCATCCTCTTCTTGTTGAGGTGTAACTGGTACTTTAGCTTTGGTCTGAACAATGTCATCTTCCAGCTCTTCTTCCTCCACCTGTTTATTTAAAATAAAGAATTAAATTAAAAGGTTTCTGTTAAAATGTGTTTTTTACTATCACTATCAAGGTATATTTGTAAGGACCTAATTTATTTTTTTATTTATAGCTAAGAGTTTTGAAATTTATATATTAAATTTTTATATATTAACCCCCGCCCCAATCCCCCATTTTGAAAACTGAGGCAAAGTGTCAGTATGCATTAAAGGGTACGGTACTTTTGTTTCCTCTAACAAAACATACCGAGTTCGGTTGCGCATAAAAAAAAAAAAAACTGGTTAAAAAGTTATAAAGGCGTTTCCACTCTTTCACCTAATAAAAAGCTATGTAACTTAAAATTGACGCCATTTCTTTCTGGGTTAAAATAGAGGCTTCTAATTTTCAGCATTCATCAACATTTTCTAAGACCTTAAAAATGAGATGTCACTCAATGGGGCTTCCTTATGAAAATTATAAAGCTACTCCCCCAATACCCCATTTTAAATATTGGGGCAAAGTGTCAGTATGCATTAAAAGGTACTTTTGTTTCCTCAAATAAAACATACCCAGTTCGGTTGCACTGGAAAAACTTGTTAAAAAGTTATAAAGGCGTTTCCACACTTTTGCCTGACCCTGTATATGTGTAAGATCTGTACAGGTCTTGTTTTAAATAAATATATATTTTAATTTTCCTATCAATTTACTAAAAACTATGACATTTTGTTCGGTCATTTCAAAATGGCGGCCAAAAAAGGTGTTTTCCCTTATCGTGTGAAAGTTTGCAGTAGTAGACCACGTAAATCTGAGGCTGTGAGCTGCGCTTGCAGCCCGATAACAAAGCTCGAAAAGCTGAGGCCGAAGAAAGGCTATGAGCATAATAAACAAGAGTTAAATTAGCAGATTAGGGTAACAAATTACAAAGGAAATTTCACTTCACTCACACCAGCGAGGCTTCAACACTTAGCTGCGTGTCAGCTTGGTTTTAATACAGATGGGCATTTTTTTCAGATGTTTAAAAGCTGTTGTTTTGTAAAATCTCAGGTAAGGTAATTTACATAGTGGAACCGAGGAATTGCAGGAGTGAGGTAGCGAGTAGGTATACATTTTGAAATCGATTTTTCTTTGAAGTCAAGATTTCTGATCTAGTCAGAGTCTCTGCACTGATGTAAGTGCTTGCTAGCTCTGTGGCTGGGGGAACATATCTAGTCTTACCTCGTCGTCGTGATGAGTCTCCATGGTTGAGAAATCAGCTGCAGTTTCATCACTGTTGCCTCCAAGTCCTGGACCGCTTGCTGTACATTGTTATTAAAACATTGTTACTAACTGTTTGAATGTCAGGGTATTCTTAATTTCTTTTAAACAAAGACACTGGAGTATTAGCCATTTGCTAAAAGACTAGGGGACTGCTGTTATTGCAGTTGATAAAACATTAAAAAAGATTGATATTTTGAAAGTCAAAAATATTTATTGCATGTTGATGTAATTTTATTCATATGGCCAACACCACACGTCAACTTAGTAGTAAAAATCACTAAAACTATAATTGCAGCGGTTCCTATGAACACATGTTGGCACTTCTCTAATGGAAAAAATTAAGATATAAATAAATATATGCATTAAAACTAAACCTGTATTATGAACCTTTATCAAATTTTATATTTAGAAATCTACAATGCATTGCAGCAATAACATTATCATTAACTAGACAAGTTTTAAGTCATTTTGATAATACAATATACATAATTCTAGTCATTTTCATTTGTTTGTTTACTGTGGCCTTATATATACCGGTACCATTTTCTTGCATGAGATTGTGTTTCTCATCTGTTATTTGAATACAAGTTGATATTTATTGCAAAGAATTACCAAAAACGTTGGTTGCCTAGTCAAATCTAGCTCAGGATGTATTTAAATCTTTACTTAAAACAATAAATAATTAGCATTCCTTATAAGATGCAGTGGTGCAAGAACCTTATTTATAAATTCTTCAAGATAAGATTATTAGCAACAGTAGACAAGATTTTAAAAAACATAAAAGCCAATGGAACGTGCTATGAAAACTTTTTTAAATGTATTTCAAAATCATGTGTTGGTTCTTTATTTTAAATTTTGAGAAAATATTTATATTCTAATAAAATGTATATATGAGGAATTTTTTCTTACCCGTTGTGTAGTTGGTTGTCATGTCTTCTTCAAATTGATTTCGTCATTGTCTGCCTCTGCCTCATCTTCTGAAACTGTGACGTATCTTTCCTTAGTCTTTTTAACTTGCACAATACTTTCAAGGTTATAAATTTACTTGTTAATACGTCTTAGAGCATGATTTATGTTGGTTAACATGTATACATTGATTTAGCAACTTACTTTTAAATATAAGTTTATAACATTTAGCAAGTACTAATGCAGACAACCTTTTAACCTTCAGAGCACAGGGTTTTAAGCGTGGAAGGTACCGGTTACTTTAAGCTAATTAAAACTTAAAACCTTAGTGAAAATGGCAAAACATTGTTGTTATATGACATTTTTATCAACATTTTACTGGTATAAAATGCAATAGGTGAAGTGAAACAAAAAAATTATAGAACTACAAAAATGAATTCACCTGTTGCAAGCAGGGTGCACGAAAGGTTAACTCGGGTTGCCCATGCTTGTGAGCATCAGGAGGAAGTTACCTCTAATTTAAACAGTTAAAACTAACTACATTGTAGCTATAAGGAGCTAAATTATATTTTATCATGTTCTAAGAAAGAAGGGTGGAAGGGATACAGATTCACAGGTTTTTGGCTCATTTATGTAGAAGATTTGATAGACAAACAGATATACACCTGGAGATAACCTCCGTGATGCAACCTCTGGAAGGTTAAGCAAGCTATTTTAGAATTTTTAATTCTTGAACTGCAATTTCAGAATTGTGTTTGTAAAAATTAGTGTTGGGTTGATTCCTATTTTTTCAATTCTCGATTCCAATACCAGATTAAATATTGATTCTCGGTTCCCGATTCCAGTCTTTGATTCCTGATAGGTTGGTCATTGATTTTCGGAATCAACTTAATCAGCCCATTCTCAATTGCAGGAAATCGTTTGTAGCTTACTACTTGTGCGTATTTCTACCTTCATTTGTCTTGAAAATTGTGCCATGCACTCCATAAAGAATGTATGGCCGATTTGTAGTCAACTAAATAATAGGCTTCACCAGTTTAAACAAAAAATAAAATTTATTATTTACTCTCTACAATACAAAACACATTCACACTGATTATTCGATTTCCGATTCCAAAACCGATTCGATTCCAAAATTGATTCCCAATTCTCAAATCTGCAGTATCAGAATCGACTTTACTGACCGATTTCTGATACCAATTCCTTACCCCAGAAATCGGTGGAATCGTGAATCAGAATCGACTCAACACTAATAAAAGTATACGTAAACCCCAAGAGACTTTGGTAAATTATATTGTGTCTAAAAGCAATTTAGAGCTTTTTGAAAGTCACATTTTAAATAAAATCGTATTCACATGGAAACAGCTGCACAGTGAAATCACCGTTACCTTACTAGCTACCAGATTGTATGATATTTTTACCTTCTTCAACTAATCCTTCATCGTCTTCTTCTTCCTCTTCATCATTGTTGTCATCAAAGGCAGCAATCATTGGTCCATCAGACATTTCAGATTTGATCATCTGTTACAAGTTTTAAAATTACATCAATAAATAATAATTATGAAATAAATAAGGAACTTTGTTTACTGCAGCAGTTGAAGGTTTGTTTACAAGTGTTGACCAAACATTTTTATTTTTGTTTTACCTTGCATATTAATTTGCTGGATGTACAAAGAAAAATCACTATAACGACCTTCTACGAGGGTCATTCAGAAAGTAAGGAATGTTTGAGCATCACGGTCAGTGCAGATGCCCTACCATTATGATCGCATGTTCACATTATAGCTAAACCCTTCAGTCTGCGCGAGTGCTGACTTGTTGCAGGACCTACTCCATACTGTATCGTCAGGTAGCAGAGCCTGTGTATCTGTTAATACTGTGCGTTATAATAATATCTTAAAATTGCTGAAGTCACATTTTAATGGCGATAATGATCAATGACAACTTTTAAACATCAGGAGTCGTGTTTAGCTCTGAAACATGAACTCGTGCCGTTCGCAATCTCTAAAAGTAACAGTAACAACAAACAAACACAGGTACAGCCAAAACCGAGTCAGAACAACACACTTGGTAGGCTGTACCAATGCTAATGCCCTGCAGCCGCCACTGACTCCACATACCTCTCCGTGAAGTGAAATGTCTGAAATGTTGCTGGTTAAACTTTTGATTGTATCGGTAAGTTTTGTTTAATACAAGTTTAAGAAAAATCAAAACAATCGAGTTCAAACACAACACTTCTTGAGAAAGAAACTTACACTACTAGTATTTGATCGCTTTGTAGACATGTTATTGTATTATTTTATGTTTACTCTCTCAAACGATTAGTTACAACATTGAAACCTGAAGGCAACAAACATTTAAATTTTCTAGCAATTTTAAATAAATCAATAAATTACTACAGTTGTGATTCACTGCAGATGTTACACAAAAACCTGATTTGGATTTATTAAGAAGAACTGCATGCTACAGAAATGAAAAACAAGAACAAATTTCCCAGGCCACTAAACATACAGACTACACCTACAGAATATATTTGTTGAATCAGATCAAAATTATTAACCATTTTTAATTTTACATGGTCCTAGATATTTCTCTATTGTTCTCATATATAACATGGACTCAAATCTTTGTTTTTAAATGTGAGGTCATAATTACAAAATTCCGTTATTTATTATGTTAAGGTATTGTTTAGTTTCATTGTCGACACTCAACAGATGTTAGTAGTCACACAAAACGTTGATTAGTCAAGTGACTAAACACAGTCTTACATCATCCAATCCGATGAGGGATAGGGTTACTTTCCCCGACAAAATCACCGGAGACTCATCATTTTCCTGGGACAGTTTCTCGATTTCCGACTGGCTGACCAACAGCTGGCTCTGAGAAGGCAATGACCCCTCTAGGTAAATACTCTGTGGTTCCGGCTGGACGATGGTAGGGGTGGTACTGCGAGGGGTGAGAGGAGTGGTAGGAGGACGACTCCACTTCTGTCCCCCCTCCACACTCTCCGTCATCTCCATCCCCACCACTTGCACTTCCACCCCTCCACTCTTCACCTCCCCCTCCTCTACCCCCTCAGCATCTACTTGCTCCTCTACCTTCTTTGGTTCCTTCTCTTCTTCCTTCACTTTCACCTCCTCTTTTTCATGCTCCTCTGCAACAGCTTCTTCTGTAGATTCACCCTGAAACGGAGAGACAAGAACATATTACTTCGGTACATGACGTTATTAACTTATAATTTTTATTTACAAAAAAAGTGTAGTGAGCATTATGTTGGTTTCCCACTAGGATCCCAGGATCTGCTTCTTTTTACCACTTACAGCACTAGACAAGTGTCAGAAGTGTTTTACCAGTACATCTAGCACTTGCTAAGATAAGTGTTTGTTAAACTGCCTATTACTGCTATTGAATTTGAACAAAATGAATTTGTTAGGTAGTCAGAAATATGCAAACTTAAGAGGAAGCAAAACCTAGTTACATAATGATAGGTAGTCAGTGTATGGATGGCATTGTAAGTTAAATGCGCCTCTGTAAGGTGAGTTGACCTTACAGCCGCCATTGTCGTACAGATGGGAAAAGAGGACTGACAAGCAAGCCTCAAGAGTCAAGAAAACAAACAATCCTATGGTTTAACACTGGTTATCTTTCTATCTTGTCTGGGACTGCAGTTTCACAAGGTAGATTGATACATCATCAGGCGAACATAAGTTATCCCATCTGAAGGTGTTGAAGTAGTTTTAAAACATTTAGAACATACTCGTATCTCTTACACTGACTTACATAACAAGCCATTGACATCGTGTAAGTACATTTTGTACACTGTTCTCAGGCTCTCTGTAACACAACGTCTCGTTGATGTTCATTGTGTTTGAGGGTGTAAAAGAAATGAATAAGTTGTCAAGTGCTTTGTGCTCTCAATGTGTTTTGAACCTACTTTGATTGAACCCTACGGGAAGAGATAGCTTGACGTTTACCCGATGATGTGATAGTTTACTATGTAAAACTGCAGTAGCAGACCAAATTACAGAGATTACTTACAAATGAAGGTAATTGAAATGAAAAAAGTCTTTATTTGTATTTACAAAATATTACCAGAAATAAATAAAAACTAAAACTAAACCACCAATGGATGCGAGTGAAAATGTTAAATAACTGTTGTTAAGAAAATTTAGTGATTCCAACAGTGTTTACCAAATACTCTCAGTAAAACCTGAAACTTCATAGGTTGTAAGCAAATTTAACGTACATCTGTAAAATATATTCAACAATAAACTTGAACTTTTAGTAAAACAAAATTATTTCTTTTCCAGTCTGAAAGCATTCATGCAGTAAGAAGCGGAACCAACAAAAAGCAAATACTGTAGACAATCTCAAGCCTTTTAGCTGAAAAGAAGACAAAAGTGAGCTAGTAGACTTTACGCTGTGAGCTACTTTTTGTTAAAATCAAAATAACTAATGGCTTAACTAGTCAAAATATTTCTACTAAATGATTGTATGGACCATATTCTAAGTAAAAATCTCTTTGAAAAACAAAACTAAAAGTTTAAAATTTGACATAGGAAAATTTAGCTACAATATACTAGTAGTTTAGAGCACTATTCTTGGATCTTACTTGACTAAACTCTTCCAAATTACACTTTTTCATTCAGTACTTTGTCATTCACTAGTTTAAAATAATCTACCAAAGTACATTAATAAATGTAGGTTTAATTTAGTGGTTTTTTTGTGTTAGATTAAATTAATTTATAAATCAATTGGCTTCAGCTTAGCTGTGTGTCAGCCTGGTTTATTCTTCCAAGGGAAACACCTTTTTTTATAATAATAAAAATGAATAATAATCCTCTTAGAGATCAGTGGCGTAAATAGCACTCCACGCGGTCGAGGGCGCCGAGTTTTCAGGGGCACGAGATTCAGTTGGGCGTGTTGGATGCAACATGTCCCTACAAACTTCTTCGATCTAGCGAGCAGGAGGGTAAATGCAAGACTGATTTCCTTCAAGCTCAGAACAGATTTTTGACTACTGGAAGTGTCAAACATTTTGTTAAATATGTTCAATTACCTGAGTTCACTATTTAATCTGAAGCAACCAAAGTATTTTAGCATAAGATATTATACGGGCGATAAATCCAATTTCAAGAAGTTGAATCGGATGTTTTGATGTCACATGACAACTAGTAATGCCAACTGCTTCCATGTAACACTGTGCTAACTGATTATAATATTAATTTAGTTTACACCAATACTGGTAATAATTTCTTGGATTCTTAATAAAATTCCAAATCACTAAATTGGATTCATTTGGGGTTTATTTTATTCTACAAAACTAGAAACTAAAGGGACTATTTATATTCATGCAACACTAATATAGGCAATAGCAGTTGAGATTCAAAGTTTTATGTAATTGGTAACAATTTTACTAATTAGTATTGGAGTTGTAATTCAGCAATGTAAATGAATAGAGGATATGTATTATGTAATATGACAAATATTTGGTTTCCTGATTACTGAATTTTACGACAAATTAAACCATTAGTTGAAGTCTGCAGAATGAACATTAAATTTATGTGAGAAAGACAACACTACAATTGTATACAATGTTAAAGAAAGAAAAATTATTTCACAACAAATTTTACTCACACAACATTTAAAATTATTTCAAGACAATATATGCAAGACAACATCAATTGACATGACCTCAAATCTACATTATAGATGGAAGATTTAGATGATTAGAAATGGTTTAGTTTTTATTTTAGCAAGAAAAATCCATACTTATATTATTAATTCCAAAGCCAACTCTAAATTATAAATTTTAATTTAGATTCAAAAGTTACTGTTACGTTTTAATAATTATTTTGTTAAATATTTATTGAGGAATTTTAAGGGATATGCAGTCCCAACCATAAAGTGAGTGTACGACTGTACGGTATCTAATGTATAGACAAACAAATTTAGTTATTGAAAAATCAAGAGTTGTATCTTTGTAACTAAAAGATGTATGTTATGTATTAAAATGTACTAATTTGTAGCAAACACAACATTTTACACGTTTTTTGTCTACTAATGTATTTCTTGACATAATGTCTAGTTTAATTTGTTTGAAAAAAACCTACTTGAAATTTAGAGAAAATTTAAATATAATACATGAACTAGCTGTTAGAAGAGATACATTTTCAGATTATGTTGTAAGCTAGGTGTAGTGTTGGAGAGTGTGTTATTGTTACGTTATGTTTGAGGTTATGTGAGGTGATGTTGATGCGCACACTGAGAGAATACCTCGGGTTCGACGTCCTGCTTGGACAGAATGTCCCGATTCACTTCAGCGACCAGGCCTGAGATTGCCGACACAACTGGTACAAAACAGACCAATCACTAAACAGCTACAGCTCGTCCGCATGCGCTCAGTCATTCATCCAGTGAGTACTTTAGTTTACGTGAGCTTTATGTGTCAAGGAACTGAACAGATTATAGTTAAGTCTAGGAGTAATGAAGATTGTGTTTTTCAAACTTGGCCTACAACATGATGTCTTTACGAGTGAAACTGTTATATACATACATAAATACAGTATAAATTAAAGGTGGCACCCTTTGGCAGGTTGAAATCCTGCGTGACCCCAGACCTCATCACTCCGCTGGCACATGTTAGATCCCCAGTCACAACTTACATTTGTCGCGTTAAACAAGACAAACTTTTACACATATAAGGTGATAACCTTTAAATTTTCCATAAACAAGAAGGCCATGAAGAAAGCCTCAGAGTAGTGACTAAAGCACTTATTGGCAAGTTAGATCATTCCATAGATTTACATAAATTATTTGTAAATGCTCTGTAATTAACAAAACAGCAGGTTAGCACTATCTTTGGGTCTCATTGAATAAATATTGATTTATTGTACGAGTGTTCAGTGAGCAAACTACATGAATGTTTAAGGCTGTTTTCTTGCTTTTCTTGGCAAGATAGTTGCCATTGGCTTTAAATGCCTCTGAAGCGTTTGATCTCTTCAGAAAATTGAAAGGGAAATTAGAACTGTATAAGAGCTCTCGAAAGCATTTTAAAGATTTCATACAACCAGCTGAGCTAATATTTGCGACTTTAAGAACAGACTTTGAACTGATTCTACATTTTTTTACATTGAACCAGTCTTAGAGCCATTTTAAAGGTTTTTGGGCTGCAGTTTCACTAAAAAATGTATTGAATTCATCTCTTGAGGAACACCTACAACTATTTAACATTTTCATTAAAGAAAAGTAAAACTGCCTATAATGTATTCCCACTTGTACTTTATCACATAAAACATTGGTAAACTAGAGTAATCACTTTGATTGGATGAAATTATAAATATAACATCGAAATAACTAAACTAGCATACATTGTAACAATTATTATATTGCATTGCTAAATTTGTCTTTGTTGGAACAAAATCACACAGCTCAGCTATATCGGACGTTTGAGCAACTGCCATGTCTCGGAACGTCTTGAAGAAGAGTTTAGAAAATGGGCACCAGGTCAGGAATAGTGTTGGGAAATTTAGTGTTTGGAAAACATGTCCAAAGTACCTAGGGGGACTTCAAATCCAAATTTAAAGCATAACACTACTTTTTTCACTAAACTTATCAATTAAAAGAGCATTTGGGTTATCGGAAATTCAATAAAACTAAAGGTAGCACTTGATACTACATGTCAGCTGTTTTCCTTCAACCACTCAATTTATTTGCTGTATTGTCACATTAACCAAATTACAAAAGATTTGGTAATAATTTTGAATGGTTTAAAAGTATGAGTGAATTTCAGAGTTTGAAACAATATTTTATCAATACATTATACTGATCGGTTGCAATTTTTTAATGTATTTCAATCAGATTGAATTAGTCTTTTAATAGGATGAGTTTTTAAAATGTTTGACAGTGTCATTTTAAATTTTATTTAGTTAAAAATAATCCCTTATCAGTAATATATAACACAAATTGAACCATTACTTGCACTAAACTCAGTAAACTGTATCAAAGTTTCAACAGTACATTGAATCTACTCCAAGAAACTACAGCAAACGTGTGCATAGTCACTATTCCTGACTGTGGTGGTGAGGGGTGGGGGGAAGGACTACATGCACCACCGCTAACCTGGACGGCACCAGGCTTGGACTTGTGCGGCACAGCTACCATCTGTGCAACAATGCGTTCCATCGCCGCCTCCGTCTCTTCCAGCCGCCGCCGCAGCTGGTCCAGCTCTACATCCCCTGCAAGACCCCCCGCCCCCATCAAGTACACATACAGGCACACGTCTTCCACGTATTCTTTCAGTCTTTCATGTGATTCTTTTACCCATAAATGTGGTTTTCTCTGTTGGGCCCATCAGCGTTTCTTAGTTTTCACCATGAAAAAAATATCAATCAATTTCTTTTCCCACTTTTTTCCAGTTGGTGTTTGGTCCGAAGATAGAAACATCGTTTCTGAAAGGCCTCACCCAGCAAATAAAAAATGTATTGGACTGTTTGTTTTCCAACTTGAATTAGTTTAAACATAGTTTAAAAATGTTCATTTTTATTTGTTTACTAATTGGGGGGAATTTTATACAAATTCACCTAAAAAACTGATCATTGATTAAAGCAAAATTATGAAAAAATGAGATTGTTTAGAAATCTTCTCAAATTATAAGATCTGCCAAAAACTCCTTTTAAACTTCCATTTTTGCTAAATAATTCCATCCGCCCAAAAAAAATTCCAAAAATCCCTCCCGCCTAAAAAATCCTGTTTTAAGGATTTCCAGTGTAATTTTCAAGATTTTATTTTTGTTGGGAATTTTCCGATTTTTGGGTCTCATCCACCCCTGATGTAAAAGAATAAATTTTAAATTTATTCTTTTATTAAAATATTTATTTCTAATTATTATTTGCATTATGACAAAAAGTATTGTTCATCACTTGGCCTGAAAGTGTCTTTTTGACCTTCGGTCAATAAACTTGACCTTACTTTGGGATCTAGTGATGAAATACTTACTATTATATGCTCACAACTAAAGCTTCAGTAACTTAATTCTTTTTATAGGTTTTTTAAAAATTTAAACCAAATTACAAGCAATAATCTAGAAGAAACAATAAAAAGTTTTTTTCAAGAGTCTGGCCTCTTCTACTACAAAATATGTGGGTTTTCAACTAACAACTTTAAAAAAAAAAACAAAAAATATAGTGGCCTGCTAGTTGAAATAATAATTACATACAAAATAGAAGAAGAACCCCTGCTAAACTACTTCCTATCTGATTAACAGGATGAGTAACGTTAAATCTACTTATATTCAGACTGTTGACTAGAATTCCTAGTGCGTAATAGAACTTTTTTAACGTGACTTTTGAAGTGTCACTTCTAGTAAATTTCCTGATGAATTTTATGCAGTGTACATTTATTTCTCCTTTACCTTAACCAGTTGAACCAATCATTTGCAAAAATGTTACTATCCAACGTTTGCTGCCATACAGGTATTCTTTAAAAATATGTTAACACTACAGTATGTTTAGAAAAGCTCCAAGAATTATTTAACCCAAAGATAGCAAATTACATCGTTGTCTTACAATTACGCTTATGCAAATGAACTTAGACCTGTACTGTTTAAAAAGCAATACTTACTTGCATCCCTTTCTTTCCAGCCTACAGAAAGCATGCAACATTGGACAATATTTTATTACAAATTGCAAAAGCAACCATCAACCATGTAATGACATTAACATGCTAATTGTACATGTGCATTCACTTGTTGAACCTAAACAAAATATTAGCTAACATAATTCAACAGTTTTGGATGAGGAAGCAAGCCATTGTACTCTTTGCAGGAACTAACTGATGAGCATTCTCATGGAGCTATGTGATGATTTTAACATTACTACCTCTGTACTATCCTACTTTTTATGAGACACAATATATCCAAAAATCTTCTGTCAGCGATGAAGAGGACAAGTATCAGGTATGAAACTGATGATTCCTCACGTGGTTCAGGAAGACCATCACACTAAGTTTAACTAGTTTACCGAGTTTTGTGTTGTCGTCCTGTTGGATCTCCTTGTGGTTCTTGGCGTTGGAGTACTCGGTGTTGCTGAACACAACTCGTCTGAACTCGGGGTCCGGCTCGAAATCTTTGTAAGCGTTGCTCTCTTCCGACTTCTTGAAAAGCAGCTGCAATCATGTTTGTTCCGTAAGGAAAGAATGTTTGCAAATTTGGCAATCGAAAACAATGGTAAATGCCTGTTAAACCACCCGATGAAGAGGACATACATGAAGTATCAAGAATACATGAAACTGATGATTCCTCACATGGTTCAGGAAGACCATGACACAATGTACCATAATCAGTACATAGAGCATATAATAAAATGAATAGGTTTTTTAGCTATCTTTATATTATTTTTCACGGTAACTATACAACTATACACGGCAACTATACAAAATATTACCACTTTATTGTCTACTGTAGACACTTTTCATATTCGACTTTAAGAATAGAATGCTTACTCCATTCTTCCATACTGTCGCTCAAAGTACAGTACAAAAATAAAGTCAAATAGGTAACTTAAATTGTTTTTAGCTCACAGTGTTTTACCTGATAAGAAGGCTTATGACATATATGCACTTATAACGTTGTATTTTCCATCATAATAACCTAAGTTTGATTTATCTTACAAGATTTAAAATTACTCCATGAAAATCTTATTTACATAGTTTAAAACTACTTAGTTTTCACACAGCCTATCATGAAGGAACATAACAGAAAGGTTCTTGTATAAATGACCAAAGTAATCCAGTAAGTTGACACTAACCTTCATCATAGTGTACATGAAGAAGATGACGATTCCGATGGTGTACATGGGCATGATTATCCCCATCGTGCTGCTCCCCTTGGGTGCGGGAACCACGTGACCGGCTCCTCCCATCGGAGGCCTCATTCCGGGCATCGGAATTGGCTGCCGGACAGTGACACTCAATCAGATGCACAGTTAATGTTCAAGCTTTGCTATTCGACAATAATTCTACTGAGCTCATCAGATCCTACAACTTTTCCTACAGTTTTCACTCTCCAATTAAATAAAGATATCAAGAGTTATATTGTTTATAGTAAACTATTATAGAAAATACTGAGAAGCTTGTTTATGATTGTTCCATTCCATATGCCTTGGAACGATTATTAACCTTTTGCGCTCCTATGGCGAACTGAGTGCGACATCAGAGCGGAACGGCAAAATAGTCTAGTCCGACACATTGTTTATTGCATATAGCACAAACGATAGGCAAGGACTACACTACACTAACGGGACCTAGCAGAGAAAACCGAAACTACCACTCCCTCCCCTGACGCCAAATCACGTGCTAGTTTGACAGCCCACGACAAACAGCCCGGTGGTTTAATGGTTATAGTGACGGACAGTTGGCCCCTGTCTGTCACAGCGTGGGTTGAATCCCATCTGGATGCGCTGGTACGGTGCAATGCTATTCATTGGATCATTCCGGTGCGGGGGCCACAATGACCCGCTGAGGATCACTGAAGAGAAAATGGCTCATCAAATCCAGTGAGGCGGCGAAAGTGGCACTTTTGAGCTTAGGGAGGCTAAATCCCCGCTTAGAGGAGTGGTTCAATGACTGGTAATGCACCGTACCAGAGAGCGGTTTTGCTAAAATTTTGCTTACAGGGGACTGAGAAAACCCATACGGGAGGGTTTTCACAAAAATTTAAAAATAAAAATAGAGCGCAAAGGGTTAACAAAGATGTGAATAACTGTCCATGTGAATAATTGATTTGGTCCACTCTATGTAATTATTTCTTTTATGAGTTACTCAAAATACAGAACAAGTTATTTTTATAATATTCCAGCTCCAGTCGAATAATTATTGTATATAGGGCGTACAGAGGTTCAACACTTGTGGAGTTTTTCATCAATGGTTTGATTTTGTGACCTGGTAATGTTTTATGTTATAAGAATAAAAAAAAAAATAATAAAAAAATTGTGAGTCAATCAGTAGAGAGGGAAACTAAACGTTGGAAAATTTCAACACATTAAACACACAAAATGTACACTAAGTTTCTGGTGGTGCACACACACACACACACTTACAGGTAAGTGCTAGGATAGAAAATATTACAGAAATAATTATCCAACCCATTCCAAGAATTCTTTGAACAGTATTTGAGTCATTTTAGGTTTTAACTTTCAAGCCATCTAACAATATTCAAATAACAGCATTTTATCACATTTCACATAAATAGTTAGGGACAACATTTAAAGTTGTACTTTGAATAGTAATTTAAAAAAATTAATTAGGTCTTTCCACATTTTTACCACACTTTTAGACATTTACAACTTATTAGACTCTTAGACAGATTTACAATAAAATTAATTAAAAGTAATTTCAAAAAACAATAATTAAAAAAACAGCACTAATACCTGTTTCATCTTTGGCTGCAATAAATAAAAACATAATTATTATTATGAACTTAAGGAGATTTAACTTTATTTCAATAGAAAAGCGTATGATTATAACAAACTTTTAATTGAGTTTGTCAAAAAAAGAAAAGTTATTTAGAGACTCTGAAGATTAATTGGGTCAAAGAAACCTTTGAGCAATTACACAAGTTTTATTGGATGGTTTAAATTGGGTTAAGCCTCAAGACATACAAATAGGTCATGTTTGTCTTATTTAAGGAGATGCATTTAGGACTTCAATAAATTCATCTGTAACCAAAAAACCTAGACCCTTAGCGAACATTACCACAGTAATTTGCTTGTAACAATATTTTATAGTGTTCCAGTGAGAACGTAAATAAAGGTTCCACTGGAATAAAATTAAGCTAAAGTAGATCAAAAATGGACATAATTTTATTTGGAGTGAGACATATACTTCTGTTCCATCTAAACCTCAAAAACATGTTTCCTTAAAATATGATAAACTACTGATTTCAAGGGTTATTTCCGTAACAGAAAAATAGCTTGTGGCTATTTAAGAGGGAATGATACTTGACAGCTGCTGGGCAAGGAAAACTCCTTAAAACTTTTTAAAAGCCTGTGTTTTTGGCCAATTATTATGTTAGTGGTGTGGTGAGTTATTACTGCGGGCAGATTTAGGCTTTCCTGAGGTGGATTCTTAAGCTGTTTTTCTACATCCAAAGCCCAATCTATAGTGAAGTTTGTGCCCTCCCAGCTTTATGAAGTGATCATGAAGGGTCGGGATGGCTACTCACCGCGGCAGGAGCCTCAGGTTCCGTGACCCGGGGGACGATGTGGGAGTGAGGAATCGCACGTCCCTTCTCTCGTAAAGCAGGATGGATCATTGTCGGTCTCAGGTGCGGCGGCCTCTCTTGTCGTAAACTCTCTACAAGAATTTGTCATTTTGATATTAGTTCACAAATAAAGTACTTTTTCATGTCACTTTTATTGGTTTGGTTTAATATTCACCATATAAAATATACTAAACTCTAAAAAGTTAAAACTTTGAACATTAAATGCAAAAGAATAAACAATCTTAATCAACATAATTTCAACAAAATGAAAACTAAAAAAATTACTTCAACAAAAATTCACAATTTAAGTCAATAACAAAAGAAAATAATTTAAGAAAATTTAAAAGTTACTTGAAAAAAGGAAATATTTAGTCATAGTTTAAAAAGGTTAGTGTTATAGCATCACAATACAATAAGGATCAGTTCACTATGTCTCAGAAGATTTTTTAAATAAGGTAAAGCTAATAAATGAAATAAATATTTCAAAATAAAACTTGAAAATAAAGACATACCAATGTAAAAGTAAAAACAAAACTCATATCAATACGGAGTAGGTACTGTGCAGTTAGAATGAAACTAGTCTATTCAACCAGTTAAAACTAATGTTAATCCTCTCTAAGTTCACAATACTGTCTGAAACTGTAGTTCCCCACACCATTTCTGAAATCTCTATGCACTTTGTTAGTTTAACCAAAACCAAACCATTAGTTGTAAACCTCACAACTTTCTTACTTGCTTCGAAGACCCTCATTCGCCTTGGGGCTCCTATCAAGCCAGGCGAGATCCCGAAATTTGCTTTCAGGCAAAATGAACTGTTCAACGAGCGCAGCTCGTTTAACATTTGGTGATAGGATTTCCCCAAGCGAACTTTCTCTGCTAGGAAAGCTCCGATGTCAATGTTGCACTTGTCGTGCACTACTGCATTACATTTATTTACTATGTCCTTATTCATTTTCCCTTGTTGAAAGGCTAAAAGATGTCTTTTATCAAAATCAGTTTGAGTGCTGAGAATTTTTTCACACAGCTGAGTCATAATTTTTATAGCGTTTAGATCTTTTTCATAAATAACATCACAGCAATCTGCAATATAGAATTTCACAAAAGCATAAACAAAACTGGACTAGAATAAGCTATAGTTATACTGTGCGAACTTGGTTCACACAGCCTGTTTATACACAGGGCTAGATATATTCACTGGCTTTTATTAAAACTGCTGTATAATGGTAACACAAATTACCTTGCTACATACTGAAAGTAGACAACTGCTAAACAGTTAACCCTTTGATCCCCATTGGCCGATTTTCATAATACCAACTAAAGAACGCCACAGGCCAACTAGTGTCACAGAGTAGTTTGTGCCAACAGCCCCACCGGCCTGACTATGATCTGATCACAGCTGATACAATTGTACAATTAGGAAAATATCTTTGAAGGCTAGGTGATATTATATAAACAGAGAAATGGCATATAGAACAGGCCCCAATGAAGTCTCAAAAACTGTCAGCAAAGTCCAAAAATCCTGGCCTACTAAAATGACAAATTCCAAACTGTCTCCAAAATTGCGAGGCTCAGGCTAGATAATAAAACTTCTATGAATTCATACCAAAAATTAATAATTGATGTTTTGTTTTATTTGCAAGGCCTGGGCTGGGCACAGGGTTGTAGCCTCAGTAGTCCCCGCCTTGTGGCAGTCCTGATTTGGATACTAGGTGTCCAATACCAATCAATGTGACGCAAAGACCACTAGCCATTTGAGGAATCGCTAATAACTGAAATCTTAACACATCTGCCCCTACCAAAGCATAAACTTGTGACACATATGTAGGGGTTTGCATCAGACTGAACCTGAAATCAAATCTCTCATCTCAGATTAGTACCCACAAATCCAGACAATACGAAACGTCTGTGCACAGATGAATGAAGTTACATTTTGTGCCCAGTGGTTTAGACGCATCACTAGGATAATCGTAACCAACTTTGTTAACATGGACAGACAGTATATTTAAGCAACTTAAAATGAAGTCCATGTCATATAAGAGTGGTATCGAGCCAAAGAAAATACAGCAATCATCACATGTATAAGACGCAAAACTAGTCTGTCATGTGACTTAGAGCGACTATATGCATGTGACTTAGAGCGATAGTAGAAGTTTTCATTTATGAATCCATGGCTAACTTTGTAACTTTTGAGTGTTTTTCCGTTGTCAATTAAAATAGTAAAATCTTAAATGACAAAAGCCATGAAGTGCAAAATACCCTATAAAGTAAGATATTTGCAATTAGCCTAGGCCTCCCATAAAGCCCCAGAACAAAGGTTTACTAATACAGTAAGCCTAAGCCTGGCTTTCATATCTTGACTCACCTGTCGTAGGAATAATATTTGGTTTGACTTCCACTGATGACTGAAGCATTGGGTAAAATATCTTGGGCCATAAAATTGCAAAGCAACCAAACACAATTGCAAGTATGAATAATGTTTTTCCCGTTCCAAACTCGGTAGCCATGATCGTTCGTTCGTTTCGAACACAGTAAGTATTCTGATCTCAAACAAATTTCTACAAGTTTCACAATATCTTGTTATAAATTTAATCACATTATCACCAAAAATTTAAAAATTCGGGAGATTCTCGCCTGGTGCCTATTTTTATACCATTGAGATAAGCTATTTCACAGCATCAGCTCTAAATGCAGACGACACAAGATGTTAGCAGACAACTTTAATCAGCCAATCAGCTTTTACTTCAACGCCTTTATAAGCGTTGCCTTTTTTAGCCACAGCTAGCTTTGCTATATAAAACCCCTAATGATTCTTATTAAAATACCAACAATTTTATTTTTACTATTTTTAGTTTGGATGCAATCATACAAACGCAACCTTATTTATGAACAAGATGCGACATCCACTGCGAAGTGGATTGCCTGCGTCCGTGGCTCAGGGTAGAGTCACGGCTTACAAATCGCAGGGTCGCGGGTTCGACTCCCGGCGCAGGCACAAGGGTTTGGACCGCTTTCCCTAAAAGCGTTTTCGTGATGCCCACAAAAACCCTAAGTTAAGCAACTAAAAAATGCCATTGGCGTGGACAGGAAAAACAAACAAGTCCTACGGCACGGCCCTCCCCTTCTACCAGGATACATTTTGATGTAGAAATGCAAAACTACAAGTATGCGTTTACGCGTTAGAGCCAAATTTCAGTGTTTCCAATCTATTAGTCTAAATCATAAACAAAACTTATACTTTATAATTCATAGTGAGTTACAATACATGAGTTCCACATAACGTGTTCAAAATTAGTATTAGATAGATATCATTACAATACAATACAATGATTGATTTGAAATACCGTGTTGTAACGGGAAAGAGAGGTGAATTCAGGAACAGACAGGAGGCCTGAAGTTCAAACAGGAGGCCAAAGCCACAGTCAAGTCGAACTTTTCAGAGGAAATACAAAAGAGGTCTGGGGACTGGGAAGAGCTCTTCCTCCTACCTCAGACAATGTTAAATAATTTTAAAGTGAAATGGTACATTACGAAAACAGTAACGCATATCCAAAACCCCCCTCCCCTAGAATGTTACGGAATAGTTGAACCTCCAATGAGAGACGTGAGCAATCTAAGCAGACTAGCCACTCCGGAACTCAATTCTTACTTACTTGATGTCTTCGACCAATTTCTTAGATGGACTACGTCAATACGTTTATTTATGGCGTTCCCTGGGGGTGCAAGGGCTCTTCCACAAGTTGGAGCAGGTAGTAGAGCGGCCTACTATTATTAAACTGTCCCCTAGACATTTTTTAAAACACTTGAGGTTCAGGTCCAGGTCAGGCACTCTGGCCGGCAAAGAATTGAAGATCTTGGTAGCTGAACGGCGGTAGCACTTTAACGTCTGCGTGAGACAAAATCTGGGCATATCTATAGATGTTGAGTCCTTAGTGCTACGTTCATAACACTACGGCATGATAAAGTTATTTGACTATTTGGTACGTTATACTACTTGGTTATCAATATATGTACTGAGCCGACCAGTATAATGCTCAGTAATAACAGCTATCCAGCTCAGTAGTAACTGAACTGTAATATTGATAAGTGATAACATAAATAATTGTCCGGATAGCTATAATCGAGCCCTTCTCAGCTTCTCCACAAAGATCATCACTATAAGAGATGGCTATGGTATAAATCGATATTTCTACATAAATATTTTGTGATATTTGTTCACTTTTCAGGGATACTTGGTATATTAATACAAGAATTGAAAAAACTGAGAAGCACCCTTTAAACATTTATTTAAACCACTACCGGTTTCGGGAATATAGTTTTAGCTTGCACACTGTTGGGAAATCAACCATATGTAAATATTTATTTATCATGTTAATTTATACTTTTGTTTGTATACAAAGTTAAGTATTTTTGTAGGTAATTAAGGATGCTTTGTACCACCAGGAAGATGGGATAATTCCCGAAACCGGTAGTGGTTTAAATAAATGTTTAAAGGGTGCTTCTCAGTTTTTTCAATTCTTGTATTAATTCTACATAAATATATTGGGATGTGACAATTTGTATTTAGGCACGTTCGTTTCACATTGGATTCGATATATTGGTTTGTTTTTTATTCTAAGAATTTAAGTTTTGACGGAAAATCCAAGCCGAGTGTGTAGCTGTTAATTTCATTACATGCAAACTAACTTCTTCCGAAGAAGCAGTATGCGCCCTTGCTAAATAATTGCTCAATGCGTCGGGAATCCGACACATCGGAAGTATTGAAACATGTGTTCAAATATTTTTTAGGTATCAACACGTTGGGCTATGATGCATTACAAATCCTATATTATATAGATATGCTGTTCTATTTAATCCAGATCATATGTACTCTTCTATTGAACACTGCACGCATGACAAAATCTTAAGATCTGATTCTCGAGCACTTGAGCCTATGGACAAAAGCCACCTGGCACACTTAACTAGCTTATCCAAGTACTAAAGATTTTAGAAAAGGTAAGAAAAAAAAAAAGTCACAACAAATATAATGATTTTTTTCTTCAATTTAATGAATCTGCTTCGTTTGAGCTCACATCAAAGAAGGAGACAATAATTTCACATTTATGAACATACAAAAGAAATATCAAAATACAATAAGTACAAGATATACAGATTTATAACAAAATTCACAACACATTCACAGTAAATTTAGGTATTGGCACATTTATGCGAAGAATATTTTACATAGCTAAAGCGAAGGAAATTAAGTAATGCTATGAAGTTGAAAAGTTTTATCAACCTAGTAAGTATATTTACACAAGAATAAATTTGTACATCAGAAATAAATTATTAATAAAACTAAGTTTTCTACTACTCATAGTTTTGTTTGAAAACAATATTAAATGTAAGTGATTAGCCATTATTATAGTTTTTAAGTTAAGTTCATAGGAAAGGCTACTTAACGTATTGAGAAAACAAACTAAAGACAACTTTGTGGTACTCTGAAAACATTTTTATTTGCACACAACTATAGTTTTAGAGCTGAGCACATTTTCAAATGTATACATGATTCACTTTATATATTTTTTAACCAGAGGTTTTAGACGTTACTGAATCATGTATACATTTGAAAATGAGATGAGTCTTAAATCTATTCATGTGCAAAATTATAATAAAATTGATTTCAAGATACCTAATTTCAACGTTTTCAGTTTATTATGCTCACTATAAGTGACATTTGTAGAACCGTATTAAAAAGCTTTAAATTTTACAGCAAAGGATTTATACTGTTTAGAACGTATTAAAACATGCTTTGTAATTTTGGAGCTAAATTCTTTTCCAAATCAAGGACACAAAAGTAAAATGTATGATGTATGTGTGCTTAGCTATACAGGGTGTCCACTAATTACGGGATCAGACTTCACCAGCTGATTTGTTAAGTCATAATAAGCAAAGAATTTCCTATCTCACTTAGTTTTCCGTCTGTCTGTCTGTCTATATTTTTCACTAAATAATTTGTACCTCCAAGATAAATTAAGTTACAAACTTCAAACTTTGCACATTTGTTAGTATAATTAATAACAATATTTAAAAAATAAATTTGACTAGTTTTCACTTCCGATTAAAAAATGGCGGCCATATTAAATTTTGTCAGCTTAATAACTCAAAACCCTTAATCTTTATAGTTCATACACAAGAATAACAATATGTGGCAAAAATATTTACAAACATTTTAAGACCAAGTTTGTTTTCCTGTTAAATAATAACTTGAAATATGAATTTTACTGAGTGCACTCCTTTGTTTACAATTAAGAAGCATATGTAACTATAGGAGTGCGCTCAGGAAACCTTAAAT
This sequence comes from Matsumurasca onukii, assembly GCA_018831715.1. NCBI lineage: Eukaryota > Metazoa > Arthropoda > Insecta > Hemiptera > Cicadellidae > Matsumurasca > Matsumurasca onukii. The sequence continues at coordinate 76,010,159 of CM032058.1, read as the reverse complement.
TTCTCCGTTAATAATTGTCTCAAAACAACAAACTTGGTCTTAAAATGTTTGTCAATACATTTGCCACATATTGTCATACTTGTGTATTTACCATAATAATTAAGGGGTTTGAGTTATAAGGCTTACACAATTTAATATAGCCACCATTTTTAAACCGGAAGTAATAATTAATCAAATTTAATTTTTAAATATTGCTTTTAATTGTAATAACAAGTGTGCAAAGCTTTTAGTTTTTAACTTAATTGACCTCAGAGATAAAAATTATTTAGTGAAAAACACAGACAGACAGGAAGATAGAAAACTAAACGAGATAGGACTATGTGTTATAGGACATTTTTGATTTATTATGAGCTGATAAACCACCTGGTGAAGTTTGATCCCCTAATTACTGGACACTCTGTATATAACATGGACCTGGACCACCTGGTATTACATAAACCTAATATTATGCTTGCTACATTGGTTCAATGTTAAAAACAAAATTAGTACACTTACTCAGAGGACTGTTACTTTTTGGTTTTGAACTCAAGTTATATGAGCTTATAGTTATAGGAGTTGGACAGCTGTTTTTGAACATTTTGACCACAGTGTTGTTTGGTTCATTATAGGGCTGGGTCCAAAGTTACCGTTTGAAAAGAAATTTTTGGAGGGGGTTCTTCTCGTTTGTCCCACCCTTCCCGACCACCACAAAAATCAGGCGTCCACCGTCCAAGGGTCCTGTTTTAGACAATTGTCCAAGAATTGGGTATATGCTTCAAATATGCCTCAAACATGCCTCAAATTGGGTTGTTTTTATTAAACACTTTAATACAACTTTGCTGTAATTATTTAACTTTTGATAATGTGTTTATTACTTTGTTAAAATATTTTGCTTGAACAGTGATTATTAATGATCTGAATGGGAAAAACATAAGTGCAATTGATAAGTAAACTGCTAAACACTTGTAAACAGTAAACACATTCAGCATGAGTCTACATTTTTATTTATTTTGGCTATTTTCCAGGCATTCCTCCCCTTACTATGGATTCTGGCTTGGTTCATCGAACATTTTCTATCGGGAGAGTTGTGTCAAAATAATTAGGCCTGAGAGAAAGATTTAACCCTAAGTTAATACGGTTACAATTTTCAACTAAAGTTAAAATAATTTGAATGCCCACTTGAATATCACTCAATCCAATATAACAATTTATGATTGTTAATACAAACTTTAACTATTTCTAAAAGTAAAACTGAAAATTCTACAACACATTTTTGGAAGAAAACTTTTCATGTTGAATTCTTAAATTTCTCCAGTGCAGTAGTGTTCTCTGAGCTTCAAAAGGGTAGATTTCAATTTTCAACAATAATAGTAACATACCTGATACTGTACTGTACACTTCATGGTGTCATACAAATATCACACATGGATCCACACGCAAATTTAACCAAAGCAACATTTCATTTTCAAAGCTTATAACTGTTCCATAAGTTATGTTTTATAGACAAAGTAGTTACTCACTGTAATGTTTCGCCAAAATATTAAAAAGAACTAAACTAAGTAAATTATAGTAAGCTCGTTTAGGAACCAAAAGTCAACATTTAACATACTGTGATGAAAAATAATAAAGCTGGTTACACACCAAAGCCACAAGATGCAATACACAACGAGGAAGACGCAAACAATGTTTTCTCATAAGATAACCGCCCGGCAAGCGGGAGACCCGGGTTCAAATCCCGGTTCGGTCCAAATATTTTTGTCTTCAAATTTATTTAGTAATAAATAAGCTATTTAGCGTTTATACAATTAAGATCTAAATTAAAATGATGCAGACAGTTGTATCTTAATTCTTATGCATTGCATCCTGTGCTTTTTCGATGTGTATCTCCCCTTAGTTTAAAACTTTTAGCCGTGTACAATTTATCAATAAATAGAACTGTCACTATTGTAGGCCTACTTTCAAGAGACAGAAAAATACTTTAAACACTGGATGGCTCCTTCTTGTAAGACTAAACATTTTTGATTGTACCAAGCAATCCTGGAAAATTTCAAATAAAAGTTTGAAAAATGGCTTGAATCTCAAGGTAATGTTTTGATCTGAAGAAACACAAATTCTGGCTCGCTAACTCTTACAGATAACAGCGACTGGTGACCACGACAGTCTAGGTGGGTTGGGGGTAGTGCTTGCAGCTTGCAGTTGCTTGCTTGCAGCTTGCAGGTTACTTGCACGTGTGTATCTCCACAGTCTTGACGCAGGTCTTGCAGTCTACAAAGCAGCACCAGTGGAACTTGCAGTGACATCGCTCCTTGACGGTGACCTTCTGGGTGTTGTACCCTCGGCCACAGCACATCAGGTTGCAGCCGTCCATCCCGTGCGAGGTTCTGTTACACACTCGCCCTTGCGTCCCTGCAAACAGCACAGACAAATAAGGATTGCAACAGTTTATTTTAAAGATAAGTATTTCATCCAAAATATCGCACGCTTATCTTGGTCTGAAAGTACTACCCAACAATGAGTTTAATTTTGATACTGCCTCGGTATTTTTTTACCGAGCATTTCCATTTGTCATTAGACTATCAATTAATGACCCAATCTAAGGAACAGTTGGCCCGAGTTTATAACAAGACTATGTAGCTCATAATCGATCAAAACACTCATCATACTTTGGCCCTTCACCGCACAACCAAATTAACGACTATAATATAATACTATACCATTGCTTGGCACTTACTGACGTAAAACTACCCTTATTGGCAAACTATGATAAACACCTAATCTACTAGTTACTAGGTAATAAATGCTATTAGAACTGTTTTTGCAACTCACTCAAAACATAATAATAAGACAACTTATGATGGTGGAAAAATTGTTGAAATTAGTTTTGAGTGAAAAAAGACATTACAAACCTCAAACAATATTACATTACTGTTTTGTTTTATTTAATTTTCATAAACTGCTGAGTAAAGCCAAGCCCTCTGATTCGACTCAAAGGGTTTCCTTGTGCCTGATTTTGGTTTGTAACACATCAATGATTGCGTTCACAAACCGATTTTTAGAAGTTTGGCTTGAGGCCGGACCATGTTTGGAACAGATCTTTTTTCAAACCGGCTTCAAACTTTTTAACGTGTGAAGAATATACTTAAAATGTTTTATGAAGCATATAATTTATTGCAAGATTGTTTTGCTGTCAATCTGTGAGTAAAGCAACATCAGTGTGGGACTGACCTAAGGAGCCGATGGTGAGGTTGCGCAGGCAGTAGTTGGGTGACTCCTCGATGTACACCAGATCGTTGGCAGTGGGCAGACTGTACTGAGGGTCTTTGATCTGCAGCTTGCCACGTCTGTTGGCCTTCACCTCGGTAGCTCCATCGTACTTGTCCTTCAAGTAGTCACCTGCAACACATAGGAAGTATGACAATCATTTGTGGAGAAAATATGTATCTATTTGTTGGCTAACTCTCGTATTTCTCGTGACATATCTGACTCACAGATGATGATGGGAGCCATTGAATAACTTGATAAAAAGGATGGTTCTTATGGGATAAATATTTAAAAATCTTCATCAAAAGTTCGTATAAATGGTGAAGTCTTTGCACTGTGCTTTGCGGAGTGTGTATCAGTTGAAAGATGTAAAAGAAGGAACACAGTCTTAAGTTCCACTAACAAAAAATCAAATACAAATTGTATTTAAAATTCTTATTTGTTAATGGTTGGTACTAGAGACAACTCTTTAAGTAAGTGTTCTCTTTGTTAAACTTTATCAACCGTCCTCGCGCATATTACAGGAAGTTTACAAACTCCTCTGCTGGAAAGGAAAAGGAGTGCCGAGTGTCTGTTGACAGTGTCCACAAATCCTTCAACCTGAGCTCAAATCAGAAAGATCCACAAGGACATGAAGTAAATGCTATTTTAGCCGACATGAGGATTGGACTGGTATTTAAAAATAGTTTTCAAAATTTAAAGTGGTTTTACCTTGTCTAAAGGATTTAAAACCTCTTTAAAGCAAAAAATATAGTTTCAATAGCGTTTGGAAGACAATACCAATTATTTGAAATTAAGTAAACATGTATGTCTTCATAATTTCCTTTGATTGAATTTTGTTGACAGTGGGAAAATTTTTGAGTTTGAAATATCATTACGGACTTTTCCAATCGTTAGTGACCAAGAAGAACACGACGTTTCTGGATCAGCAATCTGATACCATCTCCAGGTGAAAAGTTAACTATTCACTTGATGACGGACTAGATTTCAGATCCCGAAACGTCGTGTTCTTCTTGTTCACTTTATCATTTCGAAAGCTATTGAATATCCCAATTACCACTTCATGCAGTATATTATGATTTGGAGAGATCTGCAAATCATGTACACATTTTTAACACCTCATTTTTTGCCACCCCCTAACTAATGTTACAATTGCATGTTTTCTCTGTTGTACTGTTACTAGACTGACCGATCTGCCGGAAGGAAGGGAGTTGCTGCCAACAGGTGATGAGACTGCAGGACCCTGAGACTCCGTGACATTTGCACGTCACTCGCGCCGTCTTCACCACAGCCTGGAACATCAGCTGTGTCATCATCTGTGTCATTTGTACTCGGTTGTTGTTCACACAAAATGTAACATCAGATGATCAGACCGAATCTTTCAAGTTACCTTCTGAATGTTTTCTTAATTCTTTCATGAACGTGATAAACTTTTACTTTTTATTGAAACAACAGTCAAATTCTTTTAAACATTTAAATAAGAATAGTATTTTAACACCTTGGTGAGTCTAAAATAAATAGCTGTAATGAAATAGTCTATGAAATAATTTTGCAAAGAATTTAGGTTTTAGGTACCTAAAGTTTTGTAATTCTTTTGACAGCAAAACAACAAAACATGCGATTTATTGTAGAATACCACTTAAAGCATAATACTATCTTTTATTGAAATAATTCTGTGTTACACTTCCAAATAAAAGCTAAATCGTTTGCTACAGTATGACAAGCAGTTAAGTTAATGTAAAGGAACCTCTTCAGGCTATGGTACATTGTTTACCCTTAAACTGTTCAGAATTTTGGTTCTGTTCTAAATTTGTCTGTGTAGGCAAATTGATTCCTTTCAACATAGAGTAAAAAAGTCTAGTAATTAAAGGATGTGTTATTATTAATCCTGAAAGAACGATAATGGTGTTGAGAGATTTGACGTTTCTCAACATTGTTGTCCATCTCGTTACTGACTGGCTGTTGGACAACACAAACTACACGCTTGAAAAATAGAAAAATCGTGTGAACAAATTATTTTTTTGTAAAATAAGAATTTTAATTTTAAAAGAAAATGTAATAAAGCAATTGTTTACTTTCAATTGTAACAGGCCTCACAAGATTCCGCATTTTTCATACTTTCAACTCCCAGCAATGGGGGAACATGGTTACTTCTATGTTTTATATGTTTTTGTTAATCTGTGGACTGTCCAACAGCTGTTACCTCCCCCCCCTCGTACTTACCCTGCGGCCGGCCTCGTTGTTGTGCAGGTTCATGAGGGTGCGCCCTTGCTCCCGAGACCCGCGCTTGAAGGTGCGCTCTCTCTCCCTCACGTCTGTGAACCCCTGGGTGAACCTAAATAAATGGTTTATTGGTAAAACATTTTACATGTTATGCAATCGTTAGTTAATTTTTAAAGCTAAAATTTTCCTCACACTCTAACATTAAAATCACACTAGACAACCCAACCTGCAACCACCCACCCGTGTACAAAAGAATTAGGATAGAGCGGCCGCGGGTCCAACTCAAGGTACTGCTTATATGCAAGGTAAAAACTGTAAACGCTACTTCTACTTTTTCTTTTGAATTGCAATTACTTTAAGGGTAATACGTACTTCAAAACCCCAAAACAAAAATAAACATTTTTCTTCACACAACTAAAACCTTATGAAAGATAAGTCTAAGGTTCACCCTTGGATATGTTAGGATTTTTGAACTCAAAACTGAAAGTCTATCGAACCACCGCCGACCCAAGGCATTTAAATTGTGAAGCATATTTTCTGACGTACATTTCTAACTTTCCACTAAAATCCAGGATTCTACAAAACTTTAGATTCCCCCCATTATCTCGATGTTTGAACAAATCCCTCCCCAAAAAACCCTCTGGATGTCACAAATAGTGACATCAAACCCCTGTGAGCCCTCTGCTGGAGGCCCTTGAAAAAATTCACACGCTCCAAACCCTCTCTTCTCATTCTATGATTCATAGATGATCTCATACTATAATCTCCAAAACCTCTCTCTTGGATTTACATTTATGAGTGGTTACACACAACCAACATATCCCCTCTTCGGCAGGTTAAAAAGACAACCTTGTTACACACTCACTTGTAGCCGTACTCCAGGTTGTCCCCACAGCCGCCCCAGATCCAGTCTCGGTGCAGGTCACGTGGTCTCCCGGAGCGACTGCACCCGCAGGAGCTGAGACTGCCGTCCCTGCAGGATCTGGAGATGGAGTAGACAACTCCTGCCGCGGCTATGGCGTGCGTGAAGGCTGCCTCTCTGCTGGCTGTGACAAGAGAACGGCAGATGAGGCAGCTGACTTGTGCATAGAATAGGGTTAGTAGAGGAGAATCAGGAACTAAGAGGGGAAGGTGGGTTCTAGAAATTACGAGAAGAAGAGAAGGGAGGAAGTTATGATGAACAACAACTTTTGCATCACTGTACAGTTGTAACGAAATTGCTGAGATCTGGGGGTTTCTTCTGTATCAAGGAAATTCGTACAGGCAAATTTACAAAGAACTGTTTTGAGCAATGATAGAACTAACGACGCACTTCCATGGTTTAAAAAGCTAAGACAATGGAAATTATATTGTTTTAAAATTAACGAAACACTCACCAATTTTGACGACGGGCCCGAAGACCGTGGCGTCGTTGACGATAGAGCAGTTCCACCTCCTGTTGCGAACTGCCACTGACACTCGTCTATGCCACTCTTGGCTCCTCTACTGACCCCGGGCATGTGGTCCTGGTACAGGTGGCACAGCTTAGTCTGCCCAGGGGACAGCCGGGGTCTCACCGCAGGGAAGTGGCTCAGGCGTCTCCTCAAGTAGCCCCATGTGCCTGAAACATGGTCACGGTTTTCATTTTTGCCCAACATTTAGAATAGCAATGAATCAGGTACAGTGAATCAGCATTGAGGAATAACTACCGCAAGTGTTTAGACAGATTGCGTTAAGAGTTCAGTTTGTAGAACAAAAAACCACACACCCGACCTCAATAGACTTACTGTAACTGGAAATGACAGCCTTTCAAAGTTTCAAACTGTCAACATTTAAACAGCTGCCATTTTATCCACAGTCGATGTTGAGACAAATGTGACGTTGTATTCTATTATCTTTTTAATAGAACTATATTGGAAAGGTATTACTTCACTCTGCGACCTCTTCCGATACCGAGTGGCGGGAATTTTAAGTGAGTAGAGAGGACTTTGTAGTCCTACAAGGGTGGTTCAATAAGTCGTTAGAAAAACACAGATATGTTTTATTTAATATATAATTTCTTTTTCGACGTTTTGTTTACTTTATAATTAGAAACAGCTGTTTAAGTTTTCAGAGTTATTGATCATATGGTTTTTGTGTCATTGTTGATAGAAGCAAAAAAAAAACGTGGTTCATTTAAAAAAAAAACTCGAGTTTAAAGTGGTTATTGTTTTATAACCACTCAAAACTCGACTTTTTCCTTTATTTGAAAGGTTTAAAACCGAAATAGATCAAAACTGAGATGGATGCAGTTTGTCGCATCCTCTCCTTTGTTTACAACAATTTACAACTGGGTCAGTGATTTAAAACATGGCCGTGAGTCGACAAAAGATGAACCCTGTTAAGGACGCCCATTAGGTGAATGATATAAGATTCGAAGAAGTTTTAGAGTTGGTTGAGTACACTGGCATATTGAAAAGTACTGTGTTTTCAATTTTACATGAACAGCTTGGTGTGAAAAAAATTTCGGCAAGATGGGTGCCGCGTTTGCTGTCAGAGGAGAACAAGCGCACCGTGTCATTGGTCACTGAATTAACTAGATTTAGCCCCTATTGACTATATTTAGTTTCCCAACCTGAAGAAATGGCTTGGTGCACATATTTTCATCAAAAGAAGACTTCACTTCCTACAAATAAGCCTATTTTGCAGAACTTTCAAAATCTTACTTTCTAAGTAGCTTAATGAAGTTAAAACATTTTTAGTGAAATGTATAGAGCTAAAAGGAGACTATGTTGAACAATAAAACAAATTTGACCCAAAAAACTGGGTTTTTATATCTTTTTCTAAGGACTTATTAAACCACCCTCGTATTTTCATCTCGTTAAACGATACAAACTTTGCCTTTTACTTCATTTTTTACAAATGCAAAATGTGTTTCAAATTTTCTTAATACTACCAGAGATATGAAATGTAATCTAGACTTTAGTCCAATCCATGTATGCAACTACGGTAATACTGAATTTCAAGAGTTTTAATTTTTTTAAATGTTGAAAATAAAATAATATATGATGGTCACGCCCAAATGGAATTTGTTTAGACACTAGAGGCATTTAATACTAATGAAAAAAATCTAGCTCAATACCAGTATTTATAGAGACAGTGTAGTAATACCTTGTAAATTACATGTCTTGCTTCAGATTTTCAGGAAAACCATTTATATGCATTCTTTTACATTTAATTACCACACGCATCCATCAGCTGAAAAGGGTACAATTATTTTAATCAATCTAACACCACTTTTACCGACAAACTTTCTTTTCCATGCATACCAATCAAATCCAGTTTGAATATTAAATTCCTTAGGTATTTTTTGAAATACGAGTATATAACGTGTCACATTTTAAGCGTACATAATTTGTGTTAACTGTACGTGTAAAGTAACTGAAATCTGTCTATGCACTCAGTTGAGTTTTCAAAGTTACATCAAAGTTTTCTGAGTTATCTAGACTACCGCAAGTATGTTTCTTTCAGCTTTTCACAGTCATGGTTAAGTTTATGTATATTTATGTGTGTAAGATGCATGTAACTAAATGCTTTTAGGAGGGTTAGTCAAACAAGCAAGAACCCATGTTTACCACTGAAATAGCGGAGTAATAATTATTTCTCCCCGGTGGACGAGAGGTAGGTGGAAATCCAAGTTTATCTTCTGTTTCAAAAACATCAGCTCTACTTTAGTATGTTTGTCTTGCCTGGCTCAGTTCTTTGAAGAGTCGCGCGTGCCGCGGACCTTACCAGTCAAGTGAAATGGTAGTAGCGATATTCCAACTTTGCTCCGCTCACTCAAAAAGTGGCAAAACCTGGTTTCGTAGTTCCCTATTTCCGACGCCGTTTATGAACCAAAACGTACAAATGCGGGTTTATATGAGAGTAGAGTGGTTCTATGTTTCTTAAACAAGAAAAGACAACAACCACTTATGAAAAAAATATAATACACTTTTAAAATAGCCTTTTTGGAAAATTTAACATTTTTTCTAATTTTGGCGTAAGAGTTTGAAAAAGCTAGATTAAACAAAACTAGAGACAACCTTTGAGAACATAAACAACAAATTTTCTAATCTCTACACCACATAGTAGCGTGCTAAACGGGGATTACGAGATCATGTTTTGAGCAACGTTTTCTGGAGGTGATCAATCCTCAGCAGGATTCACCTGAATTTAATTTTCATCAAGAAATATTCGACCGAAGGCCAAAGTGGGGTTAGTGGGACCAGGGGTATTTTCTATTCTAGTGGTACATTCCTTTTATCTCTGATTCATGAAGTTTCATATTAATTTAATGAAAGGCCCGGCACTTGAGCCATGAAAATTTGAAATAGAAAGTGGTAGATGTTTAACAAAACCAATCTTAGAAGACAAAGAGTTAATTGGATTAGGGCTGTGGCTATGAGGGGAGGGGACTAGGTAAATGAAGACGTTGCCAGTAATGAGATGACTGGAGCTAATTACAGCTGTGGGCCTGATAGGTTGGTAACACTGCTCGTATTTTATCAGCTGATTGGCAGCACCTTCAGGCGAATCTTGTAAACAAACAAAAATCTAACCTCTTCCTCAGAATATTCGTAATTAAACTTTAAATATATAACACTTTCAGTTTTCTGGGCGTATAAGATATAAACCGAATGCGATTACTGCATTAAAACAGTCTATACAGTAATGAATTTTGGCCGTCAAACTTTGGATACAACTTAATAACAAACTTTGAAGTTACATTGATATGTTCCGAAAAGTTCTTCACCTATTTTCAAATACACGTCAAGAAGTTGTACAATAAACACCAGTCCTGCTTTATGTACATACAAACAACCTAAACAATAGACTAATTGTTAAACTACATAATTAATAAGTTACTAGCCTTCGGACAGCTGCGGGCTTCGCCCCCAGGCCCTCGCTTCGGCCTACGCCTCAGTTCTGTTCGCATCGCTCACGGTTCGGCTTCGGCCTCTCGGTTTGGGTATTCACTTCACTAATGACTATACTTTTTCAGTTGGGGTATTTCCTTGATAGTTGAAACTTATACACTGTTATTGTTATTAAAATCTACCTTTCAAAATTAATGAAGAAAAATCAAAATTTATGAGAGCACATCCAAATTTTACAAATCAAAGTACAACCTTGAAAAAATTTTTCGGTCTGATGATTGGGGCAAGAGGAACATTACCAAAATTTACAAGTGACATTTTTACCAAATTCAAAATTCCAAAGTGTACGATCGAAGAAATTATTATCACTTCGTTGAAATACTCAGTGTTTATTCTAAGGAATCATTTATATAACAAGAACTAACTCCAAATTTATATTATGTAATATACTATTATTATTGGTTTTATATTACTTTTTTTTAGCAGACCCAAGTCGGGGAAATAGTTGTTCAGTTTTTTGAATAAAGTTATATGTTGATGTTTACATTTATAGCAACTGAGCATTTTTAATACTTTGCGCATATGTTTTATCTCAAGCAAATTTAAATTCTTAACAGTGCCAACAAAATCGTTTGTCCACGCATATAACTCCGCTTAGATGTAACAAAACACTGTACGTCGAATGATATCTCTAATGAAAGAGCATGATTCACTGAGTGTTCTTAGACCAAACGAATAATTTATCTCAATTAGAACCTGAGATATGACAGGACAAAGCTAAGAAAACATGGGAAAAGCCTTTGTTGAGTATAACTTGAGAAGGGGGAAAGTTAAGCGATTTTTGATGTTTGAGGACAAATCTATGCATAAATACCTTTCATTAAAAAATGAAGAAAATCGGCCTGATAGAACGGTCGTACCGACAGCCATTAGATTTTCATAAATTCTTTTAATATATAGATTTTTGTAGGGGAAGTGTAGTAACTAGTTTATAAGTAAAACTACAAAAACAATTATGTAATTATAAGCGTGGATTTTGATCTCTTGACACAGTAACTGGATTAGAGGTTTATTAGTGACAAGTTTCACCTGTAAACATATGTGACATCAGTCAAGGTCTACAGTCAGCTGAGAGTGATGATTTCAAGCTTCGTGGCGCAACACACTGTCTTCTATCACACCTCACTCATTGCAAACAATATCAAACTCAGTTGGTTGCAAAAGCAATAAGAATAGAAGAAATAATTTGACATTTGTATGACAAGATTCTCTTATGAAAATGAACCACAGACAACTCGTTTGTGGATAGTTTTGCAAAAAGTAAAAACATGTCTAAATGCCCTCACCGAACCTCTTTACCGTAAGTCTCTCTACAGTTAGCTCAATTAGAAACTTGAGTTTTAGTCAGCCTCGTAACACTCGTAATAGAATATCAAAACTGAGGCCGAAGGCCGGAGTGAGGTTGTGAAAGGGACAAATTGGAGTGAAAATTGCAAAGGAAACTCATGCCAGCGGCGCTTTAGCGCTCAGCTGCGTGTTGGTCTGGTTTAGCAATGACCGCGAAAACCATGATCTAAAAAAATGCAACATCCCAATAAAAAGGTTAATTCTAACACAAAAGTAAAATAAAATTGTGAATCTTACCACTTAACTCTAAACTCGAACGAAACCCAAATATAGATAATTAAATTAATGCTGTGCTAACTATTCAAACAAACATCGAGTACATTGCAAAACTTCTTTACAAATCCAAACAAACAAAAATCTAAAAAATGCATAAATTTACCTACAAACTACACAAACAAAATGCCAATAAATGGAAGAACTAGCCAAAAACCCCAAACAAAAATGCAACATGTTGCAATACTAACCCACAATAATCCAAACCAAAATGTAATAGATTCCAAAACTAGCCAAAAATTCAAACAAGAATCTTATAGATAGCCAAACTTATAAGTAAATCAGAAACCAAAATTTCAATAAATGGCAAAACTGACACGCGATTTCAAAAGTTTTGGATTGCAGAAATCATCCGCAAAGTCCGAACAGAAAATCATAGATAGCGAAAACTCCCCGCATAAATCCCGCAGTCGCGAATATTGACCTTGACTCAAGGTACAGTACAGGTGTGAGTTGAGTGATAAGAGCATGAGAATCAGTGAGCGGTGTCAGTGAGAGACGAGATGGTGTCAGTGACAAGTGCGCTGTTGTTGGTAGCCCTGAGCCTAGGTGTGCTCGCGGTTGGCAGCTCTGCAGGCAAGTACGACGAGAAGAACGGGAGACACAACATCATCGTAGGACACCGGAGGGTCTACCCCCAGTATCCGGTGGATATGTGAGTACTGAGTAAAGAATTTATCTTTCGTCAAAAACCTTTCTGTAACCTCAGTAAATCTCAATCTTGTAACACCACAGCAGTCTAAGGTACGACCATTGCCTTCCATTGTAGATGGAAAGTCAATGGTACGACTTAAGAGGGGGCCGGATAGAGCGGCCGCAGGTCCAACTCAGAGTACCGCTTATAACAAGGGATAAAATGCAAACTACGTTTTAGGCAAATTAATTTACTTTAAGGTGAAATTTTCTCTCGGGAAGCATAGTCTATTGATGCTGCTTCATATAAACACTTAAACTTTTACTTTCGTCATCAAATTAATTATGTACTTCTGAACTAAAAACTTGAATTTTCCATAAGAACATAGCACTCGAAATTCAGTAATTAAAATTCTATTTTACAACCAAACTCATGTTTTTTTTTTTATGTGCAGCGGCACTAATGACTCTATGCTTCCCGAGAAAAACTTTCCACTTTAGTTCATTAACCTGCGTAAAACAGAGTTTGCAAATTTTCCCATGTTAAATTCCCTATCCCATTTGAACGCCGTTCGAGCTCTATCCGGCCCCTCATAAAAATAAACGAACGCTTTTAAATTAATCGTAAAACTAAAGTAATTTAAGATTTGTAACTGATTAATCCATAGTGAAAATTTATAAGAGAAAATTTGGTTTCTCAATGACCAAAGTATATCTGTTTCAAATTTCAGTGGACTGTATATTTTCGTTTCTCTATAAAAGAGTCAACTGGCTCAAAGACCTTGTTCGGAGTACTTTCCCAGTACCAATTTGGCACAACCAAATCAATCAATACAATGGCAATTTAAAGTTACTTTTAACTCTGCATACTCTCTCAAATGCGTTTAAGAACTAGTTTATTTTAATTGCATAAAGCTCAGTTAACAAATAGTAATAGTAGTTAACAAGTTTCACACAAAAATGACACGTTGTTTCGTACATTTTGATTATTTTATACATAAAAAATTAGTTTAGTTTATTGTGGTGTAAATTTAAACTATCCATTTAGTATCGTTACAATTAAAAGGCTTAAAGAATAGTGGCATTGTATTTTCCTAGCTATAAAGCTGAATTTTAAAGTTCGTAATTAAACGACCAAGGCTTTCATATTTCGTAATGCTTTCATATTTTTTTATAGGTATTGCATATTTAAAGTGCATAACTTTTACGGTTTCGGTTAATATCGACGTTTTATAGTCTGTATCGATGACTATTGACTACAATAGCTAATTGACTATTGTCTTGCAATTTATTGCCATTGTGCAATGCTGCATGCAGCAGACGCGCCTGTATGGTTTTATAACTCGGCATGAGCATACCTTTTAGTTTTAGTATAGTCCCATAAAGCTACAAGTTGTTAAATAACTTGTTTTACTCAAAAACAGTGTGTACTGTGTAGTTTAAATACACGTTAAGGGTGCGCAAGGTCGTAATGACGATGTAGTTTGACCTATGGATGACTCCTACGGGCGTAAAACACTTATGTTTTCGAGGCCCTAGAAACTAAGAAACTCAGCGTCAACTTTGAACTCGCGTCCTTTATTGGATTTAAAACAACTTTTTTCTCATGTGATGACTCTATAGTATCAGAGTTTTAACTTGATACCAAAAAGACTATCTGGGTTGGTTTGGATACACATTTCATTATTCCTCTTTTATTGGTATTTTAGACCACTCTAAAAGTACTTTATTATCAATTTGTCAAAAGAGAATTTTTTCTTAAAAAAATATAATTCGAAAAGTCATCTGCCAGTCTACCAAATCGATTATATTTAACCTTTATTTACACGTTTCAAACTCACAGTAACCCTTTTTATAACAGTGATAACTTTTAGACTGAAACCCTCTGCATCGTCTCTTTTTTCCGCTCCTACTGCGCAGTTTTAACATAAAAAACGGTACAGCACATTTAGTACTAAAAAAACAGTTTTTGTGTTTAATTTAAATATAAATTGCTCAAGAGATATTGAGGGTAAAAGAATTGAAACGCATTTACGCTGGAAAGAACCTTTTTCGATAAAAAACTTCTTACTCTAGCTGAGCTTAATGTTTTGTTTAATACAAGGTATGTTTTTATTCACAACAATTAATATAACTAGTTCACAATTAAAATAAAATTCATACTGTTTTAGTTTGCTTCCGTATACTGTTCGTAAGGCTCCTTTTTAGTTCCCATCAAAATTTCATCGCTCCGTGTATGATATTCTCTTCTGTACAATTCTACTCTTAGTGCATACAAGCGTGGGTATATTTATCAACAACCCAATATTCTTTTACAACCCTTTCAATTCTCAACCCCTGTAACTATCACGTGATTCCTTGGTTCCAGCCAGCTGGTCCACGACAACCCCCGCATATCCAGCTCCACCCTGAGAGTTCAGTCGCATGACTTGTGCTACCCGCAGAAGAGCCAGGGGGGTCGTCCCTTCACCATCACCATGTTCAACGTGACGGACCTTGTGCCCCGTGGCGAGGGCGGTCTCGCCTACGTCACAGAGGGTGGTGTCAACTCAGGCCGGCTCTGCTTGCATCTCAAGACACAGCGCGGCTACGGGTACAACTTCAACATCGATATATTCGGATATTATATATAATTAATCGATTGTAGTTTTTATTGAATGGATGTGTTGTTCAGGTTGTGAGAATAAAACATAGTGTCAAATCAATAAAATTGCAAAATGTTTAGTCTTCTGAGTTAAATCGCTATGGAAGTGGCACAACATGAAGTGTAAGACTCTGTATGGGTCTGGCAAATTCTGGGTTTGAGTGACTCCCTTAGGTTACTCAAAGACCTGAAATTGTTGACACTACCTTCCCTCTACATTTTGGGTAAGTGTCTCTTTTGTAAATGAAAAGGTAATACTGTACCATAAGAGGAAGTGAAATACAACTCTTATGACACTAGAAAGGGGACAGCTACCAGACTGGGAGACACAGAACGGTAGGTGAACGTTTGCCTTTTTAGAGGGGAGTTTATTTTGTCAATAGATTGTCAAATTCGATCAAAAACGCCGTTGTGTCTAAGCAAGGATTACGTTATCGTAGGTAGATACCACATAGATGCCACATGGCTGAGGCAGGAAACTACTTAGCTGAGGCAGCCTACACACAGAATGCGCTGCGAGGGTATCCTTTTAAGAGTCTCAAGTGGAGCCACTGATGCAAGATAATTTATTGTTGGTCTCGAATCTAAGCGCTATCTACCTACCTTTACATTGTCTTTGCTTACACACATAGAGTAGGCCTGTATAATCATTCTTTAGTTTACAAAGTCCTAAGTTTAAGGCTAAAATCCGCCGCAGGTGACGTCAACTGTGACTCACGTGTGCTAACATGACTGTCAACTTAACAGTAGTCAGCTGATTGTGTGTGTAAGTATGACTCATCATAGACCTCGTAAATCTGTGAGTAGATCAATCTATTTACACTACACAACATCTTCTATACATTCTGATGAAAATCCACTACTTTGCACCTCTAGAAAGTGGCGCATGAAGTTCAACATGTTTCTGTGGCTCGGAATCAGTTGATTCTGAATGCAGAATGAGTCTCGTGAAGTTGGATGTTACATCATTCAGGATGTATAACACGACTCGGTGAGTGTGCTTGATTGTGAAACAAAATATAACTACAAATAGATCTGCTGTATACTGTGTCTAAAGTTCCATGTAAAGTCCACAAAAATATAAAAGACTGTTGTTTGTACACATTGTTAGCGGTTTAACTTATTTCGTCATTTATTACCCACGAATGCCTGAAAGCTTGATAGTATATTTCTTATGACGTTTCGATATACAGTTTATAGTTTTATTTAATTATATTTTATCCTGTTTTATTATTTTTTATGAAACATGAAATTTGAATATTGACTATTTTTGTGCGTAGTGTAATTTTCTGGTGCCTTCAATTCTGCAACCTAAATCAGCTTGCATGACAGTAGTGCTGTCATTGCCTACTGTAAAATTAAGGATCTATTATGGTAACATAATACAAATTAAGCTAAGGTTTGTTATAATATTTTTATAAATTTTATTAGAATACTAAATTAACAGATTTTAGTATGTATCATGTAATCATTACGTTGAAATTTAACGCTGCAAACGTACTTCTCTGTTTCTAATGACAAAGAGCATTGTCAACTACTTTTGTTGGTGAATATAACAATAATGATTTCAACGAATATACAAAAATGAATTTACTTGGAGATAATGAATGATAACTTTTAACCCAATAGAACAATAATAAAGAAAGAAAGATTTAATCCATGGCATACAAGATGCATAGGTATACAAACAAAAACATAATAACAAAGAACGAATCAACAAAAAACAACCAAAAGACCCAGGAAAATAACGCTATTCTTCACATATTTCTTCCATCATGTAGTCATGTACGGAGTAGAAGGCCTTCTTCAAGAGATACTTTTTAATTTTGATCTGAAAATGGACGACACTTCTTGCTTCAAGTTATCTGGAAGTTTATTATACAATTTAGATGACATAAATTGTATTTTTAGTATAAAAATTGGAGTTGTGAGTTAACATTTAATATTGTTTTTGTTCTTAAATTATAATTATTAGTAAATTTGTTGTTTGATGAAATATCAAAAGTTGGTTTTTTAAATGGATTAGACACTCAAAATGTATATACAGGGTAAAGTCATAATATTGTGTTCAATAAAAATTTGCTTACAACTAGATCTCCTTTTAATATTAAATATACTTCTTATAGCTTGTTTTGTTTTACGAACAACTTTTTATATACGAACTTTCTTTTCCAAACAATTATTCCATATCTGAGATGTGGGAATATATGAGCATAATAAATATTTAGCATAATCTGGATATTTTTAAAACTCGTAAACAGTTTTATCATAAATATACCAGTGCATACTTTACGAATAACTAAATCAATTTGGTTCTTGTATTTTAAGTTTTATCAAATTTAAACCCAAGAATTTAACTACGTCACTTGATGAATATTAATTCCTAAATGTTCTAGATCTAATTTTTTATTTTCAATTTTATTGTTTATGCAAAATGTCATTAGCTTTTTTTTGATAGATTTATTTTTAATTTATTTTCGTCAAACCATTGGAGTAAGCGTGATATGTCAATGAATGTGTCCATTTCCAACTGGGGTAAGGATGAATGGGAAAGAATGATCGAAGTGTCATCAGCGAATAGAAATAATTTAGAATTCAACAGGTATGTGGAAATATCGTTTATGTAAATTAAGAATAGTACAGGTCCAAGCACAGACCCTTGAGGCTCACCTGACATAACTTCAAGTTTATCAGAGGATATTTTGGTTATTTCATTTTGTTTTAAAGAATTAATTTCAACATATTGAGTTCTTTTATAGAGGTAAGATTCAAACCACTTTAATACAATTTATAAATTTCTCACCTGGTGATTCAAGTACATGTGGACGAATGTTATCACATTTTAGTAAAGAGTATCGTAGGTACATAAAGAATATAGATTCAAACTTTAAATATTTAATAGTAAAAGTACGAAATATATGTTGCAATGAACAATTAAATTTTATTCTACATCATTGACATATTTTCATGTTACATTTTACACTGTCGATAGTTGACTCATCACAATCTATTATGACGACACACGACCCATAAGAACGAGGAAATAGCTACACAATACCCAGAACACAGATAATGTAAAATCCATACAGACGTCCATTTCTACGTTAGAAAAGGCTAGATATTTCCCCAAATCCATAATCGAGAGCGGTTGCCATAACTGTGGAGTGCACACTCCCACCCTCTGCACTCATATGGCAACCACGCTTCGTGATGGATTTGACTTCAAACCACTTTACCTATCCCATTGGATTTCTGTAAACGCTTAATCCTCTGTCCTGGAAGATCCTACCTCATTTCGCTAATAGCACTCTAGTTTCAAGAGCAGACGTATAAGCTTACACTGGAAAGTTGCCTGAATATTGCAACCTGTTGGCATACTAGATATCAGTATCAACGTACCTACTGTCAAGTGCCACTGACACAGCTGATCAAAGATGGCGACTGCACATGCGCACCTGGTGGCACGTAAATGTAACCAGGTCACGGTTACGCTAACTCACCACTACTACCACTACTTACCAGTTACCAGGTACCTTGGACACTTCACTAGGTACTGGGTACATTCCCGTCAGCCGTCAGCGTCACTCATGCCGCGAGGCCGTGGTACGGGCGACGCTGTGTAACATTTGTAAAGTGACTCTGCGGTGACGCTAGGTAAAGGTCGAGCTTGAGTGGCAGAGAGGACTTTGTAGTCCTAACTTTGCCTTTACCTTTTTTAACCGGAGACCTTCCTCAAAGCAGACAACGTTTGATAATGGAATACACGAAGATGTCTAGATTTGGCTAATGACTGGCTGGAAAAGCAATAGTCTCTTATTAATATAAATTAACTCTTTAGTTAATATAGAAATGTATCTCTAAGTAAGCACACACCATGGCACATTAGTCAAATTAGAATGCCTGAATGCAGCAGAAACCTTAATTGTCGATAAGAGACGGATTTGGATCAAATCCATAAAAGAGAAAGGAACACGTTACGCCCAATCAACACTGAACCACAGACATAAATACTTCGTAGCGATAAGCAAATAGAGGAATACACTGACATACATTCTGCAGACATGAAGAAGTGAATATAGAAATTCTATGGTCATACAAACAAAAAAATGCAGCCTAGACTAACAAAGCAAATTTGAGGATGTTATGAATCTCGAAGTAAGACGAAAGACGTGGCAGTCAAGAGATCCTTTATGTTTAGACTTAGGAGTAGACCTAAACTACTAAAACCTTTTTGATCGTAGAAGCGTACCGTCGCAGAAGTGTCCATACCACTTTGGGTGACTGTTGATTGCCTACTGCCAACCAGAAGAGTCCCAAGAGATGAACTCTATCATCCCAAAGCAGAACTCGTGAGCTCCCATCGCGTAGGAGAACAATCAAAACACGAGGAATCACCTGGTTGTGATGAGTTCATCAACATCAACAGCTGATCACTTTGTGTGTAGACCGCAAGTGAGTTTCTAATGTCTGGTCCACCCCCGGTTCCGGTTCCTCGATTCCGTCAAGTCATCCACTCATTACTGACCATTCTTGACTCGGTTCCATCGTTCCGTCTGTCAGAAGCTATTGTCGAGAGACGTAGAAGTTATAGAAGGCTTAAATGAAAATTCTGGAGTGGAATGGAAATCACATACAATAACAATATGAATAGGATTTTTCTACGCCAAGTAATCCAAAAGACAAAGCCGACGCGTAGCCATAAGCGCTACCGTGAATCCTAGCGAATTTCCTACAACGGGGTAGAAATAAAACCGGAATCATTTTGGGCCCCTGCGACCACTCTAGAATTCGTGTTTTTGTTCGATTCTCACAAAAATTGGTTCAAATGTTATCTTTGTTTGTGTATAAGTCGGTCTACGAAAGTGCCTTTTCCACAAAAAAGGGTTAGTTATGGTATAAAACTTGATATACACGTTTATGACACCTTATCCAACACGTGTACCAAAAGTTAACAAGATCCGTTCAGCCAGACCAAGATGGCGGCTGTGCTATTTTCATGAAATATTCACATCGGGGACGTGTTTGCCTTTGATACTAGGAAGATGAGGGAAGTTGAATATCATTCATCTACCTGTTAGTGGCAGTACAAAGATCACTGTATCACTATTTATCATAAAACGTGTGGGCAAAAACTTAAATGTATCAAACTCTACGACCACGTGACTTATAAACAAATCAGCTGTCACATCAGTCACGTGACTTTCTACAGAGATGCGACATCAAGCTTATCAACCCATCACCAATTAATAGACCAACATTAATCAATCCACTGACATCGGCATGTTGATTAATCAATGTCAGTGCCGGACTAGTTAAGTAGGCATTCTTTACTTTCTGCTTGGCCCCTCCCGCTGTCTTGCTCTTTACCCTCGCCCACTGTTGTCTATGTGCATGTGACACGACGTGGGTTTGTTTTTGGAGTAATTTACATTAGCAATTAGTAAATGCAATCAGCAAAGAATTAGGCAAAATATTTCAATTATAACTATTTTGGAAAAAACGTGGGAGTCATAAGGAGAGCGCCGCAAGTGTGATAGAGCACAGCCTATCCCATTAGCATCTGTCATGTTGTCTTTAGGATAAAACACAAATCCAACTATCTTGTAGATTGGTTAAATATTCAAGCCACAGCTGATAACTGTACACCATTGGTGAACTTGAATCATCTTATAGAGAGCAAAATAAGCAATGGCGTGCGGGAGTCAAGCCGGGTTCGTCTTTGGGGTAGACTGTAGTAGTCTACGACTTCAGATTTGAGTCTTTCTACGTTATAAAATGGAGTTTCCTTACACATATGGCCATTTCACTCATGTGGTTCATACAACGTCGAGTAATTGTTTTTTAGGATGTCCTACTTAATAATTGCTTCAAGTTCTGGAGTGTAAAATATCCCAATAACTATACCATTTCTTAAGTGCTTTTTGTGAGCGTTATGCATTACTTTCGTGTCCAAATTGTGGAAGTCAATTACATTACCTAACCTAAACTGACGGAGAAAATGATTCCGTAAACCTTAAACTAAAGAAGCTAAGGAGTTTTTAATATTATTTTAGACGGAGAGGCTTCTTCGATGTTTAACCTTTAATAGAGCATTATACAGTTCATTTTTAGGTGCTGTTTTAACACCTTTAGATAAACAGGTTTTATTATCTTTTTGTTTGCCTGCAGCCAGTTATTAGAACTTTCTTTAACAGTCTCTCAGTCTTTGTTACAACTTCATTCCAAAGCAGCTCCAAAGTGTTGAATGTCACTCCACAGAGAGTGGCGAGGTGTTGATGTTATCTGTGTTATCAGCTGTGCTTATCCACAAGATCAGCTGACCCAACTGCTCTCACCTCCAGCTGACTGCTCAGCACGCACTCGACCTTTCATTCCCTCTCAGCTCAGCTGATCTAACTTCACAACTTTATGTTCGAGCTTAACACCAGTCTTTACTGACACAGGCTCAATCTACAGTCATCTCAAGATAGGAATGTATGCGACAGGTTGATACTGTATGTGTAAAACGTGATGGCCTTCTTGATCCTGGTGGTGTATAATTGTTGCGAAGCGTTTGCAAGAGTTTACAGACTATACCAGACATAGTTACGTATCGTCACAACATAATATAGAAGAATACAGATGGTAGACCCTTTTAGAGGTTGCCTTTGAAATAAAAGGTGCATTTGCTTCTTGTAAATGGGCAATCTCTTCTGGAGGAAAGCCTTTGAAGAAACAAGTTGGTAAAATCAAACTCATCTCAAAATCATCAGATAAACCACCCCCGAAAATTGCATTAGTGCAATTTAACATAACTACATTCAAACCAATTCAATAACGCCCTTGCCAGTAGCCTATGTGCAGAGCGGCACAGTTCCCAGAAGCAGGTTATCGGCCGCCATCTTGTAGATGGATCAGCTGATAAGTACAAGTACCAGCTGATAGTTTACTGAACAGCTGACTGGAGTTGCGTCAGGTCAGCCTCTGGGAGTGTGTTTGTCTGCGTCAAGCAGTGCGTGAGATCGTATCAGATGTAGAAATCCTCACGACAGACGCTGAGAGAGAGACCGCTGTCCAAGTGGAGACTGGAGACCAGGAGGTTCGCCCGACTGAGCACACGCACGCTATCTTCTTGAAAGGAAGGTTTATAAGTAATTAAGTAAGTAAAAAACCAGGCCGACACGAAGCTAAGCGTGGTTAGCGTGAATAAAGCGAATTGTCTTCACAATTTGTTACTCTATTCGCTAACTTTAGCTTTAAAGGAACACTTCAACCAAATTGTATGAAAATTTGACAACAACGTGATTTGTACAGAGCTTACCCAATTATACATAAATTGTATATGCAGTTTTGAAAAATCATCAAAACGTATATTGGGGGTCAAAATTAGTGCTCATTTTCCGGTACCGGTTTTAGGTCTTGCCATGCTGACGACATAAGTATATAACTTTTCCATAGGTAATTCGATCATAAATATAGGGTGGAGAAAATACACACAAGTGCCTAAGGGCTCAATTAGTTTGGCTAAACTGTGTTGCGAAACTAAATTGAGCGTTTACTAAAGTTATCGGTTATTGATGGGATTTTCCGAGTAAAGTTGTTGCACTGTAAAATGTTTCAACTAAGGTTGAGTATTTGACTTATTAGTCGATTTATTTCCTTGCTTTATTGTTGATTTTACGCAGTAGAATATAATATCCAAACATAGTGTTAAAATAATGCTCGTAGACGTTTTGCCTCGCGTTTTGCACATTTTAAAGCGAGAAAGTTGGAGACATTTTCAGAACTACACTCCAGCATTGCCAGCATACCAAAGTTCATGTATGCAGCAGTTCGCTGCTTATAAGGTGTTATTATTTTAAATATTTTCCGCACGGCAATGACTCCTAGCGCTTCCTACATTCCAGACAGATTCCTAGCGAAGGTCTTCTGTTGTAAATCCTACAGTTAAGTGCTGTGTGTCCATAAAGCATGATGTAGAAGCGCTCCTAGCGGAGGCCAGGGTAACTCGCTAATCACCGGTTATTGCATTACTTGCACTTAATAACTGTCGAGCTACGTCAAACCCAGTGAGGATGCATGATGATGGCAGTTTTAAATAGCAGGAGGCTTTTTCAACAAGTCACTTCCTTTATTATATCATTTTTAGACACCTCCATTCTTTATTTCAAAGTGAGAAGTCATTAAGGGCCCGCCTCAGTGGTCACCTCAGAGAAAGCTTAAATTCGTCCACATATAACGCACGACAAAGTGGCTAAACAGCTGGTCTTCTTCTTCAACTGATGCGGCCTAACTTTAAAACCAAGCGCTTGCGGAGGTTTACGACGGCCCGTTTTCACCTTTGAAAATAATTTTACATTAATAAACATGATAGATGTGGAAACTAGAAGAGTTTCCCGACTAGAGTATGGAGCCCGATTTGTCATAAGTGGTTTAATAGCTTCACAAATAAACTTTGAAATTTCCCATGTTGTAGTGCGATGTACACGTATAACGCAAAACTTCAAAACTTCTACGCGTGTAGTGAAGCTTCTTAGCTTTAAAACAAATGCAAATACTCAATCTTAACTTTAATAGTGTCGGAGTATTTTGGATTATTGTAGACCTTTGCATTGAGTGTCGCCATGCAGCTGAGGTGGACCTTAAAGGAAGTTACAATCTTATGAAACTAGATTCAGGAATAACTACCGCTCTGGGAGACACAGAACGGCAGTTTTTGAACGTTTGCCTTCTCAGTCCGCAGCTACTTTGGATTTGATTTGTATAGTCTTCGTTAGTAATTCGTTAACACACCTCTCTACAATGACTCAAAACATCGTCCTAAAACCAATTTATTTCAGAAACATCCTACAGCATGGACGAGTTCATAGCACTTATCATGAGAAACCTATATACTAGGCTACTTACAACAAATGGACCAATGAATTCCTTTGCATCTTCGTGTACTTACCTAAAAAGGAAAACAATTATTTAGTTTAAAATTAATACTGCATTAAAATTAAGAATATCCACATGCATGAATAATATCCAATGCAACATTGTTAACTATAAAACCACACAGTTCAAAAATACATCCATACAACGAATAAAAGGTACAAAAACCACAGTTGAGTTATAGGTGTTAATGATTAATAGTCGATGATCGCTCATTAATTAACAATCGATTGTTAGATAACGTGATTGGCCAATCAGCTTGAATAGAGAGTGTTGTGATGAACAAACCAGGTGATTAATATTCGAGAACGTAACCGGAGACTGTATTAGCTTTTGAACTGGTCTGGTGTGTCGTGTTTCGTTTAACCAAAGTACTTTTGATAAATAATTTTAAACGTCAAAACCAATATTTAAAACTTTTATTTGGACGAGGCCTTTTAAAGGCAATGCTTTTATCGTCAGGTCCGTTTAAAATGTACAAAAAGTAAAATTAATACATACTACTTACTTTTGTACATTTTAAACAGGACCTGACGAAAAGGCATTAACACAAAGACTCGTCAAATAAGTTCATATTGTTAACGTTTAAAATATTGATTCTTCAATATTAAGCACCTTATTCTAAAGTACTTTTGAGTTTAGATATTTTTAGTTACAAATTCTTGCGAGAGTTAAAGGTTGAGTAAACTTGAAGTGAATTGACATAGAAGATTATTAAAATGAGCATTAAGTTTGAATTAATATACTAGTTTGAGAAGCTATATACTTCGGTAAATCTGAAGCCAAAGACTATACATACACATATGTATGTATTGTCTTTGCTGAAGATAATAAAATAATTTCTATAATGTAACTTTGTTGAGCAAATCATTTTATTTCTGTAACTTTTTAGTTTAGGCAAACATTTATGTTTTAAATGTTACTTGTACTTCTTCTAAAACCTATATCCTTACAAATATATCCAGGAGTACAACATTAGCATAAACTAGCTCATTCGTTTTTGCTTAACTTTTAAATAAAATTACGGATATAAATTTAATAAGTTATTTAAGGGTCCGCTTCCGTGGTCACCGCAGAGAAAGGCTTAATTCGTCCTCCCAAGGAACACATGACACCGCGCACGTAACAACGGGCTTTCTTTCAATTGATCGGGCCTAACTGTCAAACCCTTCACTTGCAAAGGTTTCGTAGAAAGCAGATAGCGCTCTTATATGAAGTTTAAATTCAGATATGTTAATTTTTTATGAAAGAGAAAGAGTTTATCTGCGTTTGTCTGGGATTAGATTTTTATAAACCTATTTTTAGTTTTTTTAATAAGGTCTTTAAAACACTCGTGTTCTAACTAAAAACTAAGACATGTTGAAAAACGAACTAGGCAATCTTAGATAGTACGTTTATCTTTAATTTAAGAGTTGTTTCGTCAAACTAGCATTAATATGTAATACTGAAGTCTCCATTTTATAATTCCCACAAACCTCTGCAACGACGCTCTCCCGAACAGCTAAGGCGGACCCTAAAAATTTAATTTGTTTGAACTAAAACACTTATGTTTGACGACTCAGCCAGATTAAAACGATGTCAAAATAATCGATGTTCAAGAAAGGACAAGGACATGATCAGACACACGTGACCCGATGAAAACCCCAACGCATGCTCTTTACAAAAACAGAAACCCAAAAGCGTTTTGTGGGTGAACCTACTAGACGTTCCATTGACTAATTTCAGCAACCCTACTCTAATACAGCCTAAATATTGTATTTATCAATCCCACAAACCTTAACAAGTCAATACATGGAAATATGGAGATAGTATGTGAGTAAATGAACATGATATGACCTATATTTTGTCTATGTAATGATTTTTAAGTTGTATTTCGGTTTTCGGTTGGACCAAGTTTGAGCTCATTTTGGCACGACCTACTTTACATCTTGCCTTGGCCTGAATCAGCCAAATGACTGATTCGAATGAGGATCGGCACGATTTTAGGACACCCAGCGTTGCAAGAGTCGCATAGCTGGGATCAGATGATGCAAATAATTTGCTGTGACGGGCAGCATTTCGCCCATCAGCTGCCGACAGACGGGTGGAAGAGATGCCTTTCTCGCAGATAAACCATATCTTAACTAATTATTTCGTGAAACATAACCAGTTTGGTCAATCTACATAGTGTACTTGTTTGCTTCAAGAAAGGCTAGGCTACTTACTTGCTTTTAGAAGTTCAATAAAGCTAACACACACGCAACATAAATTTAAACTGTTTAATAAGTTTAAATAGTTTATGAAATAAAATCTTAAGTTCGGTAAAACGTTTCTAAAATTTACTTTCTAAACAATATTAGAACCTACTTCTAGGCTTAAGTTCTAAACCTATAAGTCTAACCTCTAAAAATCAGATCAGTGATGTTTCTACAGTGGTTTGTCCTGAGCACTTACAAGGAACGTTTGTTTAAAAACCAGCCTGAACCAACGATACATTTGTCTTTTGAAGGAATATACTCTCAAACAACATAACTTGTTTGAACTGACGTGACTTTCTGTCACTAAAGCGTTTTCAATTGGAACATAAGTAACCTTCCAAAGTAATTCGGCTTCGGTTTCACAGCTGCGGTACACTCTTATGTTGTCAAAGAGGGGATGTGATACATTTGAGGTACTTGGTCTGAAGAAGAACTAGAAGAACACCTACAAAGGTCCTCCTCAAGTACATTCTGTCCCTCCTCAAAATGGATTCCGCTGAACATACCGTGTCTTCGCGGTATCATTCTTGCAGAGCCAGCAAAGCAATAATTTGATTGAATCTATCAAGTTAACTTCCGTAGAGTTTCCAAAGGTGGTTGGTTTTATACGTAATTGTAATCAAAGTCTCATAAGTTTCAAACTACCCAGCAATCACCAAGCCCTTTCCCAATGTAAGAACTCTTCAACATCCTGTACCTCCTCGCGTGTGCAAGTCATGGTTTCCAGGTGTGTGTGCTTCACACAGCGACAATGCGACAATACTCGATACATCACTCCCTCTAGCGACACTTCCAGGAACTTACTCTTCACACTTGCACTCGTGTGTACAGCTCATTTGACTGCCATGTTAGACACGCTCTTTGGGAGGCACGTGCACTTTTGACATATCCTTCCAGGAAAATTTTATTGAACAGAAAGGAATGAAGGAGGGTTTTGACGCTTAGGTTTGTAGTACGAGGTCCCAGTTTGAAGCAGCGTCGATGCATTTTAGAAGTGCATACATGGTGAAGGTTTTGAGCACTGTTTACAGCAACGATGGAAAAAGAACCAAGGAAGACCAATCATTTTAGGTCTATAGTTTTGACAATGGGGTTTGTAGTGTGAGGTGTATGTTTGAGGATGTGATCAGCAATACCGATGCACTTTTAGGTTGGTATAGTTGTCACTGGTTTGTGCCAAAAGTTCTTCTTCAAAATATTGACGTGCTGAATTTGAAGCAGTCGTAATGTTGAAGGACCTCACAGTAGCTAAGCTATGACGCAATGTTATTTCCTTTCAAAATATCCCTTTTTAGCTAGTTACAATCAGGCCTTAATGATTTATCTTTCAAAACGTGTATATATGGATGGAAGCATTGAGCATATGTTACAGAAAGGACTCTTTAAGAGCTCTTGTGTTTACAATGATGGAAAAACCTAGGAATTTCAATATTTTTAGATCAGAACAATTTAAGAATTTATTGTAATGAGTTCTTTATAAGAAGGACCGGAACTAATTTTTATAATTCTCTGCATTTTTCCGTGAAAAACCTGAGCTACAAAGTTTAAGAATATCATCCACAGCTGGCTCACAGAACACCCATTCTACACCTTTGGAGAATTCAAGAGGCTGTCGGAGTCTAGTGAAGAAGGCCAATTGACGCCTTCCAGTTTCCTATGAAGACATCAAGTAATCAAGTAAGGACTAAGTAAGCACGCTTAAACAAATTCATCACCAACAGCAGATACTTCAAGAACAACGACACCAAATTACACTAATTATAAACCAGAAGAATGCGACCTTTTCTTGATCACATTGGCAACAGGCGGTGGCTAAAGGTCGGCTTGACGGTGATCTGTTATGAAGGTTCACCACAGGTGTCGTGTAATTATCTCGGTTATCAGGGCGTGAAGAAACTGTCAACAGTTGGCCACTGCCCAGTGTTCTTGATAAATGTCATCTGTGCAGACAGTTCAACAGTTTAGCATCGTCCTAGAGTGCGCTAGTTACCATTTGCCATACGGTTGTTGTTGAAGTTTGGATTTCTTCACAGTTTTAAACTCTTTGCAAACACATATCGGTTGATGTTACATGAGTTTGCTCTAGCTGTGGCGTGACTTTTTTGAACACTTTACAATATTTTTTGAGGGCTGCTAAAGGCACCTATTGGACTACAGAAACAGTCGTGTTACAAACGAAATGTCAAATGTTTGAGCTATTTTTGAGACTTTTTCTTAGGTTTCAGTAAAAGAATTGACTTTTCATCTTACAAATCTTGTTAGATGGAAAGTCTTACAAATCTTGTAAGATGGAAAGTCAATGGTAAAGGTACAAGTAATCCAAATAAAATTTTTGAGTGGGCCTTGAAATAATGCTCTGATCAGTCTAATTGTGCTTTGAAAACTTTTCCGAGCCTCGAGGTGAATTACTAAATTCTAATCTTATCTTAAACATATAAAGTCCGAATTTCGAAACAAAATCTTCCAATGAACGCAGGTGATTTCGGGATCCCTCAAGGATTACTTTTAGGACCTCTGATCTTTTTGAATCTATCTCAACCAAGCCTAAGGTGACGAGTAGAACCTATTCCGCTGTGAAAAGCCCGAACCTGCACGAAAATGAATTTGAAACGATAATAAAAGAGCTTTGTCTCCCAGTCTCATCAAACGGGCTGGGAATTACAACGTTTTAACCTTAGTCAACTTGTAACGTCCGCACTATAGACCAGTCTGCATTCTGCGAGTGTCACTGTCATACCGACATCGAGAGACCGTTAATCTTTCAAATGTCTTTGACTTTCTTAGAATAGTGTCACCGAGACGTGTTTTCTTCAGACGTGTGTTGATGCTTATTGTACCCGAGCGGAAGAAAAACAATAAAAATACGCTGAACAGGAAAACAGGGGTTAAGAAGTTTATAAAAAGAAACTGAAAAAGCCCAAACATACATTTCAATCGAAATATGGCACACGATTTAGCTTATCTTAATACGACCAAATTTTCTTTCTTTAAATCAAGACAACATTTTCGAACGTGTTTGCTCCATTTTTTTCTCGAACATTTTTGCTAAAGAAAAAAGGTCTTTCTTTCCCAGTTTTAATTTTGTTTAACCAAAAACATGGTAACGTTAAACCCTCAATCCATAGCACAAGCTAGTTAAAATGTATACTGTGACAAATATGATGAGATACTTGTAAAACATTGAGAATATAGTCTATGATATAGAGAATGAAGTGAAGGATAAAATATTTTCGCAACCCATTATATTTTTTACTTAGTTTGGCCTTGATGTCTGCAGGTGGGCCACTAGCAGACAGCTGGGGACTTTGTTCTCTCATTACGAAGTATTCAAAAGCCTCTTAGGTTGACACTGACTCCTAGCAAGAGTGCCATTTGAGTTGTGCCTCTATAACGTATTCTCAATGAATGGAGACCGTAGAAGGTTTAATTAATAATATGCTATTAATTAACCTGTATAATATAAGAGCTGCACAAGCCTATAAATTCAATTCCAAATTGACCCGGGCAATTCAATTTGTCAAACGCTTATCGAGACACACCTTGGGCGGTTCCTTCGCTAATGGATTCAAATTATTAAATTTTATTGCATCAGATACGCTTTTATGTTCTTCTTGTTATTATCAGAGTATTTAAATGACTTCTAAGAGCTTTAAGAGTGAGTTCTTTAGTGCTATCAGAGTGGAAATGGTTTTCTTTAATGCTAGAAAATGGTTCAGTGTTAATTATAAAGATAATATTTCGGCTATAATAATCATTAATGGAACAAACTGCTTCTCGTGTTAAATTTAGTTTAGAAATGTAACTTTGTAGATTGTTAAGATGTCGACCTGAACCAGTTTAGCTGTCCTTAAATCAAAACTTGAGGCAATAAAAACTCAGAGTGAAAATTTATCTAAATTTGAGTTTACGTCATTTAATTTTTATGGAGAATACATAGTTTTATTGTAGTTATGTGGAATATAATCTCAGCCTATATTTCAATTTCTTCAACCACCTTCCTTAAAATTTGAAAGAAATTGTAAATACCAACCTTTTCAGATCTCGAATAAAACTTTTGCTGCTAAGCAAAGCTTATTACTTGGTGGATAGGTTCATAGATGATCTTACAGATATTAACTTCTTTAAGTGGTATTTTAATTTTGCTTGTCTTCCCCCCTCCACCCCTAAAGCCAGGTCTGATGTTAAGTGTGAATGTGGAATGAGTGTGAAATCATGTAAGTCTGAATGAGTGTGAACGTTTCATCATTTCATGTTATTGTAATTTTTTTCTTCACAATATTCGTATTCTCCAAAGTAAATACGTATTGTTATAGATCTTAATTTGTATAAATACAAATAGCTAATTTATTACTGAATACATTTGAAGATAAAAAATATTCAGACCGAAACGGAGCTTGAACCCGGTCTCTCGTTGCCGGGCAGTTATACCACCACTAGACCATCCGGCCTAACTATTTCTGTCAAGTACTTAAATCTGAATGTTTATCCGGAAACATGACTGTCAAATAGTGACTTTAAATCAACAAGCTGGAAATATTGGAAGGCAGAATTTAAATACTGTCAAATGACTTATTATAGATCTTAATTTGTATAAACGCTAAATAGTTAATTTATTACTGAATACATTTGAAGAATATTCAGACCAACCGGGATTTAGAACCCGGGTCTACCTCGCTTGCCGGGCAAAGTTATGCTCACCACTACACCATCCGGCCAACTATTTCTGCCTTCAAATAAGTACTTAAATCTGAATGTTTATCCGAAACATGTAACAGTGACTTCAAATCAACAAGCTGGAAATATTACAAGCAGAATTTAAATACTGTGTCAAATGACTTATTATAGATTAATTTGTATAAACGCTAAATAGCTAATTTATTACTGAATACATTTGAAGACAAAATATTCAGACCGAATTGATTTGAACCTGCTTTCCTGCTTGCCGGGCAGTTATGCTCACCACTACACCATCCGGCCTAACTATATGAATTCTGCTTGTAATATTTCCAGCTTGTTGATTTAAAGTCATTATTTGACAGTCACATGTTTCGGATAAACATTCAGATTTAAGTACTTATTTGAAGGCAGAAGAAGTTAGGGCCACGTAGTTATTTGGAGACCATCCAAACCCGGTTCGGTTCAAACACTTTTTGTCTTCAAATGTATTCAGTAATAAATTAGGCTATTTAGCGTTTATACAAATTAAGATCTATAATAAGTCATTTGACACAGTATTTAAATTCTGCTTGTAATATTTCCAGCTTGTTGATTTAAAGTCACTATTTGACAGTCACATGTTTCGATAAACATTCAGATTTAAGTACTTATTTGAAGGCAGAAATAGTTAGGCCGGATGGTGTAGTGGTGAGCATAACTGCCCGGCAAGCAGGAGACCCGGGTTCAAATCGGTTCGGTCTGAATATTTTGTTCAAATGTATTCAGTAATAAATTAGCTATTTAGCCTTTATACAAATTAAGATCTATAATAAGTCATTTGACACAGTATTTAAATTCTGCTTGTAATATTTCCAGCTTGTTGATTTAAAGTCACTATTTGACAGTCACATGTTTCGGATAAACATTCAGATTTAAGTACTTATTTGAAGGCAGAAATAGTTAGGCCGGATGGTAGTGGTGAGCATAACTTGCCCGGCAGCAGGAGACTCCGGGTTCAAATCCCGGTTCGGTCTGAATATTTTGTTCAAATGTATTACGTATTGTTATAGTCACACTTTGTGTATTACTCAAATTCATCAATTATTTGTACTTGCTGGTATATTGTAAATAAGTGGTTAAGCGGCGATATTACGTTCAAAATTATATGCTACAAACGAGATATATTAACTGAAATACCGCCTTACAGTTTTGATCAAGAACATTTGGTAATTTTCTAACAGGTAATTTTAAAAATATGTTAATCAATCACAAAAAATTGTATAAACAATTAATACTCTTGACCACCCCAAGTCGTTTTCCATTGTAGATGCAAAGTAGGTGAGTTCTTCTGGAGCTTGTGGACAAGATAAGGCACAACAAACGACTCAATAAGAAGCTGCGGGAGTGCTGCTATCTGTCGGAGACAAGTTGCGGCTCATCACGCAACTGCGCACTGCGCATGCGTACAAAGTGAAATGTTAAACATCTGCGCAAACGCAGTCCAGTTGTTAACTGATACCTTGTGTTAAGCTAGTATAAAACATATCTATACAAAACCTATACAATAAAAAGCATTGGAGAATAGTCTTTTCACAAATTTAGGGTAAAAGTATTGCGTTAAGACTCCAACGACTGATTTGTTATTAAGAGTACCTGTCGCACATTTTGTTCTTTTGTTTTTAAAAGAGCTATGTAAAACAATCATTTCTTTGAGTCACTTCACGCCTACAATTTCCATCAGATCTTTTTAAATTAAGTTTGATTTGAAAGATAAATTCGTTGCAGTGGTTCACTGGACCACACTGACCACCTTTTGGTGCATATTTAAGAGTTTACTAGTGAAAACAGGAAATTCAAAAACAACGTTTCTTCTATTTTGGATTCATGCCATGGTTTTAATAAATGCAAAATGAAAATTGCCTCAGCAGAGTCACTAAACATTTAGTACATCTTAATAGAAACTTCATTCAATAAAATTCGATGAAAATGTAGGGCCTTGAAGTGTCCCAAGAAAAATGCATGTTTTTTTACATTGCTCTGTTGGGACGAAATTCAAGGTTAAGCAGCCACTACTGCACTCTTCATGGTGTTAGAATATTAACATATTGGGTTAGAATGGTGCATTCTTACAACTACCCACCTCTGCTTGTGAATATACGTAAGTTTTCACTGTTTATGTACTGAAACCCTTCTTTATGCTTGAACTTACTGAGGACACTAGATTCTGGTGTAGATATTCAAGCGAGAGTTTCTGTCCTTATTAATTTTTTTTATATTTCAGAAAAGAAAATTCTTAGAGGTTATAAACATACATAGTTACAAGTTCCAGTTCATAAAAATATACCAACTAAAATTTCAATAAATGAGAATTGATTTGGAAATGATTCTCGAGTATAATTTGTGCTGATGGAGTAAAAGTCAGTAAATTTAGTAGTAAAACATTGTCTGTAAATATTTCAAAGTATAGTTACTGGCAAGATAAAATATCAAGCGAAAAATCTTTAGTACCATTGCTCAGTGCTGACATATTGAAAAAATTGCAAGTAATTAATTTTGCATTGGTAATTAGTTATTTGAAGTTTTGTTATATTCCTGGGAACATATTGTTTCTGCCACCACACATGAAATTATCAAAATTTACACACGCACTCTAACTCGTAGCTTGCATCAATACTCGAAGCATCTATTTCTGAAATAGATAATTGTTATATTAATTCTGATTTCAAAAATTTTGTTAATTAAAAGTGTCTTTATGGGCTCCACTCCATGGACACCGCAGAGAATAGCTAAATTCGTTTGCCCAAGGAACACATGACCATGCACGTAACAACGGATAAACAACGGACCTTCTTTTCAATGCGGTCAAACCCACCGCTTGCTGGTTTCTTGTGAAAGTAGATAGCGCTATTATATGAAGGTTAAATTTCAAATATGTTAATTCTTATTAAAGAAAAGAGCTTATCTAATTTGTCTGTGATTAGATTTTTTGATCAACCTATTTTTAGTTCTTAAATAACATCTTAAAACGCTCTAGATTTTCTTAAATTTAACTGTTAGTGACAAAAACTAAAAGACATTTAAAAAAATGAACCCTCCCGAGCAGCTAGGCGGACCCCTTAAACCGGGCAACACAAAACGCTCATTGGTTTCCAAAATCCCACGATCTCGCTAAGCCTTCTTTCTCACTCCTCACATCAAAACACCAGACCAGGCACTTTGTTATTGTGTCCAAACACAACATTGACAAGCGCAAGACTAAACAGAACAAGTGCCACACAGTATTCTGCACAGTTCAGTTATCCTTGAGTTGAAACAGACCGGCAAATGAGCATCGTTAATTGTTTCAAGAGTGGTCTGAGACGCTTAAGTGCCCAGAGATCCACTCCATTATTGGACCGGCCTCGCCGCCTGACCAGTTTCTGCTAACACTCTTGCATATCGTCGAGTGTTTAGTTCATGTGGTGGAATGTTAACTGATTATTTACTGTAATTGAACTGCCAGTGATTCCACTGAGGTCTAGGAAGGCCACATTTCGTAACTATTTGGGATATACGAGTATATTTGAACAGCTATATTTGGGTTGTAAGGACGAAAATGGGCAGGTTTTGCACCCAAACGTTCTGGCGTGTTCTTCCAAACACCTTGGACGATAGACCCAAACTATGACTGGTACATCGGAATTGTGATTTAAAGAAAACGTGGTATTTCGTTAAAACCATTAAGAATTTAAACACATTTCTTTAAACACATGTCTTGGAATCATCTTTCAGAGATGAGTGTTTTTGTCAAAAGCAAACACGTTATGTTTGAGACAAAATACGATGTTATATTTAAACGTGGCAGACTTTATCACCAAGTTAAATGGCAAATTATCAGATGTAGAATCGTATATAGTAGAACCGTAGTTTTGAATATGTAAGAAATGTTTCAATGAGATCCAGATTTAGTCTGAGAAAAAGTTGGCGAACATTGTAAACAAAATACGTACGAGTATTGCACCAGTTTTCAAGTAAAAGAAGAAGGGTGATGATTTGAGCTATCTACAGTACCTAGCTATCTACTTTTTTAAACTTTGGTGAGACATATATTGTCACATCGCCAGCCAATTTTAACGGAATTATTTACACAGTTTATGTCTTAGAGTAATATTTTTAAAGAATAATCCATAAGTCATGTGAAAGCACATTAAAATGGGGTTTTCGTACTTTTTGGGTAATTTTCTTTCACGTATATCAAACAGTGTACGATAGAAAGAGTATTATGTGTTAAATTAATAAATAAGTAAATGTTTTATTTCATAAACACCATACAGTAGCATTGAAATTGTCATATTTATTTTGAAAGATAAAAAATCTGTGAGTGTCACTTACATCGAGAACTCATTCGTCCATAAAATATTTACAATCATACTGGCTCATTCATTCGAAAGGCCGGTAGCCATTTCTCATGGGTTCACTAGTTTATTCTATTTGACCAATTCCAAAGAAAACTCATCCTTAAACAAAGTGGTTTTCTGTATTTTGTAACATTCTTCAGACCCTGTTCCACAATTCTTTCTTATACAACAAAGGAAAAGTCACAAAATCTAAGGATAAGGTCCAATTTCCCCGGCAAAGAATACTTTCAAACAATATTTAAACAACGAATACTTTGTCCAAGTGTACAGGTATTAACAAAGCGTATGTCACGTTCTACCCTTCCTTTACTGCAGTTGGTGGAAAGCAAACACGTATCACAACGTTAAGTGTTTGTCTAATCCATTACAATCTCGGAGCGGATGTTCTCAACCGAGTGAAACAGCGATGTGAGTTCTGTTAGACTAATAAAGCCCCCTGAGATTGATAGGGTGATTGACATGAGTGTAATAAGGACGACAATTGCCCCACAAAGCGGCTAGGGGAGGATCTACACGACTGTAAGCTCGTCCAGTCGGAAGATATGGCAACAACCCTTCTGCTGGCCCCGGGGGTGGCCATCTGTCCAGCTGAGGGGTAACTAACAGCTGGCTGGATATGCTGGTCGCTGAACATATGATTTTCAACAAACTACTCTGAAGAGATTTTTCAATGACTCTACTGGTTGAAACATGATTTTAGCGACTGCCGAATTTGAGTGTTGAGTTCAATATGTCTATTCAATAAAGCGGGTTTGAAGCTGATGTTTAATTTATTGTGTTTCGAAAATTATATTCCCGGTTTGTCCAAACATTTATCTTCTAATTTCTTTAGTAATAAATTAGTTTTTAGCGTTTATACAAATTAATCCCTAATAAGTCATTTGACATAAGTATTTAATTTGGCTTGTAATATTTCCAGCTTGTTGATTTAAAGTCACTATTGACAGCGTCACATGTTTCGATAAACATTCAGATTTTATTTACTTAATTTGAGGGCAGTGAAATAGCTGGGCCGGATGGTGTAGTGGTTTAGCGGTTAGCTATAATCCGGGTTCATGTCCCGGTTCGGTCAAAACATTTTGTCTTCAAATTTTTTTTATTATAAATTATTTTTAGCGTTTATACAAATTAGATATATAAATATATATATTTATTAAAAAATAGCAGTATCTTGAATATTCACAGCAGGTTGCTTATCTTTGACTGTTCCTGGCTTAGAACATTATGTGGGAAAACTAAAACCACTCCACATGTGTCAAGCATATTGAACATATTTTTTAAATTAGTCAGTTTAAGTTACGCTTTCTTCCGCCAGACAGCGCGGCGAGCAGCACACACACACGCAGACACAACACACAACTCGTCTCTATTGTGACAAATGGTGTATAAATTGAATGCAATTAACAACTTCACCGGCCCGGCCACACTAAACACGACGTCTAGGATTTACAGACCGGTGTCATAACACCGACATCGAAACTAATTCCATTTCAAACTCATTAGACGAGATAATTAAATACGTTGTTGTGCGATTTTTACGAGGCTGTTAAATTAGTTCTTTGTACTAAATGATTGGTGTCTATTGCTTGTTAGTGTTAGAGGAGTTTTATTTTATGTATGACTGTTAGATTGTCAGTTGTTTGACCTGAACTGTTGATATTTATTCGAGAAGTATTTTAATTCTGACGTTTGGGAGGATGTGGTCTTTCGAAAACCTGTTGATTAAAGATGACCGTTTATATTTTAGGATTCTCGTTTGTGAGTCATTTGATTATATGTGCTTTTTAAATTCTCGCATTTTTTCATTTGAATCATTCTATTACCAGCCTAATGTTTTATTTATGTATTAAATTACCCAATTAAACCAATGCCCAATTAAACAGTTTTATTTGTATTATTTATTTATGTTCAGTTTGTAATACGCGCTCTCCCAGTCGAGTAACTCGTCTGAACCACATAAGGCGTGTTCGATGAAATTGTTTTCAAACACAGGGCGTCAGAGACTTTGTATCGAATTTGGTTACCAGCTGACATAATGCACTCCTGACTGTGAAGGCGAAAATTCGTAAATTACCGTTATGTGTCGCCCAATTCGGTAGCCTTCCTTGCATCTAGTCTCAAAAGAGAGAATATCACTTTTTCTAATGACATCGAACTTTTATTTGAAAATGAGACACGTCTTCAAACTGTAGAGGTAATGTCAACAAATTTAAATGTTGGAATATTTGCCCGAGTCTCCTCTACGCAATACCCGATGATTCTGAGTTTTCGTTTAAAAATTACAATTTATAGAGATTTGATTTATGTGTGAGCCAAACTTCACAGAGCCAATCTGTAGGAAAGATGAGGATGCTTCCAAAGTACGCCGTCATCTGTACATGAGTTAAAACGTATTTTGAACGCTTTCTCAAACCAAAGATTGTGTTATGGTAGGTAGATAAAGCATAGATGCCACATGGCTGAGGCAGGAAAATCAACATAGCAGCAGCCCAAGCATAGATAGCGCTGCGTGCGCTGCCATATCTCGCCGTCTTTCTTCCTTCTCTGCTTCACGTGCTTGAGTTTGTCTGATGTTAATGACTTAAATGTGACCAAATTGTGCGATTTTCGAGAACGAACGAACTTGCGCGTGCGTCAGTGGCTCTACTTGAAACTCTTGAATAGAATTCTTCTCAAAAGAACCTGTGCGTGGGCTGCCACAACTATGTGTATTTTCCGTCCTCAGCCATTCGGCATCCATGCGCTATCTACCTACTAGAAATCTTTGCTCAAATGTATCAATTAAAAACCAATGAATAATTGAATGTAAATTATTAGACTTCACATCTACAGCAATGGTCATTTCAAAATCTTAATTACATCCTCTATGGCAAGTCTAATCCTACAACAATCCTTGTTTCCACCGTTCCTGAGCTGAATGTAGTTACATATCATTGACGCGCAGTGATATTTCACCCAGTGCGCATGCGTGTAGTGTAGCCACTGCCCGAGGCCTATTGTAACACCACACTGCTGCGCATGTCAGTTGGTATAATTGATAGTGTGGAGGTTCGAGTGGTTATCATAGACGGGAGTAATCACCTGGGCGTTCCCGCGCCGCGGAGAGTGTAGAGGTGTTGGGCTAGCAGGAGCTTTGTTTAGCTGATTTACTCACTAATTAGTTAGGCTGAAAAATAGCGAGGGGTACGAGTTGTTAGGTTTTAATTTTTACTCGATTTGTAGTTGTTCAGGATCCGTGGTGGTTTGGTGATGCACGCGACCCCAGAGCTCATCAACCCGGTGGCGTGGTTTCGATCCCCGCAGTCACCACTTAAAATTGTGTAAAGTGACAATACGGTGACGCTAGGTTAAGGTCGAGGTTGAGTGGTAGAGAGGACGAAATTAGGACTACGAAAAACAAGACAAACCTTAGATCTACCGTTTTTTTTCATGTGGTCTGGAATATTCTAGTGAAATCATTCTTAAGGGATTTTATACATAGTACCTTGATGGGGTGTGGATCCTAAACCACTTTGATAAAAATGTACAACAAACATAACATGACTTGTGAAAAAAGGACTTTCTTTGAATAAATCTTGCGTTGGCCACCATTCTCAGAAATAAAACAATTATGTTTTTTTAGGCAAACATATAAAATAAAACTAAACACTCACTAATACCTCCGGTATTTACATGTTTCTCCCAATAAACAATGCAAACGGTCAATTGACGAGATATTGTGATGCATACCAACGAACCTACTGGGGAAATATAAAGATCTGGTTGAGTTATGTAAAGGCCTCCTCAGACCACCCTATTGAACTCCAACATAGAAACACACGTGCTATTATATCACTATTTGAGATGCCAATCTCATGAGGGTATTTTAAGGCAAAGATGTGGTGAAGGATGAGTGGTAGTAATGAGTTATGACGTGTAGTCTTGTTACAAACTAAGGCCGAATATTTAGTAATATCTGTAGACCAATTGGATGAATCCAAAAGTTACCCGTGGCCGAAGAGCTCAAATAGATATAGACAGAGTATAAGTAAGTACTAAGTAGTGTAATCAAATTTCAGACTGGTCGAAAATACGACTGTTTTCTTGTAATTAAAGCAACATTTAATCAAACCTTCGTTTCAATTTAACTAGAAGAAAAGGCTGGTCATCCAGCCAGTAGTCTCAAACCTCACGGTTCATAAAATTCCTGAAAATTAAAAAAAAAGTAGACAGCTCCTTCAACTCACTCAGCTGTAAGAACTACTGAACTTCCAATAAATTAACTTCAACTGACGAGTCCCACTCATGGATCAAAACCACTAGACCACAGCATTAAATTAAATACTTCTAGCAACCGCAACTACCTTGGAAGCCCATTAAATTTATTGCATCGTTTATCCACCACAATCAGCCACGATGTCGGAGGTTTACGAAACGATTTAATTAAAGCCGCGTTCTCCTTGAGAAATTAAAAGACGAAAATGAACTGTCGGATTGAATGTGAGCATGGAACGTGTAAGCTTTCAATCCAGGCCTTTCAGACGAGAATTAATTAAACCTTTCACCTGGCAGACAACAGCGCTGCGAGCTCGTAGTGGCGGACAGGTGAACCACTGATTAATGAGTCTGATAGCCACTTGTTTGGTGAGGGAGTATGAAGAAACTGGCAATGGTTGGTAGTGGAGTGTGCTGACTGCAGAATGCCGAGCCTACTGGGAGCCTAGCGAGAGATGGAGTTATCTCTAGCTAAGTATTGCTTTGAACAGTCCTGGAAATTTGGTCCCGTTCTAGAAATCTGTGTTGTATATTTATCATATGGTACAGAAGGAGGACTTCTCTGTGGTAGTTGTACAGCTATTGAATAAAGTTACCCCTAACAAATTTGT
Source organism: Matsumurasca onukii (assembly GCA_018831715.1). Taxonomy (NCBI): domain Eukaryota; kingdom Metazoa; phylum Arthropoda; class Insecta; order Hemiptera; family Cicadellidae; genus Matsumurasca; species Matsumurasca onukii. The sequence goes on along the minus strand of CM032058.1, from coordinate 75,969,794 downwards.
TCCTTGTATACTACACTACCTGCCACGAGTTGGCAGTTGATGTACGCTGGATAAGATACGAGCTGCTCAGAAAGTAACTTCCGTTGTTGTATAGCGAGTAGATGAATAGATGAGTAGATGAATTGTAGATGAAGCCATACGTGTAAATCATGCGCCTTTAGATAGCCTGGCTCATTGTGAAACTGACATTATGCTTGATATTTTGTTTTGCTATTCAAAACGACAAAACAAAATTATCTCAACGCCGGTCAAATAATAACCGTTTGGACTTTTGGAAAATTTTCGGCAATTTTTCACGAAGAGTTTTAGAACCCTTGTTTAGTGAAACTGGTTTGAATTTCGTCTGTAACTTTAAAACGATTATAGTAATCAGTGTTTTACAAACTAAAGCAAATTAAAGAGTGAATTGCGCCGTTTTTCATTATGGACACTGGCGGCGGGCTGTCATGCTATAGTGCAGTAAGCCTTGGTTTGATAAGTGAACCGAATTTTATAGTAGAGTATAGTTGAAAGTGTGATTTTCAATATGTATACAATATGTGCTGCGATTTGATTGTTTCTATCTTCACTTCACGTTTCATAAAATTTTAAAATTTGCTTTGTTAGTCTAGAAGGCTGCGTTTATTTTATTTGACTCTTAAACTATAAAACTTCACGAGTAATTGGTTAATTTTAACATTTCCTAAGCAATGTTGCAACAGTAACGTTTCGTCCCCAACCTGTTGACCTTTGCAGAGTCCATTCATCATCAGACGAGTCCCTGCAATGATCACCCACAATAAAACGGTCATTGGTTCGTTATCGTGAGTGAAGTTAACTGCAATCACCTCCTGCAAGATTCTGCAAGACCGTTGTTCTGCAAGGCAGTAAACATTCCCTTAGTGCTCCTTCATCACCATGATGATGATCATGGCCGAGGTACATTGCCCATCAGTCAGTCTCCGGTAGTTTCGGGCAACTGCATGAATGAGTGGCAAGAATCGGAGAACACCTCCTTTTGAATTCCAAAAAGGGCGATACTATAAACAAATATATTTTATTTCAGTATTACTTCAACGAAAATTCATGGGTTTGCGTCAATAAAGTATTGAAATGTTCATTCCGAACAATTTGTTAGATATGAAGCATACAACATAAAAATCCAAATCGCGTAGACAAACTACCAATAGAGTACAAGTAGTTCTTGGAAATATATTCAAAATAAGGAGATAAATGTAAATATGACACTTGAAGGTAAATATTGCTCAGAAGGACATCTGCACCTGCGCAACACTTGCCAGTTGTCCCGTGAAGAAGGGGGAAGGACGTTGACGCGAAACGATGCATGAAACCTGCCAGACAAAACATTGCTTCAACGACCAATACTAAACCCAAACTGCACTTCGCACGGTCACACGGTCCAGAACCCTACTCTTGACATAAAAGAAGAAACAAGGTCTCAAAATAACAAATCATTGCTATTTCTTTCATTTGTTAAACTCAAAACTTTTATTCTTTGAGTCAAGTTTTCTCGTAGTAAAATTATATTTGAACAAAGGTAGCTACCGAAGCTTTATCCTAACACAAATACACACAGCAGAACAAACAATGTCGGTTACAAAGTCTACAGTGCCAAAATGTCGGGCGTGGAGATAAGCTTGGGTGCGAGCGCGCTAAGCCCACAGAGGAGCCGACATGTGTAATTGTCTCCCCCCTGGATCAGCTGATGTCATAAAGAGATCAGCTGGCCCGGAAATAACCGCGAGATCACGCGGGAAATCCACGTGTCTGATGCTCGACTCTTGTCTATAGATTCGTAAAACCCAAAGTTGTTGCAGTAATAAAGTTTAACTTAAAGACATTTTCATAGATCTCTTTAATTATAGATCAAAACAAACACTAGAACAATTATAGTAAACAAAACAATAATATCCAAATAGCAGCTGATGCCATATTATTAACAGTCATGTCACATGCCCTTTTTTCCGTTTAAGTGGGCTGAGTGTTGGCTGGGCGTAAATGCACTCTATTTCTTCTGTATACCCCGCCGTCCTCTGTCTTGACAATGTAGGAATCAGGCGAATCATGTTTACATTCAACTTTTGCGGGAACCCATTCTCTTATCCCTTTTTGGAGATATACGCTTTGGTTTTCTCTTAATGGTTCCAATGCATGCCCTGTTCTGTCATAATACGACTTTTGTTTGGCCTGGTTTCTTCTTAACATCTCTATTGATTCTTCCGTTGGAAATAGAGGTTTTAGAATTATTTGTTACTGGTAGAACAGATTTCAAACCCTTCCATATTAGCATTTGAGAGGAGACCTGAAATTGTCTTTTGGTGTGTTATAGTCTATCAAAGTCAAGTTTGGATCCTCCAGATTTAATGTTTTCACCAGCATAGACTTGATTGTTTGTATTGCTCTCTACCATTCCGTTAGACTTTGGATATTTTGGAGAAAGAAGTCTTTTGGTTAGTTGATAACCACTAGCAAACTTTTGAATTTCTCACTATCAAAAGGCGGTCCATTGTCTGAGTGTACGATGTTAGGTATCCATGAGATCTAAATATTTGAGTTAGACTTGCTATAACAGAATCAGCCGTGGTCGAGTTCATTTTCTTTACCTCAACAAATTTAGAATGATAGTCAATTGCCAGGATGTTGTCTTTTACCGTTGATCTTGAAAAGTCTATTCCGATTTCCTCCCAAGAGACATTCAGGTATTGGTGATGGCTTTAAAGGCTGTTGGGATTTGACTTCTGGTAACCCTGACATATTTTACATTGTCCAACCACATTTTTATATCATTCATCATCCCAGGCCAGTAAATCGCAACTTTGGCTCTGTTTTGACAGGAGTTAACTCCTTGGTGAGATGAATGCAACTGTGACAGTATGTCTGATCTTTTACTTTGTGGATCACAGTCGATCCCAGGTACATTAAGTTTTCATAACTGTGCAGCTCAAATCTTTTATCCCAAAATGGGTGAGTTTCAATGTCTGTATTGTTTTTTTATGTTCTGGCCATTATCTATGTAGTGTAATATTTTCTGTAGTGCAGTATCAGATTCCGTGTGACTTTAATTTTTCTAATACTTCATCGGTAGCTTTTACAAGAGAGTAGACTACTTCGCGGTACCCAAATTTTGGTGTCAATATTGTTTCAGTAGGTGCTCTAGATAGTGAGTCGGCAATATACATGTTTTCCTGGAACATGCACATATTTTGAAGTTATATCTTAGTAGCTCCATTACCATACGTTGGAGTCTGGGTGATAAGTCTGATATCGGTTTGTTGAGAAGCCTAAGAGTGGCTTGTGATCAGTTTCAATAGTAAACTCAATTCAAACAAATAGTAATGAAATTTTTTACAGCCATTTACAACAATAATAACTCTTTTTCAATCTGGCTGTATCTGTTGGGTATCCGTCAAAGCAGAGGAGCTGTAACCGATGGGGTGTCCATCTGCATGAGAACTGCTCCCAAACCAAATTTGCTAGCATCAACTGATAACACAGAACTTTTGTTGTCATCGAAATATAAGAGAGTACTGGTACTTTAGTGATTTCTATCTTGAGCTTTTGAAAACAAGCTTCCTCAGTTTTCAGTCCACACATTTCTTTATCTTACTAAGTAATAATCTTAAAACTCGTTTTTCCAGACAAATTGTTTATAAATCTACCAACGTAGGTAATCATCCCCAAGAACCGCTGTAGATGATTTGTCTTTAGGGCTAAAGGATAGTCATGGATCGCTTGCAACAGATTCCATTACTGATACATTCAAACTCAGTGACCCAAGTAAATAACTTTCTACCAAAATTTGGCTTTCTTTACTTAGTTTTTAAACCGTTGCGTTTAGCTTTGTTCAAAACTGCTTCAGCCTCTCGTTATGTTCTTCCTTTGAGTCTCCAAAAATTAGGATATCATCAATATAAGACACGACTCCTTCTAACCCAGATATTACATGATCTGCTTTCTGAAAAAACTTCAGGTGCACTATTTAGCCATATGGAAGCCTAAAAGGTAGCGGAAACGTCCAAAAGGAGTGGCTATTGTACACAAGTTTGAGCTAGCCTCTGATAATGGAATCTGTGCAAGCAGAAGATGCATCAAGGACAGCTAAAGTACTTAGCTCCTTCCAGCTGTGAAAATATTTCTTGAAAAGTTGGCATTTGTAGTGTTCTCTTTTAATATATTTATTTAGTGTCGCGGATCTATGCAAATCCTTATTTTATTATTTGGTTTCTTTTTGCTATGACTATAGGGTGAACCCAATCTGTTGGTTCTGTAACTTCTTCTAAGATCCCCTGTTTTATAAATTGTTAATTTCATCTTTGACTTGTTCATTCAAAGCCTTGGTACAGCTCTAGCAGAGGCTATACTTGGGACAAAATCTTCAACCAGTTTTATATCATACGTGAGAGAGGAGCTTTTTCCAGTTCATTTTCTAATAAATAAAACATAATTTCGAACACTTACAGAGCATGAAGTAACAGTTGAAAGACTACTCACCTGAAACAAAAACAAACTGTTATTTTTACAACATCAAAACATTAAGCTCTACTAACATACATTTAATGTGTTTTAGTGACATCGTCAAGAGCCAATGCTTCCTACACAACATGTTATGTGTGAGTGGAAATAATTTGATGAATAAATCTCCTCTAACTTAAAACTTTACTCGTCACTGTCTCGTTTAAAAAAACTCAACACTATACGGTTTAAAACTATTTCAATCTATGTAAGACCAGTTGCTCTCGCCTCTTTGGTCCTTAGTTATCAATGATTAGTACGGGCTGGCGAAAAGCCGGCTGTCTTTGTTCACATAAAGACAGCGTCTGTGTTGGCGTTCAGCCCAGGAACGCTCGGGTGCCTTGGTCCGGGTGGGTGGGGGTAGGGAAATTCTTAGTAAGAAACATGTGTTTCCTTAATGTAAGATTATCTGTGAAGACTACTGCTTGTGTAACCATTGGATGTGCTGTAAAAATGAGAAATAATAACGATGATATCTTCTATTAAAATGTATTAACGTTATTTGCTTTGTAATACGCCCAAGAAGACAAAGCTTATAAACGTCTAGCAACTTTGTAGATAGACATTTGACACATGATAACCAACAACTGCAAATAAAAGAACACACAGGAGTGTTGTAATACTGTTATCCAGCAGTTAATCTTATTTACAGTGCAATAATAAAATAGATAAGGTGCAACTGTAGTACAAGACGTAGACGAGGTGGCGCGTAGATTAGCTACCACACAGATAAGACAACATTCCGAGGCGAGGTGTCGAAGTAAATCAGCTGTGGCTGCAGAAACAGCTGACTTATATTGCACTTTCAGCTGATCGATTTTGATCAGCTGTTTGATTTTTTCTATATTTATTTAAATATTTTGATAGGATTTTACCGATTTATTTGAAGGGGCGTCAAACCCGAATGTCTTTGGTAACGTATACAGTTGATTTTATCATTGCAGTTAAGCCAATTGATGCCACGATGTTTTTCAGCGATAAAAAGGACGCAGTTTAAATACTTCTAAAATGGTTCTTTCTACAGTCACACGAAACAATTTTACAAGTTATTCAAACTGTTGGTACTTTGGAAGCTTTGACGTTTCCAATTTTTAAACGCAACTTTAAGAGCGTCCTCACTATATGTTCATACAATTCTTAATTGCATAACAACATTTCATTTTTTTAGTATAAAATCATCTTATATGGACCAAGGCAAACGAAATCACTGTAAAAGCTACCCTAAGTGTACATTAAAAGTAATGGCGTTTTAAAGAGCAATAAGCCAACATAATATGGGTCAAGTGACAGCCTAACCTGTCATTGATATCGGTGTAAGAGGTTTATTACAGTTATTGTAGCTGCAGTATTGTAGTGATTATTGTAATGATTACAAGCCGCTTGCTAGGACCGTGATGCGTGATGTCTATGATTACACGAAGCTATGTGACTTTGTCATGGTGATGAAGTCATTTGAAGGTCGACCAGTACAATTTGTGTGGTACTTACCTGTACACGATTTGTAAGGAATAATGTTATTTCCAGTAGCAATGCATGGTGATATTTATCAGTGTCAAGATCAGTAGAAGTTGTTGTATGAAATATTTTTGTTGTTTTTTGTAATCTGCAAATAGATATTCTGTACTCTTTAATACAGTTCATATAGTATCAATACCGTATAATATCTCATTCTACTCAATTATATTCTCATATGTAATTGTTCTTTTTGAAATACGAGTAGTGTAGTCATTATTGTTATTATTAAATGTACCCAAACCAACAGTCATTATTTACTGTAATCGTTCCCTAAAGCTATGGTTTCCTAGAAAGCGGTGACCGCTACATTACGGCCGTAATATGACGGTGAGTTTTGTTTTCAATACAATCAGATGAGAGTGGTTTCCTAGAAAACGGTGGACGTAAAGTAGCGGTGAAAACTAGTTAAGATTTTTCTCACCAGGTGACACATTTTGTTTTGAAAACAAAAGTCTAGCTTGTCCATTACTACATACGTAAATAAACTTTGTCAACTAAAAAAACAACATTGCAAAAGTTGTTTTTGTCTAAATCTGTTTAAATATTGTGTTATGTCCACCGTCACCGTTACGTTCACCGCTACAATAACGGCCGTAATTTAGCGGTGAACTTTTTTCTAGGAAACCATAGCTTAATATTTATTTCTAGTGTTTACGTCCAGCCGTATTGAATATCAATATTGTTACTTCAAGTCATTATTGTAACCGCTCCACATCATTTTTTATTTTATCACTGCTGTTGTTTCTATATATTACCGTTATATTTCTCCTCCGGTTATTTCAGCAAGATCACGTTAAATCAGCACGTTTATTGCATGTTGCCACTCATTTCTACAAAATATTTTAAAAGTTCTATTATCATGGAACTGTAAATAAACTAATATATAGAAATATTTATAGTACGCTAATTTTACTAAAATAGCGATAAATTGATAACTACCAACCCTACTATAGGAAGCGTCCTAATTGTCATTATAAATACACATAAATGTATTTTAAATAATCTCTTGGAATTAAATTTGTTGAATGTAACTAAACATTTTCACACGTATGAACGTCAAAATAGCTTTAAGATCGTTGAGAAGTCTAGTGATTTTTAATCGGCCTAACAGTGATTTACAGAAAATTGTTTAATATGTTTTGCTATCCCGCATTTGTCCCGCAAGTGTTTCCCTATGGATATTTTAGGTTAAAAATAATACACGGATAACCACAGATAATTTAATAAAACTGGTGTGCACGGTGTAGTTTGAAGTTCAAACAAAGGCAACTTAAAATATTTCGGATCCAAAGCTCTTTGAGGTCTTACTTAAAGACAATCAGGTCAATAAAACTAAAGTAACAGAAAATAGCAAGATTTTCTCAAAGGTTTAAAAGGTTTTACCGTTGATTATCGACAGAAAGTTCACCTGGTGAACAGTGAACAGTGCAGAGCGTGCAAGGACAGTTACCTAGCGTGTGAATGGATATAGCCTGCTGAGAAATAACGGAGGGATTAGTAACAAATTAAATACTGCCATCAATAAGGATAAACCAGTTGCCAGGGTACTACAGGGACTCGAGTTATGTGCGACTCCGCTATACGTATACTTTCCCCATTACAACTCTCACGACGTACTTACGTCACACGCTGTATAAGCAGTCTCTACGCGCATGCGTGCAACTCCATGCGCACTGCACGTCCACTGCTCTACGCAGTGTTCCAATATCGGGCAAATATATTATCATGGATACTTCTAGAGTGGAATTTCAACTTTCGCTTCTTCGTGGGGTGTTTTATGCGAAGTAATGTATTTTACTCGTTTTATTAACCAGCGAGGTTCTATTTTATAGTTAAACGTTTTATTGCTGTACGAGTAATGTGTCATACAACATTAATTGAGGTTGATCGGTATGTGTTGATGGCAATGAGGCAAGGAATTGCGATGTTGCTTTGGGTTGAAGCAAAGACAATTTTATAGTAGGTAGATAGTCATAGTCATTTATTTTCATCATTGACATCAATTTACATTTATTGTGATTTTGTCATACTTATTTACAATACTTAAATTAAATATTTTGCAGTAAAAGGACATTTGATTAAAAGATAAAAACATCCAACTGTACAGGATATAACAACAACTAAAGTTAAATACGTATATAAGTCAAAATACACATTGTGTGAGCAAGAAAAGGAACAAAAATCAGTTTTGCAAACCCTGAGCTCTTATATGAACTTTCCCGATAACCAAGCGAGGTGCTCCGAAACGCTATAAAAGCAGTGATTAAGAAGAAAATCGAAAAGACTTCGTTTGAAGGATTTAGAAGAGGTCTCGTGTTTTCAGGTGATTTGGTAGTTTATTAAAGAGATTAGTGCAAGAGTACCAGTGTACCACGGTGATTTTTTTTTCGAAAACAAGTTGTGCGATGACCAGGATATTGCAGAAGATCGGCGTTTCGAGTAAAATGATGATGTATGTGGTTTCTACCGTAAAACTTTATCAAACACACACACACATTTCAGTATAGTAAATACCAAGATCAGTACAGAGTCTGCATATTAATATCTGAACTTATAATATCAATATTATAAAACTAGAAGGTATGGATAGTTGTTTACGAAATAGTGTTCTAAAGTAAACCCTACAAATACAAAACAAGCTTGGCAGGCAAGTTCAAATTTACATTTTGATTGAAAACTTAAAATCCCTGTTAAATCCTATCAGATCTGGGAGCGTGGCCTGCCAAGGCAATAAAGACTTGCGACAATAAAACTTACGACATTTAATGACTTTTAGACACTTACAACCTTTCATACAGTTTGATTTTAACTTGGCGTGTGCAATCTCTCACACACTTTTCTGTATGATATTCAAGGTAAACCAGAAGTATTAAGCATATTGCATAGCTTTTAATAAAGCCATTAATCAACCAAACTTTATACATAAAAAACTTCAAATCAAGCAATGGTTTTGAGTGGCTTGAAATTGCCTACTGCATATGGGGACAACCTGAAAGGAATCAGTAGACAATCTTATAGTACATCTTGTAATAATCTTATAATACAATAGATATTGTTCTGTATAAAAACAACCATACTAGTTTTACTTGCAAAGTTAGCTACTATACAGATATTCGGTGGTCAATTAGAAGGTTTTGAACCTAACTACTTCCAAGTTAGATATAACGAATCTTTTAAGGTAGAATTTCGATAAAATGTTAAATGAATTTACGTTTTCTATATGTAATATATTTCATTCTATTTATTTGGCATTGTTGAAACACTATACCAGGGGCTCCATTCTTTTGGTACACTATGTATAAGAAGATGACATTATAAAAGTAGAACAGGAAATGGGATGGGGTTGATGAGAATCAGGCGTATATCTTAGCGATGAAAAAGCCGTGGTTTTACATCAGTATTTCAATCAGTGGTACCTAGACTTTTAGTACAGTTGATATCCCGAATGTGTTTTAAGACAACCCTCCTCACTTCAAGGTTTATTTCTCATAAATTTACAATATTTTTCACAGTTTATAGTAAACAAAAACTTCACGGAGTTCTGAAGCTGCTACAGTGCGACACAAACAAAACACACTGTCGTCCTCTACTAGTAAGTTTGTCTACTTGAAAATGCAGATAAAGATGAACCCATCCAGTCAACAAAACACATGTTAACAGCACATATACTACAAATGGATTCGCCCAGACCTTGCCCAACAGTGGTGACAAACAAAGGAAGCTATAAGGTTGATGTTTCCGTGCCCCAGTCTGCGGGACAATAGGTCATAGATAGGGGGCGGGCGTGACGCTCGCACAGGATATTGAAACTAACGGCTCACGATTTTGCTCTAATGTTGCATAATTCCTCTCCACTAACTACCAGTCAATTTAGATATCCATTCACAGCTCACTGGGCTTTAATGGCGCGTTGTTATTGATTTATATGCGATTCATATTGGGTTTTAGCATTGATTCATTTTATAATTTATGGGGGTGATGTAAAGTCAATAATTTTAGTATGTGGCTACTGACATGTTAATTTTTAACAGGCTTTACACTATGTAAGGAACTTTTGGTTAAACTTTTAAAAGTGAATAAAGAAAATTTCAAAATATTCCCTATTTATTAGTTAGAGTCGGGATTCGCGAGGAATCAGACAAATACTTTCTTCAAAAAGACTCTCTGGATGAATTTTCAGAACGTCTTGGACACTGCATTCGATATACAGTACTAAATTTAATACATTGATAAGTATATTTCAATAAGAAACCTGGCCGCAAAATAATTATATATCTGGAAGGATCAAAATTTAAACACAATTGTTTTAGTTGTCTTTTCCCCGATCAATTCTAACTTATTTCACAGGAAAATAAATCTTCAATATCGTCGGCGATGCCATCAAAATGTCTTCTTGGATATCGGTTATTTTTGCGGTGGTTTCCGTAGAAAACGTACTTATATTAAACGTAATACCATGCCATTAAAAATGTATTTTTGGGATTTTTAAATGTTTACACCTTTTGCGGTTGTTTTGTATTCAAGCCTACCAGAAACTACTTATTTTTAAATAGTTTGAAGTTTAAAATATTGGTTTAATAAATAGAGTAGTAGCTTAAATGTGTTTTAAATCTCATTTTTACAACTATATTTTTACGAATATAAATAAAATTGTATAAACAAAATCACCCTTGGTAAAATACATTTTGAAAATGAAATGTTGCGACATGTTTCGGACACTATATCACAATATTTTGAATTTTTTTACTTATATTTTATTACGTGGTTCCTCCATAAGTTTATACTTTTATATTCGTTTAAAACATGTAATATAGTGAACAGTATTTTGTTTCTCTCCGACATTGCGAAGTTCAGTAACGAACTTTATAAAATTACTAATATCATATGACAAAGTCATAACAGCTCTGCCATTAAATCAAAAACTAAAAGATACGCCATTTATCAAGTATCTAGAAACGTCATTGCCGGCCGCCAGCTGGGGAGGTAACGAGCGAACTCAGATGAAAGCATGAGATGCTGCGGTACAGGACGCTACAGCTGTTATCAGTTATCACAGCAAGTGTCCTTATCTACGCCAGATCCAAGATGGCGGCTCATTACTGATTTCTTGCCCGATGTCCGGCCCCGGCTTCACCGATCCAGGAAATTGATTCTCTCCGGATCTCCCCACTTAGGGCATCTGTAAACCGTTATTGTTATCGCATTTTTCAAGTTCAGTGGGTCAATATTGTTGTAGAAAGTTTGGTATAAATAATTATTGTCCGTATTTATTTGGCAACTTATCAAATTATTTGGTTTGTACATAATTAAATACTCGACTTAAGCAATGTAACGCACTCTTATGAGCTTTATACTAGTACTTTGAGAATAGTCCACTTTCAAAACGTAAAAGTAAAGGTAAAGTTTGTCTTGTTTAACGAGGCGAAGTTAGGACTACAAATTCCTTTGTACCACTCGACCTTAACCTATACCATAGCGTCATTACAAATTGTAAGTGGTGACTGCGGGGATCAAACCCACGCCACCGGAGTGATGAGCTCCAGAGTCACCCGCGATACCAATCCGCCACGAATCCGCTTACAGTGCAGCGTAAAACGTAAAGTGCTTTTAAAGACTTGAAACCCCATTTTAAAGTGAAATGTCAAACCTGTGGGCCCAACCCACCCTAGATAACTTTTAAAATTTGAACCCTACTACTGTATTTGAAATGTAATAAAACTATATAATACTGTATATTCTTCAAGTAAACCTCTTTTCCAATAAGTAAGTTTGAATAATATCTCCTTTCAAAACAAAAGCTTCTAAATACTACTAAATGAGAGCTCTTCGGTAGTTTTCAGTGGGAGGAACCTCATACAATTGGAAAAATAATTTATTATGAAAACATGAATGTCAAAGCCTTATTATTTGAATAATTAGAAGAATTTTTCTCGTGAATTTAAAGAAGCCTTGCTTTAATAGTTGTATTGTTTCATAGTAGGCTACGTCTAATTTATTATGTTAATTTTAGGGGCGTCTTAGTTCGTGACATCAATTTGAATTATTATTGATACAAAACACGTTCCTGGTAGGTTGTTAATATTCATTGTATAGTGGTATTTTGATGGATGAGATTCTCGATTATGTATGAAAACTTCGATCCAACGGGATCCTCTTCGTGGCTATTGATATTCTAAATTTATTCGAACACAAAATCAAGTTAAACTTTGTTTTTTGATATAAATTTTGGTAAAAGTTTCAGTTTTAAATAAAACACATAGGCTACAACAAAAGATATACAACAATTTTAAACAATTATTTCACAAAAGTACGTTTAGTAGTACAATACTGTACTTTTAGTATAATGCTAATAAAACAGTAAACAGTGAATGAAGTACACTGAATTCATTTTATTATTACACGACTACAGTTTCTTAGATGTGTATGTGTGTGTGTGTGTGTGTGTGTTTGTTTTTTCAACCTAGATGTATTAGACGATTTATTTTAATATATATACAATTGATAGTGGGCTCAGCCCTGAAACTATAGTCGTGTAATCATAAAAATGAATTCAGGATACTTCATTCACTGTTACTGTTTTTATTTGTATAATACAACAATGTCAGGTAAAGGTCCTCGCCAACTGAACTTTTCATCACTCTATACCTGAAGCTTTATGGGTAAAGCGACGATGCAACGAAGAGCAGAGTGTACTGTGAAACACCAAAATACAAGATCAGTATGTTTCTCTATTCCCACTTGGAAGACGATTTCTCAAACTAATATTCTTTCGTGTTTTGAGAAAGAGCTCAATGAAAAACATAAACACGTTAATTTTAGTCTTTTTATGAGAAAATTGCACTGTAAATATTATTTGCTTTAATTTTTTGTTTAATATTTGGGCTATTACACTCTCTCAAAGATTTACTTTGATATTAAGATTGCTAAGTAAGAATCAGGACTGGTTCCAAGCAAGCTTTATACATATTGCAGCTTAACTTATGAAACGGTCAGATACCTACTATATAACATATAACCTACTACTGTATATAACACTGCTGCACCGTTTTCCGCGCTGCAAATCCTTATACAGACTCTAGGCAGCACCCGTTCAAAGATGGCGCGAGGTTTGTGCATAAGTCTCCTGTCATATGTTAAGAGCCCACTGACCACGACTGAGTGTAAATGAGTAGTGTTGAGTACAAAAGCATTTAGCCGTGCTGAGCAATTACTCCTATGACTTGAGACAGACAGGGAGAGGTTGACAATGGACATTACTCATGTAAATGATGTACCAGGGCACCAGAGCAGAGGAGGAAGTCGACACTTGGAGGCTATCCCACGTGCAGTCCTGATGTGTATGTGGTGAACTCACAGCTGGCTGTCAGTTTACTTGCTTGAACCTTAGAGTGCGCAGTAGTGGAAGTGCTTTTGTCCCATAAAACAATTTAAAACATGCATTTTTGGGGCACATCGCGCCTAAAAATTGTTTTACTAAATGTTTAGACCTTTTTCAGCCAAATTTTCATTTTCTTATTTATAAGAACGTGACTTTTTAAAATGTGAAAGTTTTAATATTTTGTCTTGCTTTATTATTAAACAAATCGGATTTACAACAAATTATTGAGCAGAGTCACTGTAGTATAGTGTTAAAATAAAACCTATTTCAAAAAGATCTGATAAGAATTGTTGGAATTGTGAGGTGTCTTAAGAATGTTTTTTTATATCTCTTATGAGACAAAAACAAAATGACCTATCGATAAAGGGGCACCATATGGGACAAGTAAAGCCTGTTTATCTCATTTAGCAAACAGTGGAGTAGGTCGAATTTGGAATTAACTCATCAGGACACCAAGAGGTCTACCACTGAAAGACTTGCATTAAAAGTTACGTGTTTTCAAAACTAGTCAGTGCGAATGGCAAATCAGTTTTAGTATCAGAACCTACTATTAGTATTATGGAAACGAAAGATACCATTTTTAAATCATCCCTCTGTATATAAAATTAGTTTGCTTCTCAGACATGTATTCAGTCAATGTGGCAATTACTGAAACGTTTGACATTTTCCTACTAAGGTTTCCCATCTGTTTTAAAGCTCGGTATAAATTTTTGTGCTAGGGATAAAATGACACTACTAACATGTTGAGGTGGTGATTTTATACCTAAAAAAATTATACCAAACATAAAAACCGATGGTAAATCGGGCCTTAATAATTGCCCTTTTAAAGAGTGTATTGTCCATCGCAGATTGATAACAGACCCTTTAAACAAAAGGCTAAGCTAACCTAACCATTTATTGTTCAGACGAATAAATTGATTAACAAACTAAGTTTCGCTACCATTTAGAGCTAATATGGAAATCAAATAGAAGTTCAATTCAAAGAATGTCCAGGAAGCCAGCAATTACATAGAAAAATGAATCCATTTGTAAAAGACAGTACCAACAATTACGGTACTCACTATAAATCAACTACTACTACCAATTACAATCGCCAGCAAAAGAAACAGCTGTAAGAACATCTAACACCACAGATGAGTCATACGAGACAAAACAAATCATTAATAAACAAGAGGAAACTGTAGAAGAAGAAGAAGCAGCCCGAAGCAAGATTTAAATAGCTCAATATAAATGCTAATTCTAACTTGGAGTGTCAATTGACTTAACAAGATGTATTGCCGAGCATTCGCTACAGGTTTTGCTCATTTATCTCCCATTTACATCATAATCCTAATTGAATTCTCGACCTATTCACTTGAGCAACTGTATCTCAGTGACTGTTGGTTTTATGTAGTTCGCCGCTGAACTTAATGGGCGATTTGAAAGGTAAATGCTTTTTCACGTTATGGGTTTATGCACGATGTAACACAGTTTAAACTCAACAAATAGACAGTTTAAAAATAAACTCCACTAATTTTTAATTTACTATTTATTTTATGTTTTTAATGTGTATCTGTACTATTAGTATTTCGGTTAGGGTTGTCCGGAGTGTTGAGATCTCGGAATCTGGCTGGGGTAATTCAGATTTTTTGAATAGAAATGGTCCTTAGTGTGTGGAGGGTGGGGAAACGAATAAAATTATATAGATTTTTTTTAGTAAATATTTATTAGTAAATATCAACGGATTTGTTTGAAACTCGACACATAGTTGTATACCATTAACCCAAAGACCCTACTGATTTTTGGTTCGGGGCACAATATATGGATTTGGGGGGGGTTAAAGGGGGCAAGAAATAAAAAATCATAAAAATCGATGTGGGGTATCAAAAAAAAGGAATATTATGCTGATTTCAAAATATATTGGTTGTCTACCAAATTGTTTGGGGAGGAAGGGGGGCACCGGGCCGTAGGCCAGTGCTAAACTCTGAGCGAGCGAGGAGGTCTGGGGGCAGAAGCCCAGCTGGTTCAATAGTTCAAATGTATTTAGCATGAAACAGGTTATTTTCAATGTTTTGTATTAAGTGCTTACTGAGAGCCAACAAAGAGATTTCATCTTCAATTTAGCTCAAACTTAAGTTTCAATTCTTGGCAACATTAGTTTACAGTTGTCTTAATATAAAACAAAATTACAGAAGGCTTAAAAACTTTAAAACTTTGAACATTTATAATGTTTAGGAAATAAATAAACCAATAAAGTTGACGACACTTGGTCCGAAATGTGTTTGATAAGGAAAAGTCATCGTTTACATTTTAGGCTGCGCAGTAAGGGTGGAAAAATGACGACGTAGATGGTTACGCCATCATTATACATAGTGTTTCAAAATGGAGTTTGACATTTTTAAATGAAAGGTCAATATATTCTTTAAAGTGGTTTGGAAGTAGAGTTTCCGAATTTTTAAAAAAAAAAATGCACTTTAAAAACATTACTTTTAAAGCTCCAAAACCCCACTTGAATGTGGTTGGACACCATGTAAAGTTTATGAGTCATACAAAGTCAAACATGATAACGGCGTTTTTAGGATTTCAAACTCTTGTAAAACCATTAAAAAATTACGCGAGTACAAAGTTGTCCTGAAATTTCGTCGATTCTATAGCCACTAAAAATATTCTATTCATTTATTAGATTGATTGATTTGGTCAGACTACTTACCATTTTAACACTTGCACTACTCACTGCACACCTACGTAGTTGACCCACATGGAATACTACCACGTGGGTGACGTGCTGGTAGACAAAACAATGAAGGAGGTTAAAAAGAGAATACATAAATACTAGAAGTCACAAATGAACGGGGAGAGACAAAGGTAAGAATGCCACTGGGATTCCGAGCGAAGAAGCCAACAAAAGAAAACTCATATATCCATCTGGGTAACGGAAGTCACCACTGCTGGCGGCCAGTGAAGCAATCATCGTTCCCGAGATCGTTTACCGCCAGTGGAGAGTTTGAACTGATTGGACCAATTAAAGAGTTGTATGGGTGTCAATCTACAGGTCGTTTGTGTGGATATTCTGTGGATGTTCTTATTTCGCCGCCATAATTACGAATTGTTTCATTATATGGGCCATATTTTCAAATCAAACTTAAACGGGTGGTTAGTTAACCACTGGTTAAGTTGGTTAATTTCTGCAATGTTTACATTTTTACACAACTTTCAAAACACTGTAATGAGTGGTTGATGACAGTAAATCCAATATAGGTATTCTTTTATAATTTGCTATACAATTTTACATGTTTACATTATGTCAAAATAGTATGCAAAATCAAAACAGGTAAAGAAAAACTTAACCTCAAAAATATTTGGTGGTTAGGACCTAGTGATGACATATACTATTTGAACGCTATGTAAAAATTTTGCAGACTGTAAACAACTTAACCAGTGGTTAACTAAAAACCGGTTAGAGTTGGAATCGAAAAACGACCCTCAGGATCTTTGTTCAATTCTGAGATTGAGGATTACTTAAAAGTTAACCAATAGAAACGCAGGAAATTTTCCAATATTAAGATTTACTTTGTTCGTTTTGATTTTGCATTTTAGTGTCAACATGTTTCTATTATCACTAAGATAACTAAGAAGACAAGATTATAACTAAGATGTTTCTATTATTATAATATCAGTATTTATGAGTGATAAATACATTAAAACACGGAAAAAGAACAGTCTTTTAAGTTTAAAGTCTTCAATATTCTATAAAGTAATTTTGATAGTGGTGTAAAAATGTAAACAATGCAAATAATTTTAAACAACTTAAATGGAGATTAGTTAATCTCCACTTAAGCTTGGAATTGAAATAACGGGCCTTAGAGTATAGGGCAAATATAATTGTGTTCATGTTTGCCAAAATACAACCGGGTGTATATGCTGCAAATAAATGGCACTTGTGGTAAGTCGATGTGTTATGACAGATATATTCTCACAACATCTCACAGTCACAGGTGAGATAACCGTGAGATTTGTGAGATTATTGGGACTCGGGGAGTAAATCAAACAGACAACATCTCACCGGAGATCTCACACCTGGTCAGACTAGGTTTTAATTAACAAGTGAGATCTTTATCTTGTCGCATGCTTTCAGACAAAGCTTGAGTACGAAGAAATATAGAGAAATGATACGGGCAATTGTTGTGTGTGCATATTTCTTTAGTGAGTCAGTCTTTTGCCTCGAAATGTAATACTGTGCCGATGATAATTTAATATAGGAATATTTATAATCATAATCTCTATCTACTCAAAACCATTAAAGTTTGATAAGCTTGCAGGAAAACGTGATTGTAACATTCTGAGTGAAAGTAGTAGTAGATAGTTGACAGTATGGATGACAGTTCATGGTTTTCTTTTATTTTGAAATTATAGATCCAAGACTGTGCTACATTTTAACCTACAATAGGTTATGAAAGAACTTATAAAGATTATTATTACTTGTGTGTAGCAGAACAATCAAGCTTTTAGTTTATGAACACAAAGTATGATCTTAATGGTAGTGTATGGTGAAAAGTGGACGTTTGGAGTGACCTGTTTGGTTGAGAAGGAGGTCGTACATTAGTTGGTGAAGAGGAGAAGAGGGATTGCCATGTATTAAATGTTCTATTTTTAAATCGTGTTCCAAACTTGAATATAACAATGTCCAACAAACTTCAAGTTATAAATGGTGTTTATGTGACTTTCAATAAAGGGGGACATTCTTTAGGGTGGGTTGGAAACTGATTATCCTTGTTCCGAGAAAACTCATCCTTTTATTGAAATTCGCAAAAATCGACTTAGAGCTATTGATGCGCAAAAATACATGACTTTTACACCTTCCCATTTAAAAGTGGAGTTTCGAAAATGTGGCTCCATTCCACCCTGGATAATCTGTTTGACATCATATAAAATTATGATACATACAAAAAGTCACCAAATGAAAACTGTTTTGGATACCATTGTGTATCCCCTTAAAGACGCTCGTTCAAAGGTTTCTTAGTTTCTAGCCACTCTAAACATACAACCTTTTACGCTCATACAGTCATCGGTCAGACTACATCGCCATTTTTGACTCCTTACGAATCAAATCCTTATAGCTCAATCCTATTCCACTGGCAAAATGCCGAATGACAAGGTAGAACGTGTGTGAGTACGGCAGCGCCGCGGGCCCGGAACAAGCCTCAGTATTGTCACATCACAATCTCCGCTTGTTACGATAACTGGCCAGTTCACTGCATCTCTCTCTCTCTCCCTCTCGTACATTCATCAGCAGTCTGTTATAGTCAACACTTGTGAGTTTCGTTCATATAAAGTACCAAAAATATGACAATATAAACCATACACATGACTAGTCATAGCTCTATAATTGACTGTCTCACTATCGACCCCACAGTAATGAATTACTAATTACAAATAGTTTGATTTATCTGTAAAAATTCTGCAATTCCACCTTACCTCCTCCTATATTCCACCTTATACGCATGAAAGTCTCAAACATGTAAAGCCTTGGAACAATCAAAGGGTTAACTCTTTAAAAGTCCCACGACAATATTCTCTCATTGTTTACTTTACTAATACTCTTTCAACCAAAAGGAGAAATTAGAGTGTATTACCTAATTAATTTTGAGTTTTTTTATTTCAGTGTTATTTTATTGGCATTGCAACTTAAAGTTCTGTAAATCAAAAATGGGTAAAGCGAAACTATTCTAATTTAGTGACACGTTA
Source organism: Matsumurasca onukii (assembly GCA_018831715.1). Taxonomy (NCBI): domain Eukaryota; kingdom Metazoa; phylum Arthropoda; class Insecta; order Hemiptera; family Cicadellidae; genus Matsumurasca; species Matsumurasca onukii. The sequence goes on along the minus strand of CM032058.1, from coordinate 75,950,665 downwards.
TAATATCCAATCTTCTTCACCGTCGTTACATTTTTGAGACTTTACCCGATTAAGAGCTCAAAGTGTCGAACTACTAATTGAGTGATATCTACCTGGAGACAGTGATACAGTATAATTATGACCAGCTGTTCATTAACAGGTGACAATTAGTGTTATCAGTAGTTCCCGTCACGGCGGAGTCTCACACAGCTGTTCCTACCCATTCATCCTACTCTGTGACAAATCAACAGCTGATTCTGATTGTGCTTCACACAGTTTAATGACTATGAGTACTCTTCATCTCCGGTATGTATTAGGTCACAGTGCAGCCGTAATAAAGTTCAATATAAACGAAACTGGTCCCAAAGTAGAACCTTGAGGGACACCAAATGTTTCCGAGCGATCGACGTCAGATTGTCTATCGTAACTCCTCCGAGATCCGAGCATTATTTGACAGGAAGGTTTCGTTCTTCGTGCCTAATCCTGTTTCATATTTCCTCCTGCAGGTGACACCCAGAGGCTTATGTTGAACAATGCACAGAGAGACACCGGAGTCTGTATCTGCTATCAATGGTGTGATAACATCTGAGCACAGGTAAGCGGCTTACAGCTGTATCCCTCCCCGCTTTGTGATTGGACAGAGGAAACCGAGTATCGATGTGTGTCCAAAACTGCTTCTTTTCATTTGACGGAAATAAAATGATGACGCTCTGTGTCTGTGAGATGTTTGTGTAGGGTGAATTAATTATTAACACTTAAACCCCAGCAATATCGATTATTTGTACAGTTTGTTAAAGAAGTTGGGTTTACTTTTCAGGGGTTCTGAAATTACGTAATTAAAAAGAGCGCGTATGTACGATTTACTACTTAATGTCTTATCTACTCTAGATAAAACTAACATTTTTAATGCAAACTATTAGAGTTATTTTTAGCGATGGACTAGTTTTGGTTTTGGAAAGAGGGCTACATCCAACGGTGCTACTAACAAAAGAGACTTTCTCCACAACGTTTGCTCAATCGATCCACTTACATATATTAAACAACCCTTTTGAAATTATGGAACAAACTTTGACGTTATTCCACGTCATGTGAGTTTTACCAACGCAAGAATCTTTAGAAATGTAGCCTCATTTGTAGAACTATACTCATGAAAACTAGAAGAGAGGCCACGCAAAAATCTATAAATAAACTCCACAGTTTTCAATAAACGCTTTAACCGCGTAACTAAAAATAATAATATTCAGGGATATTTCATTGGTGACAAATTTAACGAGTAACCCAGAAATTTCTCTAATACACATTAGGGAATTGGTATTCAAACATCACTCTCCTAGTCATTAGTGATCAGAGCAAGTTAGTTTATCACTGATCAAGAATTATCTCATGGTGATAGAAAACACGTCTTCCACATTACGGTAGCGGCGTCACAATCAAGTTAACGATGCGATGATGTCTTCATCTGGACCAATTCTGGAGTGGATTAATTAGGCCCTCCAGAAGAGGGGTGGGATCAGGCGGCCCTTACCTGACAAAGGTAGAAGGGGGAGCGCACCCTTCATCTATAGATTCAGATTAGGACTGAGACCCCACGGGGTGGCCTGCGCCCTTCTTGTAGTCTATTGTGTGGTGATATGCCGCCAGCTAATCAGCGAGGGCCACTTCCCTGCCGGTACCTGGCCTTGGCCCTACAAGGGAGATACGCAGATATCCTTTGCAAGGTCGTGACAAAATATCTCTAATCAGTACCGGAGCTATGTCGGTTAGTGTTTCAAACACCTGCATACCCAGAAACATTCCTTTTTTCAAGCTCTTCTGGGGATTTGATTTGTCTTGACCATTGCCTTTTTGAGGGTCGTAATTTAAGGCTAATTTGAAAATGTTGGAGTAAATATGGAAAAAAACGTCCCAGACCGAATTGAGTAACACTGGGCAACGATTGCTTCGGCTTTTAAATAAATTCTTCACCAATAATCTTCTCCCATCAAATAGTTCAAAATGTATCTTTCCCAGGGATTGAGAAGTTGTGTTTATTGCACCTCTGGAATATATGCTCAAACTTGTATCCTTGTTTATATGACGCGAAGCGTGCTTTGGCTTAATTTACTTTCACGTCGTGAGGGTTTCTCCCGGAACTCTAGATTCTTTTCTATTTTGAAAATGCTATGTTTGGGTCACGAGGATCAACGCTGTTTGGGTCACGATTATTCGCTCTAGTGAAGAGGTAAATTATGAATTTTACTTTCGGATTCTTAGCGTTTATAAAATCACTCCAACCAGTTACCAGTATTTTAGAAATCTTTTAGTCTGAGTCTTAGACAGTTCTATTTCAGGTATCAAACCGTATGTAAATTTCACTATAAACACGATCACTAATATATTCTGATGACTATAGCTTATAAAAATCATAATTATTTTTAGATCAAATCTTCTACGTTATAACAGTACTTCTAATTAAGTCGATGTAAAATAGAAATCCTACGCTTTGAGCAGTTAAATTGAACAAATCCATGCTATCAGAACTATTTAGCCAACAATCTACGTAAAAAAACCATAACCTTGCAAAATCGTTCAAAGATATTTTGTAAGTGAAAGTAATTTGGATTAAAATTATATTAACAACCAATTTGTGATTACTTCAACCCCTTTAAATACGAGAGATAAAAGTCGGCCAAACCAAAATAAAGGGAAATAAATTTCAAATAAACTATGATACCGTAAACAAGCCAAGAAAATTAATCAAATAAATCTCTCACTTCCAAGGGTTATAAATTTGAGGACTGGGCATATCTCACGATAGAATCTTCATATTTCATCGTTATAAATGAAAACTCTGAGTTACGGCCGTTATAAAAATATATTTAGTATAAATATCCTCACTTTGGCGTTTCCCACGTTTCAAATTCTCACTTCCTTCGGTCGTCATCAATCTCGGGGCTCTCGGGGCCGTCACTTCGTCTCCATATGTCTGCTTTTAGGCTCACAGCTCCTAATTAGCTTTTAATTGTTCCGATGGCCTGCAGGTCTGTCTGTCTGTCTGCTGACTGTGGATGGACGAGTTCTGCCTCTAATTACGGTCTCTATGATGTCTTCATCTCAGGGGAGCGTGATCCTTGCGTTATAATAACGGCTATCATTCACGAGATTAAATCTTTCTTGCCTCACTCTTATTTTCTTCTTTCACGGTTGACAGAGCGAGTTGAAGCCTTGTCGTGTATTTCAGACGGTTTAGTGCCGAGGAGCAATCTCTCGGCCGTTAATAGTTTTTAAGCAGGTAGAAAATGGTTCTGGGTGGTTGGATTCGTTCGGTAGTCGGTTGGCATCGGAGGTTTTATCAGCTAATGATCAAAGAAAGAGGAGAAGTGTTCTGATCTGTGGAATCATCATTTAATTTTATGGTCCAGAGAGTGGTCGTCTTAGTTTTTATTGATGGACTTGACTGAGTCCTTTAAGATTTTTAGGTCGTGGTCTGTCTGTATTAGAGGTCTTTTGAACCACTTACAGGAAAAATAACACGATCGTTTCCTATTCTTTCAACTCAGAGGTGACTTTAAGTTCTCTAGCTTTAACTCAACGTATATACGCTCATTAACTTGGCATCATAACTTTTGGGAAAACTTGTAGGTGACCAGCTGGCGCATGGATTCTGATTATTCTGACCTGTTTTTCTGTTTAAACCAAAGAACTTTTTCTGCCTAAACGGTTCATAGCTGGATATTGAAACACAAAAAATGAACCTCGCAAGAAGCGATCTACCGTTTTCCCCCATGGCATTTCAATATTTTTAACTCACCACATAAGCTACAGCACGTTGCAAACTCGCCGTAAAATTCACCACTTCCCACAAAACCGTTCGAGGCTATTATAACTTCACGCATTTTACAGCCAACTATACATCTTCTCACACACACACACACTCACATGCTGTATTAAACTGGCGTATTGCACAACCGCATATTCACCTGCAAGGTAAAACATGCAGCTACACTGCGTTAAACGTTCCCGCGTAAATACTCCAACTACAAGATCTACCAGCTGATTTCACTGCAACTAGCTACAGCTGATGTAGGTCAAATCAGCTGGCGTTTCTCACAGTCCTAACCACGGATAAATTACTGCTGTAGATGCTGTTTGCGTCTATTATTCTCTGTGGCGTAATCTTACAATGCGAAGAAAAGGAAATATGAAGTCTTTGTTAAGTTTTCACCTGTGTTTTAGGGAGTGGCCAGTCTTTCTTCTTTGTTTCTTTTAGGTTTCTTATGTTAATTTTTTGCTTTCTAATGTTGATAAGTTTTTCACAAACTGAAGAAATCTAGGTTTCTGTTACACTACTGTTAAAGTACTTTCACGACATTGTCTTCATTTCATGAATAATTTGACTTATTGTCAACCTCATTTAAAAAGAAAAAGTTAAACAAATGTAAAAGGATTCGCTTGTTTGAGGAGGCGAAGTTAGGACTACAAAGTCCTCTCTACCATTCAACCTCGACCTTTACCTAGCGTTACCGCTAAAACTATTTCTTTGTACCATCCTATGAGTTACTCTTCCTGATTTTAAAAATAAATTCTTAAACAAGCCTTTTAGTTTGTTTATTTTACTGATTTAAAAATTATATTTTATTGGTCAGGACATGAAAAAGTCATGCATCCAAGACATTATGGAATGAAGAATAACTAATTTTTGTTAAAATTAAATTACCCAGGTGTTTAGCTCGTACCAAACGTGGATTAGTTTTCTTATCTGTAACTTTACTCTAAAAGCCTTTATGTCAAACATTAAAATCTCCACCAATTACACACCCATGCCAGACACAACCCTCAACAGCACCACAAAGCATTTACACAATTGTCCCACGTAAACAACATAACCTAAACAACGTTTCCGTAAACCCTTGGCTTATTAAATTCCTCGCCTTTGTACAGTAGATTGTTCAAAGTGTACAGAGGTGTACAAAGCGGCGTGGATTTATGAAGAGGACTGAGGAGAGATTTGATTATCCAAGGGCCGAGAGGGGAGGAACAGAACACCCCAGCCCAGCCCAGCAGTCCTGCGATCAAATGTACACATTCCATTATTGTATTGAGCAGAGTGCAGAGTAATCCATTTGTCGGTCAGGCCAGACCCGCTGGTTAATTTATTACCTTGAGTCAACTATCAGAAAACCACTCGATCAATTAAGATGACTTCAGCTGATCTCCGAATGAATAAGTTATCGTATTTACAAGGTCTGGTGATTTAGCATCGTTTGTTTGACCACTGGGTGTGTGTTAGTGAGCTTGTATGAAATGTTTTCGAAAAGAAAGAGTTTTAATTTAGTGGGTCGTGAGTCTTCGATGACAGTGATAGTATGTTTATTCTTTGTGCAGTGAAAGGTATTCTTTGTGTTCAATAAAGTATGGTATTTAATCTTTTCCTGACGAATAAGGAAAACGGTTCAATGATACGTCGTGGAAATGTGATCGTTTACAGAGTTTACATAAGTAAAGCGCTAACGTTTGAGAAACATTTTTATTGGTCAAAACCATTTGTTAACAAACTGAGTGATGTCTTATTATTTCAGTAAAGTGTATACAAATATAATTAAAAATTTCTCCATCATTTGAAAATATCATATTGGATTAACACATTCATAGTTTTTCCCTACAAAGACCTTAACTAAATACAAGAGTCTATTAAGTTTTAAAATCATCTGTGGTTAGCAAGTAAAATGCGTTTTGTGGGTCTTTTTATTTTGATGCATGAAATCATTTCCTGAAGGTATTTTTCCTTTGGGTATTTTTTCTATGTGTATGAATGACTTCGCAAATTTTGTATGCAAGAGGTTTTGGAGTTAAATCTGTTAAAAGAGTCTAAGAATCTAAGATTCTACAGTATTAGTGAAAATAAACTCGTACTTTGGTAAAAGCACGCACAAAGGAGTCCAACAATTTGAATTTAATTGCCAAAACATAAACCATATCACCACATTAACCATATGTTTGCCGAAACATAATTGCATAACACTTTAAAATACCCATTTCCGTTACCAAAAATTCTATAATTCTTTAATTTTCAATGGGCGCTACGAGAAAATACAAACTAAAAACAGAGGAGCACCCAAAGTTGAACCTTGTGGAACACTTAGAAACTACTTAAAAGTTGAATATTCTCAGTCAATTACATCGTAATACCACATAACTAGCTGATACCTTGATTATTTCATTGTTTCCAGAGGAGGGGGTACAGGGTACACCTACCCCTGTCCGACGAGGGATGAAGAGTTATGGGGTTGCGGTGGGGCTCAAGATATAATAATTCCGCAGTGACAGTGCTGTGAAATACGACTCAGATGTAGGATTAATGTTCCACCACGCGCGGCTGATTTACTATTCGCCGTGAAATTCGTGATATATTGTGACAGCGGATTGAGTCTGAAGGGTTCAAATACAATAGTTTCCCCTGTTTTCCACGTTTACTTTTATCTTGTTTTTGGCAGGGTATTTTCCCCCTGTGTAAATATTTTTGAACAAATTTTTCGTTATTTTTCCTTAGTTTCAGTGTTTTATATGAGGACCTTATGTATAATGAGCGATAGTGAAAAGTGAAGGAATCCATGTATTTGCCCAGTCATACATAGTGAAGTACGTTAACCCCTTCTGAAAAGTTGGTTTTTCTTTGTGCCAGACTTCATTCATCCTCTCGGAATGAACCATTTTTCTTTCATCAATCCAAGCAACTCCTCTTTTTAGTAACTTCCCTCTGAAAGCTTTCCAATCAAAAACGTTTGTATAAATGTTTTTATTATGTCTATTTTCGTGATATCTACTGCTGCTAGGGATTCCTAACTGACGCAAACCAATTGATTGTTTTCCCTACTTTCTTCGCCTTACTTCAAGTTTCATAAAACTTGCTTTGTTAGTTTAGAGGGCTGCATTCTTTTTACAACTAACCAAACAATTTGCTTATGAATGTGTGCAAGTGTGTCAACGTATTCCTCTATTGCCTTATTCCTTCTAAGACTGGGACTCGTGGCGTGGTCCTGTAATCCAGCTTCATGGAGGTCAGGTTTTGAGGATGATATATGTACGTCTAAAGCGGCTCAAATAGTCATTTTGTTCAGAATCATTGGACCTAATAGTTTTCCAGCAACTTGACTTTGTCTTATTTGATTTAAAATTATTTTGTTTTGATAGAAACCTACACATAAAATTATATGGAAGCTTAGGTGGTCTATAAGGCGTTGCCAATGGTCCCAATGGCAAGACTCAAAATGAAATGAAATGAAATGAAGCAAATCTTCATTCAGAAGAAGTTAGTACTAGCAAGTCCTTTCTTACACGTAACTTTTAAGGATATTATATTAACATGCATGGACAATAATGGGGTCTTCAGGATGAAATTGGCTCTCTTGTCATTACTGCCTGCTCTTACAAGGCCCATTAATTGATTTCAAAGTGAGCGGCAGAGTAAACATATCCTCAGATGTTTATAGAAAGTACGACTGACAGCTGCTGAGGCAGACGGTGACAGACTGACAGTCAGCTGATGCTAAAGGTCAACCCCACAGAGTACAGGTGGAGTGGAAGTGGTTGAAACATTGACCACAACCAGTTTGTGGCCAACCAGCCTACCACATGCTTGCCGGACTCTTTCATTCGCTACACTGGCGATGTCTGCGGCTAAATAAAAAACAACTAGGCTTTGGCTTTTCAGTCAAGTTTATGGATAATTAGATGTAATTTTAAGTTGATAAGTGCACAAAGTACAAAAACGGGTTAAACGGCTGGTTTTTTATTAATAAAGTGTTTCTAATCTCTAAACAAGAGCCTTTACGTAGATTATAAATATGGAAACATAGCATACGCGTAGCCATCAGTTCTACCGTGAGTCCTAGAGGATTTTCTATTACGAGGTATTACACTGAAAGTGCCCTTTTTGGGATGGTTTCCCTCAAAAAATGGGGATTAAATTATAAAACTCTACCTTTTTTTAATTTCTATTAACTGTATAAATAAACAAAATCCAAGCAGCCAGACCAACATGGCGGCGAAATCCAATTTTCCATATATAAGAAAAAAAGAAATATTTAATCCGTAGCATATAAGAATCTTAGAAAAACAATGAAATAAAAAAAAAAATTTAAAGGAACAAGTAAAAAAACAAATAACAAATAGACCTAGGAAAACGAAGCTAATCTTCACGAAGCTAATATATTCCTGCCATCATGTATTAGAATGTGGAGTAGACCTTCTTCAAGAGATATCTTTTAACTTGCATACGGAAATGCTTCTTGCTTCAAGTTATCTGGAAGTTTATTAAATTATTTATACGGTGCATACTTTGTATTTTAGTATAAAAATTGAACTTGTAATTGGTATTTTAATATTGTTTTTGTTCCAAAATTATAATTTTATTAATTTTGTTGTCATATGAAATATCCGAAAGTTAGTTGTTCAAATGGACGAGACAATCGAAAATGTATATAAGATAAAGTCATTATTTATAGTCTTTAATAAGAATTTGTTTACAACTAGATCTTTTGATATCAAATATACTTCTTATAGCTTAGTTGTATTTTACAAACAGATTTTAATGTATTAACTTTCTTTTCCCCAATCATAAAGTTTTGCCCTTTGACTTAACAGGTGTCGGGATGCTCAAAACTGTAAACAGTTTGATTCTCTGGCGATAGAAATTAAATTATGACTGGCTCTAACTCCTATGTAAATTTGCTAAAAAGTATATATTTTTAGAAACTTTATAACATAACTTTATGTAAGTTCACTTTATACGTCTTATATATGACCACTAACAAATGAACGAATATTCAAAACCATGGTATTAAATTCCTTTAACCAGTAATTCTTTTGACACTACATGAAGTCAAAGACTCTAAACATTTCTTCAACGATGCATACATAAATCACATCGGAGAGGGTGCGTAGCAACAATCTCAGCTGTAGAGAGCCATCCAAATAAAGCAGCAAGCTTCGAGAGGGGAGGGGGGTTGAAAACTCCATGGAGGGGAAGGGTTGAGATTTATGACCTCCAAGGCAGGCTTAAGGAGTAATAATTTCATATACTGACAGCAGGGGTGACACGACTAACCAGAGACGAAGGGGTTATTGTTAAGTGAATCGTTTCATGGGTTCTAGTCCATTATTTCAACGTATAAAATACAGATTATACACACTATGAAATAAATGTATATTTAAGAAAACCCAGATAAGATAAAATACTTGTAGAGTAGTAGTTTTCTTTTACTAAAGTAAACTCTCGTATTTTACTAAAATAAAAATGAAAAAATTGCTTCCAGATGAAATACGTTTCCAGTAGCGAATTTCGTTTAAAGGTTATGTCTGCGAAATTTAATGTTTCAATAACTTTCCGGTTATTCAGCTTCAGTTTCTACATTTAAGTAATCATTTTAAATTGTTGTGCAACATTTATGGACATTCGTTAAGGTTTTGCGAGTAATATTAAAATTTGCTTATTTTTTATGAGAAAAATAGTAGCATTCTGAAACCTCGTCAAAATACATTTTGACTAACACACAATTGGCGAAAATCGGATTGGAAATATCACTATAAATATTAAAACCACAGAGAAATATTGTTGGTTAAACATAGTATATTTCATCACTAGGTCCTAAAGTGACACTTTTTGACACGAGGTCAAGTTTAATGACCGAGGGTCAAAAAGACACTTTCGGGCCGAGTGATGAACGATATTTTTTGCCATGATGCAAATAATAATGGAAAATAAATGTCAATAAATGCTTTAATATTTTAAACAATTAATTAAGTAAACATTGTTTTGGGCTCAGCAGTTTGAATTATAATGTTTTGAAGAAACAGCTGTTACATTGATTTACTATACGTCAGTGTTAAATTTCAAAACAAACTCGTTGAACCAGGGCATTTGTCCATGACACAAAAAGATCATTCAAATGATCTTTTATCCCTAGGTAAAATTATTAAAAAACATGAATGAAATAATGATATTTTATTTACCTGGGTGTAAAAGTGACACTTTAGCACTACCAATACATGTGTCTAAAGCAGCTGTTTTCACAGCAGAATGACAAAAATGTCATTTCAGGACGGTAATCGAGCAAAAAACAGTAATGTAACGTTAAGAATTAGAACCATTTAACGTGCCAATTCGTAGAGGTCTTGTAACATATTCAACATCACAAATTTAAAAGAAAACAGTTCGAAAATATTTAACTTTATAGAGCGCGGAAACGGGTGTTATAAATCACACTAGTTGAAACCATATGTTCTAGTTCAAAGAGACCCGGCGAAGACTCTTGCAGTTAGTGGTCGAGTCTGGAATCCTGTAGAGCACACATTTCGAATGTTTACAGTTTCAGTATTTACTGACACATTAACGAATGTTTTCAAAATGGAATGTAAGGGTGACTGTACAACCAATGGAGAGACAATAAGTACGTTGTGTATGATTTGAGCAATCCAGTGACATGATTGGTTCATGATAGCCAGCCACATATGATAACGGAAGTTCAGCCAATAGGGAGTTAAGAATCATGTGAAAATGATTTCTATGTTAACAATATTGACGGTGCCTCAACTTTTAAACTCTCAAAGGTTAATTCCTCTAACTTCCCCTCCCCTGCGATGAGAGCGATTTTGATGTTTTTATCCAATCGCGATCAAGAATCTTTTAAATACTCGTTGGTTTGATTGATATATTTGGTTGTAAAGGTTTGAGATTGTCATATTAAATACGGTGTTCAAATATTGTATGTTTGTGTTTACCTTTCTTACAGAACTCAATATAAAACTAAAACCCCAAAATAAGTCAAGAACAAAGAAAAATTAGTTTTTTTTTTTATAAATAATTTGAAACAGTGTTGAGTTTTATGAAATAAATTAGTACCGTTGATTTATTTTTTAAATACCCACTGTATTTTGATTTCTTTGAACGACGTGCCAACCTATAGGTTTTTAACTGTTCAGAGGCGGCCGATAGAGCCCAAATGGCGTTCAAATGGGATAGGAAATTTAACACGGAAAAGTTGCAAACGATGTTTAGGTAGGTTAATTACCTAAAACGTAGGCCTATGGGCTTATAAGTTATTGTTTTGCAGCATTTAAAAGGAAAACTGAGTTTGGTTATACAATTGAATTTTAATTACTGAACTTCGAGTTGTGTGGTGGTAGAAGTGGTTAAAACTCTTATGTAAAAGTGCAGTTTTAGTTAAGTATAAATTTTGTTTGATGACGAAGTAACATATTTAGTAATTATATGAAGCAGCCCTAATAAACCTATAATGTAGAATCTAGAGGAAAATGTTTAAATTTCCGAAAAATGAACTTGCTTAAAACGTTGTTTTTAGTTTTTTCCCATGATATAAGCGGTGAGGCGCTCATCCGTCCGCCTCTTAAAATGTAAATAGAAAAGACTATCGCTGATAGATATTTACATAGTAAATAATTACTATCTATTAATTGACTCTATTTATTTACTGATAGATATATATTTCGAGGCGTCGAATTTCGTGTGTAGTAACTGAAATACCATGGCAAGAAATATTTGCTGTATAACGTACGAGTATTATAGTTTTTGTGTGAAACACAGTTATCTCATCATAACCCAGCTGTAAACAATCGTTCAGACTCAGCTGCTAAATCAAGAAAATATTCCAAAACCATTTCATTTTAATTACTTTTATTATACACGGCTTACATAAGTGTCCGGTGGTTCGGTTACTCCTTGCTGCGATGACTATGATGACACACGGCACGTTGTCACGCAACTAATGTGGAAGCATTTGGTTGCTGACGGCCGGCATTTTATACACAGATGTTATCTCACGTGACTGGTCCTGTCCAGTCAGCTGACTCGTGTACACAACATTATTGTAGTACTAGTTTAGATCTTGTTTATTTTATGAATGCGTCAACTTCTACGGACTGGCTGGTCCACAGCGGCCGACGCAACGGAGAAATGACGCTCTCTGATTGGCTCTTGAAATAATTATTCTAGCCAATGACTGTGCTTCGTCGTCGCGTCAGGCGCTGTCGAAGCACATATCTAGAGACTAGGACAAATCATAAGGTACGCTATTATTGGATCACAGTTACCTATTTATTTTTCTTTGGTAAGCTCTTCATACAATTTGCTATCCCTTTATGAACTAGTTTACAAATGTTAAAGTCACATTTTCTTAATTAAATTCCTTTCATCCTTTCGCTATCTATCTAACTAGACTATAGAAAAATGGTAACTCTGTGTTTCTAATAATAATTCCAAAAATCAAATGTTATCACTAGTTTAAAACTATCAACCAATCGTTTGCGTTCCTTTAACGTCAATGGATGAGTTAGGACGATAAATAACCCAAATTGGGATTATTGTCATCAGGTTTACTCATAATATTGTTAAGCCGTTATGTAGTTGAGACATTAATTCCAAAACTTCTGGAAGATCCCAGTTATAAGGATAGAATTGCACAAGATCAAAAACGACATTTTTATATCGTCAACGAAATTCCAGTACAGAATATGAAGGGACGTAAAAGCTAGACTACATAAAGATAGCTTAAAGTCATAACAATGAAGTAGTTTGTGTTAAATATATTACACAAACACTAATTGGAAATAAATGTTCTCTTACTCTTCGTCTTATTACCAAAAATAGTTTTAAAACAATCTTAAAAGTATACCGGAGTAAGAAGGCTTCTTAAATCACATTTAAATCATTATAACAACTTGTTTAGCAGAACAGCAATGCTGCACTTGTGTTTAACAAGTATAAAGTAGGTCTTGCACAATTTAGCCGGGGAGCAGGACCATTTGTCACCAAACTTTCTGTGTCATTAATAAACCCCTAAAAACAATATCCAGCATGTCTGAGGCCGTGTAATGGTCAAGGAAGACAGCAGCTGAGCTGAACGACGCGCGGAGTGATAAACGGGCTTTCCGTCAGAACAGATTTATCTGCAGCGCACCGCCATCTACAACAATGCCAGCTGATATAGTGGTCAGCTGATCAGCCGTGCCAGGTTAGCCAACTGTTGCCGCTGCTGGTGTCATCGATATGTATAAAAGTGACGCCACCGCAGGAACACTGCTTGTTAGCGGCAATTAGAGAGACAATGGATAGTTGTGGGTATAAGTTTGAAAGTTGGCTATGTTAAGTGCTTTTAGCCTAAGAAGGGTAAGTTAAAGCGATTTAAATGGTACAAAAGAGAGTATTTGTTATTGTTTAGGGATTTTGAAAATAAGATAATAACAATTGTGATTATTAAATCGAAATCTAATTTTGAAACTGATGGACTTGTAGGATGTAAACCTAAATTATTGACCTTGATCCAACAGATAAATGTCAAAAACATAAAAAAAGCTAAATAAAATTTCTCAAAGTGTCACGTAGAGGTAGTTTCAGCACGCGCTGATCTATAATAAGTTTCAACCCCACCAGTTGTTTCAAATTATTTTCCACCTTTAAACTTGTAATCAAGACCAACAATAGTTCACACAGCCAAATTGTAAACTAATGTTTATTTTTATTGCTGGAATATCCTAATAATTTGTGATTTCTAGCTATTCATTGATGAAACGTGCCTTAGTTATAACACGAAATAATTCAAAACATACTTCACTTTGTAATACCTTTCAGGCTAGTTTGAATATAATAAATATCGTAAAATTAAACAACAGTTTGAAGGTTACGCAGTATATTCTATTATTTGTGTTGATTCCAAACAACAACATAGATAACAAGTAAAGCACCTGGGGACTACGCTTTCTTCCCACCCCCTATATGTTTACCTCTCCCCCTGTATAAAGCTCGGAAGTCACCCCTAGGGGTAATGGAGACTTACCGCAATGTTACTTGCGGTTATCTCCCGTATATCCGTGACATTGGGGGAGGAGTCATAAATAAGCGATAGAGCCGAAGGGTAGGTCATTGCAGACACCCTCGCTGTGGTGAGATAAGGGAGGTGTTATCTAAGTTTGTGAATGGAAGTAGTTAAACATCGCATTTTCGTGTTTCGAAAGGCTCGGTGAATATAGACAATATTCTTTATTTACATATTCATGGAGAACAAACAGTACATGCGTCAAAAATATACAGGGTGTTTTTAAATGATTCATCAGGTTTCAAAATACTGTATTAAGTTTATTACTGAGCATATACAGCTAAAGGTTACACAGAATTAAAGGAAATACGAGTATTTCCAAGTTATATTTGGTAATACTACAAATTTTCTGAAAAAAAACGCCCATCGACAACACATCAGGTTTTCAACCGATGCTGCAAATCAGCCCAAACTTTACCCAACACATCTTGGTTGATGGCACCGACTGCAGTGGTTATTCGATCTCGAAGTTCTTGCAGAGTTTGGGGACATGTATACTTTGTTTTTATGTAGCCCCTGAGGTAAAACACACACATTCTGTAAGGTCTGGAGAACGAGGTGGCCATCTGAAGGAGCTAAGTCATTTGCCACTTGTGAGGAAGTTTCCCATTTAAGAAGCTCGAACGTCCCTGTGCCAGTGGGGGTTTATCTGATCATAAAACTTCAGAAAATTATCTTTAACCAGATGTCTGCCCCAACATTTTCCGACCACAGATAAGTGAGATATAGACAAATGAAATTTGATGAATCATTTAAAACACTCTGTATATTTGAAAATATTATTCTCAGTGTGCTTTTTAACGTGCGAAAGATAATGTATAGTAACAGTCAAGCAATACAGTAAATAGTCTACTAATCTGTTTAAATAAACCTGAAATTTCAATGTTTTAGTTTTACAATTTGCTTATTTGGCCGCTGGAAGTGACACCCTTGGTTGGATTAATACATGGGAACTAACCGAATTCTCTATGTGAAATAATGAACACGTGCCACCAGAGTTGGCGATTTAGAAGTAATGTGGCTATACAAGTAAAAAGATCCAAAGTGCTTGGATTGCCCTTGTTGACACATTGTTGGCAGTTCAAATTGCCATGGGAGAATAAGATTTTACTAAGGCTTCCGGTTTAGTCATCTGGTCTCAGCCAGTCAACCAGCTAC
Organism: Matsumurasca onukii; assembly: GCA_018831715.1. Taxonomy (NCBI): domain Eukaryota; kingdom Metazoa; phylum Arthropoda; class Insecta; order Hemiptera; family Cicadellidae; genus Matsumurasca; species Matsumurasca onukii. The sequence continues at coordinate 75,935,660 of CM032058.1, read as the reverse complement.
TGAGGATGACTCTCCACAGCGAGGTCGAAACGTCTAGCAGTAACTTTATTTCAACTGTGACGCGGTGTAAACCGGAAGCCTTAGATCTTAGTGATGACTTCGGCCGCGAAAGCGAATAAGATTTTAGTTATCTTTAACTAAATTTCGGTGTGTTTTTCAACCACCAACTTTTGTAGTACCATATTTTTAACCGAACTGTTGTAGTAAAAAGATTTAACTTCAAACAGTTTCCGATTAGCCGAATTCTCATATTATTAGAATTGAACCTTTAGAACTTCCTGGAAACTCTTTCATACGGACGATTGTTTTAATTGTAATAACGGTATTCTCTTTAATCAATTAACTAGACTTGCTTACTTTTTCTGCTCCACAGATTGGAGCCGGCTTGCACTCGGAGCTGTGGCTGTGGACTATTGTTTACTCGGACCCCGGATCCAGTTAGACCGCATGTCTCAAGTCAACAAACTGACATCTCACAAGAGCCGCCTCTCTCACAACCATCCGCCGCTCAGCCGCTCAGCCGCCCGTGCGACTCATCCGCCCGTGCGCCTCATCAGCCCGTATAATAAAGTTGTTAATTTATCAAGCTATAAATTAAGTAATTTTTAACATTTAGAATTTGAATGTTGAAATAGACTTAAAGATTACCCAAGTGAATTGTCAGGTGTACCACAACACAATAGAATGCTCCCCAAGCGATGAAAAACTAAAAAAAACACCAATAACATAATTATTTTAACAGACCCCCTGTGTTATGATACATTGTTTTTTGTCATAACATATTGTTTATGATAAATTGTGTTTTTAGAGGTTTAGATCGTACCCCTAGTTTAATAAATTAATGTTTCAATATTTTAAATGTTTTGGTTTTAGCAAGTGGAGGAGCATTGTTATATTTTTTATTTTCAATGCCACGAGCTAATCTCTTTTTTCCTCTGGACGACAGATGTGTGGCCGATAATTGGAGAGAGTAAGTGTGGTAAACAATCGCCTGTGCAAAAGATGTGAAGAATTGAAGCCCCCCTAGAATCACCTGTGTGTAATGGTTGTGTCTGAAACTCGTACACACCTGGTCAGGTAGTTAACGCGATAATGCTGCAGAAAGAGGCAATATTTTTCCTTCAAATATAACAGTCATGTATCAATATTGCCTCAATGTATCAATATTTCCAACCAACATGAAAAAAGCTATCTCTTAATTACTATATACTGAAATTCACAGAAATAGGATTTTAGGCTAAACGTAATCCATGCCGAAAGTTCTATGGGGAACTCGTTAAAACTCCTAAAACCTTCGTCCCCATATAGGGGTCTTTCCTGTTCAAATTCAAACTGGTTCATTGACAATTTTACATATTTAACATACCCAGCTTACAGAACTTGTCAGTTAGGTCTTTAATGATATTACATAACTTGTTTGTTTTTTGTTTTTTTTTGAGAAAAAATATAATAACAAATACTGTAGTACTAATATGTAATTAGTACTGTATGAGTATTTTAGCTGTTTAGGGCATCTTAATTAATACTACCGTTTTACAATTACAAAGATAAACTCCACTATTTGTACCTGCGTAAAACTATCACCTAATTATTTATGTACAACATTAATAAACATGAATAAGTTACTGACACAATTTACAAAATTAGATATATGAAATAAATACTTTTAAATATCTAGTAAGTTTTGAAACACCTTTTACAAATACTACATGTTTATACAAATCGACTAATAATTTATTATGATATTTTTGGGTAATTCATAATCAAGAAAGGAACTTCAAGTGGAGCTGAAGGAAATGTATGTTTGAGTAGGTTCTGTTAATCACCTTCATCCGCCACACTATACACTTTACAAATATTCCAAAATAAACAACAAACAAAACTTGTTCATAAATTGGAAAACACGCAACTTTTCACCCGAGAACAGCTGCTAACACCTTTATCTCTCAAACACGAATTTGGTTTTAACTATCGCGTTTACACAACTTAGTCAGAATTTAAGCAGCCGTGGGCGGACCCGCTCCAGCGCTCCCCACGTCCTCCCGGTGAATTAGCGAGCCCCAGTCTAGCCAACTGGCAGATTGAAAATTTGCATAATTGACTGATTATATGTAAACAAAACACTATGCAAACGGTCCTAATGACTTAACTCTAGTATATAGTACCTATAATCTTATCCCTGAGTCGGCCTAGAAAGTCGCCAACCTAGATTTTAATGAATTGCCGCTGAGGATACAAGCTATAAACTTAGCTAGATTGAAATTGACCACTTAGGTAAATGGATGTAGGTTTATTAAATGGCTGTCCTGTCGATTCAATCGCATGAGTAAATGTTAGTCGTGCTTATAAACTGTACGGAGACAGTGAATTGTGTCATTCAGCTCTGGAATAGTGAAATTAAAATGAACTATACTATATACTAGATTGCTTATGTAGTATGGCAAATTGTATACGGGTTTCATGCAATTTAAGATGTGTATAAATGTACTTTGAGATAATCTCGTTTTTTATTTGCACCCTACATTTTAATACGTATTGTAAATGTAGCATAAAGAGGGACTGCATTAAAACGACAAAAATTAAATCTTAAAGGGGTTTGTGATTCTAAAACCTGGATAATATCTTTAAACTAACCCTTTCCTCAATGTTGTCTCATTCCAATTATTCAAGATTCATCATATACTTTTAAATGTTGCTTTGAAGTGTACAATATATTCTCAAACATCAAAATGTAAATGTACATTAAGTACATTATTTAAATTCACAACCTTTATGGCTCCTTCCTACTGATTTTTGTTTAATCAATAAAATGATAGTGTTACACGTATTTTCCCCTTACAAGCAAAATATGCGTTGAACCGAAAGTTCGGTTTTGATAGATACGTCAAGACCCCATAAAGTATTGAAAAGATACAAAATAATTAATACAATTAGATCCTTTTACAGCAACAGCGCAAAGTTAATGGCTTTTATTTAATGTGCAATCAATCAATGTGTCTCAATATTTATGTTTATGAATATTCATACGTATTTAAAGGCCACGTTATCAAACTTGACATCGTATACCCAAAGTACCACTACAATTGTGTTCATGATCGTATCATGTTCGTCAGTTCAACAAATATTATTATATTACAGTGGACTATTGTTACATTATACCTTCACAGGCGGGTGCCATGCTATTTAATAAACTTCCAATTGAAATACAAAATTACGAAAATTTCAACAAACTAAACTAAAAAGCTTTCTTCTTTCAAAAGCTTTTTATAGCGTAGAATTTATTGATGGTTCCTGGAAAAATTAGCAATACAGTATCATATTTGATCTATGACTACAGTGTTGTTACTGGTGGCTCCTTATTCTTAGTCCAAAATAGTGTATATTTTTAAATCAAATACAGGATATGTTTAACATTTATTTCCAACGTGTAAGGTTTTCTATTTTTTGTTTATACCTGAAACAATTTTTTTTGTAAAGGTCAAATAAATAGTCCCCTTGATTATTAATTTATCTCAATATACATTTTGAAACTCGTTTTTTACTTCAATTTGTCTCAAATTTACGAGTAATTTACGAGTTTGTAAATGAGAGGGCCAGACTGGTTACAGCAAAGGTTAATGTAATTAATCAGCCTAATTGAAACAGCTGAGTTACGTACAATGTGTATATCCTGTACCCATACATATGCACAGACATCTGTATCAGACGTTTGTTCACGTACAACATGTCCCAGATCAAGGTATACTACTAACTTTGATCCTACATAGTGTCCTGTAATGGTATATCAGAAATGACAAGAGATGCTATCGTTCAGCAGGAGATCATTAAGCGGTTTATTTTTAAAGTAACAAATTAAATATTTTATAAATTTCAGTTTTTTGGTTCATGGATTTTTATTTGGTTACGGAACACCGGTTTAGAGTAATTCACTGATATAACAGCTGTTTTGATGTCTAAACTCGTTTAGTTGGTGTAGACTACGGTATATTAAAAACCTTTATACGAGGGACATTCAATAAGTAAAGAGACAAACTATTCTAGCCTCATATATAGTCAACTATTTGATTTAATAGATATAAACAATGTTAGTTGGCATCCCTGTGAAAATATTAAACCAGTTGTATTGTCATTATTAAATACTGGTTCACCTTTTTCAATGTATTCAAAGTGGCAAGTCCTGTGGGAGAATGCATCTAAGAAGAACAACGAGCCGACATAAAGTTTTGTTTTCTGAAGGAGGAAATCCATCATAGATTTATTCAAGGGTGATAAAACAATACGAGACAAGTTTTATGAATCGTCTTTGTAAGTGGATAGACCAATAAAAAAATCGGAAAATAAATTTGAGAGATTAGCAGCGTTTTTGACCAGCCGGGACAGAATGGACACGCACATTCAAGAGGATCGAAGAATTACTGTCAAACAGCTAGAACTTGTAATGTAAGTGGTACTGTACATAATTTATCCATGATTAGCCAATTTAAATTGGAAAACATGCAATTTTGGGTCCCAAACTTCTGACTGCAGATTAAGGGGTGTTTTTCTCCAAGACTACGCGGGTGTTCCCCCTCCCCACAGGAACATTTCGAAACACTGCATACCATGAAAAGTTTGAAATCGGAACTTTTACCTCATCTTCCATACAATCTTGAATATACTTAAGAGACGTTTTAGCCACTGTAACTAAATTTTCAAGAATAAAAGTTATAGATTAACTTCAGTTATAGCACAGAAGACTATATACCATAGCAAATACTTACATCCAACTCCCAATGTTCGGTTTGGACGCCGAGGACGCTACACGTGTCATCACAAGAAGAATCCAAGAGCACCAAAATATTTTCCACATGTTAACCCGAACAAGTTTAACTACTAACACACATTTCAACAGTTAATTCTACTTTCCTTCAGAGTTTATTTTTATTTATAATTCAATCTTAATTTTGTCATTTGCTGTTTACATCTTAAAAAGGTCAAAAAACGCTCCTATATTACATTGTCCACAGGTTATTTTGCTAAGTTATCTTCACTAGTCACAGCTCACAGTTTTACGTGTGTGCCGCGGGTGTCGCGTGCGGCGTGTTGTTGATTGGAGCGCTCGATGCGATCTCTAGCGAGGTTCGCGCACAACTGCCGCTGCTGATCCATTGTTGCCGAGCCCCTGCCCTCTTCTTCTTCTCCTCTCAGCTGGCATTTGTTTACCAATCACTCATCTAATCAATTCAACTCCACAGATTATGCTACTTTGTCGGCAAATATTAATTTATTCGGTTTTAGTGTATTGCGAAGGTAAATATTTAATAATAGTTATATTCACATTATAATTTGCAAATTCAAGTGACCTAGTGACAGCTCGAACTGCATATCACGTTCTGTGAATCGAACGTGCGATATAGCTTAATATATTGGAGGGGCAATATCCTGGGCAACTTGCAAGGTGTTCCGATCCTCAGAAACAAGCTATCAAATTCCTAAGCAATCTCCAACATAGACTGTCGTGCAGAGATCTGTTTAAACTATTGAAAATGTTAAGTGCAATTCATTTATATATACAAGTAGTAACTTTCGTATACCACAGGTCCATAGAGGATATGAAGACTGGAAGGTTTAATCAAAACTATAATACATGATAGGCTTCTAACTACTCCATTCCAGTATTAAAGCTACCAAGCGAAAATCAACTTACACTGAAACTGAACCAACATCAAGACCTAACGACCACAGAAAAGAGTTTTGTTGAATAAAGATCTAGGTACTGGCCTCAGGAAACCCCATTTACTGAATATGATTTTTACTTAGAAATAAAGCTGTGTTATGTAGTAATTTTTTATTTGGTTATTACTAAATTCAACTTCCTGTTTGCATACATCATTAAACACTTAATAATGTTAGATAAAACACTATTTTTTAAAGAATACCTAAGCAGGAAACATGTTTAGTTTTAGTTAGTCTCTTACTACTTTTAGTTCAGAGAGAATGAGACAGAGGCAGTAGACTACACAACACATCTTTTCCAGTCAACCCTCATCCTGCTAAAAATATCTTTACGATCGTTTGTTGAAAATGCGTACACGAAAATATCTTACCTACTGGTATAGACAGTATTTTAAGGCAAAATGAGTCACAATCTAAAATACGATTTACTTGACATTTTAGGGTGTAACTAGTGGACGAGTGGTAAAATCTTGCCTAATGAAAATTGTTCGTGCAGAATTACATATTCTACATTTTGTATATTCGACATTTTTGTCTATCTTCTATGGTTATTGACAAAAATGTGTTTTAAGGGATGTTTGGAGTAAGTTTTAGTAAGTCTAATTTTCTGGTGTGCTAGCTAGTTAAGTTTGACATTTTAAGCTGAAATCTTTTTTACCTATGGTATTTTTTACTTTTGACTAAACGTAATGGTGAAATCAAATAAACGTACCAAATAAACGTATGGTGATAATATTATCTGAACATAATTATAAACTATATTGTAAATTAAAATTGTAAAATGCGAGTCAAACGATTTCTTTACAATCAGACAAATAATGGAAACTTACTAAAAGTACAACTTTAAATACAGTTTGCACATTATCTAAAGTAAATCCAAAGTATGTAGTAATGTTCCATCAGGTTTTAAATCCATCAACATGTTTACTTTCTACGCCATTAAATAAACTCCACATTTTATATTGTTCGCCAGTTTGACTTAAATTTTCACTTTAATTTGCTTATCAATTTAAAACTCTTGCAACAGGTCACATCCCAAATTAACTCTAAACGATTTATTACTTATTTATTTGCCAGTTTCACTTAAATACCTAATAAACGACTTTTCTATCAATTAAACTTACTCCAATATCAGCTTTGAATACCAACGCTCCATTTACAAGTTGTGGAACACATGACAGCCTCTGGTGGGAAGAATTAAGTTAATCTTGCCTTATAGGAAAACTTGCCAATTCCCTGTCTACTTGCCTAATGTAGTCAGTCTACTCTAATAGTCTTATCAGCTCACTTCTCCATGGAAAGCGGCTTTATAAATCCTTTGTTGACGTTTGAATGGGTCGAGACTTAAAGGATTAGTGGAAATTTAAACCACTCTTTCCGCTTTCATAACTGGATAGTGCTTGGGCCTACCATAAATCTAATATTTGTTACACTTCTATTCTGAAGTACGTTGTTTTGCTTCCTGGTTTTTAGAAGTTATTATTTATTAGAAATTGCTAACTACCTTTTTACGAATAGTAATTTGTAGAAGAAAACTATTACAGAACGCTTATGGTTTTTAAATATTAAGATGTAAAAATAAACAAATCATTTTTGTATTTGAAGATAGCGCGAGGATACCTCCTCTTCTGTTCTAAATATTTATTTACTTTTATTTATTCATTTTATATTATTTTTAATAAGTGTTGATTTTTTACTTTAGTTTATACATTATAAGGTAATTTGTTTATAAATAATGAGTTTGTTGTTTTAAATGTATTGTAATATGTATGTTTATAAATTGTTTTAATGACTTACTCATGAATGGTGAACTTAAAAGAATCAGTAGCACAACATCTATCCACGACACGGCCATATGGTTAGTGTAATTAAACAGCTGACTAAGACACCGAAACAGCTGATTATCTGAGGCTTCAGGGAACAGGAGTATAATTTATATTTAACCCTTCAGCCGCCATCGCAATATCACTGGGGACCATAAACAGAAGACGGTGTCGGGCTTTACACCAACGCATTTTTTTTAACATAACACAATAGTTATTGTTTAACTAATTGAGTTCGTAAGACTTCATTCGTCCATATTTTTGTGTGTGGCTCTTAGACCCAATTTCAATCGCACAACTATTTCTTAATTTTCTTCTCCTAGTAGAGGTTGAACTCTGAAGAGCTCAAGAATTTAATTTAGTTATTGTCAGTTGTAACAGAATACAGAAAAAAAATTCATCAGGAAAACGTTAGAAATCCATGAATTTTAACCACACTGAAACTTTAAAAGACTGTTTAAGACTTTGTATAAAAGACACTGTAATACCATATTTCAAACAAAATGTCTTATTGTAAGGGTGTGCATTAAAATTAAATTATTACAACATTGTTCACAAAAGCTAAAAATCATTTGTTTGTAAATTGTATTTGACTATCTTGGTGTTGCAGCGTTATAAATAGGAATCTTATTTCAACAATTTATATGTTTCAAAATCACAACATGTTTCGAATATAAATAGTGTTTAATTTGTTCTCTACCATTTGATGACGAATTTTATATTTTTGATTTCGATTGCTCCTTATGGACGTTTATTTCGAATCTTTACAATATGTATAAACGCACTATGTCTTCCACTTTCTAATTGTTAGTTTATTTAGTTCATCCACTCTGTGCCGGTTTGCGACACTACAGTGAGTGACTCACGAAGAATATAGCATTCATGACTTGATTACAAATCCAAGGTTTCTTCTCGTGGGTCATTTTGTCTGCTAATTTACATTTCCCTAAACCCTACATTGTAATTTCACCTTACAAAGAGCGGTTTCAAAGTAATGTTTATTTTGCAATTATTTAAATGACGTACCATTGAGCTACTTTAGTCGCTGCTACTACTAAAGCTAAATTGAACTTCGTGTGTGAGGCTTTTGGCAAGTCAACATTGAATCAGCTGATCTTTTCAATAATAAACAATGTTGACATAAGGCAAACTTCACTCATCTAGATAGAAGCCAGTGTGGCTTTGTAATATAATAACTTGGTTGGCTTCCGGTATCTTGTAAATCATATTCAGGGTTCTGAAAACAGTATATAGAAATTAGTTGAAATTCCATTAAGCGTACCTACGGTATATAACGACGTAGCTGTTATATAACAGTGTCAAAATATAGGCTATAAATTAAAAATTTAGGGGTAAACTTTATTTTGTAGCCTGAAAAATACGGTTTAAAATTTGCGTTACGTTTAGTTACCTAGTGAGTAAAACTGCATTTATTAATATACTCGTATTTCATATGAACAAACCATAAATTACACAAGTTCTTTAGCCGTACAAACAAAGGTTTCGGTACCGAGTAAAATAATCTTATGTATATTCTCCTTCTTTAGTCAAACTTTGTTTATAAAGTTCTATACATTCATACGTCTTTAAAATTCCTTTTTATTTAATTATCTTTAAGAAACTGATGAGTAGGTACAGGTATTCACAATATAAACTTTGATCCAACATGTTCAAACTATTCATCTAGCCGAACGATTGTCCACGAATGTTTTATTAACGTTAACAGAAGTTATCACTTGAAAACAATGCGAGCTGAATCAGCTGATAGATAAACAAAGGCAGATAAAATCACAGCTGACGAGCTGGGATGAGTTGTGTTTTATGCAGATGTCTCTGGAAGTAGATCAGCGTTGTCTCATTGTTGGATAGCCTCTCAATCATGAATAACAGAACAGGTTCTTTAATGGCCTACCGTTATTAATGCACTCTTTTGTCTCTATAAGGCGTCGACTCGCTTCTTCGGCTGACTGCTGCCTATAAAACGGACAGCCGTTACATTTATTTATCTTCCTAGTCTTTTTCTACATGTAAGACAGTAATGGAGGTTATTACTCCTGAGGTAACTTAAACTAAAATACAGATTTGAGTTTTATTGGTGTCGTAAACTTGAACTAATGAACTAGTTGTTTTAAATCATGAATTGTAACAGAGCTTTATTGAATACCAAGTTAAATAGAAATCCTGCAGTTAAATTGATATTTTTGTAGGCTTAAAATTTGTACACCATGAAAAATATGCTGTAAATGTATGCAAATTGGTAGCGTCTAGTGTTTTCGAAAGAAAATGTTTGAAAAATTCTCTGTACGCGTCTCGTATCTTTATTTAACTAACCTTTGAAATGTCTTGGCACAAGTAACTAATAGAAATGTCTCGATATATAAAACAAGCAAACGATATTTCAAAATACATCTAAAATTTGAATTACGAGAATATATGATATGAGTAATCAGTATAAGAACTGCAAGATTCTCGCTTGCCTTGAAATCACGCTTGTTGGGGTTTCGACTGTAAACAATGCTTAATGATGCTCGAAGGATCTTCTGCGGCATTGGCTCCTTATCTACAAACAATCTGACATGTCGACAATCGATACGTTTTTCATTTCGATACATCGATTGTGTGCAAATTATGCGCTAACATCGATCTTTTTAACGTATTTCCGAATGTTTGTGAATAAGTATAGCTTGAATCTATAAGCAACACTTATTTACTTTACGTTTGTTTAGCCTGTAGTTTGCTATATTTTGATTTTTTTCTGAAATCTTGCATCTTGTTCACGTTTCTAGTAGTGAAATATTTCATATTGTACTTGTTTATTCTTTCCATTCACATGTTGCACTACGCGAAACAACGCCGTTTTGGCAGCCTCTACTAAAAATAAATGTAACAATTCCAAAATATATGTATATTTTACATGCAGGTAAAGCAGAAGTATTTTTAGGTGGTATTTTAAAGCGCACAAGATACATTTTCGCTAATTATACATGACAGCCACAAAGGTTCTATCGTCTTGTTGGGTTTGTTAGGAGATTTTCCATACAGTCCATTTTGTATTGGATAAACCATCTCGTTTTACAAAACAAACTCGTTTTAGATTTCACAAAGGAGTGCACAACGTGTAAAATGTCGCTGGATGCCCACAGATTTACTCTGCTGTCTGACAGATCAAAGGTGATTGGTTAGTCGCCGCTACGGATTGTTTGATACTCTCCGCTTTTCTATATCAGCTGTTTCGTGTTATGGATGACGTCACGATGTTGATTGTTAACGTGTTGTTTTGTTCTTTGGTGCTATATCAGGTGCTTTTTCTCTCCTGGTTAAACACGTTTCAGCTGTTGCGACAATGAAAAGTAGGCTGCAATGATTTCATGTAAAGTTTTAGATTTAGTTTAGTTTTGAAGGTAAACAAAATACGATTTGCTGATATTTTCTGCTATAACTGAAAAGTTGCTTTAACTTTGATTTCTTACGCAAATCAAAAGGATTTAACAAAAGAGTATTAAGTATTTACAAGAGATTATTATAAGATATGACAAACTTTGTTAAACATAACTTTACACGAACTAGTAGTAAGCATATGTATTAGTTTTTTATTATTCTTTAGAACCACCATTGGAGTTGGAATATGATTTTGAGAACCAATGCAGTAAAATAGCTTCGTGTAATCTACAAAGTTTAATATTATATGCATTCGATAACCTATTGGCGTAATGTTATCATTATTATGTTCTCTTATACTTGCATACTTATTCGTATAATTTTATATTCTTATAGTTTGTATCGTAGTACATTTATAATTAGTAATATATATTTCCGAAACATTTTCACATCAGGGATTATTTAGTATCTGCTGCTAGTCAACCACGTGATTTTCATTAGCAGGGTTTACGATACAAAATTAATATAAGTCGATTTTACTATACGGTAAAATCACTGAAACGATTTCATTTATAAAATAAATTTATCCATGTCAGTTATAAATCAAAATAAAATTTAACTTCAGCGTTCAAAGCCGAGTTTGAGTTGGTAAACCTTTCTTAGAAAGATTTATTCAATATAAATTTAGGCGAAAATATTCAGATTGAAACATTATGAATTCAAACTAGAAACTATGGTATGTATAATACAAGTCTTGAAATAATTAATTATACGTTAATTGAATCGCAGGTTAAAATAGCATTAATTTACTTCGGGTGCATTAAATTTCAATGTTCCACCAAAATTGTCCTTTACAATATACACGGAAGGTCTACTCTAAAATTAACGAAAAATAAGTCGATTTATTTACGTAAATTTCAAAATAAAGCCAACTCACATCCAAGATCCATTAGACTGCTTCGACTCCGAAACGAAAGGTTGAAGAGATATCCACAAGAGAACAGCAAACGAGAAAATCCTCCACATCTTGATGCCACAATCAATCACGAAATAAACACAACACAAACATTTTCTCAACAGTATGTATAAAACAAACAGTTTCACGTTGTCATTTTTATTACGTGAGAACGCGTGTTCAGAACACGAGACTCGTTCACTCCAGCGGCGCGGGGCTCCTCGCTGGTCGACGGTCAGGCCGCTACTGCCGATGTCTCCGCCGCTGTCCTGCCGCTGCCGCTGGCGGCCCCACTTCAGCCTTCGGCCTCAGAAAGCACTTTCCCGAGTCCCCAGGAATGCTGCGCCGCGGCACAGGAATCCTACCACTTCTATAGATAAATTAAATTAAACTTGTTCATTCCTTTTAGGTCCCGCGTCTCTCTGCCTTATTGACATTTCGTGTAGTGATTACACAGAGGTCTCACTATTCACTGCGTGAACGGATTACGGCCCGTGTGAGGTACGATGTGTTGCGAGGTTTAGGCGACGTGGGAAAATGTGGATAACGGGTGTTAATTTGTTGTCGTATTGTGGCGAGCTTGAGGCTGGTTCTGGAGTGGGTAAATTGTGTCGTCAATTTGCTGGTTTCGAAACGAGTAGAAATATCTATCGCTTGGTTAAAAATGACAGTATCGCTTGTTAAATGCAAATAGTCTGTTGGAATCATCTTCCTTTTAATCAAGTTTATCGTGTGAAAATTTGTAGTTGATAAAAATTGTGATATGCAAACTGGTACGTACTGTTTGACACGTTTCTTTGACTTTTAAAAATCGACCCGACGAGTTAAAACGCATTTCTAATTTTTGACTTTAGGTAAATCCTCATTTAGTGCGCATATAAGTTTTACAAGCGACCACCATTTAAAGTGCTATCTCTGAGCCTTGCCAATATGCCACCCTGATTAGACTGAATAAATAACTACTTTTCGTTATACACAAAACACTTCCTCGTTAGCAAAATTAATATTACAATGATTTAATGTGCAAAGAGGCGCACGTTTCTACAGAGACGCTATTGATAGAAATGTAGGCCTGATTACTGCAACAACACGAATTCGCGACTAACTTTTGAACGTGAGACAATAATATTTAAACTGTAAAATATTATTGAATATCTGAGTTTGAAGCATAAAGTAAAGGAGTGTTCTTATAGTCTACAGTTTGAACTGCCGTTTAAACCCGCATACGCAATTCCATCCCATAACTTCCAAAATCAGTGTTCATTCTCAAATTTTATTTAAAGAAATTAATCATACAATATTTTGTACATCGAAAAATAATATTGAATAATTATTCCCCTACATAAATGTGTGTCTGTATGCAGGGAGCAAACGCCCCAGTCACTTAGAACACATTAAAATAAATTATCTTTCTTATTCACAAAAACAACTGCTTCAAAACAGCCAAAATTAAATGAAAGTTGTTTAAAAAATAAATTAAATGAACCTGTACAAACCTATTATAAGTTAAAAATAACTTCTTAAGAATAAAAATGTACTCATACGGTACAGTACAGATCGAATTTCATACTATTCGAACCGGCTAAAAGACCGACTCATACTCAAACAGACCGCCTTGTCAGTGTATTTACACAGATAAGCTCAATTTAGCAGCATTTGCATATTATCTCCTCTAGTATCACAACACCGACGCAAAGTATCGAGTGTCGAACTGACAGCGTTCTACATATCGATAGTTGCACACAGCTGATCCGTAACAGCTGATTAATAACTAGAACATCAGGTTATTGCTTTTGTTTGATGTTGATTGATAAACCTGATGTCTCTTTACAAGTAGCTGGCACGTCATAAAATGGGTCCAAATAAACAAATTCCGAAATAAAAGGTGTTCCAAAACCGCTTTATTAACTAGATATCCACCATTTTGTTTTCATTAATTAGTTTTTATGTGACACACACTTTATTACAAGGAACTTACTTTATTTACAAGGAAAATGTCCACGATCGGATTTTACGTATTGAAATCTGAAATCACGGAAAATTTTACATATTGATGGCTTCTCAATCTTAAAGTGTTAACTTAAATAGTGATGAAATGAAAAGCATAGTGTTCTTATATTATTCTTCAAACTATTTGATATATCCCTGTTCCACCAAAGGCTAAAACTTCCTCAAATGCTTTCAGTCTTGAACTTGTGGAGCAGTCATAAACTTGGTATTATACCAAATCTAATAGTTATGGTGAAAATCTTATATCTTTACACAACGATAAAACTTTCCCATACTTTATTGCAAGGTAATATTAGCCTCGCCTCAAGTTCTGGGTTATACAATACCCAGTAATAACCACACCAAAGGTTTCTATATTATGTATGCAAACTATTAGATCAAAAGTAATACGTTGTGATGGTACACCAGTGTTGTGTCGGGTGGAGGGCCAAGATATTATGTAAATCTTAATTTATCACTTGGAGTTGATTCTGATGCAAATATAAATCCACTTGTGAGTGCTGAGCTACTAAATGTAAATCAGGCAATTGATTGGACATAATACAATGTGATTGTAAATTCTTAATATATTTCAAGGTCTACTACAAGGACTACTGGGACATATGGTTTGTTTATATAATTAACACAGGTATACAATTTGTTGTGACGGCGAAGGAAAGTTAGAAAAGCGTACACACAGGATCGATTTATTAGTTTAGTAGGTACTATAATGTCTTACAAAGAAAGGAGATCTCGTAGTTAAGGCGAATAGTACATAACATATAGTTAAGATGTTCCATGACTAATACAGTAGGTTTTTACATTTACATCAAAAAGTTCAACTTTTGAACAAAAGCCCCAGACCGGCACCGTTAAATGAGCACCGATCCTGACCTCCGGAACACGTTTTGAGCATTTGTTCAACACTTTATATACATGTGTACATGTGTGTAGTGTGTACTCTATACATTTCGAATTATTGTACGGTTTTCGTACAATTGGTACAAATGTTCCTTTTGAACCAAATTATTTACCAAATAATGTACCTTTAAAATATCGTGGACAAAGTAGCCTTCAGGGCGGGGCAGTTTTGATAAAAAATGTAGTTTTAATGATCTAAAACAGTTAATTTCATCCAATTTTAATAAAATTTAAAATACATACCTGGTATGTATTTTTATGTTTTCTATCATTTACCAAAATTCTAAAATACCATCGAGTTGTTTCAAAACAGCGGAATAAGTAGTCCTATTTCAATGAAATTTGAAATGTGTTATGGCTTCAAGATATGTAATAAAACTTGTAGTCAAAGGGAAACACTTGGGAAAATGAGTCGTATTATCCGTGAGTATAATTATTATTAAAGGAAATTTGTATTATACGTAATATAACTTGCCACAAAATACCACGTAAGTCTGATTCCGAAGGTCGAAGCAAGACTGTGAGCGTAGCGAACAGCCTTGTAACTCCTGAGGTTTCACTCATGCCAGCAGCTCTGTAGCGCTTAGCTGCGTGTCGGCCTGGTTAGAATTAGGATACCCGTGTATGTCTGTAAGACGAAAAGAAACCTAGTGTTTTCTTGTTTACTGAAAACTATGGAAAATGTCCGTAATAATATTTAAACCTCGGTAATGTAAAAGACTCCGACATTTAATGACCTCCGTTCTTACTTTTCTTACATCGTACGTGACTTTTGGAGAATCCATTTGCTTGCACTACGAAATAACTTATTTCAAAAGATACTCAAAGATAATTTGTGTTTGTAAACCGTCAAAGTATTTACATTTGATTTGTATTTTTGTTTTATAGGCTCCACGAAGGTACCGAAATATAAGCCTTTAAAAAGTGATTTGTATGTGTTTTTGATTGTTTGTGATTGTATACAGAACTATATATTAGCCAATTGGCATCCTCACTGAAAAAGATACTCAAAGTAATATTCCTAACAAAAGTAAAATTATACTAAAATGAGTCAATAGGCACCTAATTAAGTCAATAAGCACCTCAAGAATTCATGTAACAAAAGTAAAAGATAGATCTTTATTTGTATAAACGCTATTTATTAAAATAACATAAGTAAAACTACGACTTCTCCTAAATGTAATAATTGAAAATACTATGCACTAAGAAAACTATTAAACATACTAAAACTATTTTGCCACGGACAGTTAACTCCACAAACGCAATGCTTCCTCCAAAACCATAAACCCATAAAACTTGTATCATTTTTTGTCGTCAACAAATATTCTTCAACTTATCTAAAATGTTAAACTCGCCAGAGAAAGCGCGCGTTTTGATACCGCGCACCTGATTTCGTCGCCGTGACATTTACGCAATTAACGCAATGCAATCCTGCGCACTTTTTCTGCTCGTCATAAAGTTCACGCCCATTAGTCTGCAACTAAATTGATCTCCGTCAAAATCATGAGTTTTTAGCTTTATTTTCTTACCCAATTATCCACATTACATCGAAACACAAGTTGACCTTTACTTGGTTTAGGTATTTCCTGCGGCGGTGTCACAATTGACGATTTGCTTTTTAAATACTCGACTGGTACTTTAAGTTTGTGTTGATTGAAATTCGGATGACGTTAAAAGAAGATTAACTAAATCGTGTATCGATATTATTCCAGTTCTGCTCCGTTTTGGGATTTTTGTTTATAATTCTTGCAATACTACGAGTAAGTGCAATTTCACTGACCGGCAAAAAATGTCTTATTCTTGTACAAACTGAGTTAAAACATCAAATACACTGTCACACTGATATTTCTGAAAAGTGTACCTCTTTTTAAATAATAATCATAATACGCAGATTGGCCCGGTAGGACCACACGACCTGACGAGTTAACCCGACATTGTTTTATTCTTCATTTATGGCTTCATCAGTTTTCTTTTCATAGTTTTCAAGAGATTCAAATTAGGTGAAAATTACGAGTAAAAAAACTGATATTTTTCTTGTACAAACATAGATATTTATAATTTAATAGTATATTTCATCACTAGGTCCTAAAGTGACACTTTTTGAAACAGCTGTTTTACTATAAGTCAGTGTTAAAATTCAAATCAACGTAAACAAACTCGATGAACCAGCTGATGTCCATGCAAAAAAATCATGAATATATCATGAAGAAAAACACTTATAATGACAAAAGGTATATTTCATCACCAGGTCCTAAAGTTACACTTTTGACACGAGGTCAAGTTAACGTCCGAGGCGCAGCTGAGTGATGAACGATATTTTTTGTCATGATGGAAATATTAATGAGAAACAAATGTTTTAATATTATAAATAATTAATTAAAAGTTTAAAACATTGTTTGGAACTCAACCGTCTGAATTATATTATTTTGAAGAAACAGCTGTTACACTGATTTACTATGAGTCAGTCTTAAAAATCAAAACAAAATCGTTGAACCAACTGATGCCCATGCCACAAAAATATCATTTAAAACTGTTTCTCCCTAGGGAGTAAAATGTCATCAAAACAATACTTTATTTACCTGGGTGAAAAGTGACACTTTAGCACTGTCAATACATGTGTCTAAAGCAGCTGTTTTCAGAGCAGAATGACAAAAAAACAACTTTTGCCAACGGTTGAAAGTTTGATATTTTTATGGAACTACTAATTACTATTACTAATCTAAATTTTCCATATGATCGGATCTCCAAACTGAATGATGATACCTCCAAACTCTCATAGTCTTGTACCAAACTCGAATGCCTGGAACCGGAATCGAACTCGTCTTGTGAGGTATGATATCAGTGTTGATAGCGGCACTCCCTGCTGACGTTACAATAGCGTGTTTGTTGCGCTTATTGTCACTTACACGCTAACTGCGCTATCTAGCGTGGAGACACGACACTCATCCGACCCTGAGAGCTATAGCCAATAAAATATTTATGAGCGGTTTCATATTTATTCATAACAAACGTTGTTTTAATTATAGTGGTGTGTTGATGTGTTTGGTATACTTTAAGGACTAAAGGGTGTACAAGGCTGAAGTTAGACCACATTCAGTCTAACCACAAGACCACAAGATTTTTTTAATCGAACATACTTAAAAGTTAAGCGTTGCTTTCGTCAAATTAGCCTAGTATTACAACTTAAATTTTCTCAGTATGTTCAAATCAATTATTAGTAAACTGAATAGCCTTACATGCAATTGGCACATTACTATAACAGTCTTCTTTGTGTCTACTTCGTATAACATCAACGTATAACGTTTTATAGCAAAACCTATACAAGTCATCAATACCGTTTTACAATACTATAGTTTCTCAAAAAACAAAACTTCATAGACTGTAACATCTATTAATGTTATGTGCATTACATTTAGTGAGTTTCTAGGAGAAATAAATTGCTTCGGGCAAAAAATTCATATTAATTTATCTGAATGTTTGAAAGAATTTCAAGTTGAAGTACTTTTAGATTATTCTGTCGAAAGCAATGCTTCAATCTTTAAGTATTGTCGATTTAAAAAAACACACGTCAGCATTTCAATTGACGAAGATTATTTTCTGCGCCGCCATATTGGAATAAATTTGATTTAACATCATCCCTGAATATATCATAGTCTTGCAAGCCATATTATGAGAAGAATTCTAAAACTCTTCAACAGAGTGAATTTTTTCAAGCTAACAAGCAAGCCTAACTTTCTAAATAATTTACCAACACCTCAAAACTACAGTTTACGTAGAGTTTCCTACAACCCCTTAATAGGCTATAAAGATTCCTATAAACGCTCACCGCAGATTGAAGTACCGTAGCGCAGATGGCGGCTTCCCGGAACCCGTCTCATGGTGTTTATGGTGTTTCACGGATATTGGCGGCCATGAATGGCATCAATAACATTATGCTGATGGCGGTGTCGGCACCGTCACTCCATTCAGCCCTTGTACGTCACAGCTAGGATCTAGGCCATGTGTGCCAACACAGCTGATAGACGTTCCCTTTTTTGGAAGGAATATCTAAACCCAGGCTCTAGACTAGGCTGAAAACGTGAAGGAGGAGTATGGTATAATGTAATATTCCACAGCAAAATTGGTCCTTCCCTGAAATTCGGCGACGGCGACGGGAAATTCGAATAAAACTTTATATAAACGACGATGTATAATCTTGACTTGATTTAGCTTCTAATAGTTTAAACATTTGAGAAATTCCTCAGGAGTGAAAATCATGTTTGGAATATGCTGCGGCTTTTTATTCTTCATCACCAGAAGTTGCGTGAATTATAGACCTCACGATTCGAGTCATTCTTTGGGAACTTAAAAACCAAAGAATCACACTACAAGAATACATCACATTAACCTGATGACATAATGAATACTGAATAGCTCTATTTCCCATAAACTAACAGACTCTATAGACTTTGTTGTTTTTTCTCTAAGTAGAGTTCGTTAGTCTGTGCTATTTACTATGGATATTTGCTAAAAAGCCCTGTTTGGACCTTGGTTAAAACCTAATGGTTGACCTAGGTTAAAACTACACTAGCCTAATGTTAATAACATAATTTGAGTTTGAAATTTTAAATTTGACTACAGTAAGAATATAATATAATCATCAGTATTTTATCCATTTGAAACTAAAGCAATTTGATGCTAAAACTTATTTATACATAGCATTTTTAAAAGCCAACTCTATTGTTTAGTCAACAACGGTCTTTCATCAACGAGCTTGAAGATTATAAATTCCAAGGTAAATTAAAATGTTACTTCTTGTTCCCAAACATTTCTGAAGACTCAGCACAAAGCAAGAATCCAAGCACTCTCTTTGGATTAATTTATTTAGCTTTAACTGTGCAAACCTTTCCTTTTCTCCAACTAAGAATTTGCAGCATTATATTGCATTCATCAGGGAATTGCGTCGGTATTCCTTTAATCTCGAAAGTATTTCTACTGAGTCAACTATTGAATTCTTACACAACGGCACAAATTGGTGGATTCATTAATTCAACAACCTTTGGCGGAGCACAGATTGTTGCAAACTTCGGGGACCGGGTTTAAACGTCAAAATAAAAACACATCCGTAATAACATTTAGTTTTTCTTCTTCGTTTAACGCTCCCTCTCTCTCTCCTCGGTTCAAGGTCTGGATCGGGGAAAAGTCCGATAGTGTAGCCGGTTTTACATTGACTGGCTAACACCCCTCTCACACCCCGAAGGAACTGAAACTCGAACCGATGTAGCAAAACACTCCGGAAGTACAGTTTCTGGAAAATCACCGTTCCAGCATAGACTAACGTACTCTATAGGGACTAACTAACGGACGGTCTCTAGGGTGTGATCAAACTACGATCCAGGATTTTATCATATTGGTAACGCGTCAGAAGTGTCTCTATCCGGCAAAGCACATTCAATTTTAACCGACTTCAGAAAAACGAGGAAGTTATACAAGTTGACCTGCGGCGATTTTATTTTTATGTCTGTTCACGAATAACTTTTGAACGCGGCCATCGTTTTACACCCAGTTTGCGTTGATTGATAGATCTCAACTCCATAGTGGTCCCAGTAGTAGCTCCTTTTGACCGATTTGACTCCTATGGTGGTCGCTATGGTGGCTGTGAAATCTAGGGTGGCTGTACATAGTAATGATGGTGTAAATGAAACGGTAACGAGTGAGTCGGTTGTGGCGTAGCGGCAGAGCGCTCGGGGGCTGTAGTGAAAGTGATGTTCAAGTATCTAACTCTAGGTCTCGCCCCACAAGGTTCTGAAACAGTAACCTAAGATGTACGTGATGGTTCTACATTCCCTTACAAAAACCTGTACAAGTCAAATACTAAGTTCGAAATTATTCAGTTCAAATCATGGATCCGAGGTGGAAGCATCCCTTCTCGGCTATAATTGCAGGCCCATCTGGCTGTGGCAAATCACACTTTGTGATAGAGTTCATTAAAAATCTTGAAAGTATGTGCGATAAAAGTTTGAAAATATATTTTGGCACTATTCAGAGTGGCAACCAGCTTACAATATTGACAATGTTACTTTCAAAGAAGGTATACCGAATATGAATGATTTTGATGGTTCTGTACCCAACCTCATAATAATTGACGATTTAATGAGAGAATCAGACGGAAGGGTAGTAGATATATTTACCAAAGGTTGCCATCACAGAAATCTAAGTGTATTTTCATAACACAAAATCTGTTTCACCAAGGTAAAGGATCTAGGATATATCACTTAACGCTCATTACATTGTTTGCTTCAAGAATCCGAGGGATAAAGCTCAAATAAGACATTTAGCTCAGCAAGTTTATCCTGAAAATTCTAAATTCGTACAGGAAGCGTACAATGATGCGACTACCAAACCGCACGGTTACCTCCTTCTCGACATGAAACAATCAACACCTGATGAGATCAGATTTAGAACATCAATATTCCCAACTGACGAACACAACTATGTGTACGTACCTAAATCAAAATAGGTCATTTAAACAAATTATAAAACCATGTGCAATAGTGATTTACCGGTTAGTACTCAATCATGTCTGACAGAGTGAAAAGGAAGCTACAGGTGCTCAAGGCGCTAGCTCTCATGCACCCTAAGCAGAGGAAACTTATATTAAGAGCTGCTGACAAAGAGTTGATTCAGTCAGTTTGCGAATGTGCTCTCAATCTGTTGCGAGGTAATATTAACATTGACGAAGATAGGAAAAGTTAGAGCATAGTTGTTAAATTTGTTTTTCAGACATGGCTCGCATGATTACCCTAACACAAGAGGACTTCAACCGACTTCAACCGGGAGGGTTAATACACTCTAACCTAATTGATGCGTATATAACACATCTGCAGATAAAGCACGACAGTATGAAGATTCTAGCTGTATCTAGGAACATACTTCTTCACTAATCTTAAACAAAACCAATAGTAAAAGCCCACAAACACTTTAAATCCATTAAATTAACCACATTTGATTTATTAACCGCTCCTATACATATGGAACGACCTAAACACTGTGACTAAGTAGCAGCCTTTCCACAACTTAGAAGAATTGAGTAGTTTGATCCTCTAGGTTACCCTCATCAGAGTGAACTCCATGAACTATTTTGAGTGTTATCTTGGCCTCTAGGGAATCTAAAATCAAGAACATAGATTTCAGATCAGAAACATTGCACTTACAAGATACCGTAGGAAAATTACAGAAACAGAATAACATGTATGAGTGTGGAGTTTTTGCAATGTACTATGCCAAGTGTAGTGCTTAGCCGCTAGGTCCTCAATGTTGTCTTCTAGTTGTATATTTATCTTAACACATGAATATTACCTTGTAATGAACTAAATAGGTGCATTACAGTTTTTCTTCTACTTTTGCGGGAAACGGTCTGAAATGCTATACTAAAAGCAAAACCATTCACTGGAGTATTGCATGATCGTAAGGTATCTGTCAAAAGTTTAAACATTTGAGTACCTACAATCTATCTTTTGATTAGGATCATGTGTAGCTAAGAACCCTAATTAGGATTTTTTATTTTCTCCCACGTGCACTTGTTCGAAAATAGGCATTGGGCGTCATGAAAAGAGCGAATTGAGTGATATGTTGCAGGAAGGGGAATTTCAATTGGAAAGTGTAGCATTTTAAGTGGAATGACGAGCAAAATGAAAAGAAAGGTAAGGGTAATGAGCACATTGACAAAAAAAAAAACGAAAACACAAGAAACCAAAGGCAAAAGCGAGCGAAGCGAGGGTTAGAACAAGAAAGGTACCGTGAGAGAGGCTATTCATAAATAATTGAAACATTGAAAGGCTTGAAATTAAAACGAGTCAAACGTAGTAAGTCAAATGTGAAGAAAGGCTAGAGTTTTGTCCAACCCAGAATTAATGTAATAGAAAATGACTTGGTTTTTAGTGTTTTATCATTTTAAAAGAACTGGAAATGATGAATGTTACCTGGTGGTGGGGGTGGGGTCCAGAAGTACCTGTATGCCAAGTACCCGACAGCGAAGACGCATCCTGCAGCGCCGGCCCCTTTGAAGAAGTTGCTCATGTTTATCTCCATTCTGTCAACAAATAATTCTACATTTCAACCTACGTTATACCAGAATTTAACACTTACACCTTTACAGTAATAAATATCACTAGATCCTCTGTTAAGAAAAGAGACAGAAATATGCTGAATCATGTATGACACTGACTGAGTCTTATGAATTCAAACATAAAATTCCTACATTTATTTGAACGGTTACAATGATTAGAATGAACAAATAGGCTTCAAACAGCAAAATAATCCTATTAATCCTTATGAGTCACATACACCTTTATCTTAACAACTTCAAATATGGCTAACACTTCTTTCACCGTGTTCGAAAATTGTTTTGAAATGAAATACAGTCGTTTAGAGATAGGAGGACTAATAATTATTACTAAAATTACTTATTAAACAGAAGACTACTTACTTATCAAGATTCAAGAAGCTTGATGAGTTGGTTAGAAGATTAGAGATGAGTTGGTTGGATGAGATTGAAGGTAGCTAATTGTAATAGCATTATTTAAATAATTATTATTTGTTTCCAGGATACAATAAAATTAATTGTTTTTAAGTTTGGTACAACTCAGATGGTTTTTAAACTTTTGAAGTTATGTATTTGTCAACAGTATCCTGTAGTATCTTTGACTGTGCTCTGGAGGGTTCTTTTGTTGTATACATAGGAGTTTGAGTTCCTGTTGATGAATATAATGTGATGTAGAATCATGGGAATCTGTCCGTAACTGTCAAAATACTCCATGAAGAGATATTAATTAAATAAAAAGTAACAAGCTATCTTTAACAAATAATTAGACAAGATGTTTACTGTATCAAAGCTGGACTCTCTATTATTTCAATATTTACATTTTGTAAGTATTGTTAGTAATAAATGATTTTAAGTAAACAGGTGTTTAAAAGTAAAATAAGGAATTGAAAATACAACTATATGAAATATCACTACACTCCATTTGGCCGTTGGAATCCTTGTAGAATGCCACCCAATGAGTACCGCTCCTGTAGTGTGGGTCAGTGTTGGTGTTGACCACGAGAGCAGATAGAGCTGGTAGTTGATCTGCCGCATAGACTCCGACATGTTGAACAGGTAGTTGACGCAGGAAGAAAAGCACTTCGTCAGAGTTCCGCCACAACAGTGTCTTGATTTCAACCCACCTCGAATAGCCATCAAGCACTATCAAATAACTGTGCTCATCAAATTCTGCAATATCTAGAGCTATCTTGTAAAATGGTATCTCTGGGATGTCATGACTTATTAGTTTATCTTTTGTCTTAGATCGACTAAATTTGTTGCAAACATAACAGGTTCCAATAAGATTTTCCTACCACTGACCTCATGCCAGGCCAAAAGATGAACCGTTTAGCTTTTTCCACAGTTTTGCTTATTCTTAGGTGAGTTTCTTGGAGCATATTCATTATCAGGCGTCTCAAACTTTTGGGTATTTTCATTTCAGGTTAAAACTTGAACATAAAGTTATGTTCATCCAAATCAACGGTTTGATATGTGCAACTAAGAAATGTACAAACATTGATATGTAAAATCTTCAAAGTTGATGGTGGTGGAGTGAAATAAATACTCTTGTTTTCACTAAACACTTGTGTTTTATTTTAGAAAGCTAAGACACATCAAATAACGTGTTGAATAACTGTACAATATATTCATCATTATCATTTAAATTCATAGTAAACATCTTTACATAATCATTTAATGAAAATCCATAAGATTTAAAGTAAAGAAAACATAAACAATATAGTCCACATACAGATGAGTAGTAACTCTGAAGAGTCTTTTTATTATATACATAATGGCTTGCATTTCTCTTGATAAATTTAACATGATGTAAAATCAAACCTGATGTAGTCCTAACCTCGCCTCGTTAAACAAGACAAACTTTACCTTTGTTTGCCTAGGTAACTTATAAAACTGTAAAACGATCGTGTAACCAAGACAGCGTACAAATAAATTAATCCTGCATAATAAATTTGTTTTGTTTTTAAGTTTAGATGTCAAACACAATGCAGCATTTAGCTGACAAGAGGAAATCGTCTTACAGAGTGTGTCACAGTGTATGTCCTTCTTAATTGGGTGAATTAATAATGACTAATTATTGACAAAGGAAGTTGATTAATGATTTGTGAAAAGATTGAAATACATTAACCAAGTATGCCAAGTAACAATTTTCGCAGAATTCTCCACTGTAAACCTTTTCTCTATGTTTCCCTGTATATTATATCACTCGTGTCGCTCGTCTTGTCATTATAATCCCAGAAACATAATGACATAGCTACGCTCGCCTTGCTCTTTTAGCTCTGTTGTTTGCTACTCTTGTCATTACACTCGCCTCTGGATTTTCACTAGCGTCCTAGCCTTTCTTCACATTTGACTTACTACGTTTGACTCGTTTTAATTTCAAGCCTTTCAATGTTTCAATTATTTATGAATAACCTCTCTCACGGTACCTTTCTTGTTCTAACCCTCGCTTCGCTCGCTTTTGCCTTTGGTTTCTTGTGTTTTTCGTTTGTTTCTTGTCATGTGCTCATTACCCTTACCTTCTTTTTTCATTTTGCTCGTCATTCCACTTAAAATGCTACACTTTCCATTTAAAAATTCTTGCAACATATCACCTCAATTCGCTCTTTTATGACGCCCAATGCCTATTTTCGAACAAGTGCATGGGAAAATAAAATCCTAATTAGGGTTCTTAGCTACACATGATCCTAATCAAAAGATAGATTGTAGGTACTCAAATGTTTAAACTTTTGACAGATACCTTACGATCATGCAATACCAGTGAATGGTTTTGCTTTTAGTATAGCATTTCAGACCGTTTCCGCAAAAGTAGAAGAAAACTGTAATGCACCTATTTAGTTCATTACAAGGTAATATTCATGTGTTAAGATAAATATACAACTAAAAGACAACATTGAGGACCTATGGTTAAGCACTACACTTGGCATAGTACATTGCACTCCACACTCATACATGTTATTCTGTTTCTGTAATTTTCCTAGGTATCTTGCAGTGCAATGTTTCTGATCTGAAATCTATGTTCTTGATTTTAGATTCCTAGAGGCCAAGATAACACTCAAAAATAGTTCATGGAGTTCACCTGATGAGGGTAACCTGAGGATCAAACTACCCAATTCTTCTAAGTTGTGGAAAGGCTGCTACTTAGTCCAGGTTGATTTTTTTTGCCAGCCCTCCGGCACATCCTGGACGGGCTAATAAATAACACTTTAATTTCTAATATAATAAAATGTAATATAGAACAATCTATTGAATAAAAACCTTTGGTAATAACCACAAAACTTTAATTTTCAACACAATCAGTAACAAAATTTCAAGTGCGATTTATTTAATCAGAAAATGTCTTCCTTCTGTAGTTCACATACTCTTATCACTATGCACGAAATACTCAAGGTGTTGAAATAGCGCGTAGTGAAAGAACCGGGCTCAATAAGGTGTGCATGAACGGGTGATCATTCAAGTCTCAAGGCAATCGGATCGTTTTTCGAGGTGTAAAATCGTCTTCTGGCCACAAAAATGAAAGGAAGGACGTTGTAAAGCTTTATGGAATTACAGATCAAAGTTGTTCTGAAAATGTAGATGGTGTTTGGGAATCGGAAGACTTAATTTGTTTCGGAGAAGATACCAGCATTAGTACACCGGTGAAAAGAGAAAGGTGACTATGGGCAAATGAGAGTGTTTCTATAATGTATATACAGTAAATGAAAATTTTAAAAATTATAATACTTGTTGTTGACATGTCATCTTCTAAATTATAACTCACTTTTCAGAGAGAAAAGTTATTAAATTTCACGTATTTACAATACTCTTCATCAGATAGTGACACTAATCAAAACAATTGTAAAACAAATAAGTTAAACATATGATTAAATTAATGTATAAAACTTTAAACAGTTGGGGTTAATAAGCCCCGAGGCGAAGCGGGTACTCTCAGCTAGTATTAGTATAGTAACAACATGCGACAACGTGCGCTAGTTACGTTCATTTCTACGAGTTGTCTCGTTGGCCGCTCAAAGCGCTAGCAGTACAGTTAATCTTTATTGCCACACAACTGCAACCTTATCTTACCTGTTTGTTGGTTGGTTTTATCAACACTTCCACTAGATGGCGCTGAATAGAATTAACGTTTTAAATCAATTAATTTGCATCTGTTTTTTTTTCAAATAGTGTATTTTGTATATAAATAAGTCAAATAATCAATTTTAAAACTCTTACCAATACTAGTACACGAAGTTTTTTTTCTAAAACATGAATTATAAATAAACTATTGCAATCAACTTATTATAGGTTTTGGTGGTCGTTACGTTAGTTTATTTTACGTAAGCTGGTGACAAAAAGGTGACAGTATACAAAAACACATTATTCAATGAAACCTATGTGCAAAGTTGTGTTACTTTAACTGCAGTGCTGAGAAACCAGATATTTATGAATGTCTATAAATTTGAAACGGTCTATTTTAAACCGATCCGAACCTAGTAACTGGACCTATAAGTTCTCAAGTGTCCAAATTATTTTGGCCATGTTCCTTTTGAGAAAGGTTGGCTGTACCAGGATGAGCACCTGAGCCAAATTTCAGCTTTCATTATTATTATTGTTTTTCGTGGCGGATCTATGAATTTTCCAAGGGCGCTGCCGGGAGATTTCGTGAATATGTAATAAATAAATCAATAAATATAAATAAATTCTTTATTGCCGTAGACATTTATAACATTGTATGGCAGTCGTCCACTCGTCCTTATCCTAACATTCACACACATCGAGTTCCACATTCAAACATACAGGTTCTGTAACATTCACTCAACATTCGCACATATAACTCAAGATCCAATTAAGTTTAGATTTAATTTGACCAGATATCTAAAAACTCCCAAACCGAGTAAAAAGAATTTTGCACAAGGAAGCGTTTTAATCGAATTTTGAATTGGCTAATGATACGTTTTATGTCATCGGGGAGATAATTAATAAACCTAACACCAACCTGTTCCAGCAGATGGTGAGTTAAAGTTAATCGATGTTGTTGGATTCTATAGTTGTCCCTCCCTCTTGTTTCATATTGGTGAACATTCCTTCCCTGTACCAAGTCACATTTCGATTTGCAATAAATTATTACCTCGTAGAAATATTGGCAAGGTAGAGTTAGTAACCCAAGCTTCCGAAAAGCAGGTTTACATGACTCGGATTTTAGTTTTTTAATAATCCGAATTGCTTTCTTTTCGAGAATAAATACACGTTGAAGTCTTATGTTTGAACACCCTTCCCAAAGGCGTACACCATACGCAAAATGAGGGTATACCAAACCAAAATATGCTGTTTTTAGAACTTCCGTTGTACAGAATGCATCCAATGTTCGCACTGCAAAACTTCCTGAGCTTATTTTTGCACAAATGCTATCAACATGATCACACCAGGTTAGGCCTTGATCTAGATGCATTCCTAAAAACTTTGTGGATTCGGTTTCTTCTAAGAGGAATTTATCCACATAAACAGCAGGTCGCACTGCTTGCTCCAGCCGCCCCAAAGAAAAGTTGATCATATTTGATTTCGATTGATTCGTTCCTAAGTTGATTTCAGAAAAGTGTTGTATACAAGAATTCACCTCAATAAAAGATACAATTTCCGGCTCTTCTAAAGTTTTCTCCTTGAAACAAAGGGTCGTGTCGTCTGCATAGAGTACGAGTTCTCCACGTTGTTTTACTAAAAGGAGTTTATTAACATAAATTAAAAACAGGAGGGGTCAAAGAATAGATCCCTGAGGGACGCCTTGGATTATTTGGACTTGTTTTGAAAAGACATTTGAAATTTTGACAAATTGGCTACGTCCGTCTAAATAGGATGAGAGTCATTTGTGAGGAAGACCTCGAATTCCACAAGCTTCTAACTGGTGTAAAAGAATTTCATGATGCACACAGTCAAACGCCTTGGAAAGGTCTAGAAAGATGCTAAGCACATGCTCCCGTCTTTCCAGACCCTCAGCTACATTCACAATTATATTATTAATTGCATCTATTGTTGACATATTGTTCCTAAATCCGAATTGTTCAGGGCACAAGAGTTGGAAGTTTTCGAGATAACTCTCTACTCTATGACAGAAAACCTTCTCAAAGATCTTACTGAATACGGGAAGGATTGAGCATAGGGCGATAGTTGCTCGTTTGAAACGGATCGTCTTTTTTGAATATTCGGACAAATTTAGCGGTTTTAAAAGGGATGGAAAGGTTCCAGTTTCAAAGGAGCCGTAATGTTTGAAATGTGTAAAATTACATTATCGATGGCTGTACGTGAAGTATTTGTTATCCTAGTCGGAGCCTCTATTGGTCATTTTACTTATGAAGAAATGCGATGTTTTCATTTAAACTAGGCCGACACGCAGCTGAGCGATAAAGCGCGGTAAGTGCCGCTGGCGTGAGTGAAGCGAACTTCCTTTGCAATTACTTATTGTAATTCTTGGCTGCAGTGACCATTTTTCCTTATGGCCACTCTCCGTGGTTCGGAAGTCACGTTAAGCCGTTGGTCCATTCCCTTTGTCTTTGGTATTTTAACCCAATCTGTGGAACAGTCGGCCCTCGTATGTAACAATACCTTATCATCTAAAGCATCCAAGGTCGATGTGTCAAAGCAAAGTATTCGCCAATGTTGTAATCTAATTCGCTATGCTCACAGCCTCAACCTTTCTTGCTCCATTAAATCATGCGTTGTCATCTTCGGTCTTCGGCCTCTGCTCTTCCTCCTAGACTAACTAGTAACTTCGGCCTTCACCGTAATATTAATAATCTTAATATGTGCCACGCTTTATCGCTCAGCTGCGTGTCGGCCTAGTTTAAATGAAAACAACGCATTTCTTCATAAGTATTACTTTCTAAAATAATGCAAAGCTGAAGCAGGATATAATTATTTGATTGTCATGTAGTCAAATATTGTGTGACCCTCCATTGGAGCACCTGTAAAACTTCGGCTGTTTAAAGTGGTACAAGTATGACTCTTAACTGCATCAGCTCTTGCAAGGCGTTAAACAAAGTCAAGTAAAAACTTATTATTTAGCTTTGGCAATGTGACATGGAAAATTACTCTGAGTAGAAGTACAATTCTATTTTCCATTTTTATGTCTCAGAATCTACAAAACCCGTACTTCTTTCTAGTACTAATGGCTGCCTGGGACTGGATTGGGACCATCATTCGGACCTCCGCGCCCAATCCAGTCCCAGGCAGCCATTAGTAACATTTTTTTACTAATGCGGCCATTTGTTTTAAAAATCAAATACTACTAGCGAATAGAGTGGTTACTAAGAGGATTTTCATTAAACCTGGCACTAAAAAGTGGTTGGACACTAATAAAATATTGGTTAATGTGATAATCCAGCTTTATTGTCTTCAAATTCAAGAATTACACAACAGTTGACTTAAGAAACAGCAAATACGTACCCAAACCAGTATAAACACACCTTATGAGTTTTTCTTTCCAATGGTACCAATTAAAATGGTCTAAAAGCAATTTCACCCAGTAAAATGTATAATCAAAATGAGGAACATCATTTGTAATAACCCTGTATTAAAATATGTGTTTTGTTGTTGTAACAACCCGGAAATACAACATAAAACTTTGAGCACAGCTGAATTTAACCGTAATTATTAAACTGGTTTTAATATATTATATAATAATTAAACATTTTTAGATAAAACCACTAAACTTGTTTTTTTATAAATTTTAACTTTAATTTTTTATACTTGTATACATTTTTATATTTATACATGTTACTAAATAAATTTGAACACAAAAATATTTGGACCGAACCGGGTCTTAAACCCGGGTCTCCCGCTTGCCGGGCGGTTATGCTCACCACTACACCATCTGGCACAACTATTTCTGCCTTCAAGAATGTTTATCCGAAACATATAATATACTATACTCTTCTGGTATATATATATTATACTCTTCTTTGTCTTTTACTGAAGATGTCTAGCATAGATTAGACGAAACGTTTTTTGTTTAAACAATAAAAACATTTTCAGTGGTTTTTATCCAAAATTATTTAATTATTTATGACTAACAATTTAAGTTTAAAATTGAAAATGGTTTTAATATACAGTATTTCAATGTTGTACTTTTATACTTATACTTGTTGTATTTACTGTATCCCAAGAATTGCTTATTCAGCGAATGTCTAAGGGTAAAAACATGTCTAAAGATACACTTGGAATGTCTTACAACCAGTTTAATAGTATGTTACACGAACAAAATGCGATTCCAACTCCTCAAATGTCCCATAAGAAGACTAATTGTATAATTAACGTTATTTCCATATTTACTTTGTGATGGCCATAATTATTTAATATTGAAAGTATGTTTTAATTTAACCATATGTTCTTGTACTGTTGATTGTGGGCTCGGCGAGTAAATCTCGCTAGCCATAATACAGTCTTGAACCGTATAAACGATGCTCGAACAATATTATATATATTAATTAGCCGAGCAGAGACACCTAAGTGAAGGTGAACACTGTCGGCTCGCAGAGAATCAATTAATCGTGTGTGACTGTGTGAGGCTTCGTTAAGGGCGATAGCGTTAATCCAACCGTATACAATAACAATCAATGTCACTGTTGAGAACCATTTGTGTATAAAGGTCTAAACATACACAAGACGTGTTTCAACATCAAATAATGCACATTAAGAGTAAGTGAGTTTTCAAAGTACCAATTTATTTTACATTTAAATACGTTTTAAGCGTTTTAAAGTATTTTTAAACGTGTTTTATTAAGTTTTTAATTGTACACATAGTGCTGCTACCGTCAGTGAACTACGTGAGGTCTGGCTAACGCGAGGACAAGACGCGGTAGTCAATCTACGTTACCATGCACTCTACTTTCAGGCGTACTAGCTGAACCCACAGGCTTTGTTCTGTCCACAAAAACTTATGTTTACTAAGGTTATTTAATATATTTTATAAGTTAATTAGTTTTGGATCTGAGCTATTATTACCTAACTTATTTGAAATTTTTATTTACGTAGTTTTTTGAAGAAAGTCCATCACGAACAGGCTGTGGAAAAGTTCCATTCACTACTGCCTCTGCGTAGGTGTCGTGGGGCAGGACTCGTGGCTGGCCGTGAGCAACGGGTGAAGATGATGAAGGTCCGTCTTCACAGCTTGTTGATGGTGTTGGACGTGTCAGGGAGGCGATTGCCACAGGCAGGTCGCTACAGATTTCTGAGGGCTCATTGGAAATCCCAATCAGACGTTTGATTTCTGCATTAATTCATCGTGTGAAAGGCCGTTTCTGAGGGTTCTGAAAGATCTCTGATTGTAGGATACTATTGTAACATCGGCTTTTGTAGTGTTTTGGAACTGCTTTAGATTTGAGATGAGAGTGGTAAGTTGAATTTTGTCCCGGACACAACCAATCGGGGAGCAAATTAAGTGGGTTAGGCCTTTATTTTTGAAGTCTGTAGTGAGATCTTGAAATGCTGTATTGTAGGTTGAGATGTCCGGCTTTCCGTAGTACTTGTCTTTAGTTATCAGGCTGTAGATGAAGGCGCCATGTCCGTTGTTCTGCAGGGCAAGATTGTTAGTGAGTCGTTGCATTTTAATTGGTTTTCCGAAATGATTTTTGAATGTGACCGCTACTCCCGCTGTCATGCGGCGAGGGTCATGGAAGTCGCCAGATACGGTGAGCAAAGCCCACATGCTTGTTATTCCGGTGTTTTGTTATGACTGTCGACATACTCGTATTGCTTTCTATCAGATTAATATTGCACTTTTTTGGTGGGTTGTTGTTTGATGTTTGGGCCGGGGATGATGTTGGTTTTGCCTTTATCGACAGCTGAGTCAGCTTCTGTACTTCGGCGAGAACTACACAAGACAAACGGCGCTTTCCTCTTCTTGTCAAGTGCAATCCGTGTCTTGTGAAACCTTTTCTGTCGATCTGGTTAATCTCAAGAACTCGAACTCCTTCAAACCGTGAACATAGCTCCCTAATATATGCGTTGACTAGGGGGATCTATACCCTCCAACTTGACTATGACATACTCAAATCTAAGTAAAAAAAGAACTCTTTTATTTTATTTTTTTATTTATAAACTTTCACAGAAAGATTTCGAAGGGATGATTAGAAGGTGTGTTTGTACACAGGCACGTAAGAAGGGCTGTAGACGGTGTCAGGTCGTGGTGCGGCAATGATCACTGGTGCAGCATCGGAGACCAAGGGGGCATGTCCCGTGGGCACGTAGGCACGTCCGTAGAGTGAACGCCAGGCTCCCAGGGAGTCCTGGGTGAGACGAGGGATGGTGCGGTACTGGGCGTAGTCCTTGTACATGTGGATGCCTGGAGGCAGAACATTTTGATCGGTTAGTCTATTATTTTTAGGTTCAATATGGACTACAGAAGGACAGACCATATATAGTGTACACTGGATAAGATAGGTATGCGTCAAGGGTCCTCCTCGGTGGTCACCTCAGAGAAAGCCTATTTTTTAGTAATTCATCCACACAAGGAACACATCGACACTGCACACTGACTAACATCTGATTAAACTATGGACCTTTTAGCGATTACCTTTTACAGTAATTACTATTCAGAAGTCACCTCGGAGGTATGATCCACCAGTAAGAGGACTCCTCTGAATTCTAGGTGGAGCCGGAACAAAGATGTAGGTAGTCGACCACAATCGTGTAAAACGGACGTCAAAATCGCTAACTAAAAATAGCAGCGTTTCAAAATTTGTAGTTCTTAATCGCCAAACGTCCGCCATTTTGATTTGGATCAACTAACTTTAATTCAGTTTGAGGCGTTGTTTTCTTTAACTATAACCTTTAATTTGATTTTCCACATGACCTAGGCTCGCACTAAAGATTTTCTCTGATTCCTTGCGGATCATATCCCCAGAGGTGAGTTCTGGTAATTTAATTATCGTGCAAAGGAAGTTTTCTTTAGTAAGGTTGTAGCACATTTGGTTTTTTCCTGTACTGTTCAAAGTGCATAAAGACGTGTATGGACTTTTCTTCCACTCTGTAATTTTTGTAACATGTTTAATTTGAAATTTTAAAGTTCTTGATTTTATATTAGTAATTTTAATGTTACTTTTTATCTAATGTGATGGACGGATACTCAGTGTCACCTTTGGATGAACAGCAGTTTCATCTGGGACCATTGTGAGCAATCTATAAAATAAGGTATATTAGCAGTTTGAAACTCCTTTCGATTTACTCTAGCAATGTCGTAAAGATTAGAAGGACTATTTGGTTTGTTACCTTGTCGTCAGTCATCATGTACTCCTTGATGGGCATGGTGAGGGGAGACTTTCCAAGAGAGTTGAGGCCGAGAGGGATGTAGTTGATCTCCCACTTCTGGTTGACTCCCTTCTTCATGATCAAGACAGGGTTCTCGATGACGTGCAGGTGGCAATCATCCACACACCATGATCTGAGCGCCATCTCGGCATCGGTGTTCTGGTACAGCAGGGGGTTCTCTACACCGGGTCAGAAAATACATCAAGGGCGACTGAAGGGTTAAAACAAACACCTTCTAGAAGAAGGTCAAATAAAGAGGTCGAGTATGTGCAAGCTATGAAATCGTATCTTGAGATTTTCTTACAGCTGCATCTTGTTACGTACATATACGCGTGGGATGTTTTCGATCTGTTGTAACAAATTTTATATGCAAGCATATTAAAAAATATCATAAAGCTTTTCAAAAATAAATAAATTATCAGATTTTATTAATTAAACTTGGTTTTAAAGTACATTAAGAATTTAGTGACTCGGCTGAGCCAAATTTCCATTTTCTCTTTTATCTAACCGTGACAAAAATCCAAAAATAGAAGAAACGTTGTATTTGAATTTCTTGGTTTTACAGTTAAACTAATACGATGTTCAAAAAGTGGTTAGCGGAGACACTGCAGTACATTATCATTTTTTAACGCATTTTAAAAGATCTGATAAAGATTGTAGACGTGAAGTGTCTCAAGAAAATACTTGTTCTTATGGGACAAAAACAAAATGGCCGCCAGGTACTGTGCACTCTTAAAACTTTGGTAAAAGTATGAAAGGAATATTTCAGCTAATAAATTATGACTATTGCCATATATGTAAACAGTTTTCAAACAATAAAATACGTATTTATTTGTAAAATTATATGTAACAAAATACATTTTATAACAAGCTAAACATATAAACATCGACGTAGACGAAGTTAGAAATTGGTTGTATAGCGTCATAAGTGTAACCTTTCCTTACCTTAAGTAAAGGAATGCACAAATTCAGTATATTTACATACATTTGCATTAAAACCCTATTAAAATATTTAAAACAAGCATTTTTTCACAATAAAAACTTGATATGTCATCAAGGAAAGGTTTTACTGTTCAAGACGCAATGAATAAACTGATTGAAACTATTATTACTGGTTTGGACAAACATGAAAAAACACTGGGTGTATTTTTAGATCTTACCAAAGCATTCAACTGTGTTAACCATAAAGTATTACTCCGGAAGTTGGATAGCTATGGCATCCGAAATTCATCTTTTGATAATTTAAAATCTTATTTGATGTGTAGAACTCAAAGAGTATCAGTAGAGGATGTATTATTATCAGAAACTATTCTTTGGAGTACCTCAAGGATCCATCTTAGGGCCAGTACTTTTTTATTATATATTTATGTAATAACAAATTTAAACAATTTAGTTCAATGCGCTGATGAAAAAAAATTCTTCTAATAATGATTGTAAAATAATTTCTTCTAAGACGATTGAAGATTTAGAATTATTGTCTAATACAGAAGTAAATAGTTGTGTCCAGTCTTTTGAAAACCTAAATCTTGCTACAAATTTTATCAAGTCAAACAACATTTACTTTCAACTAAATACACTTTCATTTGAAACTATTATTCCGACTATAAATGTAGGGTCTAACAAACTAGCTGTAGAAAACTTCTTGGTTTGCACTTAGATGACAATTTGAATTGGTCTGTACACATCGATCACCTATATGCAAGAATATCTTCAGGGATTTTTCTTCTGCGACACTTCTGTAAATTGCATATACTTCAAATAACCCATTTATGCATTATTCATCCCTTCCTATCTTATGGTATATGTATATGGGGGACATGTGCTGATTACAAGTTTAAAAGAAATTTTATCCTCCAAAAACAAGCATTGCGAATAATTTCAAAATTGGGTTTTCGGGAATCTTGCAGAGATTTATGTTTAAGACTTTAGATATTCTAACCCTCCCAAGTTTCTACATAATTTATGAGACTATTCTTTTCTGTTTGACAAAATGTAATTTAGTTCAAGGTCAGCAAATTTACGAACATAAAACTAGGCTATTTCATACATTAGGCGAAACTATCATAGATTACACATTTATGGAAAGCTTCCATCACAGACAGGTACAAAATTGTTTAATAAACTTCCCGAAAACATTAAATCCACTGAAAGCTTTATCTCATTCAAAAGGAGAGCTTATCTATTGGAAGGCTCATACTGTTCTGTTGGGGAATTTTAGATAAGGCTTTAAATCATGATAATTAAATTTATTATAAAATTAACTAGGTTTTGCAATACTCTTACTAGCGGTTAACTTTGTTTTATTTTAAATATTTGTTTATACCTGTGTTTTATTTACTTTTTAGCATTGTCAACGCAAAAGCTTTTCGTATGTATGTGGCAAACAAAATAATTATTATTTAAAAAAACCTTCAAAAGACTACTCAAAGTTTCAATTGTTAAAAAAAGCTCACAAAATCACTAACACGCGAGTGTAATATTGGTGGTAAAAGTGGTTTGATATTGTGTGTATTTAAGTCGTACTATGTACTAAAGATTGAAAATTATGTTTGTCGTCTAACCAAGCCGACACGAAGCTGAGCGCTAAAGCGCCGCTTGCATGAGTGAATCGAATTTCCTTTGCAATTTATTACTTATATTCGCTACGCTCACAACCTCGCTTCGGCCTTCGGCCTAACGTGGTCCATTAACATGTTTGCTAAACTCACAGTCTCAAAATTACATGCTCTTTTACTGCAAGTTTTATTACAAATCGTGAAAGTAAAACGTATTTCAAATTGTATTGAAATCGGACTACAATACTCAAAAAGCTGTTAGCGAAAAATACCTTTTTAGCCGCCATTTTGAAACCACTCTATAATTTTGTGTAATTTAAATTGATGAGAACTATAAAAATATGTATTTATTTCTAATTTAATCAAAATAGGACGAAATTTACTTTTTTTAGATAATTGAAATTATTTTTTGATTAAAACATCCTCCAGAAGGGTACGGTACATCCGGTAGCCTGATTTTGCTAACGAACTAGATCTTCTACGAACCATAAACAGGGAGGATCTTCTTCTCGGCGGAGCGGCTGCAGCCGGAAGCCACCGCTACCAGAGTCAGGAGTATGATCAACATGATGCACAGATACACACGTCACACTGTTCGTGAGTACACTATAACAAAACCAAGCCGCCTGGCTTATATGGCCTTGTACAACCTCCCCGCAGCCTCTCTGTAATGATGTTTGTAGTTTGGGGAGATTCCCATTTCAGCTACTGATCTACTCAATGGAGCTTTTGGAGCAGTCTGAGAAGTAAACACAGCTGATGTTGTTATTTACTCATTTGCTCGTAGGTTTCTATTGTGTGCTAGATGGACAACCGATGTGTGTGCTGGTGTCGGGTTGTACTGTAATTAAATGTGTCAAATTCTTAAGTAAAGTAATTAAACGTTGAAATATAATAATTTCAATATATATTATTTTATTTTATAAACAGCCCACAACACATTTATCCCATCATATTCATTAACTATAAACACATGGTTAAAACATAGAGTAACACCTCCCACTATTTGGTTCCTGTTGGTATTTTACATCCAATGAGTTGGCTGTTGGTCGACATGTCTATTTCATCTACGCCCATCATCAAGCCTTACGGTATATACGTGACTCTTCCTCTCTTTGATTGTACTTATCCCAAACACCATTTAGGTCGTCATTCCGTGTACTCTCGAGCCTGCACACAGCACACTTAGATCAATGTTTAAAGAAACGAAAAACTCTTGAATTACATGAAATTCAAGTAGACCTAAATAATCAAACATGTAAGCTTTACATGGACAAGCTATCTAGTATTTGAACAGAGTTTGATGACATACAATTGGAGGTAGATATAGTATGTACAAATTCATTAGAAGATGAACTCGAGGTTAGATGGCAGGTTGAAGGGGTTTACGAACCTATACGAATCTTCCTTGAGGCAGAAATAGAAAAGAGTCAAAACCTTACTTCGACAGCTGTAGGTCCATCTCAAACTTCCAGTATTCCCTTCCAGCCATATTCTCAAGAGGAGAGTTTCCAAAATTTCACCAGGCGTTTCGGAAACTACATTCGTCTACGGGGCAACATTAGTCCTAAATTTAAGGTAGATTTGTTCTTTTAGGCTATCACCCCTCAAATGCACGAACAGCTTTACGATGTGTGTATACCAGACCTTCCACATGATAAAACTTACAAAGAGTTAACTGAACTGTTTAGGGGTTGAGTAGAGAATAATATTTCAAACTCAGAAATTGTCCAATAGTTAACAACCAACTTTTTAAACAGAGTTTTCAGATTTAAGTAAAAAATTACATTTTGAGAACACAGTCATGTTACTTGATCTTCTACGAACCATAAACAGGAAGGATCTTCTTCTCGATGGAGCGGCCGCAGGCGGAAGCCACCGCTACCAGAGCCAGGACTATGATCAACATGATGCACACACAGATACAGGCGTCACACTATAACAAAACCAAGCCGCTCGGCTTATATGGCCTTGTGCAACCTCCCCGCAGCCTCTTTGTAATGATGTTTGTAGTTTGGGAATATTCCCAAATATTTATATCACTCAGTTGAGAAAGAGAGAAATAAACTATTAACTTCTTCTCGTTAATAAATAAATGTTTCATGCTTGCCCGTGTTCACATCTAATAAAGGTATCTTGGTTCTTGAACCATAAAGAATTAGGTTTGCTACGGTCAGAAAAAAAACTAGAAAGCACGAACAAGTTAGGGAATGTCAGAAATGTGTCTGGAAAATTCCGAAAGATTTCGAGACAACTGACCTTACCGGGAAAATGGATAGATCAAAGCAAATTTATTTATCTGATGTATGGAACCACATTTTTTATCTAAAATAAATAATTATACTAGCGTTGGGCACCCAATCTCTATAACATCGTGTATATGATGGGCTAAATTTTCCTAACTAATCATTGTGCGTTATTTCTGTTGTCTAGACCTTGAGAACGTATGTAAAAATTAAAATTGGAATCATATTTGCTATGAATTTATTAGTTGAAGTTTTGGAAAAACTAGTATAGGAGGACACTCAAAACCCTTTGGTCTCAAAAAAAGTTCTTCAAATAGATTTGTTGTGTGGTATATAGCGATCATAGGGAGCAATGTACTGTATAGCACTTACAACTATCGGTTGTTTATATCATAGACTAAAGGATTATATGGTAGATTTTCTAGTCTGAGTTTATACGTACTGTTCTAGGTCTGTTTTCAGACTGGAAAATGTCAATACAAGTTTATAAGAGAATACACAGGTTTAATTTTAAGTTCCGCTTTATCTCTATTTCAAATTCGGGAAATTTACCACATTTTTATAATATTTGAAGGGAGTTTTATGAATAGTCTTACACGTGGACATTGAAACAAACGTCAGTATACTGTACATGGATATGTTCACACCCATGGTACTCTGAACGCTCTCTCCCCTAAGACCTCGTGTGACTCCCTCGTCAGCTGGTCGCCTTGGCGGCGCCTAGGCTCGGGTTTCCCTACTACTCCGCTGTACGACATCTGCTTCGTCTCCTTTTACAACACATGTTGCTGTTCGTGTCATCTCTCCATTATTATACTAGTTCCTGCGTTCCAATTACTAAACAGTCAGAGGCGAAGTGTAAATTAATATTATTATTTACAAAACCGTTGTAATTTCTACAAAAAAATCGCTAATTGATTTTTAATAATAAACATTATACAGAGTGTCACAAAATGTGTAGCGCGCTATGCAGAACCGGATTCTACATACAAAAGTAAGTCGAAAATGCCGAATAACATGTTTTTTATTTCGGCTTAGTTTAGCCGCAATACGCCATTTTGTAATTTTTTGAAAATATCTGATAACTAAAAGCTTTTTGAGATAGTTTTGTGACACTTGGTATAAACCTTAATTGTGCACTTAATAACATTTTCCAAAAATATCGTTTATCCAACTTATCAAATCCTTCTTTTTCAATAATAACTATTATTAGTTTGAAACAGTTAAGAACTATAGGTTATTTCTTTTTCTATGTTAATAACCATATGATTTTATGTTTAAATTATTTGGTTTTATAATATTGTTTATGTTGTTATTTGTTGTAATCTGAAGAGGGTTTCTATAAGAGACCGAAATATAATTTCATATTAATAATAGTTGTATTTCTATTGAAAAGAGGGTGTGAAGCCAACTAGCATTCAATATTGAATGAACCACCAATACCATATCAACAAAAACTGAGATAACTTATCAAATTTCAAAATAGTGGTCATTTAAAAACGTCAAAGTCAAATTCCAATTTATTCCATTTGAATTTGAAATTTTTAAATGGCCGCCATTATGAAATTTGATAAGTTAGATCAACAATATTTTTGGAAAATGCTAATAGGAAAAATATTAAGGTTTATAACAAGTTTCAAAATATGTATCTCAAAAGATGTTTGAATTATTCGTTATTTTCAAAAAATTACAAAATGGCGGATTAGGGCAAAAAACAATCGAAATAAAAAACTGTTACTGTGCATTTTCGACTTACTTTTGTATGTAGAATCCGGTTCTGCATAGCGCGCTATATATTTCGGTGACACCCTGTATATAAGTGAATTAGTTATATTTTCGAAATAAACAACAATTGTTTATTAAGATGTTCGTACTAGTGTCAAGATAGTGTGAAACTTGTCGGAATGGTTCTGACGCCTTCAATACTTCGCCTTTCCCAGCCCAGTTCATTTCACAAGTGTTAACGTAAAAGCCGCGATGAAAATGTAGGCGTTTCATTAAACCCAGAAATAAAACGTAAAAGGTAAAACTGCTTTTGAACATAAAAGTCCATATCAAATATCTCTTTAATTTGAGCAGGCAGTACATTTCTTAACAGGTATTTACTGTTTATGCCAGGGACTCTTTAGTTGAATTATTATTGATTAATTAATCTCTTCAGTCTTCTGTGCACTCTTCGATGGCGCCAAATCCTCTAATTCAAAACCATCCAAATAGATAGAATTTATTGGGTAATATTTCAGAAGCCAGAAGAAGTAATATTCTATTGCATCTTCAAAAGTAAATGTATTTAAACTTTGTTTTTTATATCGAAATAATATAATCGAGTTTATACAGGGTGTGTTTTAAATGTCCCCCCATCTAACTTTTGAAAAATAAAATATTTCTTTAAACCCTTTGGGGAATGTTTTTATAGAATTCTCAAGGTTGTTATCGTTGTTTTGACATACTTTACGTCACCCACCCCCAGCCAATATGCGAGGGGGAGGCTCTCCAATTTTGGAAATTCACCCCCCCCCTTGTGGCACCTTAAATGAAAGGGAATTTCAAAAGAAAGCGAATTTCAACACAAATTCAATGACGCAAAGAAAAATTGTTTAGCTCGACTTATTTTTGTTATATTATTTTAAAGATGACACACAATTAGGTTTAAAATGTCACATTTCACATACAATTTATTTTGAATTACAAAATTGTCTTCAACATACTCTGTGAGCAAAACATCACAATCCTATAACATAATCCCATAGAGTATTTTGAAGAAAATTTTGTCATCCAATACATATAGTCAAAACATTTCAATGTTTAATTGAAGAGCGATACCTCTCCAGCCTCCTTCCTTCAAATAAAGCAGCCTTGTTAGACATCAATTCGGGTTAATGTTTAACTTTATTTTGTCCAAATATTTGAGTATTCTCACCACTGTTGGAATTACCGAAATAGCCAACAAACCTTAAAAAACAATATTATTTTTGATTACATAAAATTAACAATAACAGCAATGTGTAGCGATATGTGGGTGAAACCTTTACAAAGGATTCATCGTAAGATTAAGCCATAAAACCATCTCCGACTAACACAGAGGAAAGAGATATGCCCTAGAATCACAACACTGAATTGCAAACTGCTGTATGTGTTTATTGCTTGTTCAAGTGACACAGTGTCAGCAGTTGTCCATGAGGCCGGGACAGCAGGAGAGACGACAGCAGCGGTTCTCGTCAATGCTGCCAATGATGGCAGCAGCCTCCCGAGGAGTGACCAGGAGATCCGCTCCCCCGCCCGGAGGACACAGGGGCACGGGCTTGGTCAGGCACAGGGGCCTGCCTTGGCATTGCGTCAGCTCACACTGGTCCTGAAACATACCAGGGAGGTTATTAGTTATTTTGAAAATAATTATCGTTTGAAAAGGTGAAAGTCTTTTAACAAGGCAAGTAAGGACTTCTAAGTCCTACCTACCACTCAACCTCGGCCACGTTAATGGTCGAGGTTGAGTGGTAGATAGGATAATGTACCTCTCTACTACCCAACCTCGACCTTTACCTGGCGTTACCGTATAGTCACTTTACAAAAAAATGTACAGTCACTTGAACATAAAATGTTAATAGCCCTTTCATCTTCTACTTTCAAAGGTACCTTTCCATAGAAAATAGACGGAAAGGCAGTTCCAATATCTGAATTAATCAAAACTCGGGTGTATAACTTCCTCAAATTAACGATTTACAGTGGTGACTTAGGAATTACTAATTCTTTACTTCATTTACAAGGAATTATTGTATTATCAGTCGATACATTATTATTGATTCTGTTTTAGCTAGAAATACGGTAATTTATCATCCGGAATCCAAAAGCTAAAATTTCGGAGATAGGTGAAGTTACAAAAGTTACCTCAGCTCATTGGTTAAAAATATTCCCTATATTTATAGGCATCTACTGCGTGAAAAATGAGAAAGAAATATCTCAAACCAGAGCATTTTGCCATAGCGAAATGGAATAGCGTTCTTTCCCAAAGGTGTTTCAGAGTTATAATCTAGTGATTCCGGTTCACACCGCTTCACCGCTTCAAAACACCATAATAATTAGCCTGAAATATTTCGGTGTGAAGTACCATTTTCAGTCAGTTTCAACCAATCAGTGACTGAAGATGGTACCCACAGCAAGGCCGAAATATATCAACCTAATTATTATGTTGTTTTGATACAACCTATGTTGTTTTTGGGGCTTACAACTATAACTGACTACCTCGCTTCACAACGCGTCAAAACATCATACTAATTAGCTTGAAATATTTCGGTCTCGTTGTGCAGTACCATTTTCAGTCAGTTTCAACCAATCAGTGACTGAAGATGGTACCCCACAGCAAGGCCGAAATATATCAACC
Organism: Matsumurasca onukii; assembly: GCA_018831715.1. NCBI lineage: Eukaryota > Metazoa > Arthropoda > Insecta > Hemiptera > Cicadellidae > Matsumurasca > Matsumurasca onukii. The sequence continues at coordinate 75,892,340 of CM032058.1, read as the reverse complement.
TAATTATTATGTTGTTTTGATACAACCTATGTTGTTTTTGGAGCTTACAACTATAATCTACTTCCTCCGATTTACAACGAGTCAAAACATCATAATAATTTGCTTGAAATATTTCGGTCTCGTTGTGCAGTACCATTTTCAGTCCTAGTTTCAATTCAATCACGAATAAAGATGGTACTCCACAGCAAGCCCGAAATATGTCAATCTAATTATTATGTTGTTTTGACACGGTGTGAATCGGAAGAAGTTAATTATAGTTGTGACAACGCCGGCGAAAGTTTAAGAGTTGTGTTTTAGGGCTGCTTTTGGCACTTCTCTAGCGCGTAGCGGTTGCCATGGCAACGCAAGGATATACTGCGCAATGTTGATGTTGAAAGTGCGTAGTACCTGAAGACCGTTGTGGCGGACGCAGTCGCATCTATTCTTCATGTATCCAGCAATCAGCTCCTGACTCTTCACACTGGACAACTCCCATGGAGCACGTTTCTAAACATACATATCACAGGCGTTAGTAAAGGTTCATAATACTGTATGTACAAACATAGGTGTGTGTTATAAGACCAGAGGTTGAATTAGGTTTGGAAAAATAAATACATATTTAAGAACAGTGTGCTCATTTTCATTGCAAAAATGTTATCAGACTTTAAAAGCTCCTCATGAAAAAGACGGTTTTCAATTACTAGGTGAGAAAAATGTACAAACGAAGGAGTAAACAACGTATTAAAATTGAGGTGGGGATTTTTGTGAATTTTCAGAAAGACCCTATTAAAGCAATCAATCAAAGTCACGTGACCGAAGCTATTTTAGTTGTTTTATCGATTACGTTTGTAAGAAAATTTCCATTTCGTATATCTAATAACATATTTTATTAAGCTACTGCAATACAAATTGTGACTCTTTATTTTACAATAACAAGCATTTAGAATAATGGCCAAAACATAATTTCGCGAGTCTTGCCAGGATATAGTAAAAAATTAAAGGAAATGTGACAATACTTGGATCTGAAATTCATGATCATAATACAACACATAGCGATCAAATTTAAATTAATATCATAGACTATATTTTTATCTCAATCGATATGCTGGAACTAAATTTTAATAACCTTCCACATAGTTTAAAAGTTAAAAAGTCTTGTTCAAATTTCACCAATGTATTAAAAGACCATTTAATTAATAATGCATTTTTAACATTGATCACTTCATAGCTTCCTATGGCGCTTTTAATCTGTCTTTTTCATTTGAGCCTTTTTCTTACGGTGGCTTCCGATCGAGGTACGTATTATTCTTACTTCTTTGTGTTTTTCCTTTTCTCATCATTTATTTTTCTTTATTCCTTTTTTGTTAGTGCGAATTAACTTTGCATTAAGGGCCCGCCTCAGCAACACGGCAACGTTTCAATGTAAAGGTTTATGGTGGCCCGTTTTTCAACTTGATTGAGCTACTCACCTTGGGGGGTTTGAACTGGTAGCTCTCCCGTGGCGGATTCTCAGGGTAGGTGATGAGGGGTGCGTCAGCAGGGTCCGGGTTCACGTAACGTCCTCCCTTCTTGCCGATGTTGAAGAGATCCCCACAACCGGCAGCCTTCATCGCGACACGGTCACAACTGCAGATGACAAGAACCCATGATGTTAAACAGATTTCATCAACAGATTGTCTTTAGTGGTGGGCACTTCCAATTTTAAAGCCACGAAGATTTTGACAGGTGTCCTAATTTGACTTAGCACAGTATAGTAAGTATTCGATAAAAATATAAACCATCTCAATAAACGTCAGAAAGCTAAAATATTTTTTGTCTAGCGGACCCATGACGAGTTGGTAGTGTGTGCGAACTCCGGTGTCGCGGGTTCGATCCCCGAATGTTAAGTTACTATGCAATAACGCTAGGTAAAGATCGGGGTTGAAAGGTAGAGAGGATTTAACTAACTAAGGGTCCTGACCGCGTATAGTTAAACCAGACAAACTTACCTTTAATATATCAATGTTTCTCCTGGGGAAAACCCCGAACTCCTTATGGGGGTGGTTCAGGCCCCACCAGATTGGTTTTCTAGATTCGCCACTATCTTTGATTTTACAAATCAAAATTGCTTAGCCAGTCGACAATAGACTTTGCGCTGTCAAACTAATCCAAGTAGAGTCCTTACTCGATGCTGAAGACCAGCGATTTCTATTCATCAGAGAGTATTTATTCAACTTGGCTATGTTGATTGTTAAAACGTACGGTTAATTTTAGAGCTTCATATACCGGCTATAACGTTTAGACGTCTACTTTGACTTTTAATGGATATTCACCTTAGAAATCACCCTATTTCTAGCTTCATTTTGTCGATTTACAGAGCTCTATTATATTTTTGATTATAAATATACTTTTTAAGTGTTTGTTGACTCACTCGTCCAGTAACTCGGCCATGTTCCTGAGCTTGCAGAGCAGCTGTCTCCTGTCTTCCGAGGCGGCATGGCAGCGCGCGATGTCGTGGTCGGGAGTTGTGGTAGTCATCCTGATGTCTAGAGGTGAGTGTGTGTGGTGTAGTGTGCTGTACGGGAATGAATGTTGGTTTTTGGTTGTGTGTTTCTATGGAGATTGGTAAAAACTGTTAAGAAAGTAAATATTTTCAAATAAAAGCTGACTTTAAAGAGGTACAATTATGTTCTACATGATGCAGTTAATTACGAGTATATAGAGGCTGATCATTCAAAACTGTATGTCTACGTAGGACAACCCGCTGGATTCGAGGCTTGTGTTTGGAAGTACAATATTGTCCTCCCATCACAAGCTTCAATCGGCCAGCGAAAAGAGTTTACAGATGAAATATTGAAAACAATACAGTATAGGCGAGCAACATAATATCATTTACGCAGAAAATGAAAGTAACATCAACGCTTTGAATTTGAAACTCCATTTGCACTTTGGATCTTGCATAAACCATTTCAAGTAGATTTCCAGGACATATAATTTCTCAATTTACCCAAACATTTATTAGTTGTTAAGTAGAACTAAAACACTCTGGTGCTTAAAAAATGTTACTTAAACGATAATATAATTATTTAAAACTGCCTTGATTAATTAAATTATTAAAAAATTTTATGAACTAAAAACAAGAAGTAAAAGCAAGAGTTTTTCTGGACTAGACTTGTTACTGTCTTTACTGGGAGAATAAGGACTGAGTTACTTTTCTGGGAAGTCGGAAATCACTAAGTCCGTTCGTTCACTAATCTTAAATTAAAGTATTTAATTAAATAAATAAAAATTTATGAAAGCATTTAGTGAAACAACATTTAGTGAGTGGATTGAGGTGTTCCAAGAAAACGCATGTTCAGCACAATGTTCTAAGAACAAAATGGGTTGAATTGATCTTCAAACTATTATCAGCAGTACCAGCACAATTCGTGTACATACAGTTTACTAAGTTTCACTTTCCTCGTGGTATTAGTTACACTCACACAACGTTGAAGTTGTTCATATATTGGATACAAACAGTTCAGAACATTCCTTATTGTTATCTAAAAACAGGTGTGACACCAAAACAGTGATATCTTTGGAATATGACTAATCAACTAAAACAAGGCCTTCTTGTTGTAGATACCTCAAACAAGGCCTTCTGGATACCTCAGATACCTCAAAGATGTATAATATAGAGACGTCGCCAGGACTGATTTCACATTCAGGATGAGTTATATGGATCATAACACGGGAACATCAACTCACAGATATAAAACAGCTGTTAATCCTACGACTCTGGGGTTCTTTACAGCTCCAGCCGCCATCTTGTTCTTAATGTAATTGAATCTTACAACAACTCATATTTTGGGACGTGTTTTGACTTGTCTTGAGTGTTGGCTCATGATTCGTGGTTGAAATCAATGTTTTTATTGAATTCTCTTTGGAAAAATGAGATATTCATGCAGTTAGCATAGTAAGATCGAGACCGGAGAAAAGAGCACCGTTCCTGACCCCAGAACACGTGTTGAGCATTTTTTCAACAAATGTAATTAAATATCAATAAATGTATAATTTGTTTTTAAATACCGTGGTCAAGTTCGTTAGCCAAAAAAATCGGGCCAAGTTTTGATGCTTTTAAAACAATAAACCTGCATCCGATTTTAATGACATTTGCACTAAATATGTATTTTGACAATATCCATCAGTATGGTACCAAAATTATGAAAATCCATTTCAGTAGTATTTTCAAAGTGGTGGCAAAAAGAGTTATTTTTCGCTACAAGAGCGGAATAAATAGTCATATTTCAATGAAATTTGAAATGTGTTATCGCTTCAAGATACGTAATAAAACTTGCATTAAAGGAATACGTAAGTCTAAGGCCGAAGGCTGAAGCGAGGCTGAGAGCGTAGCCAATTAGAGTAATATGTGCAGACAGCCGTGTGTATATCCATTTACCAAACTTACCTTTTTGACGATGGTAATAGTAATTATTATTATAATTACCTACAAAAATTATTTTTAAAGCTACAACAATAATACACTATGTATACACCATTATTAATTAACGTAAGCTAAACAAAACTCATGACGTTCTTATTTCCATCAAATCAAACATTTGAATGAATCTTTTTAAAACCTATACAAAAAAGACATGTATAATTTTGTTCCAAATAATTTGATGAAGAATAATACTGCCTCTACATTTTTAATAAAGCACCGTATTAATGAGGTTAATCATATGAAGTTTTTAGGGGTTTATATCGATAAGAATTTATGTTGGGAAAACCACATTGCTCACGTATGTAAAAAGGTTTCTCCTTTATTCTTATTCATCCCATTCATTTTGTAAATAATGTATAATTTTCATATTCACAAACATGTCAACGCAATATATTTATTTTATGACAGTAAAATGTTAAAAATGTTAAAGTAAGTTTACACATTTATATTCGCCTAAACTTATAAAAATATGAAGACTACAGCTGACCCACTGTCACCAGCTGTGATATTATGAATATTGTTTCCAGTTTAAACCTAATTTTCGCTTGTCATTAAATATATTTCAGCCAAGTCAATGCCATATGTCCAAGCTATGCTCAAATGCAACCCTTTGTCGGATAATGCTGCGCGTAAATTCAGCTCAGAGGGGGTGGAATTTCAATATAACTACCCCTTACCCCCTCCCCCAACCCCTGGCATAGTGATCAATCTTGGATCATGGCATGGCGTTGCATTGTACAGCACTATGCTGGGGATATTGCTGGCATTACTCATTCCCTATACTGTACTAGGCAGTTGGGGAGGGTTAGACTACGTTATTACTGTTTTATGTAAAGTAATAATTAATTATTGGAAACCGAGCAATTGGGACAAAAGCCAAAGCTTTTTAGATTATTTTACGTGTATTGTAAATTGAGGGATGGTAAAACACGTTGATTTAGTGATTTTATGAACTATGTACTGTATAACTCAAGTTTGGTAATTTCCTAATTAGTTTTAAATTTATCTTAGTGTTTTTTATTTATCCTAAGAGTTTTTTTTTACGACTAATTCTGAAGCATGGTTTTAATATAGAACATAAAGCACATTTTATAAAATGTGATGTGACGATAAAAATGTGTGACATTTACTTTCTGTTGAGAACTTCAAACATTCTCTTGTCAAATATACATTTTCAGTTTTCACGCATACGAAACTAAACTTCATTTTTATTTTACATATCTGTATAGACTTTATACTTCAATGTACTGTCAATTTGCTGTCAAATTTGTAGTATATAAATTCGTCAGCAGACATGAAACAAATGAAATCTCAAAATACGTGAGCCACATATTTCTACCTTAGTGTTAGCATAATAGAAATATAAAATTTCTTGTATAACGAAAAGGGTATGAGCGCAAATACAGAGAGGAAAGGGCAATACAAATTATAATTTCAGACAGAATATCAAACAGCCGTGTCAACATGTTTGCAAAGTGAAATATGAAAATTACCTCGCGCTAAACAAGCGTTTTGTGAAAGAAAAAAGAGTGAAAGAAAATGACAAGAGGAAAAGTTTGCTGACAAACATCACAATAAAGAAATGAAACAACAAAGAGCCCTCCAACCCTACCCTCTCAATGTTTTCAATTCTCAATCTAAAGGAGTTTTGTTTTATCAAAAGCGGGCCTGTTGACCTAATCCCAGTGTTGTTTATCTAACCCTCACACCACCCTCTTGTGTTATCAGGCAGTGCTGGTTGGTGGGGTGCAATTATTTGTAGCCCCCTCAGACCTCCCTTCCTAAAACCCCCCCTTCCACCCTTCTCTGTACCACGACAACCACGGCAACTCATTGCTGTTATTTGCTTTTCCCTTGTTTGTTTTGCTTTGTTTCCATCGCGGAGGGAAACCGTATGTTTACATGCTTGTTGATACGTTGCCATGGTAACCGTCTACGTACAGAAAACAGCGAAGTACTGGGAATTTCGTCGGGAAATTATCTATGTGTTTAATGTTTTACAGTCTATTGATGATGTAACCGTATTTTTCAATCATCGTTCAAAATCATATTGGTTTAGTCGATTGAATTTTTCATACAATAAAACTAATGGGTTTGAATATAAACTCTTGGGTGTTAATTCCATCTTCCACAAGGAACTTCAAACAAAATGTACAATACAGCTATAGAAATTAGCGATGGACGAAGTTTAAACATAAAGTATTCGATTATGGACTATACGCTGCATTTGTTTTGTAGTTTGCTCCACAGAAATAAAATGTCTTAAATAGCCACAAACAGGTAAGTAGCCTACGCTCTTAGTCAAAAATGTTGCTTATATTTTGCTTGTGTAGTTAAATTTTAATAATCTAGTTCCTCCGGGACACCGCGTTCAAATTTCATAATTAGGTTGATATATTTCGGCCTCGATGTGGAATATCACCTCCAGTCACTGATTGGCTAGAAATTGGGTCAATCAGCCAATTAGTGAGTGAAGATGGTACGCCACAGCGAGGCCGAAATATCTTTATCTAATTATAAATTTGGACGCGGTGTGAACCGGAAGAACTAGATTATAGTTGTGATGACACCGGCCACGAAAGCCTAAGAGTTAAGTTTAAATTTTAATGTGGAAAATTACAGAAATATGATTGATTGAAAACACAATCAAATAAACTTTTTTTAATAGCTGGTTAGGCCTTTGAAGAAAAACGTTCTTATCTACAGACCAACATAAACTGAATGTATAGAAACATTCTAAATCCAATAAGCTCTTTTAGATGTACAAAAAATATGTTTTTGTATTTTTCTCGACAACGAATTTAAGAATGAATGCGGGCTAACCAATGAATTGTTTTTGAAGCCTGCAATGGAGGCTATCAAAACCCCAGAGGTTGCCCGCAAACCCCAAACCCCTGGGTACTGAGGATCACCACAATGTTAACCCCCAAAACCGACTTTTCACTGACCCCCACCAACCGCTCAACTAGATCTACCCTGCGGTTCTTTTCGAGGTTTTATTTTTGGCCAGTTGCGGTTTGTTTGTTTTATAAACATTTATGTATGGAAAGTCCAGCATGATAATTTACACAATTTTAAATTTTACACAACCAAAGCTTGGTTTGTTTTACAAATGCACTTGGCGCACACATATTTAAATGTGTTCTAACACACATCGTCGTGTATATTTGGTATAAAAACTTAGGATTGTAGTAAAATGTTAAAATAAGCAAAATCTCACAGTGGTTCGGAGTTGGGGTTGGGATTCAGGAGAGATGGTGAGGGGTTTGGGGGAGGAAGGGAAGGTGCATTCCAGGGCGAGGGGAGTATAACGTGCAAAGCTGTACAGTGTGTTTCAAGCTTGGTTGTGAAAATCAGCAGATCGTTAGTGTGTTCTCAGTGTTAGTATTCCTATCTTTTGTCTTAGATCTAGTACATTATAGTTTGAAACTGTACGAAAAAAAACTAGAGAGAAAATAAATAAAAAAAGAGAGAAATATTGTGAAACGACAGTCCAAACGTCTTCGTTTCTCTTGCGTTTGCGCACAGAACCAACTGAGGAAAGTTCCTACGAGACATTTTTTTTTCATTCAGAAAGAGAACTCTTCCGAATTTTCTATGGAATTTTTCATGAGGGAATCATCCTAAAAGCTTTTAGAAATCCTAATGAAATGTGTAATAACTTCGCAGTAGCCTGCAGCATAAAGCCGCCATAACTTAGCATCTGGGATTGGTTCGACAGGGCAACATGGTTTTCGAATTATCATCACTTCAATACTTGAAATAGTGCAACCCCTTCAACAAAAGAATTTTCCCCCAAGCTTGAATACTCATTTCTTTATTAATTAACCGGTCAAAGCTAATCTTGAGGAAAAGTAAGAAAAGTTCACCTTATTAGTCAAGTACTTTAAACACATTCTATGTTAACTTTTGCAAAAATTATTGTTGAAAACATGTTTTAGTACAAGTTTCTTAAAAGAAATCTCAAGTCGAGCTCACCGTGATACAGCTCTCTTTTGCTTTCGTTGCCAGTCATCTACTGGGACAGTTTTTCAGTGTACAAATTTGTTCGTACAGAGTTTAACACTCATCGGGTCTGCAATTTTTTCTTGGTATCCTTTAACAAAAAGTATTTTTATCAGCCTTCTAACCTTGGCTAATCGATGTTAAAGTTGGCAATATTTCAATAACTTCCCATATTATTGGTACCAAAACTGCTCTTGTTTCGATACTTTGATAATTCCAAAGGTACAAAACGGTTGAACATTGTTGCCATTGTGAAGGCCTGAATGACTATGATACAAGAAGCTAGTGAACTAGAAACAGACTGTACGTATAGGGCGCAAAGTGGAGTTCCTTGTATCGGCTTTCAGAGCCACAATAGTTCCCAGCAGCATAAAGGGAGAGGGTAGGACCCTAGGGTCTAGCCCTGCACCTGCATGTCCTGCACAGTGCACTGGGCTAGTGTAGACTGACACAGGGCCACAGGGTCACCTGCCGGTGGAACTCAAGTCTTCTTCAGTTAGAAGATGTTTAGAAAACGATGTTTACAATTATTGATTCTATTGGCAGATTGTACAACTCTTCATTCCACTTCAGAAACACAAAATACCTTAGAAATTTAAGACTTTTCAGTAGGTAATTTAAAAACTTAAAAATACAAAAATTAATTTTTTCTACGAATTTTTTTGCATGAGATGTTGTAGTACTTACTACTTTGATACTTTGCTTTGGACACCGACCACTCATAGGAGGTATTTAAAGGTGAATATAAGAGGATGATGTGTTGATTGTTTTGATGGAAGATGATGTAGTCTTGTTACAAACTAGGACCGGCTGTTCCACAGATTGGGTCATTTGTTAATAGCCCAACGACCAACAGAATGGACCAACGGCCGAACCACGGGGAGTGGCCATCGTGAAAATTATCACTGCGGGAATCGAACCCGGGCTGATTATAGGTGCGAAGCACGCACTTGAAAAGCTAACGCAGGCTATGAAACTTCATGTCATTTACATAGATGATCTGGGAAAATCAAAGTATTTAGTTGTTGCGTCTGGCATATTCGGTTTACGATAAATATCCGGCATTTACTCTCTCCAAGTCCTTCCCATAGCAAGAAAGTAATATGTAACATTTATATACTCAACATATACAAGTACACAGTCATATACTATAACAATGAGCAGAAAATTAGAACATATCGATACGGTAGTAGAATAAAACACATACTAGACAATCCAAGGTAACCAGAAGTTTATAAGTGCCAACTAGAAAGTTCTGAAAGACAGTATTCAGTCTTCTCTGGTGCCAACACGCGTGTAGGTTGAATGACGTGGAGACAATAAAGGATGAACTGCCCAACATAAATGTATTTTCCAAGAAAGGTTCTTAGCATTCTGTCACCATGTCGTGAATGTAGCTGCGTGCCGGCTCGTCCCAAGAGTAAACAAAAGCCTAGAGACTGACGTATCACTTGTCTTGTCCTCTCCCCAGAGCGCAATTCTAGAAATCAAGAATACCATCTCGCCAAGTATCCCGCCGCGCTCCGAGACTTGAGGGGGAGTCCTCCCTTATCCATGCTAAGGGATGGGGGGGAGTGACTGATGGTCCCCAGGGGGTGGTGGGGGAGCTCCAGGGCTGATAAAGGAGTTGCATTTATTGGACTTCCCCTTCCCTACCCCGCCATGCTGATAACATTCCCCAACAAACAGTCTTCTGTACGCGTTCTCAAATATTTCAATTTTCAAATATGATATTTTTTCACAATATATTTTGTACTGTGTTAGCCATGGAAGTAAGAAAATCGATCATCATTATTTTAGATTATACAATCATTATTTTAGTTTCATTCGATTGGGTAAGCGTATCATTCCCAGCCAATAGAGTACTGTATTTATGTTGTCTTTTGCTAATAAAATCGCTATTTACAGAGTTGTTTTATGTTGTTTTATTACGTACAATTTCTCAAAATTCTAACAACTCCGTTAAAGGTGTAATAAAATTAAAAAGTTGAACTTTTTAATAAATATATATTTTTAGGTGATTTAAAACTTTATTAGAAATCAGTTAATTGCCTTATAAGTTATGAAAATTTAACAAAATATATAAGTTTGTAAAGTGCAGTTTTTGGAAAACTTTACGATAAAATCAAATAGAAAATAATTAGGAATCCTTTATTATTATCAAGCCCAAAACAACAAAATATATTTTAAAATATTCATTTTATAGAAGGAGATTCAAATATAGATAGGAATAAAAATTGAACATAGTATAAAATTCTAAAGGGTACTATTGTTTTACTTTATTATAATATTTAAAAATATGTATTTTTTAAAACTTTGAAGAAATCTAATTTTTCAAAAAAAAAAAATTAAGTAATTCCTTTGTTTTCATTGGTGAATAATTAAAAAATTCTTTACATTTTAAAAAACTAAACACTATTTTACTTTGATGAAATTTTAAACACAATTGTTTGTGATGTATCGTTTTGCTTGTGTTTTTACAAGAGTACTTAGTAAACATTTCAGAAACTAAAAAAATTCATATTAGTTTTTCATTTAGATTAGTCAAAGTTTGCCCGAAATTGCCTTTTAAAAATGTAGGTACACCTACTTAAAATGTTTACCCATGCCGATTTATTTGTAATATCTTTTCATTTCAAATAAAAAATACGAAAATTAAATCGTATTTTCCGTATTATTCCATCCTATTCACGGTCTTACCCAGGTCGAATTTAGGAATGCAAGTGGTGGATCTCCTCCTATAAATAAGACACTATGTTGATAGTTTCAAAAGGTTTGTTTAAACTGATATTTCCTTCAAAATCTTGGGAAAGGACAACACCATTTCCATAAGGACAAACACATGCTTCCACCCTGAGAATGGTTCTCCTTCTCTGCCGTGTGCTCATGTGTGTGACGTGGTGCGTATATGTATGGACACCGAGTGAGTATAGACTGTAGAGAACAACGCTTCTTCGTTGAATCTTATCACAACACAAGCCTTGTTCCTGGTTAATTGCAGCATTATACTTTAATTAAGAGACTGATTACGGGAACCCGTTAATTGCAATTAGAGGAAAATGGTTGCGTTCAAGCCCACGCTAGAGCGTGCAAGATTGCGCAGTTAAATACCGTAATTCTGCCTTCATTTTGACTAAGTTCCGTGTTAATATTTATGAATCTCTTATCAGCTCCGGATCGTAAGGAACGGTAAATAAGTTAATATGTTCTTCAAATAGGTTGGGATTCTATATTCGCGAACAGTGTTGGGTTTTACTCATTAACTCTTTTATAGACAATAGAAAATCCGTTTCTTTTCATTTCCTAAGAATAGCCGTTTTTAGAGGTAGTTGCACACTAATTGTAACTCTACTTTGTAATTCGCTCTCACTGCCTCATTTTGGCCTTCGGCCTCACCATTTCGTCCTATATTATCACTGGACGAGGTTAGAGTTACTGGCGTATGGTTCTCACAAATACCCGATATACGATTAATAAAACTGTATTTAAGGGTCTGCCTCAGCTGCTCGGGAGAGCGTCGTTGCAGAGGTTTTCCGCTGGGAGCTCAGAAAAAAACCCTCCTATATTCCTTTAGGTTTATAGGGTGTACCCACATTTCCCCGTTCTTCTGTTGGTCCAGGAGCTGCAGAAAGTTCAAATTAACAAAACGGCCTCTTCATCTTCATCCATTTTACAGTCAGTACTACTCCCTAACTATACCAACTGCGGACAGCGAAGAAACCACGCTTAAAAATGTTGACTTGTCGTGCCCTGCCCCTATCTGTGTGCGGCAGCAAGTCAAGTGACTCGTCGTGCAATGCCCCGTCTCGCCCTGCCTTGCCTTGCCCCGTCTCGCCCCGTTTTGTGTGCGCCCAGTATTTTGTAAACAGACCACAGTCGCCTCACGCGGTATGTTTCTACTTTCAAGCCAAACTAACCCAAGAAACAATTCCCCAAAGTTTGTCAAGACTCAGGATCTGTATTCAGTACGTTTAGACCTACAAGGTAAGTAGAAATTTTCTAATCTAAAAATATTATTTAAATATTTGTTTATTTATTTGGTTTTAAAGATGATACTTATCCATAACATCTTTTAAAACATGAGTACTAATAATTCTGGTTTTGACTGCTAAAAACACGTAATGATCTCTTTTGTATGAAAATTACGAATATTTCAGTCTAGCAAAGTGTTGAGAGTGAACAGTGCAGCTTTAAGCCGGCCTGGTCCATCCCCTTTAACGCTGAGAACTAAAAAACTTGAAGGGGGTTGTTGGGTGAGGGAGGGCCCACCCCCACCCCACCCACACTCGCTCCCTACACGAACCTGCTCGCAGCCCTCTCTCAGTGTATACGACTTCCGGTTTCGCACATTTTCCTTTTAGTTTTAAAAATTACAACCAAGTGGTAGCTACAGGAAAATATCAAATTTCTATGGGTTTTTAACCGGGTTGTGGGTAAGTTTTTGGCCCCGGACAAATAATTCTCCTTACCAGACACCTTTCTATTTTTCGGGACTCCTTTTACTTGAATGGTTACCCTCTTTAGAAATTGAAACATTTAAAGTAATAGAAAATTAAAATGTAAAATTAACACTTGCTGGAACTGATGCACCTGCAAACCGGCTTTCTGCGGAGGCCCCCTCTCCAGTCTCCATCAGTAAATCACAAATCATTTATAACCAAGAGTATATTATCAAAACTTCACAATTCAATCCTCCCACCCGTTCCTTATTGTACAAAAATCTCCACAGTTAAAGGTATTTTGTTAAAATTCTTCGGGCTGATGCCTGGCCTTAATAATCGGTATCAGTAACATCTTCCAGTCACAAATAACTCAAACTAAACACGCGTTCCAAAACTATCAACGCCTATCAGTTAACCCTTTTAGTCACCATACAATAGATACCATTTTGGTTCCTATACTGGTTCCTATGTCTTAGTGTAACTTTGTTATTATTAAATTTCCTTTGGAATAATGAGATATGCATGCCGTCAGCATGGTAAGACCCAAATCCTGAACTATAAAGTGTATACTCTCCAAAGTCACATTTTCTCTCCGATTTTCATGAAATTTGGTACAAATGCTCTTTTTGAAAATATCTCGGTAATTTTCGTTAGCCAGAAAAAATTTTTGGGAGGAGTTTTTTTTCAAAAAGGTTTTAATGCTTTAAAAACAGTAATTGTCATTCGTTTTTGATGAAATTTGAAATAAATATATATTTATCAATATGCCATAAATTATAAACATCCATTGACTCGTTTAAAAAATTGTTTTTCGCTATAGCAGCAGAATGAATAGTCCAATTTCAATGAAATTTGAAATTTGTTACCGCTTCAAGATATGTAATAAAACCTGCAGTAAAAGAACTCGTGAGTCTGAGACTGAAGGGGGAAGCAAAGCTGTGAGCGGAGTGCATACCGTAGCCCCGTGGTAATAGAACAGCCGACCGGAGCGAATTAGAGCGCCAAATTACAAAGAAAATTCGATTCACTCATACCAGCGGCGCTTTAGCGCTTAGCTGCTTGTCGGCCTGGAGTCTTAAACATTAATGTAAACATGTCTATACATGTCAAGCTCAATATTATTACAAAAACTCACTACTGTATTCAGGTTTATACTAATGTGTATAGACCTTTAAAGCATCCTGATTGTCACCTTTCTCCCACATCGACGAAGTATTTTCCTTTATCGTTTCCATTCCTAAATATTTGAAAATGTTATCAGAATGTTCAAAACACACCATCACGTACACTACTTTGATACAGATAACACGCATGCCCAAGAGTACCTGCTTAAAAACGCCTTCTACATAGGCCAACACAAAACATATGCAACGAAACCTGAAATCTGAATAGGCTTGCGTGTTTGAATCCAATTAAATTCCATTCCGACCGCTTGGTCCTTAACGGTGCCGTACAAAAACATGCAAAACAATAAAACTACCCAGATAAAAACCGAGAATGGAATGGGATTGGGGACGTGGGCCAAATTAGAGACCACGGGCCGGGCCCGGGAATATGTTTAGGTAATTACAGTTGGTGGGCCCAAAGTGGGCAAGATTGCTATAATGGTGGGCTGCCAGGCAAACGCTCTAGTTGGGGGCAGATCCGACTGCCTGTCTGTCTTAGGACCCTTCCATCCTCCATCTTGCTACAGACTGTTACCACTTGGGCTGGAGTAGGAGCGACAGACGACTTTGTATCGGTCAAAACCCGGTATTTTGTAAAACGAGATTTTAAAAAATGACTGGGACTCGTGGCGTGGTCCTGTAATCCAGCTTCATGGAGGTCAGGTTTTGAGGATGATGTAGGTCTAAAGCGGCTCAGATAGTCTCAGTGATCATCTGATGATACCCGCATCAACTCCATCATTGTTTAGACATATTAGACCATCACCTGCGTGGTTCGGAGTCACGTTAAACCGTTAGTCCTTGTATTTCCATTGGTCATTGGGCTATTAATTAATGACCCATTCTAAGGAAAGTCGGCCTTAGTTTGTAACAAGACTACACTCATAACTCATTACTACCACTCATCACACTCATCTTTCACCACATATTTGCCTTAAAATACCCTCAAGAGAGTGGTCGGCATCTCAAATAGTGATTTAGTGTAAATAGCGAATTTGCTTAGGAAAATCAAAGACATTCGTTACTTCACCGTCATCTGGTATTGAAGAAGAAGGTTCGGAGAGAAACGTTCCCCTAAGGGTTCTTCCAGTAAATTAACCCCGCTTTAGGAAATTCGCAAAGATTCCTCGGCTATCATGAGCGAATCTTTGATAGCCGCTCGTCGGCTATGTTCTCGGTAAGTTTAATCAGCTGTCCTAAAAATTATCCTTATTTATAAATCCTATTTATGCTGTGATGGGATTTCGTCTGCTACAAAAGGACATGTGCTTTGAACTGGTGGCATTGTTGATAATTATTGACACAATAAAATTGGTTTAGCTTTACTTTAATCACTGCGATTTGTATGCGTTTTAAAGCAGTTTTTAAGGAATAGTGCACGTAGTTTTAGAATAACTTTACGTAAACGCGTGTATGTAATCACGAATTTCCTCATCCGTATTATATAAGTAATTGCCATTACGAAAATGCTCTAAGCAGAAATGTCCCATCTAAATGTGAAGTAAACTGATAACGCCAATATTAGTTACGTTTCCATTCTGTAACGTTCTCAAAGCAATACAAATAACAACAAAGTCAATCTCCCAACAAGACTGTTCATTTTCAGGCACAACTCAAGGTTGGTGCGGCAATGAAAAGAAGATAAATTCCAAATAAAGTGGCAGGGAAATTCAGACGGAGGTCGGCTAACATTTGATGCTGGTTTTATTGGCCCTGTTAAACTCATTGGACAATTTATGTTCACTGCTCCACCCACGCCCTTCCCAACTTTCCCTCCCGTTTTCTGACCCTCTTACACGGAAGTTTGCAGAATCTTTTTTATTTTGGAAATTTTAATGTTTATTGCTCTATTCTTAACACAAATTAGGCTTGCTAATAAAAAAAATAATACTATAATTTGAAAAATCTACGGGTAAAAATAATTTTGGCTCGACTGAATCTCGTTGGAAAAGGTTTAACTTATTCATTCGGACGTAATAATGTATGCTAATTTACGCGTTAGATTTTTCGTGACTCTTCAGGTAAAGGGTAAAACTAATTGCACACTACATACCTATCCTTTATGAGACGAAATTATTATCAAACAGGTTTAACAAGCAACGTTTTACTAATTCATATAAAAGAAAACTCTTCCATTTCCCCTTAAAACGCATAAAATCTCTCACTCCCTCGTGATGAATAAATCGAATGAAAACAATTTTTCACAGATTAAGCCTTCTGTTAAGAATTGACTCCTGAAATGTATTAATTAAGAAAGGGTTGTGCGGAGTCTGACAGTGGAAATAATTAATTACTAAGGTCACATGCAATAAATAACAGGGTAGGAGTGAGAGGGGGCTGCCCCTACCAACCCCTAACTGCAGGGAAAGGGGAGCTGCACAAAAACAGGGCAACTCCGCTCTCTGAATTCCAATGAGGTGCCCGAGGCTGTTCCCCTCCCTCAGTCTTCAACTGTTCCAAGTTTTAGATTCCATGAAAAAGAAATTTAAACCTTACCATTACAGCAAAAATATTTTATCTTGTGTTTTTATGTAAGGTTGACGTCGAAAAATCTTTGAGATGATACATTATTTTTATTTTACACGTTCTCTCGAGTTATCCCACTTCGCCTCTTTGATGTCAGTAAGTCAATAAATTAGCATTCTTTGAGTCGTGTGCCGTAAACTTATCTGTAGCGGTTAAAACATATGTGCGAACCTTAACTTATGTAAATGGCTTTCAACGTTTAATTTTCCAAGATTAAAAACATAGCTGCAGCTTTTGGGGACCGGCTAGAAGAGCTTAAAATGGTATGCCACTCGATAGGTTTCGCTCAATATTAAAAACCGGACAGTTTTTGCCGTACGGCATTTTACCGTCCAATTTTAAATGTTTACAAGTCCTATGGAGTAACATACTCGTATCATTTAAAATTAATGAAACCCCTCTTTTAGTCCTAAAACATACCTGCAATATTGTATATCTTGTAAAATTAAGCATTGGTAGCCTCTTTAGTAATTAAAGTTCAAACACGCATTTAGGTTAACATGGGGAAATTGAACTGAAAGTTGCGTCAGTTTCTTTTTATACGCTATCTTGAACGCGCCAGCAATATCAGTAGGGCTTCCCAATGATACTAACAGGCACACTGTGATTTCCGAACCACTTTGTTTAATATCTGGAAAATCCAAAATAAAGCATGGCATTAATCATAACGCAAATATGAAGTGAAAAATGAAATGAAAAATGTCTTGATTCAAGCGAAAGTTAAAGTTAGGACTGTGAGAGTCCTGTCTACCACTCAACCTGATAAATCGTAATAAATAGTATAATGTACAATAAGTTTTCTTTATGTTATAACTAAATTAAATGTATAGTAGAAATACAAAAGGTATACAATTCGCAAATATATGAACTAAATAAATAGAAATCAAGTTAATTTTTAGCCACCGGTATATCATTTCACTTCAGAGCTTTATTTTCTACCCCAAAGAATTTAGAAAATATGAGTACCAATGTCCATTAACCTAATAAAAATATGAGTTTTCATATAATATTAGATAATATTAGAGGGCTAGTGATTTGTCAACTTTGTTATACAGTTTTTCTTTTAAATGTTTGCTCGTACATTATGCTTACGCATGTTTTCCAATAACAGATATTTGTATGAATTAAAGGAAACCCATTTGTTAGCTTTAACATTTTACATTTCATTGTTCAAATTTTAAGGAAATATATATTATTTGTTTACATTTAACATTCAGGCGTCCTTCCCAGTTTGAACCAGCAATATATAAAGGTCGTCATGTTCATGTTCATGTTCAGTGTCATGTAGGGGTAGTTAGAGAGCAGGTCCCAGCACTGAGCACTGCTCGTGTAGTCTGTAATTATTCCACCCCTAGGGGCCTGCATGTGCACATGTACACTCACACACTCACACACACACTGTATACAGGGTGTAGTGTGTGTGAACTCATCTGTCATACTGTCTAGGCTCTACACGCGGCCTCAACCTTAATTTTGCAAACTATGTTGGTTCGCTTTGTTCTCGTCCTGGGGTTCCTTTGTTTTGGAAAAGGTCTGATGCACATTTTTGAATTTTTAAGAGTGCGCAGTAGTGGCTGTCACCTTGAATTTCGTCCCATAACAGTCTATGTAAAACATGCATTTTCTTGGGACACCTCACGCATACAGTTTTCGTCGGATGTTTATGAAGTAAACTTTCTTTTTAATTATATTAAATGTTTTAGTGACTCCGCTGAGCCGAATTTCCATTTTCTAACTGATAGAAACCGTGACATAAATCCAAAAATTGAAGAAATGTTGTATTTGAATTTCTTGTACTAATTATGAAACAAGTACAATTTCCGAAAGAGTGGTCAGCGGAGTCACTGCAGTACATTGTCCTATGTCAAATAAAACTTATTTTAAAAGATCAATGAGAATTGTAGGCGTAACCTGTAAAAAAATGCTTGTTTTACATTATACTTATGAGAAAAAAAACATAATGGCCGAAAACATGAAGCCGAACCATTAGATGTTCGATAAGCACAGTCCTGCTCTGAGCTGATGTGTGTCATGTTCCTGGATCAAGGACAGTGGCTGTGGATGTAGGACAGTGTCGGGACCATGACTGAGACTGAGCCTTGAGTAAAAACTGTAGCGGGTCTACGCTTTCCCGGTGTCACAGCCTTCAACAACTCACCTACATCCTGTGTATAGGCAGCGTGGTGGTGACAAACAGGTGCAATAATAGTGAGAAATAGACCGCGTGGTGGTGAGAAACAGGCGAAATGGTGGTCAAAACAACCGCAGTGGTAACAAGACACAGACAGCTTGGTGGTAAGAAATGCAAGCTAGTAATTGGCAGCGTCGTGGTGAGAGACAGGCGAATGAAAGCGAGAAATAGGCAGCATGGTGAGAAACAGGGCAATAATAGTGAGAAATAGACCGCATGGTGGTGAGAAACATGAAGGAGAAAAGAATCAGTGAATAGACAGATAGTTTGATGGTGGTGGAGAAATGGAAGAATAAGGAAATGAAATGGAATGGTGAAGGAATGGTGGAAAGGAACAGGAATAGAAGGAAGGAATGGAATGGTGGAAGGAATGAACGGCATGGTGGTGAGAAACAGGAATAATAGGAGAAATAGACAGCCTGGTGGTGAGAAACAGGTGAAATGGTAGCAAGGAATAGGCAAGTGAATGCGAGAAATAGGCAGCTCGGTGAGAAACAGGCGGAGACAAACAGATATAGGCGGTAGAAAGTTGAGACGAAGGTGGAATGGTAGCGTAAAATAGGCCTAGGGCTGGTGGGTGATAAACAAGATGGTAGCGAGAAATAGGCAGCATAGTGTTGAGAAACAGGTGGAGAGAAATAGGTGGTCATGTGACTACTAGTGGAAACAGGTGGCAGAATGGAGAGTGTTTTGGAAATATGAACATTTTTCAAGACAAAATTTGGTTTCGTAGGAGGTATACATTCTTATCATGATACTAGAGGCTGAGAGGACTACTGAACTGGGGGATACAGGACGTTGGTACATGAACGTTTGCCTTCCCAAACAGAGCTTCAAATGGTGAACAGGTTACTGGATTCTTGATTTTAAAACTCTTCTGGATTCTTGGTCTATAAAAAGATTTTTGATTCTTGGACAATTTTGAGGGCGGAGGTATTTTACAGTATAGACTGCTTTATAGTTTATGGCACACACTTGGAAAACCGACCAATTAGGTAACTATGAGGCGAATGAATAGGACTTGAATCATTGATAACCTCTGAATGTCTGATTGGGATCTAAAAGTTATTCTTCTATGTAAATTAAGATTTCATTGTTTGAGTAGAACATTGTATTTAAGGGTACTAAGGTAGGTTAATGACGAGTGTATGCAATGTAAACAAGAACAATATTTATTTACAAACAAGAGCCCAAAAGTATTTCCATCTCTCTGGTATTTATCGGAGTCTAATGAATTTCTCCAGCCTTGGGACACCGCAATATTATTTACCCACCTACACATATATTTTGCGAAACCTCTGAAAATGTTCCTTACCATCGTGATCAATTTCCTATTAAAATAATAAAAACAGCAAATCATTCTGCCATTTAAAATGACCTTATACCTATTTATTTTGCAATAACCCCATAAAAGTTGTATTTGACATGAATGATAAGTACTCAATATATCTACTTGAATTGATTCATAGAACCAGTAAAATACGATGCGCGTTTTTAATTAGTCTAGTTTACTGAAGTCTAAAACCTCTGAGGCCTCTGCATAACACTGCGATGTGCATGATGACATGATGTCATCGCAGCTGCACTTGTGACGCATGTTTTGTAGATGACAGTTGTTGTTTGTTATTGTCACTAGTTAGCACTATTTATCCACTTGTCAGAAACAGCTGATTCCCCCTTCCCCTTCCACCGAATTCACAAGACCTGAACATACTGTAACCATGTGTGTAGGCAGGCCATCCTATACATTATCATTATAACCAGGAGTTTGTAGTTATACCCATATTTTCTGTACCACAAATTGACAACATTTGGTTATGGAGGGCAGAATACACCTTTGCAATGAGCCAATAACCTACTTTTGTTATCAGAAGTACTATAATTTAGAATACTACACCTTGTACGTGTGTATTGATTACCTTTTGAACTTTAGTTGATTTGTATTTAATCAATTTATGATGTTATTGTTGATTGCATTTTCCAGCTTGGGTTTGTTGTCCCAGGAGAGCTGAACTGTTCAGCCATGCGGACTGCGTCAACTTTGTGAACAACAACAATCACCAACACAACAAACAACAACAACTAGACCACTCAACTCTCCTCGCGCGCTAACTTGTTTGCGCTTTTTGCTCATAGATAAAAGTGGTTTTTAAAACAATTAAAAGAACAGTTCGTAAAAAGAACAGTCAGAACAATGTTACAGTGGTAGGTTAAATAGTTTTTTTTATTACGAGTATGTCGAAGGCATATTGATGTAAGCGTTTTCCGTTATTGAACTGTCGTTGTACTTGTCGAATTTGAGAGTTCGAAGGTACATAATTTTGACGTGTTTTATGCTCTAATCTAAAAAAGAAATTTTTTATAATTTCAAAATGTTGTATCGCAGAAAGGAATAATTAATTTTAACTCCCACATCCAAAATAGTAATAAATTGTGATTTCAAATGGAATTAACAAGGCTAGTTTATAACTGCATAACTGATATTTCCACGTCCTCAAAATGGCTAAGAGATATGAAGCGTTTAACTGATACTGAAGTAATGTGCATTTTATAGTAGCTTACAATCAGAGAAATGTGAGAATGCCAATGTTGAGGCATTCGAGAAATCCACTCAACAACTTTCAAGAATGTCTGTGATAAAGAAAATATAGTCAAAACACCTTGCAAAGCAAAACCTACTCGCAACTACCAATATAAATTTAATCGTGTGAGGTGCTTTGTGATCAGCAAAGGAGAATCAGAAATATTTTTAATATAACCCAAGATAAGCTGAAATAGCTCAGTTTTAAAGTCCACCATTCTGTGAAGTGAGCTGACTGGCAAGTTTTAAAATCCAAAACAAATGCAGGAGACGATGCGTGTAGTGGTAGAGGATGGGAGGGGGGAGGTCCCCCTGAGCTGTGCAGTGTTGCCACATCGTGCAAGGCCACTACAAGCCACACCAGCACACTCCACACTATACAACCGACACAACATTGTATCCATTTTGGCCCTCGAGAAGAATTCTTTTATATAGTAGAAACTCGATCTTTAGACACTCGATATAGTTCAAAACCTGACAATGTCAAAAATTACAGACAACGATTTAAATTTTGAACTATTGTATACTGTCGTAATGATGCTTGCAAGATCTAATCATAGATCTACAATAAAATTGATTTGATTAACTTTGCAACAATTTAACACTTTAATAAGTAGTATTTAGTGATATTCCATTGCTTCTGTGCGATAAAATCCTCTATACATTATATATGGGATAGTGCGACATTTTGGTAGTAAGACACTACTACGGTCCACAGATAGTCGAACCATCGACTTTTTACTTTATTTAGATTCTAGAGCACTCGATGTTCCCTCTGACTTAAAAATCTTAAAGTCAGTTTTATTTTGGCATCGGTATTATTTTTACATAGGCGTTATTTATTTTAACTTATGCACATACTACATAGATCGGGTACCTATTGTTTTAATTCTATAGTCTGAAGACGGGCTTCTTAACATGTATGTTTTACTGCTCCAAAGTCGATAGTTGACTTTTCGGTGGATAAAGTGTTGTTAATTGTTATCAAAGGATTCATAGCTATGGCAATGTATACTCCAGTGGCCAACACAAAATTTGTTTGATTTTTTAGTATCACTAACCTTATACCAGTACTTTGAGAACACACACGAGTATATGACGTGACAAATCAGTCGGTGTTTAGTAAGTTTTTGATGTGTAATCGCAAAGTTGGGGATTTCATGCCAGTGAATTTAATGTTTACCAATGAACATATATACATGGCTACACGACTATGTACTTTTTACGTAATCATATTGGCCGAAACGAAATGTTAGACAGGGGTTATCACTCAAACTAAAACTTGTATCAGATGGAAATATGTAAAGTATCCAAATGAAACTTTGAATTTAACATCACTTTTGGCTCACTCTCTCAAGCGAACAACGCATGAATAAATACATATAAGTTAAGTGTGGAACTAAACACTTTTCAAAGAAAACTGTAATTGCAAATCTAGCATCTCGTCGAACTCCAATGATGGAAGAGGGATGGTCGGAGGGAGGGAGAGGGCTGATTCAGTTCTTGTCAGGGAGAGCAAATCCCGCAGTATCAAAGCCCTCTGATGCTGTGGGAAGGGGTTGGGGAGGGGCGACAAGTGCACTTTTCATTACATTTTTACCCCACATGCTCAAGCCACTTGCCCCGAACATCCCATGTGTGCGATGAAAATTAACCCCAGTGTTTATAAGGTATTTGGAAACAACAATATTCTTCTAATTATATGCAAACAAGACAAAAGTGTATTGTGCTCCAAGATGAAATAACGTTTTCCTCTGCTCTGTAGTTTCATAATTAAGTTTAAGTTTCTGCAGTCCCTATGATACTCTAGATGCAGAGGATTGAAGATAGAGCAAACAAGATCAGTGATGCTGCACTGTTACAAAGGCGCCCATAGGGCATCTTTCAAGGGGGGCTAACATACGGGGGGTCTGGGGGTATGCAATACCTCCCAGAAAGAGGGGGGCTCAAGGGCTCTCTCCCGGAAAATTAAAAAATATAACGTAAGAAACACGTTTCTGTGAGTTCAACAAGAGAAATTTACCTTGCTCAAAGATAACAATTTTATCGTAATTTTGTAGAACTAGCTTGAAAATAAGGTTAATAATTCAATATAACACTTTTCCTTGATTATGCCCTTTAGTATTGATCTTGAAACTATGTATAACATTAGCCACAAGTTTTAAATACAAAAGGTTTTGAATCTCTGTATAGCACAGTGATACTACCACCCTACCATCCCAATGAGAGTGCAAAAAATGAATTTACTTGAAATTCAGATAACAAATAATAAAATTACTAGTACTTTGTTCCGAAATAAATTATTTTAAAATCTTGCTTTGTTGTGAAATAATAAAAATAATTGTTCTTAAAAGCCAGGGTTGTCGTGCCCCCTTCCCCCTGCCGCCGAGTATGGGCGTCCATGAGCACACCTAAATAATGTTCTAATATTTTCAGTGAAAACAATAACACGATATTAGCGAATTTGTTTAAGAAATTGTCAGATGTTCACAACAAAATTTGGCACCAATGTTCCTTTCGCAAATTTCTAGGAAAGTTCGAACCTGCAGGAAAATTGGTCCACCGAAAGTGATCTATTGATATATCTCTCTCCCAATAAATTAGTTTTATGTTATAAAAGATGTGTTATTTATGCTCAGATTTTTATGAAACGTGGTATGAGCATTTATGGTACCACACTGAACAAGTGTACAGAAAAATCAACAAAATCCGTTCATCTAGCCCAAAAAGGCAGTTTTCTGACCACCATCTTGGTCTGGCTAGTTGGATTGTCTTTTTTCAGTACACATCTTAGGTACGCCAATCATAATGTTTAAACAAAGTTTAATTGAAATCTTACCATAAATATAGCACTTACAGTATATCGTAAAACCCTTTTTGCGGGGAAACGCAATCCCAAAAGGTCACTTCCGGTGGACCGATTCCGAACTTAACCTAGAGATTTGGAAAAGGGACCGAATTTCGTGAAAATCGGACAAAACGAGTCCTGCAGAGTGGTTACAAGGGTCCTAAAGGGCTCTTACGGAGTAATTTTACCCCGTTGTAGAAAATTCGCTAGGATTCACGGTAGCGCTTGAGGTTAAGCGTCGGCCATGTTTCTTCATTTCGAAAGCGTGTCCTCAAGTCAGCTTACTGAAGACACAGATTAGCGAGGTCTAACTGTTAGTTGGCCTAGACCGCAGATTCTGCGTGAGAACTGAGGACTGCTGGGATGGGAACTAGGATCAGCTGAGGCTAATCATGAGATTACACACTGCGAGGTCTTTTATAAACACAAGAGGATTATCTCGTTGACATCCAGCAAAGTGCTCGGTGTCTATAGTTTCACTCTCAAGAGTTGTCTTTGTCAGACGTTCTTCATCCATGGGGTTGGGAAAAAAGGAAATTAAATTGTTTGTCTCTAAGACATCTTCTTTACACTTAAATAGTATCATCAGGATCTTTTAAGAACTACTTTGAACATTCTATAATCTAGCTGGACCATCATGATCAAAAATGATCAGAGCAAACCGCTTCGTGCTGATGATTTTCGATCTAGGTGGTTCTACACTGGATTGAAAGAAACTTACCAAACGCTATTGCCGTTGATTTCTACTCAACTCTTTGAATATAAATACGTCATTTCCGCGTACCAAACCTCTTTGTGGTTTTGTTTTGCCTTCTTATTTTAAATTATTTGGTTTCATCTGTAGAGTTGATGAAAGGATTGCCAAATTCCAAAGAACATTGATCAATTGCATGGTTTTCTCCCCCGCCAGTCGGCTGCCGGTTGCTCTAGCTGTCAAAGAAACTGCAGGCTGTTACAGAAACCGGAAGTGGCGGGTAGACCAGACCGGAAACACCTGTTAAATCAGCTGTTTGATCAGTTGATAGCAGTGTCGGTGTCGCCGCCAGAGCAGTAGGGTTGATAGTATCTCTAGGGGTCCACCCATGCTACTGTTACGTACCGGAAACCAACCAACGTACGTTTTTAAACTAGGAAAGGATGTCTCCAGATCTTAAAGGTATACTTGATGGGTACATTTTTTCAATTGTATGTTTTTAAATCTGCCAAAAATTAAAACTCTTCAATAAACGCATTGATTTATTGAAAAAGCCTCTGTATTAGCTAGAGACGATCTTGTAAAACGTAAATAAAAATCAAATTGCCTGAAACCTTTTCTCAAATATTTTTATATCTATGCTAATTCTACTCTGTTTTACTGTTTTACATAGTCATGCATCTAGCCATTTCGCATCAAATCATCTAAAAGCACTGAACAATCAGTCATAGAATGAGGTCTGGGTCCATTTTCTTTCGCCGCGCACCAAAGGTAGAATAAAGAATTCACAGAAACACAAACACAGAACCGAGAGAGCAGAGAGAGGGAAAGCTGAGTTTTGGTTGTAGTGTAAATTAACAAGGGAATAACCACAGTCGATTCCACGGCAATTTGAAAGACAACCGGCCTTTGAAGAGAGACAAAGCACTGAGCAGAATGAAGCTGGAATGAGTGAACTGCTGCTGAGTTCACAACTTCACATGGATATGCAGCGTTTGAACAAGTACAGCTGCTGAGTAGAAGCCTATTCCTCCCCGAGGGATGAAATATGCATACACCCACCCTTGCTACGCTTCCAGCATGGAGTGTTTCACTTTTCGTATTTGTTCAGGTGATTAATTAACGTAAGGTTTCTTTGGTGGAGCCAGCCACACAAGTATTCGCCAGTTTTTGTGGTTTAGAATTTCCTCTGTGTGCAAAACGTGAGTTCTGCTGCATGTTGTTTGTTTATTATCGCCTTGAGTTATTAGAGAATGCTGCAGAAGACATTGTCTATCAATAGAACATTTTCATGTTTCCTAAATTTCGTAACGGCACAGTACTTTTTATGACGTAACCAGGTGTTTTAACTTGGTATAACCTTGTGTTGTGATAAGATCTCTATATTCTCCTCCACTATATCTATAAACACTGAATTAGTAAAAGGAATCGTAAAAGTCATCCGATATTTATCACAATTAAAATAAGTATGTATTTTAATATTTTCCATCAATATACGTACAAACAAAATTGTAGATAGCCGTTTTAAAATGGTGGCCAAAAAAGAGTTTTTTGCTAAAACAATTTAATAATGTAATCCGACTTAAATCAAATTTGAAATTTCTCTTTGTGACATTTAGTAAAACTTGCAGAAACAGACCCCGTAGGTCTGAGGCCGAAGGCTGAAGTAGGCTATGAGCGTAGCCAACAGCCTCGTAGCACTCCTAATAATAGATGATGCAAAGCTGAGGCCGAAGACCGAAGTGAGGCTGTGATCATAGCGGACTAGAGTTAAAATTAGTGAATTAGAATAACCTAATTGCAAAGGAATCAAGGAATTCGCACCACTCATGTCAGCGGGGCTGAGCTGTATGTCAGCCTGGTTTCAAAACGGCTGTAATTAGAAAACTCCTAGTTGAAATGTGCACAATCAGGCCTACCAACTTTGACGCATGGTGTTGGCACACTTGTAAACATGACTGACTGTGAACTAGACAATGATACAAGAGAGGAGAGGAGAGATGTGATGTAAGTTCAGCTGCAGGTTATTACTGTAATTACCTTGGCAGTTGGTTCGTCGACCCAGTGATCTTGACCAATCAAAACAACTCGCGCCATTAGTCGTCTCAGCGCTACATTGTTGCCATATCTACGCGATCAACTCGTGTTTCCGTTTCCGTCCACGTAATTGTAAGAAAAGACGTAACTTATTTTTTACGCTCGAACATAGATGCGAATAGTATTTTAATCGGGTTTCTCGATAACCCAATTCCAAGATATTAATTGTTGAAAATTCATAATGCAGTTGTTATTACATTAACATAGAAATAGATAGACTTTTCTACCGGTTATTGTGTTTAAAACTACACAACGGTGAACCTTGACCAATTTGTAGCTTTTAATATAATTTTGTTGTGTTACGTTTCATGTTTCTATGTCGTTTACACGTTGATTAGGTTATTTGTTTCTGTAGTAAATTGTACAAGTTTTAAGGATTAGAATATTATTTAGGCTAAGTTTCACTTCATAACGAGAGGAATTTAACATACATCTCGAAACGTTGTGTAGTTTTATATACAATAACCGGTAGAAAAATCTATCTATTTCTATGTTAATCCAAGATATTATTAGATTTGTAAAAGAAATTAAGCAGTAAAAGAATAAATACAAAAATAGCTAAGAGAGACCAGAGACAAATATCAAGTTCACTTAGTTTAATTTGAAGGACATTATATTTTAGTATTTTCTCTTAATTTTTCAATAAAAATTCTAAGTTTAGATGTACTAGTAAAATGATGAGTTTCTTCAATAAGACCAATGGTGCTAACTAAGATTGAAATGGGTGTAATGTATTTGTCAAACTACTTCTTTACCTCAAGTAAAGGAAACTTGCCACAATTACTCAGTTTTATATCATACTTTTAGGGTACCCTGTAAGCATGATTCAAAACCCATCAGCTGAAAGTGTATTTTGCATTAAGATATCAACAGTCAATGTCTACTTTGTGCCAATTTGAAGTTTCTACGTCAATCCTTTCTGTGTGATTCAGACACAGCGGAAATTATAATACTGTACTGTGAGGGCTTCAATGTTGCCAGAGATAAAATTCCACCCTGTAGAATAGTTTACATTTTACAGCACCTTTCTAGTAATACGTTTCCACACTTCAGCCGCAGTGCAACATTTACACGCATAGTGTTGAAGTGTCAAGTTGAGGTTATGTACAGGCTACAGTTGGCTGCACTGGCTGTCACTGTCAGCTCACAGCTGATTGCAGTGAGAGATCACGTGACCTTGATCCCGCAGCTGTGACGCAACCACCTGTTGTTCGCTGCCGCCATCTTATAAATATTCACCAAGCGTCTTTCTTGACACTTCTTATCGCCTGCAGTAAATCATAAGGCCTGGTTTCCTGCTGTATATTTTACTTTATCTGCGCCTGGCTTCTGTCCAGCGCTGGTGACGCATCGAAGAAAGAAAATTTATTCGTATGAAGAAATGTCTGCAGATGTTTTCCAGAGATTGGGTTGCGTGAATATTACTCGCAGGAATATTCATGAGTATGAGAAGAGACCGAGCACGTGTAACGAGTAAAACATGTTCTCTGATAAATAAATAGCAAACTTGTGCGAATGATGTTCTCGATTCAACTTGAAAATAGACTTTTAGCTAGTGAATGATAGATAGAAGAATATCACATCATACATCACAGCCCTACAGTACCTACTCAAAGAAAATCTATCTAGTATTTCTTTTACCAATCTGAAATCACTCAAGAAAAGAATCTTCCACAAGTAAATATGTTCTGTGAAGCTACTCTCCTCTACGGCGATCACAAAGAAAGTATGACTGTAATAATCTTCACCATGTTGTATGATCAATTATATTTCCCATCATTTCTTAAACCAGGTTTTGGAAGTAAAATAATGCTCCTCCTGCAGTTATTCTATGTAGGTTTATATATTTATACATATTAACATTATTTATTATTTTCATTAAACCGTATAAAGCAATTGTATTTCCTAATTATGAATCGACAAATTTGAAAGCCATGTGCATGAGCTTTGAATAATTTTTACTATTAGGCGTACATTCCTTACATGGGATTTCTCTAACCCAGGGCCCACAGTTCCATTCAAAACCTTCCTTTCCATTCAAAAGATGCAGACTTTCACATATTCTCAATTAAATATCTCAAATAAATAAATATAATATATCAAGTTTATCTAGGTTTATCTGTAGTTCATTTTTATGCTATTAACGGTTATAATGTGAGAAATATAGTGTTTTAAGATTTTTAAGAAGCTAAAAGTAGATTTGTCAAAAATAAAATCACAGGCAAACACAGATAAACTCTTTCTCTTTCCATACAAATTAACTTATCCGAATTTAACCTTCATATAAGAGCGCTATCTCATTTCTACGAAACCCTTGCAAGCGGAGGGTTTGTCAGTTGTTAGGCTACGTGCGCGGTGTCGTATCTTTGGGCAGACGAATTCAGCCTTTCTCTGCGGTGACCACGGAGGCGGACCCTTAAATTTACAAACCATAAATTGATTACAACCCATCAGTACATTTCTCTTGTGTACTGAACTATTTGTAGAATACACTAAGAGAGTAGATGTCGAAGTAAAGTTCGGAAAAGTCTGTTTTATTTGCTCCAAGTTCTTATCGACCCTAGTTTAATTACTCCCCTGCCTCGTCGAGTCTCAGCAGCCTACAGTAGTTTAATATTTTATCATCCCCTTCTCCCATCTCCTACTTTACTCGTTCTCTCCAGACTGTTTTCCAACTACTGTAACTCTAATATGATCCCTGCACAGATAAGTTAGCTTCGGTAAATGTGCCTGGTTTTACAGCTCGACAGACAAAATGCAGGATAGGAGGCCCCAAGAAAGGATTGTCTTTAATTTTTTATTGGGATTTTTAAGAAGAACACTTTTATTGCTGGCACAATTTAAATACAGTATTGTATAAGCATATAAAACAAGAAAAAGATAAAAATAAAGGCAATGAAATAAACTTATTTAAATCTAAAGTTGTAAAATAAAATAGCAATAAAAAATGTCAAACAAATAATTATAAAGTGAATAAATATAAGATACGTTGGTGCCAGCTGTTGTGCCGTAAGATACAAGCTATCTGCTCGAGGTACAATATAGCTATAAGTTAGTACTATGTAGATACAAAAAGTATTATAGGCAATAAATAACCTGTTCCAATTTCCAAAAGATTGAAATCCAATCGAGTGGAATTAATAGTCTATCTTTTGTCATGGGATTCGATCGAGTATTTTATGCGAGATTTATATAGAATTGTTAACTTCACAATGTCAACTTCTATCGATGAGTTATCAACTTTAATTAAGAGTGCACAGTACCTGTCGGCCATTTTGTTTTTTTCTTATAAGAGCAATGTAAAACAAGGATTTTTTGACACTTCACGCCTACAATTTTATCAGATCGTATTAATTTTTTTCTGAAAGATGGAAATGTACTGCAGTGGCTCCACTGATCCCTTTTAGAATTTGTATTAGTTTACTAGTGAAAACCGAAAATTTAAATACAAAGATTCTTTAGTTTTAAATGTATGCCACGATCTTATAAATGAGAAAATGGGACGAAATTCGGTCTACTGTGCGCTCTTGACTTTTCAATGTTAACTTCATCAATGAACTGTCAACATTAGTTAACTTGTGTCGCATAATCCACATCGATTACTGAAATTTGTATGTCCAACGATGGGATCTCACTTCGCGCGTGTTCCCTGGAAAGCATAACCTCTACACATGCCGCGGAGTCAAGAAGGCCGCAACGTAAAACTATGTACTTCATTCAAAGTACAACCATCAAGTTGGAACTTGAATCTTAAAGAGGAATTCCATTAGTTCGATTAGAATAATAGTCAGTCTATTCAAGCTATGAAGAGTTTCAGGTCAAGTCTTCATTAGATGGCTTATGAACAGTTGTATAAAAGATTGAAATCTACAGTTTTGAGCGAGTACCAGTTGTAAATACAGTGTTGGAGCACAGAGAAGTTATAAAATGTATAAAATGAGTTATGACTTGTTAAAGAGGTTATAGTGCTCTAAAGGATAACAGGAATGAAACTTATTTTGAAGAGTTATCAGAGAAGAAAAGTGTGCATTTTGTTTTCACTATTAGAGCTGGTATTGAAGATACAAAAAGGAGTACAAGCTCTTTCTTAGATTAACTCCAGAGAAGTTGGAATTAGAATTTGAATTAGTCTTAAAGTTTAAAACTGACAATCTAGATGACAGATTAATCCTGAATTTGAAATTAGAAGTACTTTCCCTATAGCTACTGGAAAACTTTAGATCTCTTCAAGACATGTTCAGAGTTTAAAGGCAGCAATGTCAAATTCCATCCCAAAAAAGTGTGTGACGAACTTTTTAATGTCACAACTATAAGTTTCGATAGCTTTTTAGCGTAAGTTTTTAACTTTGTACAAACTGGATTCAGCAACAATTTCACAAATTTAACAGTTTCTTCCTTTGGACCACTTATTTCTAAAAAATTAAAAATGTAGAAAAATATGCAAAGTCCGCAGTGGTAATAATTTGCACACGTCACTGTACTTATTGACAGGGTTGAATGTTACACAGCAGCTAGCTGGGAGAGTCGAGTACAGAGAGGGTGGAAGGAGTCTAGAGTACTGGAGCTCGGCCCAGTGGCTGCCACCCTCGGAACTGATTGTCTCCAGCTGACCTGACAGTCTCTATCTCCCAACTCCGCCCTAATCCATTTGTTCACACTGTCATGTAGACGACCGAGTACTAAGTGGTTTCCACTGGTTTTAATAGACTAATGTAAACCAGTCAAGTAACGGTACAAAATATGAAAACCATCCACAAACAACCAAAATGCAGTGTTTTGCTTAAAATCCACTTTGACTTGGAAAAACGTAGTTTATTGATACAAGGTAATAGAAATATTTTAGACGCACAAAAATAATACGAATGAAATATCAAGAACATATCAAATAAATGTTAACGATATATAAATATACATAATAAGTACACTAAAGTTGTTAACAGACAATAATAATTTACTAAGAAAGTCAAATAATAAATACACGTATTTTGAACTTTGGTTGCATAGTTTATGTATCTCTCAGG
This sequence comes from Matsumurasca onukii, assembly GCA_018831715.1. Lineage (NCBI taxonomy): Eukaryota > Metazoa > Arthropoda > Insecta > Hemiptera > Cicadellidae > Matsumurasca > Matsumurasca onukii. The sequence goes on along the minus strand of CM032058.1, from coordinate 75,860,328 downwards.
CTGACATTTGTACCGGTCATTGTAGCTACTTTTGAAATTTGATCAGTATCTGTAAGTACAGTCTAACCTAAATAACATTTTCAGTATTAAATACTCATGTGAACTTCTGCACTAATTGATTAATTTTTACTCAAACAGGTTTGTTAATATGGTTCACATATCAACACTATTAATATAATCTACAAGATATGCCGTATGTGGTAAAATGGTAAGACAAATGTACACCAAATGCACCTGGAAGTCAATTCATTAGTAATTAAATTAGATCATAAACAATGAAATAGTGGTGCAATAGACCCTGCCAAGTAGAACACTACAAACTTTGTTAACAATAGTCCCTTATTGAAATTGCAGGTTTTACAAACCGGTAATCATTATTTTAATCTGTAGAGTTTATACCAATGTAAATGCCTTTTAATTTCAACTGAAATGATTTGAAGGATTTCGACGCCTAAACATTTTCAAACTACCCGCCTCTATACCTATTTATTGATAAACACATATAGAAGTCCAAGAGTAAATGTAATATCCCTTGAGGGATTCCAACCCACGCATGAAAATCTGAGAAGGGATGGAAGTTCTGGTATTTCTACCTAGCGTCACTTTTGCTGAACCTGCACGGTTTGAATTCGTTATGTCACGCTTTGTCTGTCCTTGAAAAACATGCGTTCCTAAAAGTTCAGGAACTGTGACAATTTTCATCGATTTTAGAATAATTTTGTTTGACAGTATGAGTTGGCTGAGGGACCTTTTTTCGCAAAAATTGAATTTACTTTTCCTAAAACGCGTATTGGCAAATCAAACTTTAACTAAAGTTTTTCTCATTTTTAATAAACGTAATAAATATCAAAATTCTGAGAAAAATGCTCCCTCAAATAATGAAATTATCTTTTAAACTGACACTTCGAACGCCAATTTTGGTTAAAAACTAACGGAGGTAAATGAACTTTTAGTTTGTATTGCTCTTATGAACTATAAATTAAAACCATGGACTTGGTGCGTAACTTAAGGAGGAAATCCAATTGAGTTCATATTATGCGTAAATCGTCATTTCTACTTTTCAAGCAAAATGTTAAGGCATGAATGATGGCTTCAGTTGTGTCAAGATTCTCGTATTAAGAGACGGATAAACAGATGAACCATTGTTATAAAAGAATAAAATGTTACAGGATTAGAGCGTACGATGTAGTCCAAATACACATCTACCGAGCTAACAAAAGTGTTTGTGTTTTTAATATATGTATCAAAGGGGTTAATAGTACTTGTTGCTAATTAAGAGTGCGTTTAATTTGTGCTGAATATTTGTTAATCTATCACAACGAGGAATGTAAACTGTACTTGTGAGTTGTGACTGAACACACACACAGTTTCCAACGTGAATGCCCAGAGTTCCCCTGTTCGCGTCTCATCAAGCATGGCGCCGGCTATTGCAACTTTGATTGCACACACAGCCGCCCAGAGCAGCACTCTACAATTGAACATGGTTGCACCAAGAGGCACCTTTCATTCCAGGTTTCCTTGTTTAATTACTGTATAAAAATGTTCAACTATCAGCATAACCCTGATGTTTGTCACATATAATACCACATTGCACGCCTGATGAATCATTTTAAAACACAGTATTTGGATGAATATATCAGCAAAAGGTGCCGTTAGAAAACTGTAAAATTTAGGTAGGACCACACAGCGCTCTTTGTTGGGGCATTTGGGGCGTTTGTGCAATGGTTTGGGACTGGAGGTTTTATTCAAATTGGAGTGTTCTTCGTGAGAAGGAAAGAATGATCCTTGAACTGTCAGTCTCTCTAACAGTGTCCAGGGCTCTGGTAATGTTTCCAGTTCTGCAGCAAAGGTATCTCTGCTATCCGACCTTATAAGATTAAATTACAAAATCAAATTTACTACTTAGTTCTTTTGTATCACGATTAAAACGGTTTGTAGCATTCCTTTTGTGTGCGGTATTTCATAGAGAGGAGGATCAGTGATAAACTGCGTCAAAGGTATATACTATTGTTTAAAACATAAAGATGAAAACCCTAATGCCAAACTGTATTTATTCTAAAAAATATACACATATAGTTTCTTCAAAACTTAGAGGGTATCCTTAATAAAGACGTGTATACGGATAAAACGAAAAGTCGATGGTTTTTCAGGATTCATAGAACTTAGCTTATAGTCAAATCTTAGATCGGAACCTTGGAAGTGTGGAATTCCAATGTTTCAGCTATTTTTCCCAAACGTGCTGTTTATTTTACAACTTGTGGGATGCAGTCGGATTCTGCGGTGCTGATTTGCTTGATCCAACTATAAATTGAAAGGAAGGGCACACTAAAGTTGTGCGTACTTTCTGGTATCTTTTCTTCTGTCAGGTTGGCTGAAGTTATGTTGTGTCTGATTCTCGTCCCTACAACAGCATTCCCTTGTAACATTGTTATAGAGAACATATTATTGCATAAAATATGCGAGGGTTTGCCAGCCGTACCAAGATCACCTGCATTTTGATACTATTTAACTGTATTTATGATCCGATGTTGTTTACACAACTGTGATCATGGTTGTTTAAAGTCCACATCCAATATGTTTAGTCAGATTTTGGCAGCAACGCTTTCTACTACCTTCTAAGTTTGGCGATTCGTTGTTGATTTTTACTACGCACGCTAAGTGATATAAATGTTAATATCGTTTCATTGAATTAGGATAAAATCCCTTTTTTAAAACTTAGGTTTATCTGTGTAGAGTTAGTACTTGTTGTGGTATATTCTGTTACCGTTGGTTTAGTAGTACTCATAGCCAATCTTTACTTCAACGTAAGAAATTGATGACTAATACTCAATTATAACTTAAAATAAATACATACGACCTACTTGCAAACGTAAAGTCGTGATTTAACAGTCATTATGTTGGTGTCATCATGTTATGGGACTCTAAATTGCAATTTTTATCCTGTGACATTTTCCTACATTTTACCACCTATATCCCATTTCTTCCCTTAATACTATATATTTATCCTACAACAATTTTGAGAGGTTTTTAAACTCTCGCTTAATAATTATTTTAAGATCTTTAGTTGTTCTCCAAACGGTGCAAACCAGCTGATTCATTACGCACACCCTCTTCACACTAGAAAATGCATAGAAACTTCCACTTGTATTGATTTTTTACTCTAGATACGCTTATGGTTTGTGAAACTTTTTTTATTTTCTCAAAAGTTTCGCACAATATTTACCTCTGGGCTAGTGACGCGTGCAGAGATCATTTATACTTGTCCAATGTCCATTCCGCCTGGACTCCCCTCTGGAAAGTCACACTGTCACAGCTCTGCAGAGAGGGTGGATGAGAAATGGTCGTCTGCTAGAGTCGATTTGTCAGCTGGTGTTGCAGACAGCCGCACAGCTGATCAAGGATACAGGGGTAACCTGTGATAATGTTACTCCTGGGGACATATGGGCGTTTTTATTTGAGTTCGGAAATCTGCTGATGCGACTGAACTCTGTTGTAGAAAAGAAATATATAAAAATAGAGCTAGCCGTTCACAGGGCTGAAAGTAAAAGGTTTCATTTCGACTTCTTAGGACATTCTTTCGTTATTTGTGTTGAGAATATATTAAATACTGTTCTACGCATGCACCTCACGCACTTGCAGAGAAACCTAAAATGTAAAGCAGCAAAAGAAGATTTAATCTAGAGTTATAACTATCAGCATAAAATAAAAGGAAATGTATAACAAACAACCAATATTTAATTTGAACTTGTAAATGATAAGTTATAATGTCTAAACCCAATCCAACCCTATTTGGAGATAAGATAAGCAAATAAGGTCTCAAACTAAGGATTGTATTGATAAATCAATGCGTTTCTTGTGAAAACTTACAACTATTATAGTGATTTATCACATTTTGTACAGCTGTTGTTTTTATAATTTTGTAGGTTAAAATTGTCAATGACTGATTAGTATGGACCCTTCCGAATTCATTAAAATTTAACAAAGTACAGAGAGAGTAGAGCAGATTGACGAAGGGACTGTCTGACGTAACCGATGCAGACATAACACTGACAACAGAAGAATGAGATAACCGTGAAAATCACAATAATAGAACGGAACATCACATAACATAAGAAAGATGTCGGCTACATTAGAACCGAGAGGAAAAACTGCTCCTGGGCATTGAATATATAATTGTATACCATTCACAGTACTAGATTCTCAATGTACCAAATCTTCAATAAACTCTGGGTATGATAAATAATATGTAATATGTACTCTGATACAGAGTGCGTGCCAAACCAGTGACGAGCATCAGATTGTATTCTTTTTGACATATATGCAATCAACCTGGGCTATTTAAAAGCAACGCGAACATATAAAACCAGGCCGACACGCAGCTAAGCGCTAAAGCGCCGCTTGCATGAGTGAATCAACTTCCTTGCAATTGTTACTCTTATTCGCTCCGCTCAAAGCCCGCTTGGCCTCGGCCTCGACTACGTGTTCCATTAACACGGCGCTACGAGGCTGTTCGCTGTCGGCCGAAAAGTAACTTTTTGGCCGCCATATTGAAACGACTTGACGGATTTTCATCATTTTAGTACATTGATGTATAACTACTTTTTTAATTTCATCAAAATGGATCAAATTTACGGTTTTAGGTATTTTAGATTTTGATATAACGAACGACTGAGATATTTACAAAAAGATTATTTTGTACCAAAATTCATGAAAATTGGACAGAAATGCGACCTGAGAGTACAGTAACACAGACTAGAGAGGCAAAGTCTTAAAAATGCTCAAAACGTGTTCTGGGGTCAGGATCGGTGCTATTTCACGGTCCTGGTCTGGGTCTTGTCAGCTAACGGCATGAATATCTCATTTTCAAAACAAAAATAGATAATAATAGGTTCTTCACATTTAAAAATTAAATGTTTTCCGTATTTTTATTTATTGAAGCGGTTTAAATACAATTTGGTTTTATTTCATGCACCTAGCAGGGCACGCGCGAAGCATAAAACGCAAAAACTAACGAGTTATGAAGTGCAATATTTTCTTTATGTTACTGCCCTTAAGTTCCAAGGATTTTTGTCAAACAATTTATAAAACACACCTTTTTATTGAACATACCTATTATATTGGTTTTGATTTCAATGAAATCTAATAGGTATGAAATTAGAAATCACTGTTTAATCTTTCTAAGTGAAATTGGTTTCCCGCAATTTTCTTGTAACGCTTGATTTGGCCCTTTATGGGTTGCCTCTTTTGCGGAGTTTGGGTTGGGAAAGTGATGTGGAAAACCCAGAGAAATTCCTTACCTGCTGGAAAACTCAGTTGTCTTCTCTTCCTGCAGATCTGACACGGACATTCGTTCTGCCTGTCTTCCTGGGAACCAACCACGCAGTATACTGGCTGCAGTGGTGCAAAAACTCAACAACTGTCACGTCTACGAGAAAATATAAACACTGTGCCTTTCACATGTTTTCAATTTTGGGTTAAACACACATTTTTTCAGAATTTATCGATTGTAGCATTTCAGTTGGCTGACTTTTCTCCATGAGTTTGCTCATTCGATCTCAGCAGCTTTTAATATTTCACGTGACTATCATGTTACGAACTAAAGTTAATGGAAGCTTTACAACGTTAACAACGTTTTCTTTATATATTACTATATTGGGAATAAGAATTTTAAATGATTTTAAAATGATATATAACATCTAACCCCTAAAACGGAATAGGGGGTTTATCAAAACTGTTGTCGGTATTGTTGACTGGATGACAAAATAAAGAAATTATTGAGTTGTATTTGGCGTTCCATTCACATTTATAATAATTTAGGATAGTAGTATATCTTACGGACCAAATCATCTAAAAATGTCTAGAATACAACGTAACTAGTAACCTAGACAGGCTAGGACTACTAAACACTCCTTAGTTTTTTAGGTCCATATGAATGTTTTGTTCAAGCAAATTATGTATTTGCACAATTCTTTTGTTTTACATACTATGCACACAATACGAAAGAGAAATTCAATAGCAAATACCAACGTAGGTTAACTAAAAAAATTGTAAAAAATAACTAGAAATCTATGTCAAAAATCATTTATTAAAACTATGTTAGCTTAATTGAACGTATTGATATGGTATTGATATGTATAATTTAGAAGAATAAGAAACAAAAGACAATACTTTAAAATTAATCAAATTAAGTGTGAAAATTAATTATTAAACGTTTTAGTGCATTGTCTTTATTTTACTAAATTATCTTTATTGCATATTTCATCACTAGGTCCTAGTGACACTTTTTTATATGAGGGTCAAAATGAACGATCGAGTGATGAACGATACTTTTTGTCTCTATGATAAATAATAATGATGCATTAATGTCATTGAACATTTTAATATTATAAAGAAACTTATATTTGTTAAAGCAGCTGTTTCAGAACCGAATGACAATAAGTATTTTTTTAGTATGTTTGTTTTGAAGTTTTTAATAAACCCGTATGTATGAATTTGTGTTCATGATGCTTGTGGATGACATTGAGTGAACTGGATGTGAAACCAACAGACAACCGTAGTAATTACAAAACGTATAGTCAAAGTCACTCTCTTGAGTGTACGGAAATCTCTATACTTTGGGATTACAAAGTAAGCAATAAACTTGATTTGCACTCGAAGAAAAAGTTTAGTACCGTAGAAAATCTCACACAAGTCAAGCAGGACAGACAAATTCCAGGAGCGGTCACACAAACACATCAAGTACAGGTGTTGTAACTGAGTGCAGAATGAGTTATTGGTGGGCGCAGAGAATCGGTTTGCACGGGGCCCGGGGCGAAAGTTTGGGCCATTGAAGAGCCAAGGGGCCTCGGTTCTGCGACCTCGGCACCAGCACCTCTACCTTGCGGGTTGGACAACGGTGACCTGTGAGGCTCTGTCATCATCGGGGCCGTGGTGCGTAGATCGGTCCAGGCGTGAGAAATCAAAGACGTAGTGAAAAAAATTGCGTACTGGGAAAACTGGAAAATAAATAAACACTTCTAGTTCTAATAAATCGTGCCTATTTTAAAGGAAATACGACCTCATGGGAGAGGTTTACGGACACTTCTACGATACTTGAGAACTATATTGAAGTGGGCGACACAGAACGGTGGTTCATGAAGGTTTGTCATCACAGAGATCAATTCGTCAACGCTTCTAAATTCGACCGAAAGTGCCCCGATGCTGAAAGAGTTCAAAGCTCGTCTAAAATTAGTTATGGTCGCATAGCTTTTACAGTTCAGACGAGATTGGGCACAATTGGAGACCTGGAACATACTGACTGGCCAATAGGATAGACTGGGAAGAATTGAGGGTGTGGAGATGTATGAGTGTAAATTATGTTTTCTGAATAAGATCTAGATCAGAAAGGATGAACAATTTTAGTTTAATACAAATTATTAATAGTTGAGATACATGTTCACGTGTTTATTCAATACAAGATTTATTTATTTTATGACCGTATGAAGCACCATTATTTAGTCATAAGAACTAACTAACATTAAATTATTGATATCTCGTATGTAAAACGACTGACAGTCTCATAATCAGTTACAAATTACAATATTAACTGAGTTTTGTTCTATGAATAAAGTATCAGCTGCTGATCGTACTGCTCAGTCTGTAAAAACTGACAAAAGGAGACAGGCTCTAAGCTGTGACTATCAGTTCAAATCACCTGATCGTATGCATATTAATTTTAGGAAATCGTTAATTAACCTTTGATAAACTTTTGAAGTCTTGGTTAAAGCTGGGGATAGCTTTCTTGTGCCTTAGAGGAAAATAGATTGTCCATTACTTACTCTCATTAGTATAATCCTGCACGCTATTAGTCTTATATCAAAAACAGTAATACACATTTTTTAATTATCCCCTCAAAACAGAGTGCTCTCAACTTGCAGCACGGGTACTATTCGAGCTTGAGTTACTGCGGCTCCAGTTTTTGCTTGTAATGAAATTAATCACTCGCCGTAACAAGGTAAAGATAGAGTAGAGGAGCTCGTAAAACTGCGCATGCGCGATAACTGTGACTCAACCTTGCGCGTGCGCAGAGGCCGTGACATAACCTCACTGCGCACCTCGCACTGCGCACAGGTAGTTGCGTACATGTGAGGATGACCTGAGCGTCCTTGTCATGAGGCGCTCGCCTGTCAGTAGATGAACTTGAGGACTAGAAACTATCACTCTATCATCTAGTTAAGGAATTTTGGGAGGCCTTCCAAAAGTGTTTTAATTATCTAAAATAATAGCCTAAATATAATTTCATCCGATTTATCGTTTCAAAAATTGAAGCTTCTGCCAAAACAAGCTACAAATAGCGTGGAATCGAGTAATCCATTTCAATGAATTTTGAGATGCAATTTCTTTTATTATAATGCAAAAGACACTTAGTGCCCGATTCAAAGCGCCTCGAAGCGCTTAGTGCCGCTGACGGGAAAGTGAATATCATCTGCAATGTTGTTCTAATTCGCTACGCTCGCAGTATCGTTTCGACTTTCAGCCCTCAGACTTACGGTATCTTTACTGTAAGTTTTAAGTGTCTTTACGTATGATCAAAGGAAATGCATTTCAAAATTCATTTAGCATTCAATAGTAAGTAGCTGCGTCGCTGTTTGCGTGGTTTTTAATGGATAAAAAAAGTTACGTTTGTAAAAACGTTCTCCTTTGTAGAGTAGAGCAGAACAAAGCAGTGCTAAGAAAATTTTCTAGTCACATTTTGGTATAGCCCAGAAATTGTGTTATGTTGAATTGTATATGTATTACATTTAAGTACTTCGGTACATAATTTTGTATTTCCAATATTCACTATCCAGTCAACTTAATCTGTTATGTTTTAATTGAGCAGTTTCAAAGACATTTTGTTAGGCACAATAAAATGAAATACCAATATTATACAATTCTATTTTTATTGAATAGGTCTACATATTTCAACAGAGAACGCGGCCAAATGTCTTGAGCTTTTACGCTATATCAAATTATGACACAATTATTGTTTTATATAACTGTATTAATTGTATACAATCGATGAAGTTCCCTTTATGTCGCCAGAGGACGTACGGTAGAACGTTGGGGCAATGTCTTTAAGTGAATGTTTTCAAAGACGTTATGGTAGGTAGATTGCAGGATGGATGTAACATACCTGAGGTGAAAATCAACATAGTTGGGCAGCCTGAGCACAGATAGCGCTGCCACCTCATGTCGTCTTTCTTTCCCTCGGCTCACATGCTCGAGTTTGTCCAATTGCCGAACGAACAAACTTGCGCGTGCATCAGAGGCCCTCGCAGCGCATCTGTGCTAGGCTGCCGAACTGTTGTTGATTTTCCTGCCTCAGTCTTGTGGCATCTATGGAAATTTAATTACCATAACATAATTTTTGATAATACCAATAACTGGACCTACCTGCACAATACTCCAGTTCAGTATAATGGCCTCTGCGTCTTATGGCCCTATCTCAATGCTAAACTAGAACTGCAATAAGAAATATAACATGAAAAATAACGAACAAAAATTAATAAAAATACCTAACTTCAGAGTTGATGTTCAGATAAAGGACATTTCAAAATTACTTTTAGTTGGCCACATTATCGTCTATGCCACTTGTAAAACTCTATAACCCTTATGAAATATACACCAATACCATTGCCAGATGGTTGCGCCAACTATAGTGCTAATTACACTAACTATATAGCCTGGGCATATAAACACCCGTACTGTCTGACTGCAGTAAGTGAGCACCATTACTGCTGTACAGTAACAACTAACAAGCAGTGTACAACAGTAAACCATCACCATCCTTTCTTACTGGCCAATTGTTCTTCCATCCATGTCTTCTCGACAACAGAGGTATCGTCAGCAATTGCAGCACGAGAGCGTAAAGAGGAGGTTAGAGAACCACTTAGGTTTAATTTGTGATTTCCTTAAAAATAGGTTGGGTGTTTGCTTGTATTTGGATAATGATTCTTTTTGAGCGTCTCTTTAAGTTCTTTGGGAGACTGTCAGTTGTCAACCCCACACAATCCTAACATTTCACGGTTATGCGGTCGTTAACTAGATGTAACTCATGTAATGTAAATTTAGTTCATCACAGGTTAATTTGTTCACCAATTTGCACTACACTACATACTTGTTTAGCATGTAAGTTATAAAATTGTAGTTCTATTTTTCCTGTGATAAATACAACTTCTAAAAATCAATTGAAGATTACAAATTCTAGGACAATCTAAGATGGGGCTTCTACTTCCTTAGCAGTCAATACATTATGATGGTTGGTTGTTTTCGTACGGATCTACTAGACAAAAAGGGTTAGTGGTTTTCAAAAATATAAAAGGCAGTTTTTGATTGCCGGTGTTTTTATTTTACTAGACAAAAAGGGTTGGTGGTTTTCAAAAATATAAAAGGCAGTTTTTGAACGCCTGTGTTTTTATTTTACTGTACTGCAAGCATTCGTTTTACAAATAAACATAATATTTAGTAAACGAAACCAAGAGGATTAATCTGTGTGAATAGTAAATTACTCGTAAAAGACAATATCAATATTTTACTACCTATTATTGGAGTAGCCTAATCAAATGCAATTAGAGTTTGTAATAATGGAATTCAAATTTACATTTTGATTTTTTACTTCTTTACTTAATATTAAAGCTTCGTACCAAGTGTCTTTACTATATATACAGAGCCTTCGTTAGCTTACGTAGGTACGTAGCTTATTTAGGCCCCGTATATAGCAGCGTTACCAGCATGGACTTAAGGGACTCAATTGTCTGTGAGCGTTACCTTCCCTCCGTCTTTTACATCACCACAGTTCATATTTTTAAATCATCACATTTACTCTATACGGAATGCTCGCTCAAAACTTCATACATCTTAGGCTCAAATTTAACAAACGCTTTCCCCATTACCACCCTTAATCATTATAAGACACACCTTATATTTGCATTATTCCACAAACTATTACTCTTGAGCAAACTGTTTTCATCGTTTGTGTTTACAGTGTTGTGGTGGACCAGGCCGTGCTTGGGAGTTGGGACGAGGGAAGCGTGTCACGAACAGCACGAAGCACGCAAGCACGCACGAGCGAAGCACGGACTTGCTGCTAAGGCTGGTCGTGACGTCATCCAGACCACACCGCACCGCACAGTCGCAGAAACAGCTGATATAATAAATACTGTAACATCTTGCGACAGTCCACCGCCACAGGGCTTTGTTACACGTGGAGTATAGCAACAAATTCTTTGTTGTACTAAAATATTAAAAAAATTTTAAATTTGATGCTGTTAAAAATACAATTTATTATTTTTATTGTAATAGCTATTTATATACATTTATAGAGTATTGCTGTTCACATATAGTAGGATTTAGAAACATAAAAGGTATCCAATAAACTGTGAAGATATTTTTACAAATACTTAAAAGGAAGTGGAGTAAGTAAGTATGCACAGTAAACACTCTATTTTGTCATACAGATGTAGTGAACAAAAATAACATATGTGTCATGTTTTAGGTTACTTTTCCCTGAAGATGGGTTTATAGATTGAAAATCCCGAAATGTCGTGTTCTTCTTAGTCACTAACGGTAGTAAATTTTAAAATCCAAAATGTCCGCAACATTTTAAACTCTGGAACGATTTGACTTTTTATGCTCGTCTAGTCTCCAGGATAGAGCGTAATGTGTTTTGGAAACCCATAAACTGAGTAACAATTAAAATGTAACTCCCTGGACCCACTCCGTTTCATTGTCAGTTGGTAGCTTGGAACCCCTTTATATACCTCTTGTTATTTATTTTTTTAAACGTACTAGGCCTACTAAATGGAAAAGTTCGGGTCACTTCCATCCTTTATCGCAACTGTCTCAAAATAAGTCTTGATTATAATTTTGATTCTTGTTTTAATTCTGATTCCGTTTATTTGTTAGAACTCCCTTCCTAATTAATCCGTAGTACCAAAATGAGAATGGCAATTTTGCAGATACAGTATGAAAGAGCTAACAACTGCATTCAATGAGAAGCGCAAGTACAGTAGATGCAAATAGTATTCCAAATCACGAGAACCAAATTCCAAGATATTGTTCGATTTGTAAGCAATGCAAAATAAAACAAGTTGAAAGGCCAGAAAACAAGCTTATAGGTCCAACAAATCATTGATCTGCCACTTAATTTGAGATGGACTATCAATTATTTTCTCTTAATATTTTGGTAACATATGTTTAGGTTGGTATGAAGAAAAATTTCTTCCAAAGACCGTCCCAACTGAGAGTGAAACTAAGTCTAGGATAGACATTGTTCAAAAATCCGTACAGACAGTGACAAGTGCCTCGAGAATGTTCCACAAGTTGAGTTCCAGAAAGTGAGCTGACGGGTTACAAAGTTGTTTTATGTATGCAGCGGACTGTACGGTATAGTATGTGGTAGTGTTGTAGAGGTATGCGTGGTGGTGGTGGTGGTAACACTGCGTCCGGCGCGGCTGGCAGGCTGCCAGAGAGAGCAGAGACTTGGCAACACTGCAGGCGGACCCGTCACACTGCTTGTCACCCGCAGAGCCGCCCGCCAGCCCACCACGCACACAAAAAGGAAATTTTATAAAGCCTTCGGGCCCGGCTCGCGTTTTGAAACCCTCGGACAAAGCTGGGCCATCCTTTGTCCGCCTCCTGAGAACTCGAGGGGCCAGTCTTCTGTACTCTGTGTGTTTGAGTTACGATGTCCGCCGTCGTAAAGCGGTCTTCTGCTCAGGTGATTTGGAATTTACTGGACTTGGCTGAGATTTCGTGGAGAGGTCACCCCGCGGCCCGCCCGTTACGCTTCAAATCCATGCCCCTTCTGGGAACCGACTTTGTATGGCCTGTTCGAGCTTGTAAATAAGATCTATTCACGCTTATAACCACACAGAGAGTCATTGTAATATTCTGTACCAGAGTGCTGCAGTAGCATTTAGCATTTTGCTACAGCAGACGCTGTGACAGATTTTTATATATGAAAAGAATTGTATGGTAGCACCAATAGAAAAACAACATTGTTTAAAGCCTTTTCATCTGCACTTTGGCAGACATCTTCAATTTGATAAAAGTAAATAAATAAATAGTTTGTGAACACATTTTACATCTTATACAATTGACAATATTAATATTCTAATTTAAAATATTCCATACCATTTAACATCGAAATCCCAATCAGACATTCACTTTAGACATTCACTCTCACTCTCTTTCATTTGAATTGTACCTTTAAGATTCTTTCTGCGCTAAAAGTTTTAATACTATATTTAAAAGCTTTAAGTTATGCTTTTGATTGAACTTGGCAACCTTCGAACTGCTGTTCTATGCACCACTAAAAAAAAACATTGTTTAAAGCCTTTCGTCTGCACTTTGGCACATCTCATTAAATAATTTAATGTTCCCAGTTGTAGGACCTTGTGTTATTACCTTGGTGCCTGTAGATCCTACTTTAAAAGTAAATAAATAAATAGTTTTAGAACACATTTTACATCTTATACAATTGACAATTTAATATTTATAATTTAAAATATTCATACCATTTAACATCGAAATCCCAATCAGACATTCACTTTAGACATTCACTTCTCTCTTTCATTCAAATTGTACCACTAAAATGCCATACCATTTAACATCGAAATCCCAATCAGACATTCACTTAGACATTCATCTCTTCATTCAAATTGTACCACTAAAATGCTTATATAATATTTAATATTTTAAGACTATATTTAAAAGCCTTGTTGGGGCGCTTTTGATTGAACTTGGTAACCTTCGAACTGCCATTCTATGTACTTCAGTCCGGTAGTGTTCCCTGCCTCTAGAATGAATGTCACTAAAATATAAAATTAAAATAGGTTTCTAAAGTATAGAGGCAAGGTAGAGTCAAAAATTTAAAATGTTTGAATGCTGGCCGTATTTAGTATTTTGGAGAATAAAAGCTCTGGCAAAGCTGGATTTGAGCATTCATTCCAATTAGGAATTTTGGGATTAGGTGTACGACTGTATGTGCCATTATTTTGGAGCTGGTTTCTTGCATAGCCCATGTAAGGCTTTTGGTTGATCTTGATGTCATCAATGGAGTACTTGTTCCCTATAGGCCATTGACTTCATAATGAGTTTTGATGATTTTGTTGACAGGTCCGAGCATACAGTTGTTTTCTATAAGAGTTAAGCATTAGCATTGAATCTATACTTAATAGAAACATGAAATAAGTATAACAGTACTGTTATGCTTATTCTATGTAGCCAAACTTAAATGGGACTTTCGTCACAAGTTTTTCTGATTTCTTCACATCAAATCATCAAGAAATTGAAAAATATGTTAATAAAGAACATAGTCTATTACAATGACCAGCTGACAAACAATGTATAAGTGGCGCACCTACAGGTATCAGTTCTGAACTACGCGGAAATGGCATTTAGTGCGACTAGTCTCAGAATTCAGTAGGGCTTCTAAGTAAGTTCAACGGTGTTAGTTTATTCAGTTACGCACTTGGAAGCAGATTTTATTTGATATTAAAATTGTCTAGAAAACTCTAAAATTACATTTTTAGTTTGCATAGTTTCAAAACATTAAAACTAATTTGAAAATTGTCTTTAAGTGCGTTTATAGAATATATCTCACAATTTAAACTTAAAATTCCGCTGTTTTGAAAACTGCGCGTCCACAAGCTGCGACTGAAGCCAAGGACTTTCCAAAGAGAAGAATCGTTGATCATAACTGAAACCCCCTTGGCATTGCTGCTCTGGGTACTGGAAACTATAGTTCCTCGTTTTGTGCAGCAACGCATATCGTTATCAGAAAAGATAAGATTAGATAAGAAACAGCTGTGTTTGTATTCGTCAATCATACCAATTATCTAGCTGATACGACAAGACTGTCAGTTGTCAGGCTGAGAAACAACAGGCCTACAATGGCGGCCAACCATAATTCCCGAGATAGCTCCTGGCCACCAGGGAAAAGAACCGGAGAAATATTGACTGCTGTAAAAATCGTATTTTTGTTGCGGAAGAAAATAAGGTGTGAAGTCTTCGTTTGTTTAAAATGATTTGACCGAAGATACCAATGGTCGCCCACTTTAAGTCAACGCCCATGTAATGAGTGCAGGACCGAGTGTAAGTGTTCATGCAAATGAAATGCTTGCTAAGATGCCGACCATGGTCACTAACTGTAGATGTCACGAAAAAGTAGGGGTAGTTCAAAAATTGCCATTAGTACAGGCGCTTAGCATCACCAAGGGGAAGATAAGCTGGTTCCTATCCTAAATCTATTTTCTTGGTACCATCTTTCATTTTCAGGTAGGAACCAACATTTTGACCCCAAGGGTAGGTCTACGGGTAATCAGTGATGGTTTTAAGAAAGGCCTTTTTCAATTGGAATATAAAAATAAGTACCTTTGTAAGTAGAATTAAATGCCCCAAATTCCAGGGTAACAAAATGGCGGCTGTTTAAGAGGTTTGAATTTTGAAACAACGTACTCCATTTGGACAGAGTGAACTGTTTTAAATAAGCGAAATGTTGTTCTCAACTAAATAAAATAAACTATGTCATCAAACTCGACATAGACCTAAGTACCTTCTTTGTAAGTAGAATCAAATGCCCCAAATCAGGGTAACAAAATGGCGGCGGTTTAAGAGGTTTAAACTTTGAACAACGTACTCCATTTGGACAGAGTGAACCGCTAAACAAGGCAACGTTGTTCTCAACTAAATAAAAAATAAACTATGTCATCAAACTGGACATAGACCTTCCAGAAACTTTCTCCAGTATAGAAATAGGCCTTAAATAAAGTGTAACGCCACAAACTGATCCTCGACAAATTCATTCTGACTGAAGTTAATGTTTGAAACTCTTCAAGCCACCTCCATTTTATTTTGAGCTCTTTTTCAAACTGGAATTGTAGCGTTTATATACTAATACAGACCTTTAGTTATATACATCATAATGAGTATATATCAAAGCCTAGTGGGCTACAAGATTGGGGCTTAGGCAATAATTATGGAGAAGACTTACAGTCCACCGGAAAATGCTGACCCCGGTGTGTGATTGGGTTCGAATTTGACCATGCGGTCCCACTTATTACACATAAAGTTCACAACAGATTTTTCAGAAACTAAAAGGTATCGACGAAAAATTGCTCTTCAAATTAGAGCACCAAGTAGAAGATTTTTGTAGAAATTAGAAACTGGTTGCTCTTCTCAAATTTAAAACAAGTGGAAAACTTGTTGGTAAAGAATTGGCGCGAAAGGTTTAGTCAGTTGTCAGGATGTCGGGCTGCAATGTCTGCAGACGTAGTTTCTCTTGATTTAAGTTTTTGTTTGAACCTCTTTTAGTCAATTAGACCTGTTTGACTTTAAATGTAGGGTCTTGTGGGTTCCAGAGAACCTCTCGACCCGGTAAAGTTCAATACTAGTTCACTGGTTTTGATCCTAGACCATCTGTTCTCACTACAGCCTTCCTTCTTGACACACAAATCACTTAGCTGAAGTACAGTCCAGACTCCAGACTGTAGAGAGTTGGATAGGCGGAGGGACGCCTCTATCATTTCTATGTGCAAGTTAGTTACGCAAAGCGCGCAACACTTTTTACTTCTTGATCTTTACCGATTTTGGTGGGAAACCAAATTTTAGTAGAAGATTTGTTTCACCACAAGTAGAAGACAGAGAAGTTTCTTTATTTTGTAAAAACAACAAATTGCTGCAACTTGTGGAAAATTGGAAGACTTTGGTGTAAACGCGGCTTTAGCTACAAACAAGTAATAAGTTATTCAGTTCGCCAGTACAAACAAGGCCTCGCATATGTGTAGTGTTACAGCAGAGACCGCCTCCAGTGACCAGTATGCCTGTGGGGAGACAGGAGTGCACTGGGCGGCGCCAGTGCCGGACTGAGCGCGCGACACGCTCTAGGCTCCAGACTATCGGTGCCGCGCCGCTGCCGTCCCGTCCTCCACCAGGACCAGCAGACAATACCGGGTGCTGTGAACCACAAATCAAAGTTCAAAGCAATACATTTTGATAAATGTACAACCTGCCACTGTATATTTATTCACCCTAATTGCAGTTCACGGTTACAGCCTGCAGCTGTTTTATTTTCATATTGTGATTGGTGGATGAAAGTACGAGTGTTCAGAAGTAATTAGTTGGGTCGCGACAAACAATAAAATACTGTATCATATAATTGAAAATTGTGGCTGATTTCGAACATATAATTTGGTTGTCAGGAAAATAAAGTTCTCACAAACAAGATTCATCTACAACTTACTAGATTCATCCCTGAAGTTGACCCCTCACAACTCTGATGAACAAGATGGAATGTAGTGGAATATAAACCAATGTGAAGGTTCCACTTGCATTATATAAGGGTGAGTTTTAAATGTCCCCACCTTTTAACGGAAATATTTAAACCCCTTTTAGGGACAAATGGTTTACAAAATTCTAAAGTTTGTATTGACGTATCTTTGCGTCACCCAACCTAATTTGAAATCGGGGTGAGGGCCCCAACATCTTTAAATACAACCTTGTTCCTTTAGGCACTTCAAAAGTTAGGATTTTAATAGAAATTCAACGACGCAAAGAATATTTATCTCGACCTGTTCTTTGTAACATTTATTGTAAGATAACAAGAAACTGTGGTTAACAATGTCACACCAATTTTATGACAAATCTCTTTCTGAGTCCTTTGAGGGCAACATTATTCTATAACATAATGTTATTAAAATTTTGAAAAAACATGTGCCAAATTTTTGCATTAATGTGGTATTTTATCTGATTTCTTGTAACTTTTAAATGGCTATTAAAAATCGAGTCGAGATAAATTGTTTTTGCGTCATTGAATTTATATTGTTCTTTTTCTTTGAAGTGCCAAGGAGGGGTTTGTGTTTAAAAATTTGGTTCTTGTTTTGGTGGGTGGGTGGACGCAAAAGTACGTCAAAACTAACTTCAAAAAATATTTTCAGAGGTTGTTGTGGCATTTAAAACTCACTCTGTATAAAATGGAAGCCACGCACTATGTATAGTTTGATTATATGATACAGTAGCTATTTTTATACACGTTGTATGACTACTTCATCAACCCAACTAACTACTTCCAGACTTACTTTCATCCACTAATCACACTATATGAAAATAATCAGCTGTAGGCTGTAATCCACAGAACTGCAGCAGTTGGAGTAGACATCCTAGAGAGGTTGGGTTCAGCTAAAGCTGATTACTGACACTAACCTTTCGTGACGTCATTGTGTAACACATTTGACCAAAAATGGTCACCAGTTTGTCATATAATGTGGTGACTTCAACATGACGTCTTAGATGTAAGTAGCCCAGTGGACAAACTGTTTGCCGGGACTTGTTAAAGTCGTTTGCCTTGCTTGGTCGGTGAACTTCAAGCAACGAGGGTCACCGGGATCACTCAGCAACTGCCATAGACAACATTGTTCTCAACCCTTTATTACCACAAGGCAGGACTGTGATCAACACAGCAATTTGGATCACTAACAGTAGATCACTCATTGGTGGTCGCGAGCCCACATCGGGATCCATGTATATACTCATCGAAAAAAACAGTATGAGACAATAAGGCCTACAAACATCGTGCGTTCTAAACCAATTGCTTTTGCAAGAGGAATGGAGTTTTCTAAACTTTGTGAGATCCTGTAGAACAACAGTTTCAAAAAGTTCGAACAAACCTCCTTTACCCCACCTTGACGTGAGCTGTCCCTAAAGAAAAAAGCAACAAACCGAGAAATCAACCGTGCAAATGGATTAAAGGTATTCTAATTTCGAGAGAAAGATTATTGTTTACCCGAAATTAAAAAGCACACAACAAATGTAGAGTTTAAATTGTTCTTCCAAAATTAGTAGACCGCATCTATAGAAGGGTCATCAAAGCTGCAAAGCTTACGATGTCTCCAGCGCTGCTCGCGTCAAAAACGTGTCTAAAAACCGTTTGGCCATAATAAACAATAAAACCAACAGACAGACAAAACAAATCAAACTCAACACAGACTGTGAACAACTCAACGATCCCCTCAGGGTCGCGCTGAGGAATTCAACACATTTTTTTCTCGGTCGAGCCATCAAGGCCTTAGTTCGGCCAAGATCCAGCCTGCTCTTCCATTAATACCGAGTCCCACAGCCCAATGGTTTGACCTGGTCACAGAGGGAGGAAATTGCTACGGTGATAAGAAATCTCTTCAAAAGACAACGATTCAAGTCATGTTTCAACGTACTTCATCAAACAGTGCTCAAAGCATTTGTTGGAAGCCACAATTTGAACACTTGATCAATCTCTTTTCACTGTGGAACAGTTCCTCCCTCTCTCAAAATCGCAAAAGTCATCCCCACTTTTCAAAAGGGCGACCCGTTTTCAACACCACAAAATTACCGCCTGATTTCTCAATAATACCAGCCTTCAGCAAAGTCTTGAGAAGGTGTTTCAATCAGAATCATGAATTTTCTAGAAAACACAAACTACTATCATCAAACCAATTTGGGTTTCAAAGGGAAAATCCACAATTGACGCAGTCATTCGCTTAGTCGAGATGATAGTAGAAGCCATCGAAAGTCGAGAAACCACACTCCAGTGTATTCCTCGACTTATCAAAGGCTTTGACTGTGTTGACTTCATGTCAACCTTGTTCAAAACTCGAATATTACGGATACGAGGGAGTGCCACTCAAGTGGTTTGAATCAAACTCAGTAATAGATCAAATTCGTAGGAATATCTGACGTTAAATCAGAGGAGTGGCTGAACCATGGGTCCCACAAGGCTCCATACTCAGCCCGCTTCTCTTCTGATTTATGTCAACGACGTTGGCTCATCAGTACATAACGGACAACTTATCCAGTACGCAGATGACACGACTCTCTGTTTCAAAGCATCTTCAAACCAACAATTGGAAATACCGATTCATTTATTGAGCTCAACAAAGCAATTCAGCATTTCAACGAGCTCATCTAAAAACAAATCCAACAAAATCAACATTTATCAAATTTGTCTGTGACAGACGGTTCAGATATTAGTCCAACAGTAATGGTGGACAATACTGGAGATCGAAGAGGTCTCTTCTAAACAAAATTCTTGGGGTACACCTCGACCGAGGTTTGACCTGGGAAAATCATGACAGTGTCTGCTCAAAGTTACCTCAGGCGTTTATGTTTTGAGGGAAATTGTCCGAATACTGCCCAATTCAGGTACTGATGACGGCGTATTATTGAGTAATCTACCCACACCTTCCTACGGATTGGCTTTTGTGGGGTGGATGTCAAAAATCAAGCTTTTAACAGAGTTTATCTGCGTGCAGTCCGAACCATTGCAAAATTACAATGGAGAGAGTCGTGCAGGCCAGCATTCAAAAATTTGGAAATTGTGGACACTACCTTGCCTCTACTTTTTGAAACTCTGTCTTTTTCAAATCTAAGTGCGGTCTCTGTAAGAGGATGTGACATTCAATTTTATGAAATCTAGAGGCAGGAGAACTTCCGAACTGGGGAGATACAGAACGGCAGTTCATGAACGCTTACCTTCTCAGGTAGAGTTCAACTAGTCAACAGGTTGCCAAATTCAATTAAAAGTGCCCCAGAGTTAAGGCTTTTAAAAACTCGTTTGAAAAGTTTGACCGCCGAAGCATTTCATAACACAGACGAGTTTATGGTACATGACTGGGAAAAACACTAACTGACTACTGATTGTAGTGGTATATTTGAATGAATGAGAGAGTGAATGTCGAAAATGTATGTTTGATTGGGATTGATGGTAGAATGAATGGAAAATTTTAGCTTTTCAAAATATTTGACGTTTGTATAACATGTACATTGTTAACACAATAAACTATTTATTCATTTGTTAACACATTTCCACCAAAAAATAATCTCTTTGGACCGTCTGACTGGTTAAAAATATTTCCATCTCCACTTTGGGTCAGTTCTGTCTATCCTCGTAGGTTAGCCGTCAGGTGATAGGCAAGGACAATACATGTAGGTACTGTATATAGGTACCTATATGTATCGTCTTTGGTGTAATAGGCCTACACGGCATTTTCCTTTATACGCTTTGGGTTAGCCGGAGATGCGTTGCCATGGTAAACAGCTGATAGATAATTTGGCGCCAGCCTTGAGTCAGCTGATAAACACAATCAGCTGATTCTGTTTGTTGTCAGCCAACAACTGAGTTCAGTTCGTTATGAATAAAAACAACAGAGATGGAAAAATAAGGTGTTTTCCAACATTCACGGTCGCTTTGAAACTAAATCAGGGAGAATAATTGAATAACAATTGAGAATAAACAGTTGAACAACAATGAAGGTAGAACATATTCTGTTTTAACTTGAAATGGTTTTGAAAGTTCCTCCATATTTTCAATGATATTTGCCAAGGTTTTAAGGCATCGTATCTAGACCCTGTTCTTTTAGAATTTGGAAAAAAATAATGCCCATAGTCAATCGAGACATAAACTTGTTTAAAATCAACATACCTTTTTACTGTATATACATATTTTGTATTATACAGAGTGAGTTAAAATGGATACACCCTGTTAAATTTTGAATGGATAAAGATAAAAAAATGAAACTCAGGATACCTTTACAGAAAAGTGAACTTTTGGTCAATATTACAACTTTGCCCATTTTTCCAGGTGTTTGGGAAACTTAAAATTTTTAAACAGTAAGATCCATTATGTGACACCTCATTTTAAAGGTCTTGGTTAAAGAAGAAAACCCGTGGAAACTAGAGCTTTCTATCTGAACCCAGTACAACATTGTAGCCTTAATTATAAGTTTGTCTTGATTTCAATGAGCTGCCAATTTATACTGGTTGAGATAGAAAGCTTTAGTTACCACTGTTCTTCTTCTTTAATCAAGGCCTTTAAAATGAGGTGTCACTTAATAGGTCTTGCCTTTTAAACATTTTGAGTTGCCCCCAAAAACTCCATTTTGGGGTGTTTCCATACTTTTAATTCACACGTCTTTATTAAGTATCCTTAATTTCAATTAGCTGCCATTTTACTGCGTTAAGATAGAAAGCTCTAGTTTCCACTGTTCTTCTTTTACCTAGAGAATTTTCACCTCATTTTAATTTAAAATGAAGTGTCACTTAATGGGTCTTACTGTTTAAAAATTTGAGTTGCCTTCCCCAATAATCCTATTTTGGGGCAACGGGCAAAGTTGTATATGTTGCCAAAAGTTTACTTTTACTTTCTAAAAGGTATCCTGAGTTTCATTTTTCTATCTTTATCCATTCAAAAATTAACAAGGTGTGTCCATACTTTTAACTCACCCTGAATATGTTTTGGATGACAAAAGGATTAGGTACTTACAACATAATATATTTTGTTCTGGACAGGACCTATTAGGTTAAAAAACACCCACTTGGTGTTCACCAATTTCATATTCTTATTTTGCTATGTCACTGTATGTTAGACAGCCTTCAACGTCAATGTTATTTTATCTCTGTAATGGCAAGCAAAAAAAACTACAGTTTTCAATTTTCAATTCTTTTGGTTTCCACTATCGATCAAATCCATCAATCAATATTGATATCAGTTCCATAAATTCAATGCAAACCATTGAGGAATGTCATTCGCCGATATTTATTGACAATTCAGCTGGTCTTGTAATCGTGTACTATAAGCACGACTGATGAAATTGATTGATAAAGTGGCCTAAATTGATAAAAGCATGTCAATCAAGCTTAACTCACAGTAAAAGTAAAATTTTTCTCCTCGAAGCGAATTGTTAATTCTTAAAAATCAAGCAATCCAAACAATTGCAAAATTCCGATGGGGACAGTAGTGCAAAACTGTAAGCCAGCTGAAGGAAAAGTCTCGTTTAAAATCGTTAATACTTGTCAGTTGTCACTACACCAGTTTTGAAAGAACTGAAACTGTTGACACTACCTTGCTCGTACATCCTCAAAACGGGTTTCTTTTCCAAATTCAAATTAGACCCTAGATATACATGCAACTTATGCAAAAGGCAGGATGATTACGGGTTGTGAGGCACAGGACACAGAAATTTAACCGCAAACAGGGCGAAAGGTTATAAACAAATACAAACTGACACACAGCTTGAAATTACACCCTTGGTTTGGTGTCCTTACAGACCATATTAAATGCAATATATAGTGCATTTTTCTTCAGAAAAATGAAGTTGTATAGTACTGTCCAATTTTCTACTTGCTACAATGAAGAAGTAGTTATACATAGTTTTAACACAGCTGTCAATGTTTTTAAAACCTTACAATATAGCTGTGATAGTTGCCGAGGCTGATCTGGTGTTTAGTTATCTAAATATGACGATATTACCAGGAAGAGAGGTTACTGCAATTAAACCAACAGATTAAATTTCAAAAATTAACTATATTGAAATTGTTTACATAATTTATGTGTACAACGCACTGACATTATAATTATTTCATAAGTTTAGTAGTAATTACTATCATAATGAGAATATTATATTATATCGTAATGAAAATATAAAGTCTTTTCTACATATAAAACGAATAAAAACAATATTGTGAAATTTGGTAAGCACCTCGAAATTTATAGCTTGATAGCTATTTTTTAAAATTAAAATAAACAATGAAGATTACACATTTATTAAACTTTGTAACTAATATTGACTAAACAATGAAGCCGTGGAAGTGAGGTTTGCAAATATTTAATATGTTTCCTAGCTCAACAAGGAATATTTAGGTTAAAATTCCAAAATGGTGTAAAACAAACTAGTTTAAATTTTATTACGATTGTTAAATAGTTATGAATGTTGTTTTGGGGTTTCCATTTATACACTATACATAATACACAAAATAATAGGGAATATTATATTTAATATAACTTTTAAAGGCCTGGAGTAAAAGCACACATATGTTGGTATATTTTGTAATCAAGATTACTTGGATAAACTGCACGATTTATTATTGTGTGAAATTTACTGTAATTTCCGTCTAGGTTAATGGTATAATCAAGTTCTACTGTTATTGTGTTTTAGGTTACTTAAATCGGAGACTTTTAGATCTACTAAAAAGCCATTCAGTGCATGCAATGTAAAATGAACTTTTGTATTGTTTTGAACTTAGGTAAATATGTCTTTTAAACTTGGGGTTCCCTGTTGAATAGTTCTTTTATAAAAGCTTTCTCGTCGATTTAACATAAATTTCGATGAATTTATGTGTAAATTTGTGTTGTACACATTCAAAAAAATATATTGAACCCGCAATAAATATGCTGTTATCGTTAGTTTTTAAATTGTCAAAACAACTTAATAGCTTTTGCTGGTTTGGGTTAGTGATAAGCTTTCAAATACCAACGTAATTTAAAATAATTAATGCATTGTATGCAAAGGTAGATCAACTGCCTTGTTTACATGTGTTTAAAACACCACCAGCGGGACAAACAAAGTCATGCTTACCACACTTCCACGGATAGGTACCGGTCGAGACGAAACAACATGGGAATGTAACAAAAGTAACACACTAACAGAATAACGAGACTAAACGGAAAATGTACAAGATTGAGCGATAACGAACCGAAGTAACGTAACCTAATATATCACAATGGTGGATGGTAGGGGTAGGTCATCTCCTGGCGTCGGACTTCTGCCACAGACCGAGGTTGAGGACGGCGAGCTGCGGCAGTCGCATGATGTTCTGGATGCCGGCAGTGGTGATGCGGGTGCAGCCGTACAGGTCGATGCTCTTCAGGTGCCTCAGCGACTCAGCAACCGAGGCTAAGCCCTTGTCCGTGACAGCGTCGCACTGACCGATGTGCAGGGTATCCAGATCGTGCAGAGTTTTGGATATCCTGAGTAGACCGTCGTCTGTGATCTGACACGCACTGAGACAGTGAGCGCAGGTTGAACAGTCCTTGAGACACGTGCACTAGAGCTTGGTCACCGATCTTGTCACAGAACGACACGTCCAGGGAGGATATTCTCGACCCTCCCTCGGCCAGGTAGGCCATACCGATGTCCGACACGTTGTCGCACGACCGTAAGTTCAGTTCTTTCAGAGATGCCATTTTGGCCAGGTACTTGAGTCCACTATCAGTAATACTAACACAAAAACTTAAATTTATACTTTTCAGTCCGTTGAGGCCGGTAGAGACGTGCTTGAGCGCCTCGTCACTCAGCCGTTGACAGTCTTGCAGTCCGAGGTACCCAGGGCGAGAGTGCCCTCGGCGTTCTCCTTGTTGAGTCCTGCGAGGTGCGCGATCCCTGGTCCGACACGTGCCAGCAGGAGCGCAGGTTCAGCCACCTCAGGTTCTTCAACCCCAGGCCACCAGCAGTAGGCCCGTGTTGGTCACATTGCAACAGCCCCCAGGTCCAGCACCTCTAGGTTCTTAAGCTGCGATGCGGCCCAGGCTGTTATCAGTGATCTGCTTGCACAAGGAGAGGTCCAGGCGGGTGACGGAGGACAGCGGCAACTCGCCGTGGAAGGCCAGTGTGAGCGCTTGGTCGGTGACATTGTAGCAGCCGCGCAGGTTTAGAGACTCTAGGTTGGGGATGCCTTGGACCACGTCTCGGAGACTCCTCTTCAAGGACAACACTTGCACCCTGCGAATGCCGCGACGCGTGAGACTGTTGAAGAGCGCGGGATTGGCTCTCCTCAGGTGAAGTTTGGCCTCGACACCTCGCCAGACAGACTTGTCGTAAGACGCTTCCTCCAGGAGGCACACACTTGGGCGGCTCGGCCCTTGTCCCTCACCCTAGGTAGGAGAAGATGAGCGCTAAGATCTCGGGATAGAGGCATGTCACGTGGGTTCCTGTGATGGGTGGTGAGGGACACGGAGCTACCGGTGGTGGTAGGTGCAGGTGTGGCTGATGTAGGTACGGGTGATGACGGCCGGGTCTGTGAAGAGGCAACGGCAACTCTGTGTAAACAACACGATCCTCCATCACACCATCACAACACGGCGCACTGGCACTGTACTCCGCGGAGTCTCGCACTCGACTGTCAGTGTCAGTATCTCTGTCTCGCTCTACCCGTCTCTGTCGCAACTAACTTTGCTCGCGCGCTATTGGCTGCCGAGCGTACCACGTGACTGGAGGCCCGAGGTATTGATTCGGGCGCACGTCGGCGGCATTTTTAAATTTTTCCTAAGCGTGGTCTCCCCTCCCCGAGCCTGTAGCCGGCTGCCCAATAAGAGCACTCGCTCCTATCGATCATGCTGATAACACAACGTACATACATAGTTTCACAAAATACAGTAATTATAAATGTTCGTAGACATTAGCAAATGTCCTTGTCCTCGGCTAAAACATATTACAAACTAAATTCACGAACGAAGGAATTCTCGAACGTGAACCTCGCGAGTGACAATAAACAATAACAACAAAATATTTGATTGCAAACATTGCAAAAAAAGTTTGCATCGCAATCGTCAAACAAGGTTAGGAAAATATATATGCTACAGTTTTGCTCAATTACATTCGCCCAAGTACGAAATTCGAATTTCCTCACAGTAGCCCATCATTCAATTTCCTACCACTCGGTTTCCTAATAATTGTGAGCCATGAACTCGGCTACACAGGAAAGGCTTTGAAATTATCGCGGCCTAAATGAATGCAAGCAACCTCCAAGCAGCTGTCGTTGAGAAGAACTTTTAGAAACATTTGTGGTTTTGAACATTTTCTGCCACAATAATTCAACTCAAGGAAAAAATAACCAAGTACGTAAGAGGGATGAAACAACCCATATTCACTAAAATGATACGGAATTTTCAAGCAAAGTTTGAGTCTTTCCTGAAACTAATCAGAAGGTGAATTGAACGTGAAATGAATTTATTTAAATATATTTTATATCCTTTTAAGTATATTCTCCTAACAGTACTGTAAATACAATCTTAAAATTTCAGTATTGTTTATTTTGGCGTATACTGTAAATGCCTTATCATCATGTCATCTCTTATCAAATTGGGCAGCTTGTTGACGAACCGAACTCCTCTCCTGCCTGCGAAGGCAAACAACGTTCATAACAACCGTTCTGTGTATTCCTGTTCGGTAGTTGTCCCAGTGCCTTGTTTCATCATGGGTATGTCACCACCTCTATACATTGCATTACGTTTCCAAAATGTAGAAACAGGGAATGCCAGGGGCAGACAGTTTCATGATTCTCGACTCAATGGTGCGTTTCTACACTCTACACACACAAAGATGTGTAATTTATACACCTTGGTTTTGTGACTCTTCCCCATTGAAGTTTTGAAATTATTCTGATTGTTTTCTTAAGAATACTAGCGGGAAAACATTTGTATGTTTGTTACTGATAAAACTAGTTTTAAAACCAATACTGTCCACTACCATTGCTGTATCTTGGGAATCGAAAAAAAACAAAACTTATTTCGGTCACATTTTTCAACAGATTGTTCAAATTCTTTTCGACCGTATTCTTTTTTGAAATACGTTCCAGATTAAGTTTTTCAGATCCATATAAAGTTCTGTGCTGGAACATCCAAACTCAAACCTATATAAAATTACGCTGTATTTTAAAACCAAATTGTTTTCAAAACATTGAGAAAACATGGGTTGACAAATAACTCTATTTCAATTAGCTGCTTACAATGGGTTAATATTATTATTTTTTTAAACAAATGACTTGTAGTCTGTTTTGAAGATTGCCAAAATGTGAACCTACCTATTTGTATCGGAAAACTAGAAGAGTGTGCCTTTGCATATACTTGGCTATGTTTTGTAATAACTCTAAATGCATTTATTATTTTGTTGTTATTAATTCATTTTTTTCTGATAAAATTAAAGATGTTTAAATTGTTTATCTTTTTTATAACTGTTTTGCAACGGTTGCGAATTGATTTAGAAACAATTGAATCGAAATTAGAACAGAATAGCTACCACAATCTCAATTTTCATCCACAACTAAAATCATTAATCCGTACCAAACGAATAAATATAAACTAATAAAAATAAGGTATGTAAAGAATACGAGTTGGCTGTAGTAATATTTATGGTTTTACTATCTTAGATTGTACCCTTTCGGCTCTCATTTATTTCCATGGCAACCATTTTTTACACTTCAACTACGTCTGGTTTATAGAAATATACACTAATAAACAAAAAACACACTTTTTAGAAATAAAAATACTTTAAAATAAATAAAATACAAAAATATGTATTTTTATTTTATTTTTTATTAATTTTTTAGTAAAAGCCTACAAAAACGGCCATGTTGGCCCACAGCCGACAGAGAGCTGGTTAACAATAGCCTATGTGTAACTGAGATCGTAGGAATTACTGTGATTAACTGGACGCCTGTGAAATTGCTACCACTATGTCGAGTGACGGCGGGAGTATTTTCAAGCGCAAACCGTAATGAAGGCGCTTCACAGACAAAATGTTGAAATAAAATATTTGATTTGTGTAAATCAGGAGAGAGTGGCTGGTGGGTGATAGTTTGGTTTATGTAGGTAGTTTACTAGTGTGTGCAGTTTTCTTGTCCCGCCTTAAGAATGCATATACCTGTCGGCCATTTTGTTTGTTGTTCCACAAGAAGAATGTAAAACAAGTATTTTCAAAGACCTCCAAGCCTACAATTTTATAAGATCTTTTAAATAAGTTTTATTTGAAATATGACAACGTACGCAATGACTCCGCTGACCACTTGTTTGAAAATTGTATTATTTTACTAGTAAAACCGAACGTTTCTTCAATTTTGGAAGTGTGTCACAGTTTTATAAATAAGAAAATGGAAATTCAGGAGCCACTAAACATATAATGATTTTAAAACAAAGTGTATTTCATAAAACTCCGATGAGAACTGTAGGCGTGAGGTGTTACAAGAAAGTGAATGTGTTTATTATTGTTTTATGGGACGAAATTCAAGGTAACAGCCACTATTGCACACTGCTTGTTTTACATTGTTCTTACGTATCAAAAACAATTTGGCCGAAAGGTACTATGTACTCTTAACACAATAAACAAATTATTTATTTATTTAGATAGAGTAACTCATGGTTCTTTTGAAAACTTAAAATTTTTAAACAGTAAGATCCATTATGTGACACCTCATTTTAAGGTCTTGGTTAAAGAAGAAACCCCGTGGAAACTAGAGCTTTCTATCTGAACCCAGTACAACATTGTAGCCTTAATTATAAGTTTGTCTTGATTTCAATGAGCTGCCATTTTATACTGGGTTGAGATAGAAAGCTTTAGTTACCACTGTTCTTCTTCTTTAATCAAGGCCTTTAAAATGAGGTGTCACTTAATAGGTCTTGCCTTTTAAACATTTTGAGTTGCCCCAAAAACTCCATTTTGGGGTGTTTCCATACTTTTAATTCACACGTCTTTATTAAGTATCCTTAATTTCAATTAGCTGCCATTTTACTGCGTTAAGATAGAAAGCTCTAGTTTCCACTGTTCTTCTTTTACCTAGAGAATTTTCACCTCATTTTACCTTTAAAATGAAGTGTCACTTAATGGGTCTTACTGTTTAAAAATTTTGAGTTGCCTTCCCCCCAATAATCCTATTTTGGGGCAACGGGCAAAGTTGTAATATTGGCCAAAAAGTTTACTTTTACTTTCTAAAAAGGTATCCTGAGTTTCATTTTTTCTATCTTTATCCATTCAAAAATTAACAGGGTGTGTCCATACTTTTAACTCACCCTGAATATGTTTTGGATGACAAAAGGATTAGGTACTTACAACATAATATTTGTTCTGGACAGGACCTATTAGGTTAAAAAAACCCACTTGGTGTTCACCAATTTCATATTCTAATTTTGCTATGTCACTGTATGTTAGACAGCCTTCAACGTCAATGTTATTTTATCTCTGTAATGGCCAAGCAAAAAAAACTACAGTTTTTCAATTTTCAATTCTTTGGTTGTACCCTTTCACTATCGATCAAATCCATCAATCAATATTGATATCAGTTCCATAAATTCAATGCAAACCATTGAGGAATGTCATTCGCCGATATTTATTGACAATTCAGCTGGTCTTGTAATCGTGTACTATAAGCACGACTGATGAAATTGATTGATAAAGTGGCCTAAATTGATAAAAGCATGTCAATCAAGCTTAACTCACAGTAAAAGTAAAATTTTTCTCCTCGAAGCGAATTGTTAATTCTTAAAAATCAAGCAATCCAAACAATTGCAAAATTCCGATGGGGACAGTAGTGCAAAACTGTAAGCCAGCTGAAGGAAAAGTCTCGTTTAAAATAAAGTTAATACTTGTCAGTTGTCACTACACCAGTTTTGAAAGAACTGAAACTGTTGACACTACCTTGCTCGTACATCCTCAAAACGTTTCTTTTCCAAATTCAAATTAGACCCTAGATATACATTAACTTATGCAAAAGGCAGGGATGATTACCGGGTTGTGAGGCACAGGACTTTGATCCACAGAAATTTAACCGCAAACAGGGCGAAAGGTTATAAACAAATACAAACTGACACACAGCTTGAAATTACACCCTTGGTTTGGTGTCTACAGACCATATTAAATGCAATATTTTATAGTGCATTTTTTCTTCAGAAAAATGAAGTTGTATAGTACTGTCCAATTTTCTACTTGCTACAATGAAGAAGTAGTTATACAGAGTTTTAACACAGCTGTCAATGTTTTAAAACCTTACAATATAGCTGTGATAGTTGCCGAGGCTGATCTGGTGTTTAGTTATCTAAATATGACGATATTACCAGGAAGAGAGGTTACTGCAATTAAACCAACAGATTAAATTTCAAAAAATTAACTATATTGAAATTGTTTACATAATTTATGTGTACAACGCACTGACATTATAATTATTTCATAAGTTTAGTAGTAATTACTATCATAATGAGAATATTATATTATATCGTAATGAAAATATAAAGTCTTTTCTACATATAAAACGAATAAAAACAATATTGTGAAATTTGGTAAGCACCTCGAAATTTATAGCTTGATAGCTATTTTTTTAAAATTAAAATAAACAATGAAGATTACACATTTATTAAACTTTGTAACTAATATTGACTAAACAATGAAGCCGTGGAAGTGAGGTTTGCAAATATTTAATATGTTTCCTAGCTCAACAAGGAATATTTAGGTTAAAATTCCAAAATGGTGTAAAACAAACTAGTTTAAATTTTATTACGATTGTTAAATAGTTATGAATGTTGTTTTGGGGTTTTCCATTTATACACTATACATAATACACAAAATAATAGGGAATATTATATTTAATATAACTTTTAAAGGCCTGGAGTAAAAGCACATATGTTGGTATATTTTGTAATCAAGATTACTTGGATAAACTGCACGATTTATTATTGTGTGAAATTTACTGTAATTTCCATCTAGGTTAATGGTATAATCAAGTTCTACTGTTATTGTGTTTTAGGTTACTTAAATCGGAGACTTTTAGATCTACTAAAAAGCCATTCAGTGCATGCAATGTAAAATGAACTTTTTATGTTTTGAACTTAGGTAAATATGTCTTTAAACTTGGGGTTCCCTGTTGAATAGTTCTTTTATAAAAGCTTTCTCGTCGATTTAACATAAATTTCGATAAATTTATGTGTAAATTTGTGTTGTACACATTCAAAAAAAATATATTGAACCCGCAATAAATATGCTGTTATCGTTAGTTTTTTAAATTGTCAAAACAACTTAATAGCTTTTGCTGGTTTTGGGTTAGTGATAAGCTTTCAAATACCAACGTAATTTAAAATAATTAATGCATTGTATGCAAAGGTAGATCAACTGCCTTGTTTACATGTGTTTAAAACACCACCAGCGGGACAAACAAAGTCATGCTTACCACACTTCCACGGATAGGCCTAGGTACCGGTCGAGACGAAACAACATGGGAATGTAACAAAAGTAACACACTAACAGAATAACGAGACTAAACGGAAAATGTACAAGATTGAGCGATAACGAACCGAAGTAACGTAACCTAATATATCACAATGGTGGATGGTAGGGGTAGGTCATCTCCTGGCGTCGGACTTCTGCCACAGACCGAGGTTGAGGACGGCGAGCTGCGGCAGTCGCATGATGTTCTGGATGCCGGCAGTGGTGATGCGGGTGCAGCCGTACAGGTCGATGCTCTTCAGATGCCTCAGCGACTCAGCAACCGAGGCTAAGCCCTTGTCCGTGACAGCGTCGCACTGACCGATGTGCAGGGTATCCAGATCGTGCAGAGTTTTGGATATCCTGAGTAGACCGTCGTCTGTGATCTGACACGCACTGAGCGACAGTGAGCGCAGGTTGAACAGTCCTTGAGACACGTGCACTAGAGCTTGGTCACCGATCTTGTCACAGAACGACACGTCCAGGGAGGATATTCTCGACCCTCCCTCGGCCAGGTAGGCCATACCGATGTCCGACACGTTGTCGCACGACCGTAAGTTCAGTTCTTTCAGAGATGCCATTTTGGCCAGGTACTTGAGTCCACTATCAGTAATACTAACACAAAAACTTAAATTTATACTTTTCAGTCCGTTGAGGCCGGTAGAGACGTGCTTGAGCGCCTCGTCACTCAGCCGTTGACAGTCTTGCAGTCCGAGGTACTCCAGGGCGAGGTGCCCTCGGCGTTCTCCTTGTTGAGTCCTGCGAGGTGCGCGATCCCTTGGTCCGACACGTGCCAGCAGGAGCGCAGGTTCAGCCACCTCAGGTTCTTCAACCCCCAGGCCACCAGCAGTAGGCCCGTGTTGGTCACATTGCAACAACCCCCAGGTCCAGCACCTCTAGGTTCTTAAGCTGCGCGATGCGGCCCAGGCTGTTATCAGTGATCTGCTTGCACAAGGAGAGGTCCAGGCGGGTGACGGAGGACAGCGGCAACTCGCCGTGGAAGGCCAGTGTGAGCGCTTGGTCGGTGACATTGTAGCAGCCGCGCAGGTTTAGAGACTCTAGGTTGGGGATGCCTTGGACCACGTCTCGGAGACTCCTCTTCAAGGACAACACTTGCACCCTGCGAATGCCGCGACGCGTGAGACTGTTGAAGAGCGCGGGATTGGCTCTCCTCAGGTGAAGTTTGGCCTCGACACCTCGCCAGACAGACTTGTCGTAAGACGCTTCCCTCCAGGAGGCACACACTTGGGCGGCTCGGCCCTTGTCCCTCACCTCTAGGTAGGAGAAGATGAGCGCTAAGATCTCGGGATAGAGGCATGTCACGTGGGTTCCTGTGATGGGTGGTGAGGGACACGGCGCTACCGGTGGTGGTAGGTGCAGGTGTGGCTGATGTAGGTACGGGTGATGACGGCCGGGTCTGTGAAGAGGCAACGGCAACTCTGTGTAAACAACACGATCCTCCATCACACCATCACAACACGGCGCACTGGCACTGTACTCCGCGGAGTCTCGCACTCGACTGTCAGTGTCAGTATCTCTGTCTCGCTCTACCCGTCTCTGTCGCAACTAACTTTGCTCGCGCGCTATTGGCTGCCGAGCGTACCACGTGACTGGAGGCCCGAGGTATTGATTCGGGCGCACGTCGGCGGCATTTTAAATTTTTCCTAAGCGTGGTCTCCCCTCCCGAGCCTGTAGCCGGCTGCCCAATAAGAGCACTCGCTCCTATCGATCATGCTGATAACACAACGTACATACATAGTTTCACAAAATACAGTAATTATAAATGTTCGTAGACATTAGCAAATGTCCTTGTCCTCGCTAAAACATATTACAAACTAAATTCACGAACGAAGGAATTCTCGAACGTGAACCTCGCGAGTGACAATAAACAATAACAACAAAATATTTGATTGCAAACATTGCAAAAAAAGTTTGCATCGCAATCGTCAAACAAGGTTAGGAAAATATACATGCTACAGTTTTGCTCAATTACATTCGCCCAAATTCGAATTTCTCTTATTCAAATCAATTGCCATCATTCAATTGCCTACCATTCGGTTTCCTAATAATTGTGAGCCATGAACTCGGCTACACTGTGAAAGGCTTTTGAAATTATCGCGGCCTAAAATGAATGCAAGCAACTCCTCCAAGCAGCTGTCGTTGAGAAGAACTTTTAGAAACATTTGTGGTTTTGAACATTTTCTGCCACAATAATTCAACTCAAGGAAAAAATAACCAAGTACGTAAGAGGGATGAAACAACCCATATTCACTAAAATGATACGGAATTTTCAAGCAATGTTTGAGTCTTTCCTGAAACTAATCAGAAGGTGAATTGAACGTGAAATGAATTTATTTAAATATATTTTATATCCTTTTAAGTATATTCTCTAACAGTACTGTAAATACAATCTTAAAATTTCAGTATTGTTTATTTTGGCGTACCAAATGCCTTATCATCATGTCATCTCTTATCAAATTGGGCAGCTTGTTGACGAACCGAACTCCTCTCCTGCCTGCGAAGGCAAACAACCGTTCTGTGTATTCCTGTTCGGTAGTTGTCCCAGTCCTTGTTTCATCATGGGTATGTCACCACCTCTATACATTGCATTACATTTCCAAAATGTAGAAACAGGGAATGCCAGGGGCAGACAGTTTCATGATTCTCGACTCAAATGGTGCTCTACACTCTACACACACAAAGATGTGTAATTTATACACCTTGGTTTTGCGTGACTCTTCCCCATTGAAGTTTTGAAATTATTCTGATTGCTTATTTCTGAAGAATACTAGCGGGAAAACATTTTGTATGTTTGTTACTGATAAAAACTAGTTTTTAAAACCAATACTGTCCACTACCATTGCTGTATCTTGGGAATCGGAAACAAAACAAAACTTATTTCGGTCACATTTTTCAACAGATTGTTCAAATTCTTTTCGACCGTATTCTTTTTTGAAATACGTTCCAGATTAAGTTTTTCAGATCCATATAAAGTTCTGCCCACTGCTGGAACATCCAAACTCAAACCTATATAAAATTATGCTGTATTTAAAACCAAATTGTTTTCAAAACATTGAGTTGACAAATAACTCTATTTCAATTAGCTGCTTACAATGGGTTAATATTATTATTTCTTTTTCAAACAAATGACTTGTAGTCCGTTTGAAGATTGCCAAAATGTGAACCTACCTATTTGTATCGAAAACTAGAAGAGTGTGTGCATTTTGCATATACAGTACTGTACTTGGCTATGTTTTGTAATAACTCTAAATGCATTTATTATTTTGTTGTTATTAATTCATTTTTTCTGATAAATGTAAAGATGTTTAAATTGTTAATCTTTTTTATAACTGTTTTGCAACGGTTGCGAATTGGATTTAGAAACAATTGAATCGAAATTAGAACAGAATAGCTACCACAATCTCAATTTTCATCCACAACTAAAATCATTAATCCGTACCAAACGAATAAATATAAACTAATAAAAAATAAGGTATGTAAAGAATACGAGTTGGCTGTAGTAATATTTATGGTTTTTTACTATCTTAGATTGTACCCTTTCGGCTCTCATTTATTTCCATGGCAACCACTTTTTACACTTCAACTACGTCTGGTTTATAGAAAAAATATACACTAATAAAAAAACACCCTGTTTAGAAATAAAATATTTATTTTGTTTTTATTTTTTATTATTTTTAGTAAAAGCCTACAAAAACGGCCATGTTGGACCACAGCCGACAGAAGAGCTTAAAAGGTTAACAAATAGCCTATGTGTAACATTGTAACATCGTACCGAGATCGTAGGAATAACTGTGATTAACTGGACGCCTGTGAAATTGCTACCACTATGTCGAGTGACGGCGGGAGTATTTTCAAGCGCAAACCGTAATGAAGGCGCTTCACAGACAAAATGTTGAAATAAAATATTTGATTTGTGTAAATCAGGGAGAGAGTGGCTGCGTGGTGATAGTTTGGTTTATGTAGGTAGTTTACTAGTGTGTGCAGTTTTCTTGTCCCGCCTTAAGAATGCATAGTACCTGTCGGCCATTTTGTTTGTTGTTCCACAAGAAGAATGTAAAAACAAGTATTTTTCAAAGACCTCAAGCCTACAATTTTCATAAGATCTTTTAAATAAGTTTTATTTGAAATATGACAACGTACGCAATGACTCCGCTGACCACTTGTTTGAAAATTGTATTATTTTACTAGTAAAACCGAACGGTTCTTCAATTTTTGGATGTGTTTTATAAATAAGAAAATGGAAATTCGGCTCAGCGGAGCCACTAAACATATAATGATTTTAAAACAAAGTGTATTTCATAAAACTCTGATGAGAACTGTAGGCGTGAGGTGTTACAAGAAAGTGAATGTGTTTATTATTGTTTTATGGGACGAAATTCAAGGTAACAGCCACTATTGCACACTGCTTGTTTTTACATTGTTCTTACGTATCAAAAACAATTTGGCCGAAAGGTACTATGTACTCTTAACACAATAAACAAATTATTTATTTATTTAGATAGAGTAACTCATGGTTCTTTTGAAAAACTTCATGACAAGGAAATATTTTACGAATGTTGATGTCATTTTTATGAGTTGTTGGAGATGGTGAAGGACGACTTGTCATAAAGTAAAAACTTTGTATTTCCTTAGTTGCTCGTCTCAAACCACGTGGTTGAACGCTACCATGTTTAGCTGAGTTTCTAAACCAAATAAACCAATCGAATCCAAATAGCAATAATTTTACCTTTTTTCCAGGGAGTGAGTGAATGCAGAATGTGCATATGAATTACATGTTGTTTTTATGGTTTGTTTTGCAACACATATTTTATGTAAATTGCAAATAAATGTATTTATTTATGTTTACATAGCCTTAGCCAGTTTTCATGTCGTGTGTTCCTTGGGAGTTGGTCGGACGAATTCACGCTTTTCTGAGGAGACCACTGAGGCGGACCCTTGAAATCTATTTTTTCAATCTCCCTTGAGTTTTGCCCAATGGTGGAGGCACCCCTAGATTCGTTACTGCTTGAAATTGCTCTTAATTAGATTGTATACTTCCAATTAAGAAGTTTACAATTTCTAAGTAGCCTAATTTCTAATACTTGTAACCTACGTCCTCGACCTACAGTTGTTGTTTGATAGACTGCGTCAAACCAATCACAAGTAAGTGAACAGAGAAGTCACGCTGCATGGATCTGTTGTTAGCTGTAAGGGTAAATGCCGGCTTGTTGAGAATTTACCTAATGGCTGAGTCGAGGCCATTATTATTTTGCGGTCTGTGAAAATAGATTGTATTTCAATGGGTAAGCAAGTATAAAATGGCAAGAAGTGGCCGACAATCTCAGACTTTTGAGTCAAAATTCACTATCACAAAATAGCTTCCGCTAATTTGCTGTTACTGTAGTTCAATTTTTGAAAAAGCCTAAAATGTTTACTCAGGAACTATTTTTGAACATTTGATAATGTCAAGGCTGTGTGTGAGATAAGATTAGAATTCTGCAATATTGTGATAAGCTGTAAAACTTTTGGTTGAAAATGTGAGCCTTAGCTCTTGAGCTGATTAGCTCCAGTCAGTTAAACGTTTGAAAGTGTTAACGTCAATTTTGCAAGGACCGTGAACCTGGCCTTACAGGAAACTATTGCAAATCAGTCAAACAAATTCCACTTGATCTATAATAAACCCAAAAACACAAGAGTGGATTTAAGTAAAAAACTACTTAAATTTGCTACATTTTCTGGGGAAGGACCCATCTTGTTAGCTTGCAGGTGTTTTCCCTAGAACCCCTCTCTATGGACAGACGCTTCAGCAAATGCCAGGGTCCACTCATAATTATTATGTGCCAGTCTGCTCCCTGGCCAGGGTAACACAACCTTTTCCTAGCTCCTCAGCGCCTATCTCTACCGTGCAGATGAATTTACATCAAATTTAAAGATATACACTAAAATGTAACACAAAAGTGCTATTACGAGCGGCTTGTCACATACATGTTAGTTATATGAATCGCAGATAAGTCAACAACAAAAACTCCCAGTGTAGAGCTAAAAAGGCCCGGCTTGTAAGTATTCAGTGGTATAGTGCGTGCTTTGCACCAAATCAGCCCGGGTTCAATTCCCAGGCGCAGTGATAACTTTTCACAATGGCCTTTCCACGTGGTTCGGAAGTCTTGCTAAGCCGTTGGTCTATTAATTAATAACCTAATCTAGGAACAGTCGGCCCTAGTTTGTAACAAGACCCGTGTCTCATCATCCATCAAAAAACTCATCACACTCACCATCATCCCATATTCACCTTAATATACCCTCTAAGAGTGATCGGTGTCTCAAAGCAAAGTATTCCAATTTTGTACGAATCAGCCCAGTGGCAACCAGAGAGGAATGCTTATTCTCTATGGCGGCTATCAAGGTAACCACTTATAATTTCTACCTATTAAGTTTGCTGTATCACACTTGCTATGGATATTGTCGTTTGCATGTGATTAAATAATCATTTTTTCCTCTGCAAAATTGGTGATGTGGTTCTTCAAACAAGCAGCCACTGCAGGGAAAGGAAGGAGTACCGCACTGTGACTGGTTTAGAACATTTCAGGCCCATCGTATGCATGCTCGTAGGGACTTTTGTATATATTTGTCCAGTCCTAAGAGTTCATGTAGTTATTTTTTATTATTTAGAATTACCAAAAAATAATTATTCTGAAAAAAATCTGCCTTTTAAGTAAAATGGCAAACAAACTGGCACTCTGCCACCAGCCTGAAAGTATAAACGGGTGGACAAAATGAAAAGTAGATTATAAATTCGAACGATGATGGTACTAAAATGAAAAGCTTGTTTACAGCAATAAAAAAGTAATATTCATTAAATAATAATCAAATTTGTGTAACAATTTAATTAAAAATAAATTAATTTACAGCAGTATTTATTAATAATTACATCATAGCTGGAACACTAACATTAATAAAAATACAACCACTAAAACTAGTGGCAAATTACAAGTGTTTATTTTACAAATTTCGTGTCAAATAAAAAAAATCTGTACATCACATATCAACAGTCCCAACATGTACATATCAACTGTTTTACAATGCCTTTATATGTTGTACATCTGATGCTTGACCATTGAATATGTAGCCTTTAAGAACTCTGAATCTGATGGGAAGATATCGGTCAAATGCCATCGCTAGTCTAACTCCTCAAACATGGGATTGTCCCAGTTTAACATTGGGAGACACTTTGTGATCAGCCATTTAAAAGGGATTGGTCTACGACTCTAAGTCCCCGTATGGGTATCAGGTCAGTCACAGCTTTGAACACTTTCACGGTTTCCAGCTTTCAGCAAAAAACAATTCCCGTAATTTTGCCCAAGTAAATTTTGCTGATTACCCGAATTTAGCTATCTTAAGCCATAGTAACTCCCGCCCATTTCTGCTATTTTGACAAAACTACGACTTTTCCTAGCATTCACCACAAAATCATGACTTTCATTAGTGTTCTTGAAGATCGTATTTACACTCCCGCTAGCCCCTGCGGCGAAATAACGACTTCAATACCGTTCGCGGCAATCACCTGACTCCCGCGACAAAACAAATCTCCTGTTAACAACAATCTCTTGACTCCCAATAGTGCTTGCGGCGAAATAACGACTTCGATAATGTTTGCAACATATCTATACTCGTCCATGCCATAATCACAACTTTCGCAAAATTTCCCGGTTTGGGCTGAACTTCCTGACTTTTCCATGTATAAAAAATTCCGTTTTCCGGTATGCTGGACACCCTGACATTGCAACTCAAGGGCAACTGAACTCCCCAAAATACACAGTTTCAAATGGAACCTACTATACTAGGACACTTTGACCAGAGTGCTCCAATGTAGACCACTCTTGGTGACAAGGAAGTCGCACACAGTTTAAGAATACAACAACCTCGGGGTCTCTTTACGGAAGGCCAACGGTTACAAAGAGTTCCAGTATAATACAGAAAATCCCATTAGAGAGGTACAAGACAGGAAAGCTCGAGGAGGGATGGAAGGCAGGAGTAACAGACTCCAAACCCCTGACGCTAGCACCTCACGGTATGCATGGGCTCAACTAGGCAGAGTTTCAACACACATCACAACACGAGTTCTTTAACGCTACATTTTCAATGGCTTTGGCTTAGCCCTTACCTTTGGTTATATGAGAACAAATGTATTTTTCATTCATATAAATAGTGTACAAGACAAATTCTTGTAACTTATAGTCCAGCACTCAAACTCTAGCAAGATAAGTCATGCTAAAGTGTGCTATAGTTTGTCACAAAAAAATACCAAAACATTTATTTTCCATAGACCTGGCATGTGGTAGGGGAGAACACTGCTTTGACTAGCACAAATTAAGCCTAAGGAGATGACATATGATTTAAAAATAAGAATAATATTAAGTGGTATAATCAGTATGTAGTTGATTTCTCAACTTCATGTTTGCAAAGTATATGCTGTTTAGTGAATATAAGGTGGCAAATGACAAGAAAAGCAAAAGTAGGGATGATAGTGTACACTGCAATATTAAATTAATTGTTGAATGTACTATTGCTTTTATAGTCTCGCCTTGTAAACAGCATCTTAAAAAACTTGCTAAGTAATACAAATAATTCATAATAATTGTGTATTTAACAACTGATTTGTCAAAAATTAAAACACTAAAAAGTATATAAAAATAAATAACAAAGGTTGTGGCTGTAATTTTTTAAAAGTATAGTAACTGCCCTTTAAGCTACTTAAGGTGATGCTTGTTAAAAGATTTACGATGTTTACAAATTAAGAGTTACACTAAATTTTCACAGTCTGTTTCTTTAATTAATTTCCTCAAATGTGTGTATATATTATTTATAAAGCATAATTTTGGAAAATTAAAGGTGACAACCATATTGCATTGCTTTTGAGCTACTGCTATGTTTCAAACAAAATTAATATAAAAAATTAATAAAAACACCAAAAAGCTGTAAATAAAGGTGTAACAATTTTCCTGTTGTTTCTAAAATTAATAGTGAGGAGACAAATGAAATTATGTTGAAAACCGCTTTGGTTTATTATCAAAAACACTAAATGTGAGATAGAAAGCAAAATATAGTAACAAAAGAACCAATACTTCTAGATTGATAAAGCAAAAAAAAAGCTAACATTACAGATGAAGTTTACAGATTTCGATCATACAGATAAGGCTTTATCAATACTGTAAAAATTATTTCACTATTTTACTTAATATTCTACTTTTAAGGTTTTGTTGAATTGTTAAAAAGGTAAAACACTGACATTTCTACAAATTGAACAAATTCTTCAAATGAGCATAATAAACTGACCATTTATTTGCTCGACAACTTTGTACATGACACAAGAAGAAAACACAAATATGAAGAAAATGAAAAACAGATATTTTGACTACGCTATCTCAATTCAACATCTTTAATACTAAACTTCACAGTGATTCTAAATCAGGAAAAAGAGTAGGCTAAACTTATTTGGATGATTTAGCGTAAAGAACTAATTATTAATCAATATGGATTATATATAAAGCATTCTTTCTGCTTTTAGATTTTAAATTTTTCACAAAAAATATCATTCAAAACAGCTCTTGGCAAAACTATAAAACTGGAAACGTTTTGTTTATGGTTAGTTGGAATTGGAAATGCAAGGAAGTTGTCGGACCAGGACCAGCATCAGATGTACAACTGCTACAGATACTTATGTATATATGTACACTACATGTGGTGTGTGACGAAGGTCTACCACATGCGGTTAGCCACTGCTTGATGCAGTGAGGCCAGCTGATTGCTCCACTTGTCCAACGCGTTGTACCGCGCACCACACACACTCTCCTTGTCCAGTTCTAGCACTTGGTTCACTTGGTCGATCCTCCCTCGCACCGTACTGCAACACACACAGTTATGCTCATTCTCATTCGTTTATTTCAATAAAAATGAATGTCCCCGAATATCAACTAAGGCCATTCCCCATATGCTCAGTCTGTTGAGACTGTCACCATTTACACAGGCAAACTTTATTGATTGGCTTCATTTGGGGACATTCCTTCTAAGAGGCGGATAAAGCGGTGCTTGGAGTGATCACTAAATCACTATTTGAGATGCCGACCACTCTCATGAGGGTATTTTAAGGCAAATATGTGGTGAACGATGAGTAGTAGTAATGAGTTATGAGGTGTAGTCAAGACCACGCCACGAGTCCCAGTCAACAGAAAACAGTCTGTGGTTTCGAGAACAGATTTGAAAATGCTCATTTAGGTTTCCAATTTTCAATTTTAGGCAGTAGTCTTTTCCCTGTTTAATTTACTGACCCGAAATCCAAACATTCCAATTTTTTTTGTTGCATATACCGTATACATGTTTTGTATTCAACAAGTCTCAGTGGAGATTCTAGGCTTCTGAAATTTGGGTGGCCAACCACCCAAAAAACTGTTCCAAAAGCATCATCAGCAAGTCCTGAGTTCTAAACAAGGGATTTAAAGTAACGGTGGAAAATCTTGGATAACAAAATCTTGGTGTCAACTCTTGGGCTCAAAAGTCGCGGCATGAACTCTCAAACAGTGAGTGCACCTCGATAAGAAAGCTTGTGGTTTCTTTAGCCTAAAGCCATGGTTGCAACTAACAGGTATAACTCATTACTACCACTCATCAACCTCATCCTTCTCCACATATTTGCCTTAAAATTCCCTCATGAGAGTGGTCGCATCTCAAATAGTGATTTAGCTCCAACTTTTGGGTCTTGGGAGCATTGAACGACAAAATGAAGTATCAAAAGTCACAATTCTTCAATACTGAAAGGACTGCTGACAAATCATAAAAAAGATTTTAAAAGCAGCGGCCAGGTACAGAAACCTTAACGGAAAGAGAAAAAAATATTCATTTAAAATAAGTATTTACTAAAC
This sequence comes from Matsumurasca onukii, assembly GCA_018831715.1. NCBI lineage: Eukaryota > Metazoa > Arthropoda > Insecta > Hemiptera > Cicadellidae > Matsumurasca > Matsumurasca onukii. The sequence goes on along the minus strand of CM032058.1, from coordinate 75,817,622 downwards.
TAAATTACTTTGTTTATTGAGTATTTACTTATAAGTATAGTTTATTCACATCACTGTATATCTTGTAATTTATAAGTAGACAGTGAAGTTCAACTTTTACAACCAACTGGTGGTTATCAAGGATACCGAGACCGTTATCACCGCCAAATACAGAAGATAAAAAACTGTTTCAGACCACAATGACTTGCAAATTTACAACATATAAAAATCCATCTTGTTTGTAGCAAGACAATGATTTTTTTGCATCCTTTTCTAGCAGCTAATAAACTTGAATAAACATAAGAAGAAAACTAATTTGAAAACAATAACCAATATTATAAATTTTATTATATGCCATTCAAAGCTGCCTTCATCAGATAACCTCACAATTTGGTTTTAATAATGCATTTAATTGTGAGGTTATCTGATGAAGGCAGCTTTGCTGTTGAAAGGCCTCATAATAAAATTTATAATATTGGTTATTGTTTTCAAATTAGTTTTCTCCTTATTAATCCAATATTAGAGCTCACTTTTCAAGATTGAATAAACATATTTTTAGAAACAAATCCTCACTTGCTTTTGAGTAAACTTAAACCTTCAAAATGGCTCCCATGCAAGAACTTTAATGTAATTTTGTTAAGATTACAAAATAATTTTAGTAAATAACTGTATTATTAGATATTAACACATTGTTACATTCAGAATGTTATTTTTTTTGTTATCCATGTAATTGAGTTGTAATCTTCAAGCAGATTTTCGGTGGGTATAAATTGTTATAAATGCTATATTGCTAATTTGTAAATGAGGAAATTTGAAGACAACACTGTATCTCTAGGAATAAATATTTTTCATTTAATTTTACCAAACAAATGAGCAAGCAGTGACAAGGGCTTTACAACACTACTTTTGAAAGGAAACTAACACAATACTGTAAGAATCAAAATATTGTTAAAAATGCTATTAACGATAAACAAGGTTACTACTAAGCCTGGTTACTCATGCTAAAATGTATATAATAGGCTGATGTAAAATGATATGTTAGTCATTATTTTTTAAACTACAGGAGTTCAAATAGCTGGTTTTCCTCACCTATCTAGGATACAAGAGACTAGCAAACTTTCCACTTCACTGGCATCAATGTTCAGTTCTTTAGAGATGAAAGGTATGTGGATCCTCGTGTACGGCTTTATCAGCTTGATGAGAACTTGTGTCCTAATGTTTCGTAACAAATCTGTAATCAAACATTTACATTCTAAATTTAACTGTACTAAAAAGTAAGTTGAGGGCAAGTATTGCATTTCTCGGCCTGTACAATTGTACATTTATGGACTTAAAATCACAAATAAAACTCTTAAACTAAACATTACAATAAAAAAGTTAAAAATTTGAAATTTCATTAAATTTTAGTAGTTAGCATACATGTGAGAAACATCTGTTTTTCTTGGTCGTATTTTGGCTGTATCGCGAGGACTTATTGTAAAATAATTAAAAACCGTTATAAACCAAAACATGCCATTTAAATACTGCACTTGGGCTGTTTTCTATTACTACTGAGACACTACAATAGGATTAAAAAACTAGGTACAGTCAGAAAGTAAGAAATCAGGTTGGTAAGATCTAAGGCTTCCGGTTTACACCGCGTCATAGTTGAAATATAATTACTGCTAAACATTTCGATCTCGCTGTGGAGAGTCATCCTCAGTAGCTTGTTGACTAGCTGAGACTCAGACTGTGACGTGGTGTAAACCGGAAGCCTTAGATCTTAGTGATGACACCGCCGCAACAGTTTAAGAGTTAAGAAATCAGGTTGGTTTTGATTTGTTTTCCTAATTTTGAAAACTTAATTGATTCTCGTCTCTAGCTTAAAACCTGCTTTAGTACAATTCTAGTTTAAAACATGTTCACGAACACTGTATAAATTTCCTATAGACCATTAAACGTACACTATTAAACGATATATTCAGTATACCGGCTACAAACCTTCTATATGTTCTCTAATGAATGGATCGTCCATTATGTTTTTTCTATGTTTCTTCAGAATTGTTTCAAATTCATTAATATCATTGTTTTGGTAGGATGAAACTAGATTAGTCATGGCGAGGATTTCCGGGTCGTTCTTGTACGGTTTCGCTTCTTGTGAATCGAACGGATTAATTCCGGATTTCATTAACCTGGAATGACAACACAAATTAAGTATAGCCTTGACAAAAGAACAATCCTGCATAAAAAATGACAACACAAAACACTACTCAATGTGTGAGAACAATAGCACCTTTGTGATTTATACTTTTTTGTATAATTTCCATTTTTAAAAATTAGTATTGCATAGTAAAGAATTTGGATGGATTTAAAAGAGTAACTTGATTCTTTAATATGTACAACTTGTACAGTACATCAAGCAAGAAAGATGAACTGATTTAAAACTTACATATTTGCTAAAACTAAATATTTAAGACAGGTCGTTCTTCTTGGACTCCCACTTTCGTCATAGTTTTTGAAAGCTTCAAAGAAGTCTGTGTGTGCTTTTTCAAACTCTCCTTCTCTTAGGTGCATTTTACCTCCACACTCTGAAAAAATTCCGTAATTTAAACATTATTATTTTATTTTTCCGTAATAACTAAGCATTTATTCAAAAATGTACAAAACATTTCTAATTGATGGATATACAAATTCCATAGATTTCTACTATAGAGATTGTAGGAATGTGTAGATCTACAGTACAGTTGTTCTACAGTATACAAGAATCAATAGCCTAGAAAATAAAAATGTTTATGTCAAAAATAAGACATGACACGTGGGGATGTATGAGACCGAAATAAACAATTCTCAAAATATCTGCGCTGCAGTGAAGAATATAACTTTTGCAACAAAGAACTTACAGCAGGCCATTCACTTGCAAACTGTATCAACTTGATTATTATTCCCAGTAAATTATCTGTCCATCATCAAAGAACAGCTTCTTATTGGAATTTCAAATAATTCAGAATCTTCATTACATTAAATTATCTGTTTTTTTAAACTCTTTGGGTGCCACGGATTAGTGAGAATATTAGCCCGTAGTGAAGGCCAATTCAATGGCTCCTTATTCTCACAAATATAAACCACAACGGTTCTGGTGTTTGCTAAGGGTCGGTGGGTCCTGAAGAATCGGGGGATTTCCTAACAAATAAAAACATCAAAAACCGGGCAGAAATTTTCCAAAACAGAATTTGTCTAGACAAAAGAACTTTTTTAAGGAGTTTTTAGCAAAAAATTACTTTGCAGTTTTTTTTGCAAAAAGAGCAATTTAAAGGGAATTTTTGGTAAATTTGATGAATTTCCAAACCAACTGTCATTTTTTGATCAATTTACTCTGGTTGCTTATCAGTTTTTGAGTATCCTATTAAAAATGACACTAATTATTATACTTACAAATAGTAATTTCCATGTACAGGGTGAGACACAGGAACCTGACTGTTTTGACTAACACAGTACTTTGGTTGTGGTGGGGGTAGAGAAATGAATAATAAAAAATAAACGAAATGGTGCTAATGCTACAGAAGGCTTGTTTCATGCACACACTGAACTCATGTTTGTGCCCCCAGCTTCAAAGACGACGCCCCAATGTTTATTTCCCAGATAATAGTGTAAGTGCGACTTACAGATAACTCATTATGCGATTTGATCGAGGAGTATTCCCAGGAATGGTCATCTAAAGTTTTTGAGACATTTCATGGCTCCCTAAATCACCTGACTCGAGCCCTTAAGGTTTTCTTTTATTTGGGGGCACCTCAAAGTTCGACAAATCCAAACCCACCAACCTTGGTCACTGATCAAAATGAAGGAAGCAATCAAAGAAAAAGTCGCAACAATGCTTTGTTGTTCAATGAAAGACTTTCAGGCAAAACTTTAAAAATGTGTTAAGGCGTTTGGGTGGCACATGCTAAGTTATTTTATCACACATTCTGAACTTTTTCGAAACGGCATCATATTTCCAACGTTTTCATATATTAGAAGTTGATTTTAGTCAAAAAACAACCGTTAACAGTTCATTCGTAAACTGTCAGGTTCCCGTGTCACTCTGTATATTAATTTCTCTAGAACACACAATGGATTTATATGTGTAATGAATGAAAGTGTTCGTACCTCTTATCACACCCATGATCAGAGGGTGAGGAATCGCAGATTTAATGTGAAGTGACTGCTCGTACAGAGTTTTTAATTTCTTGTTGTTTTTCTGTGCAGTGTACATTTGGATTTCTAGTGCATAGATTTCTAACAGTTGAGTTCCTTTCTTGAGATCATCTTCACCTTCATCAGTCTGAAAATACAAATTTGATATAAAATAATGTACATTAGAATTTTGTATGAAAAAATTGTGATTGGTATCATATTTATGAGGTGATTGAAGCATGGTTACAATCGGTTAATATAAATCTTGAAATAACCAAACCCTTACCTGACATGACTGATGAAGTTGCTTGAGGATTTTTGCCAACTTGTTGAAATCAGATCTGTCGTAGTACAATTTTCCTAACTTAGTATTGGTTTTGAACCAAAGGCGATCATTTTTGGCATCTTTTAAAGCATCTAAAGTTGTTTCATAAAAGTCTTGAAGTAGTTCCATCTGAAACATTCCACAAATTTATCAAATGTAGTACAGCGTTTAGTAGTTTTATATTCTAAAAAAAGACAATAAAATTCAACTTTTTAGTTTTAAACTCATTATTTTAGATATTTTTAAAAACTTTTTTTAGATTCAAACTTATTAATTTGAAAAAGTTATAAGTAACTTAATTCCCAATAATTATGTCTAAAGGTTGATATACTATACGACTGCATTTCTGCTAATAATTCTGAGTTTCTTCCCATATGAAAGGGGAAACCTCTTGGAAAAGCGAACACTGGGGACAAATAGTCAATTCTGAATCTGCATAAGCAACAGCTGGAGTGCAACCCAGATACTGGTTAGCTTAATTGTTGTTAAATTGGTTGATTTAAGATACTTTGCCAACTAAATTTTAGTAAAAACCTTCACAGTGCATTATTATTTATTCAAAAAATAATAACTCATACAACTGATAACCTAATAAAGTAAAGAGTTTTGAATAACTTACATTTTTAGATGTAGAAATGTAATCTAGGATTGAATTTATTGACTTCTCACTGTGATTTCTTGTTACAGCGCTCTTGATGTACGTCAGCAACTGTTTGTAGCGCACCATCATCTCATTATAGTTGTTCTAGAAACATTCATGAAGTTAATAGACATTTTCAATCATGTGGACTATTTAGTTTTTAATACTTTCACTGTGATCCACATGTTACAAAATAAAAATTTCACAGTAATAGGGTTAAGGACAGTGGTGTAGAGGTAAATTTGGCATAGTGGGAACGCAAAATTTTATCTGGGTTATCATAAATATTATGGTAATTGTATGGTACCTAGGCACTTTACGAAGCAGATTAAGGAGTATGAAACACCTAGGGGAAGGGGAAATCTGGAAACCCTCCCCGCGAAATTGTTTAAAATTTTAATATTTTATTGAAACAATGATGTGCATTTTTTCAGTGTGGGAACGGCGTTCCCACTACACCCACCCCTGGTTAAGGAGATTGTTAGAAAATTAAACACAGCTAAGAGTTAAAGCGAATTTCTGTTGCAATTTATTACTAATTTGTTACGCTCAAAGCCTCGCTTTGGCCTCAGCTTTTGCATCCATTATTTACTACGACACATTTACTATGACTGTTGGATGATCTGTTACAGGCAAATTTGAATGAAAGACAATTTTGATTTGATTATGAGCTCATTGAAGTGTTGAGCTTGAAAAAAGTCACTAGCTCCAAGTTCTTGCACTAAAGTTTGATAGATTTTAGTGGCACTTCCTGTATCCTGTATATTTGTGATATATGGATTTTCAGTTAACTGGCTCAGATACAGTTTAGTATTTTTAAGTGTTGAACTTCGACAAATAAAACTAATTTAAAATATGGTAAGTTAAACTTACCAACTTAAAATTTATTTTGATCATTTGCTTCAATGCCTTGAAACCCCATTCACCCTTTTCTCCTCCCTCTAGATCCAAAACCTTTTGGAAGGATGCCAAAGCAGCTTTAGGATCATCCTCCTTCAGTGCTTTGGAGTTGTAATATTGATTTTCCAAATCAACATCTGGTTCAGAGTTGCTGTCTTCTGAATACTCCTAGAAAGCAAACAGAAAAATTAAGAGTTCTGCCTAAGTCTAAAACAACAGTACGCTATGCACAAATTTCAATAGGTCCCCTGATACATATACAAACAGCAAAATCACTTTCTTGGGTTTTAACACGTACAGTAGAGTCTCGATTATCCGACCAAAACCGGCCGCGGCAAGGTTGAATAAGAGAAAAGGTCAGATAACACGGAAATCGGTAAAAACGACATTGAAAATGTGTTAAAGTAATTTTATTCACACATAAGTATCTTTTAAAATACATATAGCGTACTAAAATAATGCGTAGAGTCGGGTAGGAAAGTGTAGTCGACGACCTGTCACCTAGCGAGCGAATATAATGAGTACAGTCGGCTAGAAAAGGGGCTGCATCGTGCGGGAATCTGCTGTGTACAGTCGGGTGTGATGAAAGGGGCTGTTTCGCGCAACAGCCTTCCACAAAAACTAGTGATAAATGACCGATATTAAATTGCCCCGGTAGGTCAGATAACTCGGAAGGTCGGATAACCGATGGTCGTATAACCAAGACTCTACTGTATTATGGAGCTTCTGGTACAGACCATGTCAGTAAACTATTTATACTGCTATAAGTTTCACTCATTTTACAATCAAGCATCCTAAGTGGACTTGCTGGGACTCCACTGAGGATGCTTGATTGCAAAAATAAGCAAAACGTTTGGCACTGTTAATAGTTTATTGACACTGTCTGCACTGTAACCTTTAGATGATAGTTGTGACTCCGGCCGCTTAAGCCTTCGTTCTCACCTATTATGGAGATATATTTAATTTTATAAACTATTGTTACAAGCTGACATAAATATGCCCGTAAATCGCTACAGCATCTCCAGCTTTCTCTAGATATCCTCATTTATCTTCTGTTCAAGTATCCATGTCTTCCTTGTTCTGACGGAGGTGTTTCAAATGGCCAAACTCAAACAACCTCGTTGAGGCCTCCAATCACAAATGCATTGGTATTTATTGGTGAATTAAATCATCATCCTAGTACTATCTGTTAGGCTTAACAATTTATTGTGATTTTAACTTTTCATCGTACATTGACAAAACCTCAAAAAGACTGTAAGTAGCATCATTAATCTCCGTAGACTATACCTAGGTTTTCTAATCAAGAAATTTTGATGTCAGTATGCTACGATTGCCTAAACAAACAAGCACAAGGATTACACCTAACTAGATATAGGCTACTTCTGTGTTAGCATCTAAAAGTAAACAATTCTAAAGATTTATATTATCTTCTCCTCTGATATAATCTTATTGTACATAAAATCTCCTCTTATTGTACATAAAATCGCTACAAATGTTTAACTATCCAGTGTATGTGGGATTTTATTTTATATACAGGGCCGGATTCAAGCATAGGTAATACAGGTGTACGCACCAACCACCTAAGAGGCCTGCACCACCAAGGAGCTCGCATCATAGAATAGTCAAAGTGTAAAAAAAAAGTAGTCAAGTTTTATTATCTTAGATATTATGTGTATGTTTTACGTACATAAAGTACAGTCTCTATAATCCGGCCGTTCGCCACTCCGACACATCCAGTAATCCGGCGCTGGGAACGCGTCATTCAGTCACCTGTTTTCAAGTCTCGACTTGTTTGTAAAGCGTGTGTAGTATGTATCAGTACGGACTGTGAGATGTCGCAAAAACGTAAACATGTTACTTTGACAATTGATAAAAAGTACGTGATTTTAACAAAATTCGAAAGTGGTGATACGCTAGCTAATCTATTCAAGGAATTCAATAAATTGACAAGAAAAAAATGAAATTGATCATTTCTTAAGAGTAGTAGTAGAATCATCTTCCAACGTAAGAAAGGTTTTCCTGGCAAATTGAGTCTTTTTTAGTGAACCTCCACTAATCCGGCATTTTCGATAATCTGGCGCTTTCGATCCCGATATATGACCGGATTAGTGAGATCGTACTGTACTCAATACAGACAAATATGATTGTAGATGTACAGTATTTGTGAATGTAACTAATGAACATCATAAACGACTTTATCATAGAGAAGCCTAGCTGTTAACCAATGAGAAATAATGACTAAAATGAACATGTTTTAAAGTAAATTGTAATTGATGGCTTGCATACTTAATTTTGAATAATTGTCCTTTTCCTAATGATTTACCAAATTACATTATGTTCAAGTTACGTTTACTTTTGTGCTGAGTTATAAATCTTAATATTAAAATGTCTAATGTCATAATTTTATCATCCATATGGGTAAACAAATTTTTTAGAACTGACGAATGATCAATATTTTCAGGCCCGACAATACAGAAAATATTTGCCATTTTGTACCCTATTTTTACAATTTCGGTATTATTCCTAATTCCAATATAGTGACTTGTCTTCTCATGAGCTAAAACTGATTTAGCACAATGAGGAGAAGATCCCTATACAAATAAAAAATTGTTATGAGGCGCGGAACACATTTAAAAGTGACAAAAAGTAGCTTTAAAATTGGGACTATTTTACGAGAGGAAGACACGCGGACGCGGTGTGCGCGGCACCGAGACTCTCTGTGACAGTCTCTGTCACCCACTTCAAATTAACATAAAGGTGAATAATGTATTATTGAGTAGTTATGTTAGGTTAATTTATTTTTTATGTTGAGACTCTCTGTGACAGACGACAATCTCTGTCACTCACTTCAAATTAACTTAAAGGCTGAATAAGGTATTATCGTTAAAGTTATGTTAAGTTAGTTTTTTTTAAACATTGTTTTTGATAGTTTCTGCAACTTTCTTGAAATTAAAACATTGTTTTTTGGCTCTTTTGGAAGGTTTCAACTTAGAAAAGTGCCTGTCAGAGAGTGTCTGGGTACCGCGTGTCTGCCTCCGCTTGTAAAAAAATCCCAACTTTAGTTGCTGGTTTGCATAGGGGTCATCTTCTTATTGTGCTAAATAAGTTTATATGCTAGTTAAAACAAATTGCTGTATTGGAATCTTACTACAATTTCCCGGGGGAAAGTCCCCCAGATTTTTGTTACAACTTTGTCCAGTGTAATATTTAAGCTAATGCTTTAATTGACTAGTTAATTAAACCTAGTTATGCTGGAATTAAATTTTTAATTTCTTACCTACAGATATAAAAAATACTGTAGATAATAATACATTCCGGACTAAATTAAAAATGTATTTGGTAATGAGACCACTTTATTCATTAGAAGAATTTTTTTCATGATCATTAGTAGAATTTTTATTTCATGTTAGCCATTGTTTAAATATAATTTCTATTTTAATTCTTTGCAGTAATAATATTATTTCAATATATTCTATTGTAATGTATGTAAATTATTGTAATTGTTGTAATATCTTTCATGACGCCATTCTGGTACAACTATGTGCTTGTATGAATAAAGTTTGTTTTGACTTTGACTAAGAATTTTATTCTTATGTAGCATTTTAAATGCATAACACTACTATATCCAATACACAACTGTACTGTGCACTTTTTTCCTAAAATTAGGAATGATAATTTTATTATTGCTTTCGTATGGGGTCCCAAACAACCTGTTGTTCTGCGGGCTTAGGGCCCGCACCACAGTTGGAGCCTAGGGGTCTCTACTTTCTAAATCCGGCCCTGCGTAGAGGAGTGTTGAAATATCACTAAATACTGTCACTGTGTTGGGTACCTATAAGCACTTTTAATAAACGTGGAAACAAAAGCAATTTTTATGTTTAATTACGTCGATTGAAAGTTTTAGTAAATGAGTTGGGAAAGAAAACTCAATAAAACTGTATTACAGCCCATAGTCCTCATCATTAACTAACTATAATACAAATATTCTAGATATTTCTTTATCCGTCTTTTTTTTATTTATATTACTATCAAGTCACCACGAACAAGTTTACAGGCACTTGGGTTGCAAATTCAAGGCACCTGGAGAGTTAAAGAACCACTACGACTAGACCTAGCACAGTCCACGTTCAAGCCTGTAACTTACTACAGAGTACACTTAAATTAAAGGGAAATCCGAATAATTTATTTATTGGTTATTTATCGGACGAAATTAACACATTTCAATACGACGTAATAGAATTAAAACAAAAATAAAGTACGGTATAGAAAAAAAGTGACGAGATGTTAGGAGCAGGGTTAAGATATTCTAAAACAGTTTTGCGACTTAAATGGGAGCAATTCGTGATATTTGCGATAACACTAAAAGAATCACTGTAAAATGAGAAGCACACAATAAAACTGCTGTAATTACCAAGCCATAATCTTCCTCTTCTTCGCACATGAAATCGTCCTCTACATCCGACATCTTGGACCGGTAGATGTATTTTCAACTTTTTCTCCTGTGTAGAGCAGGCAGCAGGAATATGGGTCATCTTTGGAAAAAGAGATCTGCCGGCAGTCTCGCATTACTCTTTAGCCAAACGAAAATTGTATAGTAGAAAAGTCTATAGTAGAGATAATGTCTATTCTAAATCATGTACTTTCATTGCAGTGAATCATCATTATTATTAATTTATATCCGGCTGGGCTCAGTCGGATCACGCGAAGTTCATCAAAGTTGTCCTGCAAATTTGGCTTTTCTTTCTACTCATACTTGCTTCTCATTCAGAAGGTAAATTTTTTTCTTTCATCAGTCCATGCTACTCCTTCCTTTTAAGTAACTTTCCCCTGATTAACTTTCCAATCCATCAATTTTGGTGTTAAAAGACCGTCAGATAGAGCCCGAGCAGCCTCTAACCGGGGTAGGGAATTTAACATGGGAAAATTTGCAAACGATGTTTTAAGTAGATTAAATTACCAAAATGGAAAATGTGTTTCAATATTAGCATAGTGCTGCATCATATAAAATCAAAAACGTAAAACTTTCTTGCTAAACAAAATATTTATATATTACGATTATTCAAGTTCCATGTTCTTATGGGAAGATTAAGTTTTAACAAACATAATTAATAATTTATTGTTTTTTCTTCGGTAAATAAAGTTTTGTCTTGTAAAGTCTTGTTTGGCGAAAGTTCAAATTAGAGTTCATATGCAACAGGCTAAATAGCGTCATGCTTCTCAACTCTGACAAGTTGGCGAACAAATAATGGCGTCTGAAAATCCAACCATTGATTTTAAATGTATATTTAAAGTCAATGATCCAACCGATATTTTGCACCATTGCGGCAAAACAGTTGCTCGGATCTTCAATATGATGAAACATCGTTAGTGCGGAAGCAAATTTCCTACAACTTTTGCAACTTTTGTGTTTAACTTTTTTTCCCACCTCTGACGCCCACCTTAAGATAAGTTTAAAGTTAAATTGTCGAAAATAACTTTTCGCTGTTTTTGGGCTCTTAGTTACGATACTTATCAACCACCCAGACATATGTATGTGTGTGTATAAAAGAAATGTTTTAAGTTGGAAAAAGCGTACAGAAAGTCACTCTATATTACAGAAAATTTGGTTATCTGGCACTTATAGTTTGAACTTTAATCAATGTTCTAATATTTTTGATTTGGTTATTACAGCTACATCTACAAAAGTTATTTGTCCTTTAAAACGAGTGGGTGAACTAAATTAGTCTTAATCATAAGCGTAGCAAACACCCCTTAAACAGGAGGCCGCAGGGCGAGTAGGGGTCTGGGGGCGCAGCCCCCCAGCGAGCCAGAAGGGTAAGTAATAACAATATTTAAAGCCAATGGTACTACCACTGACTTTCCATCTTGCAATGGTACTACCAAGTTTTGGGGAAATCATTTAAATTACTAGAAGTGAAACCCAGTGTAGGACCAAAGTTCAAATTATTAATTACTGTACTTATCTCTACAGGATTGGATATTATTATTGAAATATAATGATGTTGTATACACATTAAAGATGTGATTGTTCTTTTATACAGTCATGTAGTATACGGGAGGCATAGAAATATCGATTTCTTCCTCCTACTCGTGGGAAGACAGAAGAGTTAGGAGTCATCTTTACAAACAGCTGCTTGGTTGCTTTGCTTCTGTCAAATATTACGACGTTTGGTCTTTGGTTGTACCAAAATTCCTTAGTGCATCCTTTACTATTCTAAAACTTAATAATTTCTTAGTCAGGTCCGTTACTAATTGTCGAACAAATAATGTCGTATGCTTATCTCTTCAAGTATATTATAATCGGAGACACAGGTTTGTGCTAAACGTACCATATTTCACTTTAGTCATACACTTCCTACATTTTAATCCTCTGGAGCTTTTGTCTTGCCTGGTGAGGTTTTGTGACGCAAAGGCTTTTGTTCACTTTGTTTTATTCCTTAATATTTTATTTGGGAAATAAAATAGTTGTTTGAAGATATTAAATGTAAATTTATTTTGGGAGATAAAGGGTTGTACTAAAATTAACTAGGCCTAGAGCTAAGTTAATTTACTAAAGAATGTTAGACCTGGAAGGAAGGAGATATTGTTTGAATTAATTATGTGCTTACTTAATTCACCGTTTAAACTATGTAACAATTGATACACGTTATGTAGCTTCCCTCTTGCCTAAATATTCAACCTTAGCTCACATACCAACTCGTAGCTATTCACCACTATTGTCCTCAGGATTGGAGGGATGTTCGTCGATTATAATTTTACAATTCTTCAGGCCCTTTATTTATCCTGTGTAATTTAGCCTGCTAACTGTTCCAATTTAATATGATATAAGGATAATTAATAGGCTACATAGATTTTCTTGGCCTGCCAATCTTAACTTATCTGCAGAGAAGGCCTAATTAATTTTCCCCATTGTCCAATGTACCTAGGTTTAGGAGGTCACAAACTAAGAGCACTTAAAACCTAAATCAATCTGGACCTTGAACTTAAGCTAGGGATTTCCCCACCAGTAGGGGTGAGCTTGGGCTTTTCAATCGCACAAGGCCATATATTTTCCAGAGAGTGGTAAAAATATTTTAAGTATGTGTTGCGCATCACATATACCATTATCATAAATAATACAGAACAACTACTTATTGGCTACATTTTAACCTAACTTGTTAGCTAAAGGTGTTAATTAAGATGTTATTTTAATGAAATTTTAGCAGTGTGATCTCACAAGCACAGTTTAGCCCGATGTTGTTTGACTTCTCCAAACATTTTTCAGGCCCTTAAAAGCTACAATTTTTTTAAGGCCACATTACCTTTTAAAATTGTATAAGCCGGAAGGCCAAATCCAACGATTTAAACCTTATTTTATTCTATGTATCTGGAGTTGAAGACGGATAAAAAACCCTTTTAAAATACATGTGCACAGTGCAACAGTATGCTACACAATTATCTTTGGCAGTGAGTTGTTTTTGCTGCTAAGTTATCTATTTCTTAAAACACTAAAAACAAGTTTTGTAAAGATTTGTATATGTTTTGTGAGTTTATATATTTGGATATAAAAGTTGAATTTTTTTAATAGATTCCATTTAAAAAAATACTTTGTGGTTAAAGATGAGTTCTTAATTTGTTGTAAAGACTAATAAGATTTTGTCAGGACATCTTGTTAGTAATTTGTGTTAGTGGATCGAACCCGCGCCACCAGAGTGATGAGCTCTGGAGTCGCACGCGATATCAATCCGCCACGGATCTGCTATGTGTACTCATTACTAAATGTACTCATTTTTTTAGTAGTATAGACATTAATGGCTACTTGGTTGTTAATAATTGCATGATACATTTAAACATTTAACTACTCTTAATTATTAACTTTGTCCAATGCATGGTTCTTTTGTGAAACCAATTTTTTACAGACAAACACACCAGTTAATTTAGTTAAAACAGTAATTATTTTAATTTTTACTAATACGTAAAATGTACATTTATTGATGTAATACAGTTTGTACAGTTGTATTGTTTGACAACATACGTTTTCATGTTCACCTACGTGGCCTTAACAATAATCAAAAACAAAACTGCGTATAACTGAAAGTGCATGCTCAACCTCGGTTAAGTGCCGGGTTATAATGGTAGTGTCAGATTTTTACTGTCTAAAAAACGTCCTCCATCTTCTTCACCTAAGCTAGTTTCTTCAGCTGTAAAAATAAACATGGTTTTGAATAAAATCGCTTTCATGTCTTCCGCTACAACCTAGATTGATTGAATAATTAATTCAGTTAACCGGGTGAAAGGGTTATTAAGGAATAGGTTGGCTTTCAGCACAGAGCATTTTACACTTAAACCTCTGAGGATAATAGGGACACCTAAAATATTTCAACATATCATTATTCAGGGACTGATTTTAAAAGCCTTGATGACAACTCAAAGTGTTTTGAAAGTATCAGTGGTAAATCTCAGGATTTTAAAAGCCCCAGTGGCAATTCAATAGTTCCCAAAGTATCTGCAAAAAAGCTTGGGTTTCAAAATCCTTGGCGGAAAATCTCGGGTTTGTGAAAAGCCGACTGCCTCTCAAGTTTGAGGTAGGTTGGTCAGGAAGTGAATGGTTAGAGTTTCTAGTTTCCACAAAACAAAAAATTGTTAACCTTTTTACTGAAATTGGCTACTTCAAGCTCCCGCCTGGTCCAGCTGTTTGTCAATACAGTACACCCTGTCAATGATGCCCTAAGCGGAAAGAAAAACAAGACATCAACAGATGAATGTTAGGTTAAAGAAACATGTACTCGCCTGTGCATAGACCATTAAAGACACATTATTTTGGTACAAATTATAAGTAATTTAAGTCAAATGAAGAGGATAATTATTCATTGGAAAGGCTTAGCTTTAGATTAACATATATTTTAAGAGTACTCATTTTCAATAGTAGCCAGTCATCAGCAACAAATAATATTACAGACTAAAAAAGAAAAAGATGATGTACATTCAGAAAAATGCTAATATCTAATTTTCAAACTTTCAGGGTCGGGAAATCATGTCTGCTTCTCCAGTTTACGGACAAAAGATTCCAGCCTGTCCATGATCTTACGATTGGTAAGCTTTTACTTCTCTATATTTATTTATTTTGGTTTTATGACTATAGGATCACTTTTTCATAAGATCACTTCGTTGTCTTCTTTCTTCTTTAGGGAATGTCCTAGCAGCAATTTTTTTTGGGGGAGGGAAATCTGATTCTTTTGTTTTTTTTTGTTATTTATATTTTTTGTATTGTATCATCAACTGTTAAGCCAATTTTTTCAGGACTTATCTTATTTCTTTGATCCATGCACAGCCTGTTGTAACATTTTTTAATTTAAGATTATATTGGACTAGCTGTTTAAGGAGTCGTAATTCTGGCATTCTTATGATGTGCCCAAAAAAACTTAGTCTCCTTTTTCTCATAGTGTCGGTGATTGGTTCTAATCCTTTTCAAACGATTTTGTTTGGTATAACCCGCCACTGTCCATCTTTTTGGTATCTTTTGTTGATACACGTTCTTCCTATTATATTCTTCTTTCAATTTTCTAGAGTTTGTCCGTTTTAGATATTTTATTTATATGAAAAAGTGTTTCTGAAGCATAAGGGGCTTGAGGTTTTAGAACATAATTATAATGTTGTAATTGGGTATTGATAGGTAAAAATTTATTTTACAAGTGCTCCACTAAATATTTACTCTCTCTCAAAAAAAAAAAAAAAAAACAATAATAGAGCTCTATCAATAATGAATATATATAAGAAGTGAGCACCAAATAAGCTCATTAAGAATGTTTGCTGACCACCAAAGAATAGTATTAATTTTAAACTTAACATAAATAGAAAAATAATAATTTCAGAGATATATTTTACAGATTCACAAATTAATCTACATCATAAAAAGCATGTTGGGCCAAATAATATTTTAACCTAGCTTTAAAGCTGTGCATGTTTTGTATATTTTTTAATTGTATAATTTAGCTCCAGTTTGACTGGGTAGTTTTTGAAAGATATTTGTTCTATGATTTTCTATTCTATATTTATTTCTAGTTGTATAGTTGTGAATATCACAGCCTCAAACTAAATTGTAATTTTTACAAATGAATATTATTGTTTCACAAATATAAGGCAGTGTTGAAATTTTTAGTTCTATGAATGTGCCTCAACAAGCCTCCCATGCTCTAGTTTTGAAATGATTTAAACTGCTATATTTGGAGGATAAATATTTTAAGGAATTTATAAGCAGAACAAGATCCCCAGAAAATAATTAACTGACATCATGAGCAAAAAAGACTACAAAAGACAACTTAGCAGCTGGTATAAAGAAGAGAAGGATCTTCACGTAGCATCACCGTGCTATGTGTTTGGTTAAGTCATTTGAAATGGGTGATCATGACCCAATAATTATCTGTAATTAATGATTAACTGTATTTCAGAGTCACCATATCTCTCGCATACAATTTTTAACCAATGACGTGTTACTTACTATCAGCTCTAGACTATATTATTGTCCATGAACTATTGTTATTGTTCTATAGCCCTTACCAAAATCTTGTATGGAATGTTGCAAATTGGCAACAAATAAATCTGTGAGCCGAGCTCAGGTCCTTATCACTAGGTTCTTATCACTTGCCCACAATATTGGCATTATCTAACCTGCTCTCACTAAAGATGGTTTCTTCCTGCTTGCTTGGGATATTGAAATTTAATTACTAAAATTTAACATAAGTTATAAAATTAAATACAGTGTGGCCTTTCACAAATAATTTTTTATTAGAAAAAAACTTACATGCTATTCTAAATTTGATGCCTAGGAGACATATCAAGTGCAGCCATATTCAAGGGTCTGTTTTAAAATACACTACAATTTTTTGAAATATAAAACTAAATGTTATTGTGTTTAGTTAGGAATCAAAGAGATTTACTCAATAATTGATAACACCCCTAGCCAATACAACATACACTTAGTAGTAGTGTAATTATATTTCTGTGAGTTTTATTTATATTGGTTGCCATTACACCTTACAGTCGATTATTTGTTGATACTTGAGTGTCAATCAATTGGATGTTTAATTAAAATAATTGCATAACAGGTGTGGAGTTCGGAGCGAGAATGATAACGATAGACGGGAAACAGATCAAGCTACAGATCTGGGACACTGCTGGACAAGAGGCTTTCCGATCCATCACCAGGTCGTACTACCGAGGCGCTGCAGGCGCACTGCTTGTGTACGATATCACGCGGCGTGAGACGTTCAACCACCTAACCACTTGGCTGGAGGACGCTAGGCAACATTCCAACTCCAAC
Source organism: Matsumurasca onukii (assembly GCA_018831715.1). Lineage (NCBI taxonomy): Eukaryota > Metazoa > Arthropoda > Insecta > Hemiptera > Cicadellidae > Matsumurasca > Matsumurasca onukii. Next base: position 75,800,327 of record CM032058.1, on the reverse strand, counting down.
ATGGTCATCATGCTCATCGGAAACAAGAGGTGGGCTTCAATACATAAATTTATAAACACAGAAATTTATTTATGTGATCTTGGCAATGCAGAAATTATGCTCTGATTTAAAATTATAAAAATGGTTTGATTCAAATTTTTTAGTCCATGTAAATTAAAGAAATTTTACTAGAAGAACTGCACGCATGGTTGATAACAAAGTAAAATTTCGTTGAACTAGAATGTATTTAAATAACATCACAATCAGGGTGTAGAAAACTGTTAGATACACTTCAAACTGTAAATATATTTAAAGATATTTGACATGTTAGACAAAAATATGCTCTACAGTGTTTAAATCAAAGGGTGCCTTCAACTTAAAAAAAAACTTTTGGTAATACTATTTCTTGAATTATTTCTTGATCTAGTAACTTTGTTTTTAAACCTTATTACTTCTCCTGTTCAGTGATCTAGAATCAAGGAGGGAAGTGAAAAAGGAAGAAGGTGAGGCGTTTGCAAGAGAACATGGATTGATCTTTATGGAGACTTCGGCTAAAACCTCAGCTAATGTTGAAGAAGCTTTCATCAACACAGCGAAAGAAATATATGAAAAAATACAAGAGGGTGTATTTGATATCAACAATGAGGTAAGAGAAGTAATATCTCATTAAATGTTTGAAAAGTAGTTTATGGCAACCTAGCCAGTGCATGAGTGATGAGCTTTTTATAAATATTTTTTGAAAAATGAGATTCATGTCGTTAGCATGGTAAAACCCAGACCCAGGTTTACGGACAAAGCCCCAATCCAGACCCCCAGAACACGTTTAATGTTTCAAAACTTCCATACTTATGTATATATATTTTGTGTGTACTCTCTACAAGTTGCATTTTTTGTCCGATTTGTATGAAATTTGGTACGAATTTTCCTTTTGTAAATATCTTGGGCAGGTTTGTTATCCAGCAAAATCGGACTGTTAGAAGGGAAATTGCCTAGGGGAATACTTGGGAGGGGGGAATTTCATCAAACATACAGTTTTTAATTTTACTAAAACAGTAAATTTAATCCGATTTTGATGAAATTTAAAATATCTATTTCAATGTTACCTATCAATAAACAAAAATTATAAAAGACCAGTGAGCCGTTTCAAAATGGCAGCAAAACAAATTATTTTTGCTATAACAGCGGAATGAGAAAACTGATTTTAATGAAATTTGAAATGCTTTTTCATTTTATAGTTTTTTTGTGAAATTTTCAGAAAGCTGAGACTGTGAACATAGAGAATTAGAGTAACAAATTGCAAAGGAAATTTGCTACACTCATGCCAGCGGTGCTTTAGCGCTCACCTGGTTGTATGGTTTCCACTTTGAAGCAGGTTGCAAATCTGCAGCTTGTGGTATACAATTAGGCTTACTGCCACATAGAAACGAACAGTGTGCAACGGTCTCCCATGTACTAGCCTACTACCTAAACAATGTGCAAGCGTCAGGAAATGTAGGAATGTAGAAATCGCCAGAACGGTAAATGACTAAATATCAAATGCTTAACACAATAATTATAAACATGTTTTAACTGACATATTCTGAACAGGGTGGCCACAGACCGGAAAACCGGGAATTATGCAGGAATAATAAGTACCGGGAAATATGCGTGAATTCTGGGTGTAACCGGGAAAAATCGGGTCTTATATCGCCTCGGGCATAGATCTCCGGACGCATCGCAGGTATCGACGTCAAACGTATTGTGGGCGTAAAATGGTGGTCGTAACGTACCGTGGATCTGAAACGCCTCTCGGAATATATCGTGAGCCTAAAAAGGCGACCATAACGTCATACGGATATCAAACTCGCCTCTTGGAACGTACTGCGGATCTCAAACATCTCTCGGGACGTAACGCGGGCTTGAAAGGGCGATCGTGCGGGTAATAAACGGGTCTCGGAAAGTATAGTGGGGTTTAAAAAGACAATCAAAACGTACCGTGGGGGTAAAAGAGGCGATCGAAACGTACCGTGAGGGTAAAAAGGCGATCGGAACATACCCCGGGCGTAAAAAGGCGATCTAGGCTGATCGGAATTGAAAGTACCGCAGGTCTTGGACATCCCCCATAACGTATCGCGGGCGTAAAAGGGCGATCGGAAAGTGTCGTGGGTAATAAACAGCTCTCGGAATTTATCGTGGGATTTTAAAAGACGATCGGAACGTACCGCGGGTGTAAAAAGGGTATCGGTATGTATCACGGGTGTAAAAGGGCCCTCGGAAAGTCTCGCGGGTATAAATGGCTCTCAGAATGTATCGTAGGGTTTAAAAGCGATCTGAACGTACCGCCGGTGAAAAAAGGCTTCCGAACGTACTGTCAGTAAAGGCGATCGGTATGTACCGAGGGCGTAAAAAGGCGATCAGTTTGTATCGCGGGAGTAAATGGGCGATCGGAAAGTGTCGTGAGTAATAAATAGCTCTCGGAATTTATCGTAGGGTTTAAAAGGCGATCAGAACTTACGCGGCGTAAAAGGCGTCGGGAGAAACGGGTCTAACCTCTCAAAGCATACAGCGGTGTAAAACCGCGATCGGGAAGGGTCGCGGACTGTAAACGAGGATTGGTGCAGACTGTGGGCGTAAAACGGTCCTCTGCAACAGTGGAAGTGCACCGGGAAAATGTGTATATTGCCAGGAAAAATGCGTGAATTTTACCAAGCTACTTCTGTGGCCACCCTGTTTAAAACATGACTCTTGAAAGGTAGCCATAAACCAAGTGTAATTATTCCTCCTCAGGAATTCCTGGCAACAAAGTCCTATCTCCTTTGGCCAACTATAAAGAAAATTCCCCAAAAAATACCAAATATGTAAGAATTTGTGTGAGTGTAATCACTGATGGTGGTTGTGTTCTAGGCTAACGGGATCAAGATCGGTCCACAACATTCCTCCAGCAATCCGAGCCTGTCGGGCGGCAACAGTCAAGGTCCCATGCAGAGCGGCGGTTGCTGTTAGGCTCATCACTATGCTATACATCATTTATTGTTCAACTGTAATATATTGAGATAATCAGTTTTATTTTCGTTATTGAATGTTTGAGGGGCATTTGCATCCACAACATTTGCGTATAATATTTAGTTTGCAATGTCCCGAGTCATGTGTTTTCTTACTAATGGATTTATAAACTTCTCTATGTTATGTTTAAAGACCATTTTATTTTTTCATGAACTGTTGTTAGTTTCATCAGACAGCTTATGGTGAGCTTGTTTGTTAAATAGCTACCTTTTGGGGAAATATTGGCTGAAATGCATTAAGAGATTAAGTAGGCTCATTGTACATTAAATGTGTTATTAGGCTACTTTTTTTATAAAAAACTTAATCTCTTTCAAGTAAAGTTGAATTTCCCTAAAAGTTAATGCATGGTAGTTTTTAAGTACAAATCTGGTTTAATTCAAACAAAATTTAATTTAACCTGCAGCAAATTTAGCAACTCTAAATGTTATCTACATTATTAACGATGAATAATGAAACCTTGCAATCATCATCCTATTTGATGCCAAACATTATTTTCAGATAAAAATATTCAAATTTTTAAACATCTTAATTAGGTCAAATTTTATTTTTATTATATGTAGAGGAGTCTTTTATAGATCCGACAATGTTAGTTTCTTCAATTCAAGATTTTTTGATGGAGGTGTACAACCCATATCGTTGGTGGATCCAAAGCCCCTCAAAAGGTGTATTGTTGTTATTTTCGTATACACAATATACATTATGTGATGTAAAACGTGCGAATTTGTGTCTAAGTTAATGGAATGCATGTTGGGAATTCACAAGTTTTCCAGATCTTATTTTATCAACACTTGAATGTCAAATATAATCCATCGTCTTGAATATTTATCAAATTTATTTTATTGTTTTACAACAATATTGTATCTAAGTTGTGAGAGGCCTATAAAAATCACTTAAAGACTGTACTTGGACATTTGCACTGAATCTGGAAGTTTAAGTACTTTTAAATAAAAAATTAGAGACTGGTAATCCATTTTTATTATTTCATTTATCAAAGTGAAAAAATGTAAACCCATTCATAGTCTGTATCTATTCTAGTAGTTTCTTCACTTACCTACATTGTTTAAAGACCGTGTAGAGTAAAGCCAACTTTTTTTCAAGTTTGAGGAAGTGAAACTTTTCATGGTGTATTTCTTAGGTCATCACTTAATTTTGAAATTTAGTCTGATGTTTGGTTACCAAAGATTGTTTGTAGTTAGTTTATAATTTGAAGAGTTAAACCGTTATCAAAACTACTTTTAAAATAGGTTCTGTGCTCTTTGAATTGTGTGAGATATTTTTTTGAAGAACCGTTTTAAAGTATGTCTTTCTTAAAGAGAGGTTGGCCATGCTTGTTTGGGTTTTGACTTAGTTTTAAACTTTTAACTAACTTTCTTTTAGAATAAGTACATAATTATATTTCTCACTTTTTTTGTAAATATATTTCTAATAAACTTAAACATGGTAGATTTAGTTTTTGGATCTTTATTATAATAACATAATTCAGCTTTTTCTTCAAAATTGTTTGATCAATAGTTTGAGTTTAGCTTCACACTTTTGTAGAAAAACTTCTCAGTGCTTTCCACGGCTGCAACATAATGTGAAAATATGGATTATGAAATGTGCAAGATTTTACCTGTGTATTAAATTGTGTATTTTCAGACTAGAGTTTTATTTACAGTTTGTCCTTTTATCACAAGAAACTTTATCGTAAGGCTCAGAACTAAGCATAATTTAAAAACTACTAGTCTTCTTTTAGAACATAAAAATATTCCTGTCCAACCTAATTTGTTTTAAACTTATCTAAAGCTGCAGTTTTGTTGCATTGGAAAGCCACTTTTCCACGGTTTACCGTTTTGTGACAACTAAAAAATGTTATGCCTTTAAAGGGCCTTTATTTTATTTTGAACTTTAGTTGAGTTCTTTAAAATTAGGAATTAGATGCAGAAGCCAAAATTTACTGCTGAACAACTACTCCTCTGTAGGCTTGGGCAATGTTGACTTTTACACTAAAATAATACAGTATTTTTTATATAGCAATTTTCAATGATATTTTTATATCATATCGCCACCGATACAGTATTGATTTATAGATGTATCGTCATATCACAAATACCGTGACACCGTAAATATCGCAGAAACACGATATATAATTGTGACACCGCAAATATCACAGTATCGCGACACTGCAAATATTGTATCAAGATATACTGTATTGCAATATTTAACTAAAATATTGTATTTATGTATCCTTATAAAATATATTAACACTTTCTAGGTAACACTTGTTCTAGGGGTCAGGATCAGTTCTCTTTTCATAATCCTGATTTCCAGGTCTAGGTCTCACCATGCTGAGAACTGTTTCCATGAGGAAATTCACTACATTACATGGTGTTTCAAAAGTCCCTCTCCCTTCCCTTAACTTTTGAACACTGAAAAAGGAGTCTAAAGTCCTTATTTATGTGATAACGTAGTTTTGTCCTCACCCAAAAATGGTGGTTTTGTGGGTAAGTCCGAGATGTCTTGAGAACCACTATAGCTTGTGACTCATTTTCAAGGCCATGAATATACCAAACCAACGATGCCCTCAAATTATTTCTGATGCTCCATTTTCGATATGTAGGCTGCGATCTTTAGCACAGACTAAATAGGTTAGTCATCTTTACAAGCCTTGGTACGTCACGAAAAGCACAATCATCTATAATTTATAAGAGGTTTACTTTCTATAGCTGAAGTTACGCGCTGCTTAGAGAGGTTCCTGATTCTAACCAGGAAACTTACTGTTTTAGTCACGGATTTTGAATATATAGTGCACATAGATTAAGTAAGTGAATTGCAAAAATAAAACATAAGAACCGGTAGGCAAATAGATATTGCCTCTGTTAAATCTCCTAGAACTTTATTTTCTCACAGATTTCCTGATTTGTAATTTATTCTAAGAATTACCAGAAAGTCGTATTTATAAACTCCCTTGTGTTTGTATAATTTGAAAATTGAAGGGATGTTGATTAAGGCTAGATGGATTCTAAGCAAGGGCGATGTTTGTTGTGTATCTATTTATTTATATATAAACTCCCACCTGATCTCACTCATGAGGAGAGTAAACTGTAGTTTGTAAAGTAGCCTACTTTTAGGCATAGGTCAGAAATAAAAGTACCCAAGATTTTATAATTTTTTATTCATGTAATGAGTGTTATGTTTTGGTTCAAGCCATAGCCCATATACATGATGATAATTAAACCTCTAGATAAAAAAAAGCTGGGAATGATTAGATTTTGGGACTCACTGAAGGGCTAATTTACTTTCTATTATTTTAACGGTATAAGCCAATTACTTAAATAGTCATCGACCGCGTAAGCTTACAGACAACATTAGGTTTTAGGTATAGGCTCTGACCAACCGTGTCCGCCAAAGACTGGGAAAAGGGCAAAGACTGACTGGTTGTATGGACATTGTATAAGATATAACGTACGATTTACTATCAATTTTGAATAGTCTTCAATTTTCGATCGCCATGGGCTGATAAGGTTATAGGTAACAGAATCAATGTCTAGATCTAGATTTGGGTTGATTGCAAAGGTTTAGCCCTATCTTGACAGAAATCAGTGTAACAAATCGATTTCAACAAAGAGCCTATGGAATTTTGGTCTTCTATAAGAGAATTTAACTCGGTAAATACATGCAGGACATTGAGGAGAACATGTATGCCATTTATTTGGTATAAATATTAAAATTGTCGGAGTAATCCTTTTAGTTATAGGTTATGAATCCCGTAACAACAGCTTGTATGGCTAGCAGAAGGATTTTAGCTTGATGTTGCACATTTTTTCAGCATGTTATGAAAGAACGGACACGATTGGTCAATTTTTGCTGTTTAATCTGCTTCTTCCAATAGGAACGCTCCTACCATTCCTGCTCGGCACTAGTTTCCGGTCAATATGGGCGCTAAGGATACGGTCGTATCTCTTCCGAGCAAAAATTCTGCAGAAATAGTGAAATGGAAGGTAAAAGAAGGGACGAGAGTGTGCGACGGTCGTGTATTATTGTTGTACGGTGTCAAATCAAGCGATGGAAGTGTAGAACAGAAGAAATTAAAGGCTACCAACGTAGGAACAGTTCGCAAATTGCTGGCCAAAGAAGGGGAACTGGTCGATGGAGGGTAAGTGGTTGTCAGAAGGCGGGAGATTCAAACATGTAAATTTCGTGCAAGCAGAAAGTGTTTGGTAAAACCAAATATAACTACGCTTTCTAGGGTCACAAACCCTACTTAGGCCTAGGCCTAGTCTAATGAAATTTATTTCTGGCTATTTTAACAAACCTATTGTTCAAAGAGACCTCTTTTCTTACACTGATATTATCCTTAGTTGGACTAGCCTATGTAACCAAACTTTGATCCAGACCATTCTAACCAGACAATACTTCTTATAAAGACATAGAGACAGCTTTGGTAACGGCTACAAAGCAGTTGGGTTTTTTTTTTAAGAAATCAGTTTTATCTTAGTAACTTTATTTGTTTACCTAGGCCCTTTTCTCGCTTTGAATAGTTCAAGGAAAGTGCTGTTTATAGGCCTATTGTCGAAAAAACATTAGGTGTAAAGCTTTTGTAACCATTGTTCACTATTTTAAACCAATTCTTTACAAATGATAGTAATAAGTAAACTATTTAGAGGAACAGCTCATAGTTCTGTTTGGTTCTAGGATCGGTTATTGCCCTTATTGAGACGCTTAAGCCTAAGATAGCCTATAACCTAAAAACAGTGTTGGGTAAACTAATTTAAAAAAGTAGTTTGTGATAACTAAAACTACTTTCCTTAAAAGTTAGCTTGCTAAAACTAAAACTTGTTCTAGAAAAAAGTAGTGAGCTCGCTACTTTCACCCTAGTGTTGAGCTAATTTCAGAATGGATTTTTTAAACTAGAGTGAGATGGTAAACTAAAACTCATGGTATTTTGCTCACTTTAAAGCTAGTTCATACAACCGTGCTGCGCTCGCTTCTCCATGGCGCATGCTTGGCTTATCCCTTCTCGGTCAACTATTACTACCATTGGTGAACTATCACCAAAAGTAGCGGACGAAATTAGCCTGATTTATGCTGGACAACTCTGATACTAACTTGCTAGCGTTAGAACTGATTAACATAGAAATCTGATTGTTATTGGAAATGGGGTTGCACATTCCAATGACCTTTTTTGAAGCAATTTAATCTTCAAGATACAAAAAATATGCTATAACTAGTTTGGAAACCCATCACTTCCACAATAGTAATGAATACTATGACTGAAGTGGATTCTCCATTAAATTATTCAAATATGCCTACAGTACAGTATAAGTTCGATATATAAACAGGGTACTATGTTTTTTCAACACTGTTATACATAGTTAAAGTATCCCTGTTTGTTATTCTCTTTTGAATATTAAAAGTATAAATAACTACTTAAATGGAATAATACATGGTTAAAGCATCAAATTAGAAGTTAATTTGTTTAAAATAAATGACTTACCTGTTAAAATAACTAGCATATTTAAAAATATTAGCTTAAAGCTATCTAAAAATCTTCCAAAATTATTACTAATTAAATTTGAAGACAAATATATTTGGACCGAACCGGACTTGAACCCGTCTCCGCTTGGTTATGCTCACCACTACACCATCCAGCCCAACTATTTCTGCCTTCAAATAAGTACTTAAATCTGAATGTTCATCCGAAACATGTGACAGTCAAATAGTGACTTTAAATCAACAAGCTGGAAATTTTACAAACATAAATATTTTTGTCTTCAAATTTAATCAGTAATAAATTAGCTATTTAGCGTTTATACAATTAAGATCTCCAAAATTATTTCCCACAAAGAAACTCTAAAAACAAAATACAACTAACATGATAAGTAATAGTAAACAAACGTAGCCTATGACCAAAATGAACATTGTGTGTTATAACATTGTTAAACCTTTCCGCTATGATCAGGACACAAAAATCCAGTTTTAAAGTAGGAATTTCTAGTTATAAAATAAAGTTATCCAGAGTGATTTGGCAGCCAAACTATTCTAAACTCAAACTCAGTTCAAATCTCCTGGCAATTACATATACCATGCTTCTAGCCATACGATAAAATATATAATGGCTTTAGTTTTGAGGCTTAATGATCTAAATTATATTTTTAAAGTGTGGTTCTTGTTCCTTTTCCGTGGAATATGGAGGAAAACCTTTTCACAACCCATATGTATACTACCGCCACCCACCCCTATTTAGCCCATAACAATAACTATTGTAAACAATCGCTAAATTGTTGTTTTGTGAGGACTATTTTGTGGCCTATTTGTTTTGACTCTACACCGTTTTCATTGTGATGTGTTTCAGAGCCCCGTTGTTGGAACTGGAGCTGGGATGTTCTCACCCCACTGTCATGAACGATCTGTGTGCCGAGTGCGGACGGGGCAGACTTACAGAAGGAAGACACAGTTACGAGTCGCGCCTCAGTGCCCATGGTTCACAGTGTACCCGATCTCAAAGTTAGCGAAGAGGTATTTGACATGACACATATTGACTGGTAACCCTGACTGGGGCTAAGTTAGTCTGCATTATGAATAGGCTAGTTAAGGGCCCGGTAGATTGGCCTGACCCCAAAGCCCTATTTAAGTTACTAAAACTAACTGGTTTTTATGAGTAAAAGTACTTTGAATGTAAATGCTATGAACATTGAATTCACAAATATCTGTGAATAACTTTAAATATTTTGGAAATTAAAGGTGCTCAAGAAGTAATTTTATTCCGTTTGTTTTTGTCTTAAAATGTTTATTTTTTTCTGTTTGCCACACTTTTTATTGAAGAAACTCAAAACAACCTGTCCAAACCAGAACTAGGAAAAGTTTGGCGTCTTGGTTTGACACCGACATGCAATGGTGAGTCAGAGAGATTAAAGGGTAGAATCGATAATGGTTTTTTCTTCAGTTTAGCAGAGCCATGTTTATTTTCTAGCAAGCACAAATTTTGGGTAAAGCTGACGAAGAAAGGCTCTTGAAGGACAGGAAGCTCGTATTGTTGGTGGACTTGGATCAAACTCTTATACACACTACAAATGACAACATTCCAAATAATCTAAAGGTTGGTATTTTTATAATTTATTAGTTTCTGCATCTATTTTATATGGGTTTATAAGTTAATTATTAGATACTTATATTGGAAGGCTACTACAGCAATATTAGCTTAAAACTTAGAAGCCCAAGCCCTAGTCCTGCTCGGGTGGTCTATTGAAGTAGTTACCATGATTGCTACTAGAGTAATAGTGTTCCGTGCAAGCTTGACCAGTTTACTGAGACGACAGCTTCTACTAGGTGTGAGAATGGCCGTGTGGTCTAAGACGTCAGCTGATGAGCTGGCAATTTAGGTCACATGGTTGTCACTGGTTTGAATCCTGCAGCAGGAACGATCCATAATAAGCTTACCTGTGGTTTAGTGATGAGGAGGGCCCATCTTAAATAAATGGTGACCGGCATGGATGGAAGTTGACGTCGCAAGGTAGTTTAATATGTATTGCACAAAACACCTGTTTTGTTACTTTTTGCATTGTACAGAAGAGAAGGACTTGTTTGTGTTGTTTTGGGTCTATTACATTTCCAAGATATTGCAAGTAAGATATTTGCGTCATTGAGATATTACTGCATTCCATTAAGTCACGGCATAAGTAAAATAGCAAAAAAGACAAAAAAAATGTAATTGAAAAAAATGGGCAAGGCGTCAAAGTGTTAGGCCCTAGAGCTTTTTTGTACAATAAAAACTTGACAATTCAACATTCTCTCTAGGCTAGCATAATAGATAAGTTAAGATAGGGATGGAGGACTTCGTCCTTGATTCACTTTACCTTTACTTAATCTGACCCAGTGATGGTTAAACATTACTACCAGAAGTTTCCCCTTGCACAACAATAGTTTTCAAAATTGCTCCCATGGTGTTACTGTTTAGGAGACGAATAGCCATGAAGCAATTTATGTAATTTTAATCATTTCTTGAGCTTAGTAAACTTCTAAGTTTTGAATTAAGTTAGGCCCACTATTTTTGTTGGAGGATTAGATGGAAATATGCCGGTCAAGTTTAAATTGAACCTACGAATCCTGTGTACCCCACTTGTACCGGTGTGTGTTTGTGCAGGATGTGCACCACTTCCAGCTGTACGGGCCGAGGTCGATGTGGTACCACACGAGACTGCGGCCCGGCACGCGGCAGTTCCTCACCAGGGTGAGTCAGCAGTACGAGCTGCACATCTGTACATTCGGCGCACGCAACTACGCACACATGATCGCCCACTTCCTCGATCCTGACCGCAAGTTCTTCTCTCACCGCATACTCTCCAGGGACGAGTGCTTCAACCCTAACTCGAAAATGGCCAATCTTAAGTAAGTTACACGCAAGGGGTAGTTTTCAAGGTTATAAAGTTGTTTAATATTAGGGGTGCGCTTTAATTAGTGGCGTATAAGGATTAAGCGCTTGTTCGTAATTCACAAGTTTACACCTCAGATTTACTTCCCGGATGGCCGGAGGCTGTAATAAAATGGTTATAAACGTACTTGATTTGAGACACCAATTACTCTTAAAGGGTACTTTAAGGTGGATACGGGATTTCTCTATGTTGTTTATACAAATACAAAAAATATGTATTTGTAGTTTAAAAAGTGAAAAAGATTTGTACTATAAACCATTTCAACGTTAAGGGAAGTGATATGTTTTAAATGTTAAAGATTTCAGCCGTATCAGTCATTTGTTTCTCTTGTAATTTGTTATAAACATTTACCCATTTAAACAAAAAACCTCTTCATCCCAAAGATAGGATTTCACTGTTTCCCAATTATAATTAAATCGGGAGTTTTAAAATACTTTTGAATGCCGAAGTAAGAATTATCAAAACTCATATTAATTTTGCCTTAAATGTGTTTTGTTTTATTTTTGTACATTTTGCCAAATTATCACTACTTGGTAGTTCATCCAATGACTAGACTTATCTTTACTTACAAAAAACAAAAGACATTTCTTGTTTATAAATCATTAATGATTTTCTTTATCAAATTTTAAAAAACTGTTCTTATAACTTTTGAAGTACAACATATTAAAAGCAAACTTACTTGTTAAGTGGTGGATCAAGGTTTTTCAAAAGTTCATAAAATTACTTTGACTTGAATGTTCAAATTTTATTTATCAAATTTTTACTACGTGACAATAACAGAGTGTTACTTTGTTGCTTGGCAGGGCTCTGTTTCCGTGTGGGGATGAGATGGTGTGTATCATAGACGACCGGGAGGATGTGTGGAACTTTGCTCCGAACCTGATTCACGTGAAACCGTACCACTTCTTCAAACACACAGGAGACATCAATGCTCCTCCAGGCCTCACCAAAGACGAGAATGATGAAAAGGAAGGCTTCGACTTCTCTCCGTTTGCTCAAGGTAAAAATCAACATTGAATCAACCATTCACAAAAGCGTGGTTTAGTGGCTGTTGGCTCTTGCTTGGTGGGTAATTACACTTATCATTTTGAATGTGAAAAATACTAATTTGAGGTTTTTTGATACTTATTTGATACTGACTTTCTGTACTCAATGCTTGTAAACTAAATCGCAAATAACTTGGAATGTACAAGAATTTAAAATCTGTGTCTCTTTACTGTTTTAGACGCTATTGGATCATCAGCTTAGTTGCTAAAACTTTGGTTAAGTGTCAATTGGTTTAGGGTCGATTGCTAATTTTTTCAATTCTCGATTCCAATACCAATACCAGGATATCGATTCTCGATTCGATTCTTATTTTATGCGTCCACATGTGTTAGTGTATTTGTAGTACTATCGGGTCGATTTGTATTTTTTTCGGTTCTGATTCCGGCACCAACATATTGAATCCTAAATCTAAGTTCAATTCTTAATTCCGATTCTTAAAAAAAAACAATAGATTCTAATTCTAAACAATTTTTTTTGTTGGTATCTATTCTTGTTTTAAAAACCGTATCTTAATTCCTTTTTAACATCGATTCCCGATTCTAAAACCAATTCTCGATGCTTTCTTAATTATTGATTCCCGATTTCTGATCTGACATTACTTACCACTACTTTGGTAATTACTGTGTTGTTTATTGTTTTTTATAAGCGGCCCCTGCTCTCCCTCCCCATCAAGAAGGAAATAACAGCACACACTCGTAAATACCAAGTAAAGTGTACAAAGGTAGTCTGAATGGTATGGGACATCTAAATATTAACAATGAAAACTTAATCTAGCTGACAATACCTCCCAGAATTCCCGATGGCTCCCTTACGTTCACAATATGGACGTGCGTCTGAAATCATCTACATTATATGATGAACCTTGTCTCGTCTTTTCTGGACCCGATTGTCGTTTCCTATCGATCAGTAGGTCTATGACAGGTCTTGCATTACTCGTAGTTTGGAGAATGATATTTTGCTGTGGGAAAAATATAACGCCAGACGTAACAAACAAAACAATAAATGTTATATGATTTTTGGCTTTTAGTTTTCAACTTTATTAATTGATTTTGATTTCAATTTTATTTTTCTCAGGTACATCAATCAAATCCAAAGAATCGAATTCTGCCAAAGACAAAGTTACAAGTAGACCTAAGAAAAAAGAAGAATCTAGTGAAAGTGAGCTTGAAGAAGGTGAATTAGCTAAAAAGGAAACAGATATCATAACCGAAAAACATGAAGATATTGATGAACCAGAAGAAGTGTCTGAAGAAAACAAAGCAGAATCTGAAACCACTTGCGACAACAAAGACACAGCCAAAGAGGAAGTTACCAGTAGTGAAAATGCCAAAGAAGAAAGTGAAGTTCCAGCAAAGTTGGATAGTGAGACAATCAAAAATAATTTAGAAGACAAAGAAAATAACACAATTACTAATAATCTTGACACGGAAACAACCAACACAGAAGAAAAAGAGAACAAACTACCCGCCAGCAAAAATGGTGAAATAAAATTAGTAGAGCAAGCTAAGTTGATAAACGATGTCATTGAAATAGAAGAGGCCGATGATTATCTAATGTATTTGGAAGACATCCTTGGAAAGATCCACAAGTTCTTCTATGAAATCAACGACGGGAAGCGTGAAGGCGAGAGGGACATGAAGAGAGTGATACCGGCGGTGAGATGTGAAGTGTTGGCCGGGACAAAGCTTGTGTTCAGTGGTCTAGTGCCGACCAATCAGAGCCTGGAGCAGAGTCGAGCGTTCAACATTGCCCGCGGCTTGGACGCTGAAGTGTCGCAAGACCTCACTAAGGACTGTACTCACCTGGTAGCTGTGCGCACTGGCACTGCCAAGGTAACCACTCCCTCATCATGTTTCTGTTGCTCCTACGGTGTTTTATGAAAAAATTTACATTCAAAGATTTAATACAGATTTTAGGATGTGTCTAACAAATTAATTATTGAATTTTGGTTGGTGAAATTTAGACATATGAACTTAAAGATAGATTTTATACATTTGATATAAACTAACATATAATTAGTTGGTTCAAATAGAGCCTCCCTTTCTCGGAATAAATACAAATAGTTTATTGTCAAATTATACAATACAAATTATTTCTTTTGACATTAAAAAAAAATTTGGTAACTGTAATGTCTTTATCAAGCAAAATCTTGCAACTTTTTCTTCCAATTATCGCCAAAAAATTTAATAGGTTTTAAAATAAACCAATTTAGAAATTCAGAAAAATCAACATTTATCAATAACTTTTGGACGAGACCTTTCAATATCAAAGGTATTATCTACAGGTCCTCAACATAAAAATCTATTTTATGTTGAGGACATGTAGATAATAATTTTGTTTTTGATTGCAATTATATAAAATTATTTTAGAACCGGTATCTTTGAGGTAATTTCTTTAGTTCATTTGTTTGTTTCCTATTAGCAAAATGTTGATAAACTAACCAAATCTCTAAAGTGTAATAAGTGTACACATTTTGCAGGTGAACGCCGCACGTCGGATGAAGGGTGTGAAGCTGGTGACTCCGGACTGGCTGTGGACGTGTGCTGAGCGATGGGAGAGAGTGAGCGAGGCGTTGTTTCCAGTGGGCTGCGAGAGGGCTGGCTCGCGACACCCCCCAGCCCACTGTGCCAGTCCCCCCCACACCCCAGTCACCACCACGCCGCAGCACGGCAACGCAGCCCGTCAGGCCGCTTCATGGACACCATCAACCCGCTCATGACTTTCAGGTAAGCAGCTGACTACTCAATCAAACACTGGCATGTTTACTTTGGACCTTAAAAAAATCACATTGATCTAAGCACTATTGAAGATGGTAAATTAATTTCCATTTATTGATACCCAGGGTATGGTCTCGAAATGTTAGAGAATTGTCCAGATAATGTGTAAATCATTGATTCAACACTTTCACTGCGTGGGTGTCTTTGGGCACTTTGCAGATTACATAGAAACAAATGCAGTTGTCATGTTTTAGCATGTCAATTGCAGTGAAAGTGTTAAGAAATAAGAGAGTTTTAGCTTTGATCTACACTTAAATTTATGTTTGAATTTCTGTCAACTCACACTACTGTACTATATTCTGTGTTCAGCCTGGAAGACATTGCCGACATGGACGCAGAAGTAGAGGACATCTGTAATGATTCCGAGGAGAGTGATACAGAAACCAAGGACAAGACTAAAGTCAAGAAAAGGAGAAGATCCCCAGTCGGATTCAACAATGAGTCTAGTTCCAGCTCCGCTGATTCTCTTGCTGGTAAGCCAATAAACTCATTTAAAAAAAAGTGGTGGTTGTGGTGGTTAGGTTCACACGAATCCAGAATGACTGTGACGGCAGTTTACTGTTGACGTCATAGTAATGTGCTTACAATATACGACACAACTGAAGTGCCCAATATGCGATCTGAAAAGGGTCAACTACTAACAGTACATTTGACTACTATACAAGAGCTGCTATACAAGATTTTCCAGACCAAATAGACTTCATAAGAAGGTCTTGGTTAGTTTATGTGGAACTAAACACAAAATGCCATAATTTTATTGATTCCATTCCAAGTTGCTATATGCTTGTAGTAGACCTAAGATTTCTGCTAGCTTGAAAAAAATAATTTTAAAATAAATCTTCAAATAATAAATTATAGTGTTTAGGGTATAAAACGATGTTTTTAAGTTGTATAGCACCTACTGCCCAGAGAAGGTATTCCACAACACCCGGTGCTCTTGCACAACCCTTGGATGTAAACATAGAATTTTCACACCCGATTTGATTTTTGATCTGATTGAAGAAAAAACCATTTCAGAAAAAACCAATTCAAAGATAAATAGATTTGGAAGTAAAATGATTATTTTATAACCTTGTTAACGATTAGAGTGATAATATTGAAAGTTGACTCCTATACTTTCAAGAAGTGTTAATCTTATTCACTCTATTCCTGAAAATATTCTCTTGACCCTTGCTGTTGTCTTCCAGCTTGTCTAATCTCCTCACATACTCCTACAACCCCCTCCTCCAACAATCTTAAACCCTCTCACTCCTGCTCAACACTTTGGAAGTCCAAGCCTGAGTTGCTGTTGTAGCTTCATTGTCTGCTGCTAGAGTATTGTCATTTTAGGCTGGGATTCTTTTGTACCGTATACGTTTTATTGAAATTGTTGATTCTGATAATAAATAGAGACAAAGAATGTACAGGGCTATCCTAAGAGCATAAACAAAGAAAATTTATATATTTCTGTTGAATACAGACCCTTCTACACATTAGGTTGAGTAGACCAGAGGTTACAGTGTATTAAAAATTCACAACATGAGAAACAAACAACCTCTAAACCAAACCTCTGAGCCTTCATAGACTAAACGGGCTTGGTGTCAGAGTATTGACCTGTTATCATAGCATTCAATGTCAAATCTGTGTCATAAAACCTGTGTTATTAAAAGTCATAACTACACATTACTCTACTTATTCAGGAGAGCACATCAAAGGTTGGGGGAAAAAGAGGCCGAGGGGTGAGGAGGACTCGGACGTGGAGGAAGGGATATCGGAGAAATTCCGGCGAGGTGCCGAGCTTCCCAGTGACCTCGAGCTGACGGATAACAACAGCGATGGCAGCGAGGAGCCCCCGGACGAGATTAGCGACGGTGACTGGAACATGATGGGAGCAGCGCTGGAACGTGAGTTCCTCGAGGGAGACTAATCGCTTCGATACATTCAACGAGTCTGTGATAGTCCTACTTCCATCCCACCCGTCTCTGCTTTCTCGTAGGCTGTTAGATGGGCTTACATATTACACAAACCAGTCTGTGTCTGTTTGATTACTGAAAACTTTCTACAATTTAATTACTGGATTACATTTAACTTAATGCATAAGCACATTGAAATCAAAACATATATAAATTGACTCTTTTTAAGTTAGGGGTGAAGAAAGGTCAAGTTTGTCTTTCAGTAATGAGGCGAAGTTAGGACTACAAAGTCAAACTTAACCTTCATCTAGTGTTACCGCATTGTCTTTACAAATTGTATGTGGTGACTGCAGGGATCGAACCCGTGTCAACGGAGTGATGAGGTCCAGAATCACGCAGGATTCCAACCCGCCACCAGTCCGCTCTGCGGTGGAAAGTTAAGGGTTTTATTGCAGCTTCATACATTCATTTTTTTAAAAACAATATTACTTAACTTGATTTTGGTGATTGTCAACACTTAGAATTATACTCTCATCCATATTATCAAGACTTTTATTTGTATAACTACCAACTGGTTTGTTTAATATAGAATCACCCCTATAGGTTTACATGCTCTAGTTATATCGGCGTAGAATTAGACTATCTCTTTTCAATGTAGTATCAATTTGAATAGAACTGATTATATTTTTAGAATAGTTGAGCTGAACAAGATTGAAATACAAAACTGATCTGTACTATTTTGCATTGGTTATTATTTATTACACATTAACTGTATGTACTTAAATAACACTAGGCAGCTCAATACAATGTTGCATACACACATTTTGCTAATTATTATTGTACAAGAAAAAACATTGTACAGTAATAGGTAGTTACAAAATTCAATGCAAAGTTACTGATATGTAAAGATATGCTTGATTTGGTGGGTTATCAGTATCACATTATATCAACTACCTAGTTTTGTTTTTCAATATGAAAATCAATTTGAAATGGCTTTTGTGTTAGCATGACACATTCCTCTTTCTAAGCTGAAAGCAAATTATAAGCATTCACAGGGTTTAAAAAACCATTTATTATCAAAAAAGTTATATCCACAAAATGTTAGTAGTAAAATGGTTGACAAAACTTTGTTGTCGTTAATAAAGTGTATTTGCCTAAATTTACAGTTATAGGATTGACCAGAACCAGTTTATTCTTAAGTATTTAATCTTAAAATATTCCTAAAAAGTAAAAATGAACCACACTTATTTAAAACTACTAGACATTAACTCTGTACCAAACACAAAAAGGAGAGGTGGTCTTTTCTGTGTTCTTTTATTTGTTTTTTTTTTCAAAACCTATTATCTCAATCAATTTTCTAAGTGTTTGGTGGTCTACTAAATTCGCTAAGAGTAGCTTTTGCTGGTCCATCCTAATATAAAATAATTCTACACAAGTTCTTAAAAGCTTTTATACTCTCATTTTTATATTTTGGACAATGCTTATGACTTTTTTATAATTTATTAAACAAGAGTAAACTATTTATTAATGTCCAGTGATATGTGATTCAAGAGCAATAAATTCTATTCATACATAGACTTAACTGAAGGAACGGCTCTTAATGGTGTTATAAAGGTGCCCAATGGAGGGTTAAACATTAAATGATCTGTAGGTATTAAATTATTTCTGAACACAAGAGTCCTGTAACCATGCAAAAGTTTTACTCTTCTGTTCACCTTTTACTTCATAAGCTCTATTTTTATTGTAAATATTTTGTATACCAAGGGTTTTATTTTCACTTAACTGATAAAATATTTTTAACTTTTAAAGTTTGATGTAAAAAACGCAAATGTTATCTATAGTCTTAATGCGTTGCATAGAAAAGACAATGTATTTTAGCATCTTGTCTATATTTTTTAAATTTCTAGTTAGTTTCCAATTTTGACTGTTATACAGAAAAAAGAGTACAAACTGACAAATGTATTATATAGTTTGTAAAGAGCTACTTAATGTGTACACTAATATTTCCTCTGATTTGCAATGTTCTAGTTGCATAATTACGTTGTAAGTGTTAAATGTTATTCCTGTGTTTATGTAAATAAAACTGTACAGACGTTAAATTGTTTTAGTTTTCCTTAACCTTCCTAGTGTTAGTTTCGCATGTCAAAAACATCTTCACCAGAAAAGAAGCTATGAAACCTGTCATAACGAAAACAACCTAAAGCTTATCATATGGTTTTGTTTTATTTGTTTTTTTTTGTGTTATTAATTTTGTTTTGTCAATCGTTATAGTTTTTCAACACAAAAAAATGTTGTACTATGACAATAAATATGTTCATAAATTTAGGAAATAGGGTAATATAACAAGAAAAGCTATCAAAATTACCAAGAAAAGCTCCATCCTTGAAATACCAAGGCTCACCTGGATAAAACAGAATTACATAAGAGAACACAGACTGTCAAATTTTCAGCCCTACTAGGGCCTTTGTCAAGACAAAAACAGATCAATTAAGTCAGTAAAGTAAGCTTAACTATAAAATCCTAATAACTGTCAAAATGTCCATATTTTTCTGTTTTGTTGAGTAAGCCTGCTTTGCTTTTACTATTATTTTTAACCGACTTCAGTGAAACAAGGAGATTATACAAGTTGACTTTCGGCGATTTTTTTTTTTTTCTGTTCACGAATTACTTTTGAACGCTGGTTTCGTTTTACACCCAGTTTGCGCTTGATTGGTAGATCTTAACTCCATAGTGGTTCCATTTAAATATGTTTTGATCGGACTTATATTTCTATATAAAAAAGTAAAAATCTCATAAACCGTGTACTTGTTGCGTATTTTGCTTGGTAAAAACACTATTTCAAACCGGGAATAGATTTCTATAGCACTATTTCGATGTAGAATTAAATTTGCAACAAGGTAGTAAGTAGCCTTAAGTTTTTTTAAACTTGGGTGTTGTTGAGATAAACAGATATTTTCGTCTAAAAATACTCGAAAGAATGTCTTTGTTTGTATTTACAGAGTTGTAGACGCCAAACTATACACTTGATCAAAGTTTTGAAGGAACAAAGTGAGGGTCAAATTTAATTGTCTTTAAGAAAGTATATATGTATTATGATTATATTCAAATTTACCGAGCTATGGCCTCCTTCTCGCTAAAAAAACACGTAATGTGTATTATTTTTATGTTTGTTCACAAATTACTTTTGAACGCGAGCATCATTTTACACCCAGTTTGCGTTGATTGATGGATCTTTACTTCATAGTGGTCCCATTTAAATATATGTTTGATCAGACTTGTATTGCTATATAAAAAGAGTTAAAAACCTAAAGAAAAATTGCAAAATTCCATGTACTTGTTGCGTATTTTGCGTGGTAAACACTATTTCGTACCGGAAATGGATTTCTATAGTACTATTTCAATGTAGAATTAAATTTGCCACAAGGTAGTAGTAGCCTTAAGTTCTTCTAGATCTTGGGTGTTGTTGAGATAAATAGATATTTTCGTCTAAAAATACTCGAAAAAATGTCTTTGTTTGTATTTACAGAGTTATAGACGCCAAACTATACACTTGATCAAAGTTTTGAAGGGACTCTGTAAAGTCAAATTTAATTTTCTTTAAGAAAAAATATGTTTTTTTTATGATTATACTCATATTTACCGAGCTATGGCCTCCTTCTCGCTAAAAAAACACATAATTTTTAGCATTTCGTATAAGTTTTATAGCCATAGAAACTTTATTTTCAATATGATAAACTCAGTTATGATAAGATTCTGTGCATAGCTAAGTTCTCAACACATAAACGTATTTTACAAGCTTTAAAACTGTTTATAGATTCAGTAAACAAGAATAAAATTTCCAAAATGTCATGCTGAAACGTGTACTCTATACGTGCTTAGTGGTGTAGGTCTCACTTTGGAAGGGTATAAAAATAGGTACAAGACTAATTAAAATTGAATTTTCTACAACGTGGTTTCCATAAAAATAATGTTTTAAGTACTGTTAAAAACCGTACCAAAATCTCCTGATACATTTTACGCAAACACAGGGTTTTCCCGTAATTTAACCTGATGATGTTTTCATTTCGATGTGATGGATGTATAATATGTGATATGGTAATGGTACCTTAACTTACTCCAAAATTTTACCCCTGATACGTTTAAAAATACGTATATTTCTGGAGAAAAATTCGAAACAATCAGACATTTTGAGGGTAAGCGTGAACTTCTTGTAAATTTGAACTGCATTTGTGTTAATTTCAACATAACTGTACAAACAACTTTAACTCATAAATTGTTCAGAAAATAGCTCGCCCGCATATTTTAAAAACTTAAAACTTAAGTTAAAGGAAAGGCAAAATAAATCTCTACTAGGTAATTTGCGAGCCTAAGAATGATTCGTTACTATGAGCAAGTAAACGGCTCCTAATATAGCAAACTTGCTAAAAGAAGAGCAAACTACTCATAAGGATACGGGCTGAAACCTAACTGTACTTGATCTTATGAGCTGGCAATAAGCAAATGAAAAGCCAGCAACAACGAAGCGTCAATGCGAGTGGATCGAACCACCTAGTAATTTTTAGCTTGACCAAGCACAGAAACTACATTTCAGAAGGGAACTACTCCTACGAGCTTATTATTAGAAAAAGGCCGAAGGCTCGTAACCAACGAGCCATAAGCCAAATCGTCACCCTGATGCCCCATACCCGCTCCGCCAAACGCCACATCGGCCAAGCACTTAATTCCTTCGAGCATGCCATGGGAAAAGCAAACGGCCTAAGATTTGCATTGTTACCATAAGCAAAGGCCTCGAGGCCAAAGGACGAAGCGTTACCGTGATCCAGGCGATTCTTTCCACTCCTGTGTGGCAGATTTGTGTCTTGAATGCAGCGGTCTGATTGTCTACCTAGAAGACCTGTACTCACAGCTATACTCAGTACACATTTACTTCAGTTTGTACTGAAGAAAAATCACGTCAAACTAGCGATTGATACAGAGGATGAAGGACTCAGCCCTAGGGTCCGATTAGAGGGCTGCTTCCCTCTCAAACTGGCTGAAAGCTTTTTTTATTGCAAATTATATGATTCAACTACTTTAATTTGACTTAATTACTAAGTTCAAGATAGTATGATTACATTACACTACAAGTACAAAATCATTTAACAGCTTCAAAAGTTGAATCAATGTTTACTTTGCCGTTACTGTCATTTTGTTTAACCATCTCACCTATTATAAATTTGTCTGATAAGAATTACTTTAGAAAACAAAACTGACTTCAAATAAAGTTAAAAAAAAATAAATATCAAAATTGTGAAATAAAACTTTTAACAAAAAATTGAACAGATTTTAAAACAATTCAACATTAAAATGTTAAAAGTGTGAATAATTATTATAACAATGTAGCTTTTTTGATGTGTTACGCTGCAATTGTGTTTGACTAATATATCATAGTAAGATACAGCTGTACTAGTAAGGAACCAATATAATAAATATTAATTTGCTAATACATATAAGAATACCATCAAATGCTAATAACTATTTGCCACATTGTAGACTACAATTTAAGAGTTGTTATAATATTCATTCACTTTAAAAAATATTGGAGTCGGTGATGCTTCTTCTTTGATAATATTGCTTCAGCAGCACCTACTCCAATATTTTTTACTTACTCCAAGTGAATGAAGATTATAACAACTCTTATATGTATTAGCAAATTAATATTTATTATATTGGTTACCATGAAATGGGTACAGCTGTAATATCTTACTGTAGTGTACGGATAAATTATTGCTCTTACGCGTAACACATAAGAAACCCATTGTTTATGAATGTAGCATGTAAAGCAATACAGGATTGCATTACCCAATTATTTCACACTTTTTATAGCATTTTACTGTTGGATTGTTTTTGAAGTCGGTTCAATTTTTTTGTTAAAAAGTTTTTATAAGAGCTCTCATTTGTCTTTTGACAATTTGACTCACTGTCATATGTTTTATCCAAAGTCAGATTTTTGGTATTATTCCTCCTAGTTGTGAACAAAAAGTGGGAACTTGGGTATGAAATACTCTTATTTTTAAAAAGCACAACAATTTAATTAATATTAGTAACTACCTATATTCAGATGACACTAAAATATGCCTACAGTATTAAAAGTAAATAAAACTTAGTTGGAATGTTTTTAACCTTTATACAATGATAATAACAAACCTCAAATTGCATAGCTGTTATAAAACTGAGAAGTTTATGTGATATTATCTACTAACATAGTTTTACTTTAGTTCAAAAGTAATATTAGATTTTAGAATTTTACTACCCAATGCTTTAAAGTTAAACAACATTGTGATCATCAGTTATGTAGTTGTACTAAATTAAATTATTTATTAAATTAATTAATTATTTATTAAAGTTTGTACTAAATTAAACTCATACATTATTATTGTTATGTTCTGCATTTTTCTGAGACAAGGTGTTTTGAAAACACAAAAACACTGTGCATCTATGATATTAAACACAAAAATTCAGTCCAAAAATAAAATATGTTTCAACTATTTGAGTCAAAATTTGATTCTCAACTAATTTTTAAAATAGTACATTAAACCATTGTTAACATAGAAACTGTCATGTTAGTAATAAATGGTTCATACAATCCTAACCTAAAGATACTATGATAATTATATTACGATTTGTATAAAACTGTTTTATTTACATATAATTAAAATCTAAGGGCTTTGGTTAAACAATTACACTAAATCTAATTTCACAATATTCTGCACCATGGTTTCAAATTATAATTCAAAATTAATTTAAAGAGAGCATAAATAAAGTAATTAATGTACTACAAATAGTAGCTAATTTATGGTAAAATTGTCAACTTCAAGATCTACCGTATTTGTAGAAAACCATGAACATTAGAAATTCTACCGAAATTAATTGAAAATAAAATAAAAAACTAGAAGAACTTTAATGACCTAACAAAATAAATGACCAATTAAAGACTGTAAAATACACATAAAGTGATCACTGAAAAAAAAACAAATCATACAGACAGAATCTAAGATAAAATTCACAGCAGGACCTTTAAGATCTACTTACTATCTACGCTATCGGTAATGTCTTGTGAAGTGGTCAGTGGTTTTTGTAGAACTTGGTGTTCAACAGATAAAGGAGAAGGTTGATGTTCACTTTAGCCTTGTTGAAGATATCCATGATGGCTCTTCCTTCAAACTGAAGCTGCAGCAAATTCTGAAATCAAATAGTGTTGTAAGTTTGTGTTGAATTTCAAACAAAACCATTCGTACCTTTTAAGCATTCCTGTCTGAGTAAAATGGTAACATGACTTTACCATAATTGCGCCTATGAAGAATTAAGGAACAGGATGGAAAAGTGCTTTAATCAATCAACTGGTTAAACATTTTAAAAGTTAAAACACTACACAGGATTTGTTTCATGAAAATATTTTTAACAATAAATATTTTTCTAAGAGCATGTCTTGAGTTTTCTGTTGGTTTTGAACATTTAAAAGATTGTTTGAGAGCTACCTATACTTACAGGTAAAAACAGGTTGAAATTGTTCTAAATTTTAATGTTTTAAACTGGGATGAGCTCATTGAAAAAAATTACCGATGAAATGGAGACTGAAATTTTAGAAATCGAAACAGTTTTAGAATGTAAGTAAAAAAGGTAAACTTTTCTCTCAATTAAAAGTTCATTGAAAAGGTACACTTGTGTAATATCAGATAATTCATTTATGGACAATAAATAATTCATAAAAAGTTTAATTAATGATTAAAGGCCCAGACTATAATTATGTGTAAATCACAACGCATAATTGGTTTGATCCAAGTCCAATAAAGGTTTATTCGGTGAGATAAATCTATACTTGGATCCTTGAACCAAACCAAAAATTGAAAAAGATCTTCCCCACATCTTGTATTGGCCACCAGTCTAACCGTGTTTTTTTTAAATTTTAAGTTTTACAAAACACCTAGCCTGGAGTTGAGTTTTGGATGAATTGATAAACAGTGTATTAGGGCTATTATAGAGTCAATATAATTTCTTTATCCCTGATTATGTATTGAATTCAGGATAAATAACAGTGCCCAATAAGTTTTATCAGGGATCTGGGCTGGAAATAGAAGGGGTTTCGATTCTTTATGCAAGCACGATGTGAATTTGTTCCACTTTCTAATCATAGCATTTATGATTCCAAAACATCCTGTATTAAGGACTAATAAATACTTTACTGGGAAAAATACCAGAATAACATCCAAATATTTATTCTCCTCTTATGTCTCAAACATAGCAAGGAAAACAGCAGAGACTAGTGAAGAAATCAGCTGACCTGAATGTCAATGTCTATGGTTTCCATCTCGACACCCATGAACTTGCCACAGACGGTGAACACTCCGATGTTCTCGGTAGGTCTGATCTCAAAGGATACGTTCTTGTACTTTGCGGCGAAGGCAGACCTTCGATCGACACTAGCACACCTTTCTCATGTAACTTGGCGCCGCTGTACTTCAAACACTGCGTCTTGATCTTGCGTCCGTTCTCTGCTCGCCTGTGTACACTCCTGCAAGTAAAACATTCCAGTTCAGCCAATAAACCACACTGGTCATTTATGCGGTAGTAGGGACAACAATATTCTTTACAATTTCAAATTAATTTATTAACCTTTACTAATACAGTAAATTATATTGAAAGGGAGATTCTAAAAAATATTTTTTAAATTCACAACAGATGCAGTATGGTTATAAATTAAAATGATAGAAGTAAAATGTAATTACCTCTTGCCAGAGTTCAGATTTTGCAAGCAGGTTTTGATGTAGGTATTGTAGTATTCAACTTGTTCTTCATAAAACCTTGTCTTTTCTATTAACCTCTGCTTGGTAACTTTGACTGACTGTAATTCCTGAAAAATACCAAATTTAACAGTTAGTAATAATTAAAATACATTTGAAACTATTACCCTATATTTCTCAAGCTTTCCTATTTACAATTTTTGGATCACATACATTGCTTTGAGCTAGATTATCAAGCTAAACATACAGCTGGAAGTATTCACCTGTGTTTGTATTTGTCGGAACTTGCCCTTGTTGGAAATGTCACCGGCAATTGCTGTCAGGATTGTTTGGTACCCGTCCTCTCTATGCACCAACCCGGCCTCTTCCAGTTTATTCAGGTACTTACGGAGTTTGGCCTTGCATTCCTTTAGAGTGCTGAGAAAATAAAACAGAACATTAAGTAAAACAGAATAAGTATACAAGTAAGTAACATTGAAAATCTAGGGTTAGATCAGGATAATGAGGACTAAGGTAAATTTGTTACTTTGTAAATTCCCAATTATAATTTCATTGGAACACATCAGTTTTACATGTTGTGATAAATTATCAGGTCCAGTACCATGAGTGATATTGTGAAAATAATTTTTGTGTGCTAATTCAACATAGTTCTAGTAAAAAATGTGGATGTCACAAGATTGTAATTTAGTTCTGTGATGTTTTTTATTTCTTGGAATAGAAGAAGGTCAGAAATTATCCAAGAAATTTAAAAATGCTCAGGTTTGAATCACAAAGTAAAATTTACAAATCAAGCCAAAGCTTCTAACTGGGACGCTGGCAGTCACGCAACTACCAAGCGGTGGAACACATCAGTTAAAGAGTTAAGATACTTATTTACATTAAATAGAAAAACAAGAAACTGTGAAGTAATTATCAACCAACCAGACATATACAATGTATGTATAAAAAAAGTTTTAATTTGGGAAAACGTAATAAGCGTAGCGAATGCTCCTTATTTACTAAGTTGCTTATTTGAAGAGAAGAGTAGACTACCTGGTTTGGTCGTCCAGCACATTGTGAAGGGAGCAGTTGACTCGCTCATCCACTACTGAGGCTTGTCTCTGAGAGAAGGCTTGTTCTTGAGCCGGAGTCGTCTCCACACGCAACGCCCGGTAGATTGTGTCCACTCAGGAACGGCATCACACTCACCGTCAACTCCTTTGTTCTATGATCATAATATTTGTCAATAATGAATTTCACTCATTCTATCAAAGTAGAGTAAGAAGATGCAACCTAACAGCAAGGATTGTCAGCTACTGATGGCTGCTACAAAAAGGTTCAACTCTGCCCGAAACAGAACTTCAGAATTCAATGTACATTTTTAGATAGGCATTAGTTAAAAAAATAGGTAGCTTACTTGATAAATAGTTTTGTGATGTCTGTGTTGTCATTTGAAACTTCAAATTTGTCTTTCAGATCCAGGCAAAGTTCTATCTGTCCCAACCTTTTGATAGCTTCGTTTGTTAGGTCTTCGTCTTCATCTAAAACAACAATAAAGTTAATTATATTTATATTTTATAAAAAGAACAAACAAACTCTTACTGTGCAGGTTAATAAAATAAATAATTGATGAATATTAAAAAAAAAAAAACCCAACATGTAACATTTGACCTATTCCCACAAGTTAAAAGAAACATACCAGCTTCCAAGCAACAGATCAATATTAAAAGTTTGATATTCCTCCCCAGTAAACTATATAACTAGCTGAAAAAAGCTGAATTCAATTTGCAAGAGATTTTCTACTTTACTAAAATACAAAAGCAAACATGAATACTTTTCCAAACAATACTTACGCCCCATAAGCAGAGGAACGGTGGGCACTGGACTTGCATCTTCCAACAGTTCATGCAAGGGGTCGACTGGATCTGGTGCAATCTCGTTGGCATAGTCATATACGAACCGGTGCATGTTACACAGCTCCTACAATAGCAGTCATGTATCAAAAATATGGGTTGGTTCTAATAAGAAGCTGATTCAGGATATAGCCATCAATTCAATAACAATTTTACTTTGACAATGCTTTAAATATTTCTACTTCTAACATGCCTCAGAGAGATCAATTATTCATATTGATAACCAAACTAAACCAGTTTTTGCTGCAAGTGTAAACCACTGCGCTGAGTGATGCAAAGCGACTGATATTTCTGCGCTTCTTTGTTTCTCGCTGAATATCGTCAAACAATTTACATCTTGGGGGTCAGAGTTTAAGATTTCGTCGCTGTAGGGGCATTTTATTAGGTGCCAGATTTCACCATGATAAGCCTTATCTTAAACCATTTAATGGTCACAACATACTAGAGTTGCCAGAACAATAAAATTATATCAAATATTGATTTATTTTCAACAAAAACAGCCAGGCATGATCCACAGCTTGTGAGCTTCTGGTAGAGAACAAGCTCGTGTACCTCGACAGTGATGATGACACTGGGCGGGGAGATGAGGACAGCCTCTGTGAACTCAGAGATGTTGAAGTAGGTCTCCAACTCTTCCACCTCGCAACAACTCCGGAAGAACGACTTAAGCTTCTCGTGACACTCGATCAAGAACGGGTTCAAGTCCATCAAGTACCGCGACTCTTCTCCAAACTGTCAACAGAATTTTTAAATTTGCAATACAGTCTACAATACAGGACATCTTAATTTAGTCCCAATACAACTTTTGAGTAACTCTATCTCTATCAAATATAACCAAATTGAAGATCCTTGATCATTGAAGAAATTTGTTATAATATGAAGTATTTTTAATATTTTTTATATATGAAAACTAATTATTACTTCTAATAACATATGTTCAGATGGTAAATATTTAAACCATATGTTTTCAATTGTTAGAATAATAATTGTTTTTACTGATGTAAGTAATGTTTGTTTACAAAAGTGCTAATAAAATAAAAGTCAGCATCTCAGTGAATAATTCTTTCAATCATGATAAATTAAGGCGACAGTGTTATAGTTGTTACCTTAGAAAAATATCTTAGAAATCCCTGAGAATGCACAGTTCCAGTCCGCTATTTTGTTTTTTGTCCCACAAGGACAATTTAAAAACTAAAAACAACAATTTTCATGAAACACCTCACTCCTACAGTTTTCATAAGATTTTTGTTTTAAATAGGTTTTATTTGAAAAATGACACTGTTCTGCAGTGACTTTACTGACCACTTTTTTAGAAATCTCATTAGTCTAGTAGTAAAAACAAGTAATTGAAATAAATTTCTTTACAATTTGGACTTATGACGGACTTATACTTGAAAGATAGAAATTTAGCTCAGCGGAGTCACCAAAACATTTAACACACTTCAAAACAAAGTTTTATTTATAAAATCTGATGAAAACTATAGGAGTGAGGTGTTCCAAGAAAATGCATTTTTACATAGTTTTTTGGGACAACATTAAAAGGTCACTATGGCGTTTTTATTTTCAGCTTCGGTTGCACTATTTAACAGTCACTACTGCACACTCTTAACACTAACAATCCACTCACCCCTTTCTTGGCAGCTGCAAACTGCAGGATCTTGGCAATGCCGGCCAACGTGTGTCTTTGTTCTGTCGTCAGTGTCTTCTCTGCCGGCAAGGAAATGATATCATACGTCTCTGGAGCCACAATCGACGGGTTTATAAACTTGTAATAGATCAGATTCCCTACCACCTGTGAAACAGCGTAAGACCTTAAAATTTAAACGTCATTGGGAAATTTAGAGGGATAATGGCAAGTTTCACTACACAAATTTTCCTTATTTAATTCCAATCTGGATGAATATTAATACCATACAATCCTTTCAGCAAAAAGCAAAACAACAAAAATTATAACTAAAATTTACTGTACTGTTTCTTGTGTGTGTACATTTGTATAATCAAAATGTATAGACACAGAATAACTGTAAAACGCAACAAATACTGAAACAAAATATTAGCTTTCTGCCCTAATAGTTCAATCTTAAAACAGTACTCACAAAACAAGAGTACGTAATAAAATTAAAATAAATTGAAAATTCAAATGATAATTACTTTAACTCCAACTTGGTTTTTAAAAATTGGACAATACCAGAGCTATAACCTCTGTTTATCAATAAACAAACAAATCTTTTGTACCTTCAAAACCTCTTTTTCGTGTGCGTCCGGGAACTTTTGGTGCAGGGCAGCTTTGAGCTCCTTGGCGATGTACAGCAGTCCATACGGAATCAGCTGCTTGGACTCAGTGATGCGGTTGAGGAACAGTAGAGCTGTCTTCTTGAGAGTTGCGATAGACATGGCCAGACGTTCCCTCACCTCCGGGTAACTTAGAGCTTGCTCCACTGTCACCCCTACCGCCAGGTCACTGACCACAGGATAAAGGTTGAGGCAATGGGTTCTGCAGGTACTTGAGTTCAGTATATAGTAGATGGCTCAACAGGTATAACCCTTAGGATGTTGCTTGTCACACTAAAAACGCTTTTTGAGGGTGAGAATTTTACTGACATTTGTTTTATAAGGTGTTAATTACCTCTAGTAGAGCTTTCTTTTAATTTTAAAAATGCCATTTATAACAAAAAACCAAACCATTTTTGAAAATTTTGTAAAATAAGTATAAACAACAAATTGTATTACAAAACTTTCTTTACACTCCAATCAATACTTTCCTATCAAAGTTTTTATGTATAAATCGTAGGCAACCCAATATATATGATAGAAAACCAAGTTTAAGGACTTACTAAGCTTTGCCAGTAGTCATCTCTTGTTGGTTTCTCCACTGGTTATAAATGGAAACAGGATTTGTGTCAATGTTGATATGTTTATCAGCCAAGACCTAGAAGACAAAAAATTAATTAAAACTTAACCTCAGATCAATGATTTTACATAACTTTCATGTTAGAAGAAAACCTAACTTACCTGAATTAGTGAAAATAAAATAACAACTCTGAAATAAATAACTGTCAACCAGTAAAAAAATTAGAGTTTATCATTTATTTTTCAAGAAACTTCCTTAAATAAGAATAAAATAAGTGTATCGGTTTCAAATACCTTTTCAACGAGTGGACCTAGAATGAAATGGAGCGCATTCTGGCCAGAGCGCTGACGAGCATAGTTGACCACCATCCGCAGGACCAAGGGGTCTCCTGTTGTCACGTCACTAGGCTTGCTGAACTTACACCTGTCAAACACAGCTATGTTACTGTACCAAGCCGACGTTGAAACATATTGACTACCAGCTGTGAAGCCATTTCCCCACGAGGAGTCAGCCGCGTCCAGCTGGTCCTTTGCTTAAGTTACTACATGTAGCATTCCGTTAACAACTATTAAGTATTACATTTTTTCAAGTTTAAGTAAGCCATGCAAAACTTGTCTTAGTCCCTCAAAGCTGATAACAGTAGAGTGCAATAAATCAACCTTGTTTTGAACACATTGTCTTTAGACCCTTGGTTTCCTACATGTTACAAAAGGAACATTAAGATCAGCTCTCTAACGATGGAACCGAGAACTGACTTTGAAACGACCCATCCCTAGCTGATATCCTAAGTAACAAGACAATACAGTTACATTATACAATCTGGTACCTGATTTCTTCCTGCAAGGCGTACTGAAAGAGCCTTAGCAGCAGATATTCTTCTCTGTGGTGAGCTCCGTAGTGGAACAGAGTGAGAATAACGTTGCTGAGGAACCTGTGGGTCCACCTCTCAGGCAGACAGAAGATCAGCTTCGCCAGGTACCTGGACAAGTCACACTCAAGTTCACATCTACAAGTAGAAACAACCTGTATGCAGTTCAAAGAGTACATCTTCGAGAGAAAAAGTTTTTGAGTTTTAGCAAATTTGCTACAGAGAAATGGTTGATTAAAAATGATGCAATAATCTATATGAGCAATACTTGGCATAGCACAACAATATCAATGGTTGGAAACTTGATTATTAGACAGTTCAATATCGGAAATTGTTAACATTAGAAAATGTTGAGTTTTTAAAAGGTAGGTAGTGTCAAAAGAAATGGTACTTATTACAAAAAATGACTTATTTTCCCCTTTAAAAATAAACACTTCTGAACCCTTTTAGACGTTAAAACTTCACTTGAAAATTACTTCAACTCATAAGTTTTTTTTCTATTACTCTACTTGATTGTGACTGAAAAATACAGCTACTTACATAGGCTTACTATGTACAATATCATGTTCAGCTCGAGCAACTTCAAAATCTCTAATATTCTGAGATGTTTCTAAAAACTTCAAAAGTATTCAAAACCAAATAATTTCTAGTTCTGTTAAATAAACTGAAAATGTCAATCAACAATACTGTACAAAAGGTGACTCTGAACTTTACAATAAAAATTAAAAACATATGTCATTACTACAAGTACTTTTAAAACAACAAAAAGGCCAATATATAGTGATAATTTATTCAATAAAGCGCTTAACAGCTACGCTGTCATTTTCTTGTAACTTTGCTTGCCTGAAGATGACAGCGTAGCTGTTTAGAATAAATTATCACTATATATTGGCCTTTTGTTGTTTTAAAAGTACTTGTATGAATTGCCAATAATCTCCGCTTCAAGAATTAAATATGTCATTACTGCTGAAGTTTATTCAAGAATACCTAATAAGGTAACAGTACAAGGTCATATGCATACACAGATAACACTGCTGAATGTGGCGACTCACCTAGGTCTGGTCTGGAGGAAGTAGAAGAGGTGCCGGTACGCCTCGAGCTTGTGGTGGGAGGAAGCAGAGAGTGCTTTCAACCCGGTACTTTGTTTGTTGATGGCAGCATTCAGGGACTTGCCCTGCTTCACTGCGTCCTGCAGTACAACATTGTTGTTTAACACTTTCACTGTTACAACATCAAAACTGCATTTGTTTCAATGCCAAGTGCTCATAGGCACTCAACACAGTGATAGTGTTAAGAAAGTACGGATGGTACTAAACTAGAGGCGTATTCAAGCAAAGTAGCTACGGTTCAAACTAGAAGTCAGCACATCCAGGAGTTAAGTTTAATTATTCTTAGAGTAATAACAACAATCATTAGTCAAAAAATTACTTGAATAGTTGCCGAAGTTTGATTAATTTTGCAAAGATAGACGTGTGGTGTGGGTGGTCTTGCCTGAAGCCACTGGGAAAAGCAAGTGTTTCACAGAGTAAGCATGATTTTCACAATACAGTACCACCATAAATCATCAAGGAGATGAGGTGACCTTTTGCTGCGGTTTTAGTTGGTGCCAAGGCATAAAATACTATAATTCTGACAAGGGTTTTTTAACACTTATATAACTGCCTCTTTGTGTTTGACAGTTCTAGTATTTTTATTCAAGGCTAAAAGTAACTCAGTTTTGTTTTAATTTGCTTGAAGATGTAGTCAAACAAAATCCCAACTTGAAGAAAAAAATGATTTAATTCAGTACAGTTTGCCATTTACTGTATGTTGAACTTTCAACAATTACTGTGACTATAATTGGTCTGAGACAAGCACCCCATGACTGAGAGAATTAGCGACAGATGGGCAAACCAAAACAGTACAATGTTATGGGATTGCTCCACGATCATCACTGCAATAATACCATCAGTCCCTCCACCAACACAACTCTTACAATATCCCTGCTTAACCAGACGTACCTGCAGAGAAATCCGGTTCTGCACGAGCAGACCGATGGTGACGTCCATCTTGTCTATCTGCTGGGACAGTTGTTTGTTGTGTCGGATCGCTTGCACCACTTGCTCCTTCAGAGTCTAACAAAAGTTTCAACTTTAGTTTGATTGGTTCATCAAATTGATCGGTTCACATTTTAAATTAAACCACTCCTATACTAAAGTTTTACCATGTTTTGTTAAGACTCATTCTGTTAAAGGGGTGTTATGGTTTTCCACCGCCCTATTTAATATTTTATGTAAATTAGTAATTTTTTTGATAAAACAAAAATATTAAATAATTAATTAATTATCAATTTTGACAAAGGTTTCATAGATAGTATTTGGACCTACACATTCAACCAAAGCATAAAAAAGATTGGCTTATAGAGTTTTTACTAAATTTAATATAACAATTTTCATGTTACTGTATTAGGTAAAGTACAAACCTGGAGCTGCAGTTCCCTGTGGTAGTCCTCGATACTGAAGTCTAGCAAGTGGAGGAAGAGACGCACAACTTTGAACGAAGGGTTGGGAATCTGACAGAATGAGGCAAATGCTTTCCTCGCCTGCAACAGTACACCATGATACTGATTTACTTAAGTGACTAGTGGTGTTTTAGCTGTAGTCATATTAACCTTCGTGCGATACCAGGATTTTAACCACAATGAAAGGGTACATACCCAAAAAGTTTTATGTCAAAGTAGTCAAGGCTAATATTTGTGGATTTTTTAACCCTCTTCTAATGTTGAAATATGATATTTCTGTGCTCTGAACTAGCTTACGCAACAACAGCTTGTGAACTAAACCGCTGTGTATACACAAGCCTATAGCGCCCAGCTTGCTATCTCGGTGGCGCTGCAAGCAAGTATTGTTGCCTGATATGCTTCTGTGTCCATCACATGTTGCACTCTAGTGAGAAATCCAAACACTACCCAGTGTAGCAACATAAGACTAATGGTATTGTGTGCTGAGGCGTCAATAGCCCTTCCTGCACCAACCAAAGTTGCGTGTTTACCCATTACTGTACAAAGGGTTAAATAACTAAATATCAGGGAAGGCTAACATTCCAGACCAACTTTACAAAGAGTTGACTAGTTTTTGTGTGTGCATATTAGTGATTTTAAAAGAGCTTCACATTTAATTTATCACAAGAAAAAGAAAAATGAAGGCAAAAATATTACAAACATCACAAAGTTAAGGCCAGCACAATTTAAGGAATAAAATAAAACAGTCAAAATTTAAGTTATACCAGATAATATGTTAACATTTAAATAATCAACTAGTCAATATATATAACTTGAGCCTTATATTATATTAAATAATAGCTTTAAAGTTATGCCTAACGGCTTATGTATTACAACAAAGTAAGTCACTAATCAAGTCTTTAAGTGCCTATAGTTCTCAAACATCATTTTGTCTTATCATAGCAAAGTTAAAATTATGATTCAGCAAAGTAACATTTGCAAAATATAAGCATTTACTTGATTTTGTTACTCTGCTGCAGGAAGTTGGATGAAAAAAAGGGACGACTATAGACATTTTGAAACATTCACACAAAGTGAAAAGAAGTGTTTTGTAAATGGCACTATACTGCCGATATTATAGTTGTATGTTACCTGACGGCCACGCCACAGCGCTTGGATCTTGATGATCTTTTCTTCTCGTAACTTGTAGTAATGATAAAGAACATCACTCCAGCTTTCCACCGCTGACTGTGGAGCTTGGATCACCTTCTTCAAGGCAGCTCGCTTTTGTTTCTGCCGAGCTAACACGCGTCTCCACCAACGCTACAACAACAAAGTGTGTAACTTATAAGCGCAATACTGGTAAGCTTGGTTCACAATTGTAAAGCAAGTGTTGTTGACATAGCCCCTGAATAAAGAGAGCTCTCATTTAAGGATTAGTTTTATCATGTACGGTTAAAATATCTTCTTTAAAACTCGCACCTAACCAAAAAGTGCTTATTAGGACACAACATTGACAAATCTTCAAGGGCATAAACAAATAACTGTCATAGCAAATATCCATAGCTGCTTAATACTTTGGGAAACTAGGTACAGTGAGAGGGTGGATGATGATGGTCTATCACAACCTGTTAGTGAAGAGTTGAAACTTGATATTACAGTTGATCATTTTTTCAACCATAATTTTACACATTGGAACCTTGCGAACCTCCCATACAACAAAATCCTGATATAACAGGTTTTCAAATCCTTTCCTTCTCCATAACCCTCAGTACAAAATTACACACTCTATAGCGAAAGAAACACTTTGAGACCCTCAATATAACGAATTTTGGTCCCCAAAGCCACAAAGCAGTACCTCAATATAACGAAATTCAGGAACTCTAAAACTCTACATAACATTAGTCCACCTCTGTATAACAAATTCCCGTTCGAACCTCTATGGCAGATTTCCCTCTGAGGTGTAGTCCTGCAAATCAATAAGCAAGGCGACAAGCCTCGACAGGTATCCCGCCAAGACCAGAAGAAGGAGAGTGATGAGATGAAGGGAAAGTGTTCAACCTGAGCGACAGTGAAAGATGCTCTTGTGGCCTTAATGTGTTGAAAGATGTGTTTGGGAAAAAAGGGTGTTTAAGTGATAGTGTTATAAATTCAATCAACGAGCTGGATTGCCTCTAGATTTAGTCCAATCACAGGTAAACAAACTACAATTTTCAATTTCTTCACAATGGTGAAATAATCACAAGAACTTAAAAAGCAAAATTATAATTTTCCTTTGTATGTACTGAAGACTTTCTATTATCAATTTATTAAATATACTCCATGTAAAAATACATGGCTTTGTTGATATCACCTTTACTCCTTCTTGCCTAAGAATTTCCAGTAGAACCATTCATTGCATCTAACGATATGCGGTAGTTAGCATTGGTAGTGAAGCGTTATATTGAGGTATTTATTTATAGATTTATGTTGAGATTGAACACCACAGTTTGCAAAACCTCTATATAATGTGTCTGGTTTCACCTCTTTTATAGCGAACCTCGATTTAACAAAATCCTTGATATAACGAATTTATACAAATCCCCTTGACATTCGTTATATTGAGGTTACACTGTATTACAAAATGCACCAAATGCCCAGCCATCACGAATTACTAGTGGACAGTCCAATCCTAGATGTTGTTGTTCAGAGGAATAGGAGTCCCCAGAAATGATTTTGACTTCTGTAGTAACTCTTATAAAATGTTTATTATTAAAGTTTATTAATACTTTACCTATCAAGCAAGTTTCTCCTTTGAGGTAATTTCATTAAACCCTTATTTCCAAGATAGAAAATACAGAAATATTATGACTATCAACAAATAATATTAACAATACATAAACAATAACCTGTATCGTGCGTATCTTGCGTAGGTTGCGCATGAAGTGTTGGGACCTGTCGGTAGAACGCGGCAGCTCTACAGGCGCTGCTTGTAGCTTCACCACTGCGCTCCAGGTCCGCTGCTAGCAGCATACCACCCCTCGTCAGAAGCTGCTTATCATCTCCTGTACACAACATCGACAATGTAGCACACTTCCTTCACTTGACCGTGGAATACAACTGGAGTTCTGGCTGTTTAATAGGTAAACATTATCCTTCTTTCTTTTAGAGATTAATGTGAATTTATAATTTTGCATTTAAACAGAATGGTAATGTTCAAACTGTGCCATTTTTTGGACAATACAAAACAGAAAAAAGGAATTTTATAAATATAATTAAGTATTAAAATGGCTCAGAAACTGGGTGTTAACTTTTGTTTGTTTGATATTGACTATGATTAAATTACGATGGTCTCAGTTGTGTTTCCCATAGTAGGGTGTTAAAGGGTTTATAAACTGAACGTCAACTGTATGAGTAATGTTTCGATGTTTGTTAACAGAAGCAAGGCTGTCATATATTATCTATTGACATCTTTGATCTCACTTCTTACATACAGTAATATAAAAAGAAATGTCTTAAAACTGAAAACTTTGAACAAAACCACAAATAACTGATCCACTCTGTCTCATTGACTGTCCACTTGGTAACTTTTGTTAGTTTTAAGCTCTTGGGTTTTCAGTAGCTGATTGACTCCATCTTACCGAGTCCACCTGAATAAAAATAACAACAAAAGTGACTATCATGATCGAGAATTTGGTCACCAGAGTAGCGTCTAGAATAATGAACCCGGCAAAGGAAAACTGGACAGCACCACTGGCGTTCAAGCCTCCCATAGCAACGAAGCACTTGTCTATCTCACGCAAGAGACGCTTTGATGAGGTGGCCTGGTGCAGTTGATGAATCAAGGAAATCGACTTGTTCGATTCAGAGGCAGTTCTGTGGCAAAAGTAGCAGTGCAGGACCACAAGCATAACATTTAATGATAGATAAAACACAGTGTCACGAGAAGGTAGTTCAACATTAGTAGAAGAGATACACTGTTTTATGAACAAGTAAATGTCGGAAGTGGTTGAAACGAAAATAGCAACAAAAACTAGAACTAAATAGACATTAAACAGTGAGTTGACTTTGTCCGCTAGGTGCCTGAGCTTAGTGTGGAAATGGCAGACCACTCTCAGTTGCGAGATTATTTCCACATCCCACAAAGTGTGTTGGGACTGTATAAGAGTTGACAGATGTTCGTTCAGATCAGAAAACGAGTCTTTTAACAAAGATACATACGTGGAAAACTCGTAACTGGATACGGTACAAATATGTAAAACATACAGTTGAATCAAAGTGTCAAACAATGATGTGACTGGTAGCCATAAGAAAAATATGAAGTACTGAGCTGTTAAGATTGTTTTTAAAATCCTTTTTGAATAATCATAGTTCGTTCCGAATTTGGAGTGTTCTATTTTACCACACACATCATGTATTGACTGCCAAAGTTTTAGCCATTTACTTTTAGACTGGATTTTTGAATAAACATTTGACACGTAAGCAGATTCTTTTAAAACTAGTATTAAAAAAGTTAAATTTCTTTGTTGTAGTTTCAATAAATTGATTGATTCAGGTCCCAGTTCACTGTACGTTGCTTGACTACTATAAATGAACAAAGAAAAATAAATCAGGAAGCAAATCAAGTGATAAATATTGGTAACTCCATAGATATTATAATATGATAAACCAGAAAATGTCAAAAACTTAATAAAACATCCAAAAAAGTTAACAACATTCATTTTCCAAAGTCATATTTGCTTTTATTATGATACTCCAAATGTTTATCACTTAATGACAATTCTTGCTGTAGAAAACTGAACTCACAACTAACATTAAGCATTGAAATAATACTATTATTGACATCCAAGTCTCTATGAATGCCTGAAGTTTGTCAAACACACTTGACTTGTATTAACTTGATTAAATGGCAGAGGAGTTGTTATCGAGTGACATGTCCTAAATATCCTTATTGATTTCCAAAAATCATCAAGAACCCTTTGAGTATGAAAAGGATAGAGTTTCTAGTACAAATTAACTACCTACTTGAATTGTGTAATTTAAAAAATAGATATGTTTGTTATCAGATTTATAAACGACTTTTGCTTTATTAATTATTTGATCAACATTCATTTGATTTTTTTTAAATGCAACCAACTTTAAATAAAGTTCACACCGGTAAATTATTATTTATAATGTTTAGGTTACTAAAAATTTTAAACCGGATATTGTAAAGTTGTAAATCAAATATTCAAGAAAATAAAGACATTCTTACTCTTGAGAAATAACAATTAAATATAGAAAAAATCCTCTCCAAATTTTTGTTGCTGATTTTTTTTAAGTAGCCTACAGTACACTCTTTAGAGTCCGGCCATTCGCC
The DNA here is from genome assembly GCA_018831715.1 of Matsumurasca onukii. NCBI lineage: Eukaryota > Metazoa > Arthropoda > Insecta > Hemiptera > Cicadellidae > Matsumurasca > Matsumurasca onukii. The sequence goes on along the minus strand of CM032058.1, from coordinate 75,760,971 downwards.
ACTCCGACACATCCAATGTCACACGGCACGACCGCCACTGTTTTTTTCAAGTCTCTACTTGTCTGTAAAGCGCGTGACGTATGTCGTCTGTATCGATTACTTCAGTTCACTGCAGACAGCTAGAGAAGTGTGAGTTGTTTATTGCTAATCTGTGCTTCTGTTCAGTACGGACCGTGAGATGTCGCAAAAACGTAAACATGTTACTTTGAAAATACAAGATAAAAAGTACTTGATTTTAAAAAGATTAGAAAGTGGTGATAAGCTAGCTACTCTCTCCAAGGAATTCAACATCAACAGGTCAAAAATGCATGGACAAAAGGAAGAAAAAGAATCAAGTAGATGCATTCTTTAAGAGTAATGAATCATCCTCCAAACCTCCATGACCTTTAAAACGAATATATGGTTGAGGGGTAGCTCTACGGGAAGTGCCTAAACATTTCTCTCATTCACCAGTCAGTCACCCAAACGGCTTTATAGTATATTAATTGTACAATCATTTTGAGTTTTTGCAGCTTAACCACGATTTTGCTTATCCGGGAAGCCTCAACCCGACTTTATCGTGGTTGATCGTGAATCGACTGTACTTAAATCTTACTACCCTCACAAAAAGGATTTATACATCCGTGGTGGATGTTTACGAGGTACAGTCAAAAAGTTCCCAGAATTTATTTCTAGAGTAACCTAGGGCAGTCACCGATGGTAAATACCTTATGCAGCAGTTGGTATACTCTCAAGGAAGGGGATTGGTGGTGGGGGTATCGCTCAGTTGCATCGGATGATGAGTGGTGAGCACTAGTGTGTCTGTTTAGGTTCAGTATCGGATTTTCAAAATGGCGTGTAGTGAACAGCACACAAACTGCTGATGAAAAACTCATTATTTACTTTTTATATTATTGCTCACCCATCATCCAATTATTAATTTTATTTCACTGAATTTGAAGAAGTTTAGGAGTTCTAACCTAATTGCATATCAATGAAGAAGAGCAAAAAATAGAATTGCTTGTTTTACATTAAATTCTTTAATGAGAAAAATCCACTGAACACCAATGCTATTTTGAAACACTTGTGTATTAAATCTTTGAAGTCTGACTAACCAAAATTAAATCCTAGAGGCGGTTACATGAACAACCTACTAAATTTGAACCTGAAATAGGTTTTGAGTATACTGATACTTACAAATCATGAACAGATATGGACTAAGCACTTTCCAACCCAACACATAGGATTTTGCTACAATGTTAGTTTTGCTACAAAGTACACATACAAATAGGCTACCTTAATTTCTTCAAAGTTGAGGTGGCACGAATGGTTGTGGAAGCCGTGGGGTTTCGTCCAAGAGTACTCGAGAATGTCCAGGTTCAAGAATACAGGCTGTCCACAGTTGAGTGTGTGAGTGACCCAGCTACACTTCGATTGAGCTTTCTGGAACATTATGAGCTTTAAAACAACTGGTAAAAACTAGAAACAATTTAACTCAGAGCCTAATACTGGGGTTTTAAAACACGTTTAGTTTAGTATTAAACTCAACAACTTCAGCTATTTCCCACGTTGATGGTGTTGGTTAAATTTGTGTAAAAATAACATAAAGCTTGAAATATTTTTAATTTTAGTGGCTTGAGCATTATATGATAAATATTTCAAGCTTTCAGTAAAGGGCGATATTTGGGGCTTGAAAAACTAAATGTAGTTGGCATTAGACATAGTTTACTTTGTTATGTAATTTTTGTAGAATTTCCATGGGAATTAGAGCTTTTCACTTCTATCACGAGAGAGAACAAAAGTGTTTGCAGTGTTGTGCTTCCCAGCACCTCCTGAGTCACTGACATGGCACCTTATAAACATTATTTATACAGGATGAGTTTAAATGTCCTCCCCATCATAACTTTTAAAAAAGGAAAAACTTTAAAAACCCCTTGAGGAATGTTTATATAGAATCCTAAAGTTTGTTTTTTTGTCATACTTTGCGTCACCTACACCCCCACCCAAAAACCTGTGGGAGGGGGCACCACATTTTTTAAATACAAACGTCTCCTATGGCACCTAAAAAGAAAAGGGAATTTTAACACAAATTCAACAACGTAAAATGTTACTCAACTCGTTTTTTTGTTATACTCTATTTAAAAATTACAAAAAAAGGTTAAAATGTCACATTTTACTTACAATTTATTTTGAATGACAAATTTTTCTTGAAAATAATCTGACCACAACATCACAACCCTGTAACATAATCCCATAGAGTATTTTGAAAAAACTTGTCATAAAAATAGTAGTAAGTAAAATGTAGCATTTTTAACCTGATTTCTTGTAATCTTTAAATGGGAATAACAAAAAACAGGTTGAGATATTTTTTATTAACTTGAATTTATGTTAAAATTCCCTTTATTTTGAGGTGGCACAAAGAGCCCTCCTTCATTTAAAAAATTTGGGGACCCTCTCCTGGTTTTTTAGGTGAGTGACGAAAATTATGTCAAAACAAACTTCAGGATCCTATAAAAAAATTCTCCAAAGGGTTTTTAAAAATATTTTCTTTTTCAAAAGTTAAGGTAGGGAGGGCATTAAAAATCACCCTGTATATAAGTGTGATTGGTCTACAGGTTTCATTTTGTGTCAAACTTTTATAAAATTTGGTCAATGTTCCTCTTGCAAATCTTTAGGTTAAATTTATTAACCAGTAAAATCGGTCCACTGGATGAGACCTTGGAGAGGCGTTTCCCCCTAAAAATGAGTTTCAATAAAACATAGTATAAACATTTATTGCATTGCACCTAACATGTCTATCTGAAATCAACAAAATCCGTTTTGCCAGACTAAGACAGAAGCTGAAAATAATTTTTTTTCTGCCATCTTGGTCTGGCTGCTAGGGTGAGTTCAATAATCAATTCATCAATATTTAGGTGTTAGTTCTGGAATAAGCACCACTGATGAACAGACGCAAAGTAAAGTTTTGGATTTGCGTTAACTTTTAGTATTAGAAAAATAAGATATGGGACTATTTGTGTAGACAATTTAATTTCCTATCCCATATGCATGGTCAAAATGTATTTTCACGAAAGGTTATGTCTCTATATTTGAAAAAGCCGACTACTACTTGAACTATCTTGGACCAAACGGTCCTACAGGTTGAGTTTAATCAGAGAGCTTTGCTTCACTCACTCAAGAAACACTCATAAAAATCTGTGATCTGATGAGAAATCAATTTGACTCTCAAGTAGGACACACTGTCCGTTCCATCAACTTCAAAAACACATCTGTGTAAAAAAATGAGACCTGTGTGGTCAGCTGATTTATGCATAAGTTATTCAAAACTAATAATCCCCTTAAGGCTTAAAGTTTTAGTTGCTATGGTAAATATTGAATTTATAAATCATTTAATTTTTGTCATAATTGAGTCAAGTTCATTTTGTAAACATGCCTTCAAATAAACTCTCGTTCCAAAATGAACTCAAGCGCTCCATACACAAAGAGAAAAATCCTCGTACCATTAAGAAGAAATTCACAATCAAGAATGATTTACTTAGTATTTTCAGAGCTTTATCTTATGGAAAACTGTTGGACTGAATCAACTATGAATCTAATATCAGTTAAGTAACAAAATTATTATATTAAATTTTAAAAACTAAAAATTAATTGAATGGACTTTTAAAATTTAAATGCTTTGAGGAGAAAACCTCGTTTAAAAAATCACAATTTGTACATGAAGTCAATCCAAATTATTTACCTATACTGCAAATCAAATTAATTTTATACTGATACTTGGTATTAAAACAATTAGAAGCACAACACAATATTTCAATGGCCCTAAGCTGTCCCCTGTGCTTATTAAAAATAATTAAGTAAATAAGCATGCACAGCAGAACAGAAGAAAGGTTACTTCAGAAGATCCACCAAAGAGAATTTAACTTCCTTAAAGACCAAAGAAAAGTACATCTGTGTCAAAAAGTTCTTGAAGATTGACCCAAGAGGAGAACACCTCTCTAAAAACAGTTCTCTGACATCCACCCGACAGCAACAAACCAAGATGAGAAAATCGGCAACTACCACAACACGGGTAGATTACCAACTAAGGGCCAATGGACAAGGGACAATGTGCAAAAGGTCTCGTTAATTACTAGTTACCAGAAACAAAAGGGGACAGATTAGAAACTGCAATGAAGACTGCATGTGATAACGATGTTCTAAGAGTTTCTAACAAAAGTTGGGGCTAAGTGAAATTGATTAATATGAACTATAATGTTGATGCTTCATGTTTTCAAATAAATTGAATTATCTCTGAAAAAATAAATGTTGTATTTTATTGACTTGAAAAAAAATTAATGTAACAAAGAACAGAGAATGTGTGTACGTGATACGTGTGTATTTTTTTCAACATTCAGTAGAAATTGTCTAAACGGTAAAGGGGGAAAGTCAAAATTTAGGTTGAAAAAGGTAACTGAATCTTGATCAGTAGTTCCTCCAATCTCTTGTTGTTTTGTTTTCCTGCAGTCTCTTGCTTGTTGTTTTCGTTACCGTTAACGACAATGTCTTGACTTACACTAGCGCCTGCTGCAAAATAACGACAAATTTGACTTGCACACCCCTAATATTTAAAAAAACTTGTTGTACAGGAGCCTGACTGTGTCTGCTTGACACTTACCTTCTGTGCCTTGAAGGTGAGTAGCCTGGGGTAGCACTGACTGGGCTCTTGCACTTGGAAGCCTGGCATGTTACACAGTGTGTCGACCACTTCGTGTCTACTCTTGTGCTCTAGTCCGCGGTTCAACTCACACAGCCACCTGCAAACTGCACACACCGTCAAGCACTATTCTAATAATATAGGTTCCCCTAGAGCCCTGAAATGTTAGGATTTTTCCAGTCTCAGCTGCACCTGTATGCAGACAGCACTTTGTTATTTGGCCTATAATGTGGTAAAAAAGGGCAGCTTGAACATGTAGATACAGTACATTTGTAGTCTTAAGTAGTTCAGACAGCTTTGGTGGCAACAATTTTCAACTGGCTAAACCCAAGTAAAATTGTATGTATACTCAAGTTGATCAGTTGACTAAAACTATTCCGGAAACCCTAGATCAAACTCATTCAACAATTCTTCTGAGCAGCTCTTAGAGACGTAGTATAGTGAATGAAATTATTTACTTACCACTTTGAGCTTCATCAACCAGAATCATTGTCTCTTTGATGACAGCTTTCACATCTTCAAACCAAAGTTCAACGCCCTCGGCTTGCTCATGCAGTCGCTTCTGAAATATTATAATTTAACTTTTAGTGTCGTTGCAACTCTGAGTTTGTTTATAATATTTAAACAACCTTTTTTTTTAATTGATATTTTAGTACCATTGTAATGTACACCAAGTAAAGTAAGAGATTTCTTTTGTTAACTAGCGGACCGACAGACTTCGGTCCTGTCAAAAGATTTGTAATGTGGTTCCCAAGTATTAATCACTCTGCACAATACACTATACGAATTTGTTTCATGTATTAGTTAACAAAAGCAAACTCAGTAGATTAGGTTACAGAAAATTCAAGAAAACAACACAATGTACAACGGCAAATCGACATTGACAGTTTGTTGTTGTTTTATTTTCTTTATTTGATTTGACTTGAAGTCCCGCTACATATGTTTTATGTCTGTAAAATAGGCATATCAGCTGGCAACAAATAGCAATAAAGCTCAAATTGACTACGCTTTTAGTTAGAAAACGTTTGTATGGGAAAAAGAAAAGGGCTGTTTTTAAGAGTTTTTCCGCAATTATTCAAATTTTTCTCACCGAAAACCATTTTTGAACTCCAACTAACATTTTAAAAGAAAGAAATTGGTCCAGGCGTTGTTGAGTTATGCACTTACCAACACATTTTGCGATTCATTTTTATATTATAGACTATAAATAATTTTTATCACTAACTCACCATGTGACCTCATGAACGTTAAATTGTTAGGAGGGTAGGTTTTATTTGACTGTACTAAAAGCATCCCAGATTTACCAACACTGTTCTCGACTCCGAGCACACCTACAAATTTGTGTGAGTTTGTTTATTTAGGTTTAGGAAAAAGGCTTTCATCCGCATACTTTTAACAGAACTTTTTTAAAGTACACTAAATGTTGGGCAAGTGTGAGAAGAGTGACCTGCAGCAGTGAGAGGACTAAAGGTGAGTCTGCGTTGCCGATGTTGTCAGCAAGATTCAAGGCCGGGTCTCTCAAACACTCCATCAGCTGACTTGTAGACTTCTCCCTCACAGCAGAGTTCAGCTGCTGCAAACATCTGATCACTGCAACAAACACACGGAACTGCCGCTGAGAATGGGACAAACAGTGACCCAGAAAAAGCAAATTTTCCCTACCTAGCACTCCCACCAGCCCCTCACACAAGCAATCAGTTTTCGTAGTGTGAGGTGTTGCACAATCATAGGCTCAGGGTCTAAGTCAGGCTCACAAAAAATGGCGGAAAAGCACGAGCTGCACCTTTATAAGTTAAAATGAGCTATGCTACATGAGGTTTGCTGAAAATCTGTATTGACACAGGCCCGATTAGGGTGGAAATTTATCCACTACTTAACATAAATTTGGTCTTGTATTTGCAATTTTACTTACTATTTAGGTCTTTTGTCCAAATATTACAAACTGAATATAAAAAGTACACTTTTTGTTTAATATTCATGTTTTTAACATTTTAAAGATACAACAATAGTTTGACTTTTGATGAATTTGCGAGCTAGAGGGACTAACCTCGACTGTTCTGCTCGTATTTTGCATTGACGAGGCAAATGCAGTCCTGGATGTCTGCAGAGTTGAGGATTGTACACTCTACGTTCTCGAGTAACTTGTAGTTCCTGCAAGCCATCAGTCCGTTGCAGTACTGAGTCTGCAAGCTAGGTTCAATACCCTGCAACACAACTCTACTGATTAACTCTGCACGGGATTGCAAATTATTTTCTTTCAAACTAAAGATGCATTTAAAATGTAAGAGAAATTGAGATAGAGTTTTGGGCAATGGCTTAAAGTTTCAACAGAACCAAAATAAAAGGCTTGCTTCAAAATAAACTACTTTTAAATTGTATTGGATGACATTCTTATACAAGGTGCATTAAAGAACAAAATTAAGAAGAACGATACCTTTAGCAGACTAAGTTTTAATCTAAAATTAACTCTTTACTTTTAAGTGATCTGTTGGGTCTAGTTTTCAACCCAACACATTTAATAAAATATTTAGATGGGGAAGGTTATGGTAAAAGTAGAGCCAGACCTTATACTCAATAACTAATATTCACAAAATACAACACATGTGGTCATATTTGGATTTTAGAAACTTTGATAGATTCACACCAAAAGTGTCTTTTTTATATGATCTCCAAACAACAGGAGTGGTAGTGATGATTATCGTGCTTTTGGTCAGGAATTGAGATAGTGTCATTTGCATGTACACTACTATCGCAGCCACCACTACTCCTGAGAAACTGCAACTGGAACTTTACTAGAAGTAAAATTGTACTTTGAAATGTCTTTTTATCTTTGTCATTACCTCAAACCTGAGCATGGCTGAGAGATGAACAAGTGTAGCCCAGATGTTGTCATGGTTGCCAGAGTCAATGGCACTAGACAAGGCAGCGATTTGAGACAGCACAGTCACACTGGTCTTGATATCCTGCCAATCAGACAAGGTAAGGTAAGAGAATATTGTTATTCACACTGGTAGAAACAATGTTTGACAACTCAACCTGCTTTCGGTGATTAGAATGTCTGAAGACGCATCTTAGAATGTCATAGGTGTACTGCACTATACAGCAACAACATTATTTCTGTCTTACCTTAATAAATACAATTTATTATATGTATGGAGGTAGGTTTTCTTCTAGAAATTTTTCAACAGAAGAGTATTGTGTACCAAAAAAATTCTCTTGGAATTTTCACACACTGAGATTATTGAATGATAAAATTGAAAAACAAACTGGCGTAACAATTAAAATGTGTTAAACTTTTTATAGGATTCAAAAAGTCATGATAGCTAACATCGTACAATAAACTCAGTAATGGATCATTCTAGTTACCCAAAACCGTTGGCTTTTTAGATAATATAGATTCTATTATTACACAAACATAATAGCTCCTTAAAATAAAGGGTAAAGTTTGTTTGAAGGCAAAGTTAAGACTACAAAGTCCTCTTTACCTGTTCAACCTTGACCATTACCTAGCGTGACCGTATAGTCATTTTAAAAATGTAAGTGGAGACTGCAAGATTAGAGCCAGCATGTACAAGTTCAGAATAAAATATGTATAATACTCAACACTGGCAAGAGCCAAATCTAGCTCAGTCTATCAGACCAACATAGCCAAACTGACTGGCTCTGAACAAATTCACAAAAAATAATTTAGAATCATGTAATTTTAGCTGTTGCTACAGGACAAATTTTTCACATCAACCTGACTAAAAGAAAATTTTAAACTCAGGACCAAAGAAAAGGCTGATTTGACCTAAGCGATGAACCCACAAACTACAGATAGTTTGTAACTACAAAACTGAATACCTGAAAAGTGAGGTCGTGTCCGTAGTCGGAGCGGTCAGCCACCATCTCCTCCCAGTACAGAGGGACATTGTACACAGTGAGCAGTTCCGAGTCTATCTGTAGACCTGGGTTACGCAGCGCTGTCAACAACCCGGTCATTGTCCCGCCGGCTAGCTCTTCATTCACCTTCCTCACTGCTGAGGACCCTGGATCACACAGTCGGGTTTTAACACAATAGAATTTGGGAAGAGCGGTAAATTGGAAATTTGAACCAATTATGTGGGTTTTCAGTGAGGGGATGACTTTTATTGGGAAAGTTTGGTCTTGTAGAAGAGGTTCCTGCTACCAAATTTCACACTATTGGTAAAATCTTTTCACCCTGGAAATTAAACTTGTAAAGACTCTGAAGCATTCAAAGAAAGCGTAACGTAGGCATATATAAATTGAAACTAAATTCAAACTACAGGCATTATAAATGATAGGATACATTATACAACCTAGAAACAAAATCACAAAGATCTGTTTGGCCAATATTCTACACTTTTTCTCCATACAAAAAATATTATTGTCACGATAGATCAAACTTTTGTTAAATATGGTTTAATAATTCTTGTGAAATGTCAATTATTGAAGTTTAAGATTGAAGGAATGTTGCAATGATTTTAAACAAAGTAAACAAGTACTGATAAATGAAATATACATAAATGATAAAATACAGAGTTAATATGAGTTAACATCCATACTTTTTCGGAGTGCTCCTACCAACAGATTGAGTTCATGAACTTACTCTTCTGTATGATCAGCGCGTTGGTGTTTCCTGCGGTGACGATGCCTTGCATGACCTCTCGCCACTTGGAACTCTCATCATACTCCACCCAGTTGCCGCTGTCTACCAGTCTTCTCAGCGCTTCCTCGTACCAACTGCCATTCTCAGTCTCCACGTTCTGCAAACATGAGTAGCCCAGTGAATAGTGTAGCTGGCTTTTCTGTATTCTACGACTAGCCGACTCACCTGTTCTTCGCATGGTTGTCTTTAATGTTATAGTGGAGCCATTAAATTTAATTTTATGTTTGCCTGTTAGTTACCAATGCCAATTGTATAGTACATGTAGACAAAATACGAGGCCAAACCAATTGTAAAAAAAAACACACACACAAATAGTAATAGTATAGCAAATTGTATGTTTTTAACCACTCTGGTGCACTGATTTAAAATAGTACTTTTTGTAAAATGTACGTTTTCTTTGACCTCTTTTAAGCTTTTCTTTTCTCTTATGATAAATATGGAAATAATTCACTATCACAGTTATCCTAAATTAAATTTACGTGTACCAATTCATTGACACAATGCTGAAAATGATTTGAAATACATTGTGAATTGACTTTTAAGTACAAACCAAAAGCTTGAGACAAGAAGATGCGAGCACAGCGGCCATCTTGTCTGGGTTATTCTGCCCTGCAAGGTCCAATACCTCATTCCACTTCTGTCCAACTAAAACAACATCACATTTCAAATCAAAGAAGCGCATGTATTGAGAGCTATCAGCAGTGGAAAAACCATGTCTAAAAAGTCGTTCCCAATCATTTTATGTTGGTGATTTAGAACTGTTCAAGATGTCAAAATATAGAACTAATCAAAATCAAAATATAAATAAGGACAGATAAACAAATTTAATACCAAATTTTATGAAACACCAAACCATACCTCCTGTATCATATAAACTATTTAACAACATATCACAAATTTGAAGGGATCTTTGTTTTAAAATTTCAGTTTACTCACTATTGACAGAGTTGATATGGCCCTGAAGCTCTGCTTGTGTGAGAAGCTCATCGTAAACATCGGGAACGTAACTGTCGTTGAGTGACTGAAATAAACAAAACTTACAATAAAATCAAATCTTGTAGTAATTTGAATAAGCAATGGTGACCAAGTTGCTTGAACTTATCTTCTTCATGGTAGGTGTAAAGGGCAAAGAAATGTTTTGTGTTTAGACAAGTCTTCTCAAACTTTCTATAAAAGTTTAAAGTTCCTGCCAAGTTACAACAGTCTTTTGTTCACTTAATACTTTTCCATACCAGTAACATTCAGAATAAACTATTGGCAAATCACTTCACCTTAAATTATTACATACTGCAAACATATCACCTCTAATCCCAGCCATTTAAGTTACGAGTGTTACTTTAAGTAACTGCTTACCCTATTGAGTGCAGCCTCTACTTTTGCAGCCTTGGCAGTTTTGAAGGTTGTCATGTACAACTCCACATACTCTTGGAGAACAAACTCCAGTCTGGCATTCTTATTACGAAGGCTGGCAAGAAGAGCGTCACCATCCTAAACATTATTGTTTCACTTTTTTTAATGTTGATACCTGGCACATATTTCATACAGATCATGTAAAAATGCACACAAAAATAATAGTTCAATTCAAATACATTATTCAAAATTAACTACCTAGCTTCTTAATTCACAAATTTGGAAACATAATGTTTGGATCTTCTAGAAATTGTAGCACTATACGTTGTGAGAAACAATAATAACATGTTTATTGCCAATACAAAAAAACCATTGCATAAAAAAAAAAAAGAATAATAAACAGCAATAGCTAACAAACAAAAAATATGTAAAGGAAGTATACGGAGAGGAGACCTAGTGGAAGACATGAAATACTTCTGTAGAGAGAAGTAAGATAAGCAGTCGCTACATTATAAACATCATGAAGAGGGAGGAAGTCCAGTTTAGAGCATGGAAAGTCCCACAGCTGCTGAAGATTTAACTTAAAGTTCAAAAAGATAATTGGTTTTGTAACTCTAGATAGACAGATCTACACTCACACTGTTGTCAATGGCCTGGTTGACGGTGATGACGGCTGCGTGTAAAGCTGCAGAATCTCCCGGCAACTCCTTGGCGAGCAAACCTCCGATCTTCTGAAATGCCGGGAGAGCAACCCCATACTTCTGCAGCTCAGAGCTCATAACGTTGATCTCTTCGTCTGAAAAAAAAGTTTCAAGTATTTTGTTGATTCATCCTTGAATACATTGGAAAATATTTAATGACCTAGCAATTAAGGTGTAACGGTTGACTTTCTCAATGACTGTATATTAACTAAAAATTGTGATACAATTCTATTTTATAAATTTGTAATAGTACTTTTGGAAGTAATTTGTTTTGTTACTCTTCTTCCAAAACAACCACACAGTGGAATGAATACCGAATGATCAACCAAATTGCCCGTTAAGACATTCATTTTCATAACAATAGCTTTAATTAGGCATGTGATTAGTGACTTTTCAAATAAAGTACTGCACTCAAAAATGACCTACCAGTGAAATTGACTTTTCCGTACAGGTCCAGTATTTGAGGTGCCTTGCCCAGTTTGAACAAGTGTGAGCTCAGGGCGTGTATACAGTAGATCACTCTGGGCATGTTCTTCTTGTCATAAACATCAGTGGTTTCCGGATGGAAAGTCTAAACAGATTCAATTACACTTTACAAATTGTTTTGAAAATGTATACTAACTGTAGGTTTGATTTGTAATATCCTTTTTATAATTAAAAACATAATTTGGATAGGAGCCACATATATGTATAAATAAAATAATGGTTTTGTATATACATTGATATGTTAGGTGGGAAGATGGACGAAGGTGACTGGATGTTGAGAATAGGTGAGCCTGTGGTCGAGCGTAGGAAGCAAAATGAAAATGTTTATCACTGGAGGTTATGGGAAGGTAGGTTAGGTGAGTTGGGGAATCAGGACAGGTGGGCAAGCTTTGAAGAGGCTGTAATTAGGTGTTTGGAGAAAATTTGTACATTTAGAGAAGAGTATAGGATTTAGAAATAATTTAGTTTATAAACTTGTAAATAGAACTGGTTAATCAGCGTATAGCAACAATCTTATATGAGGTTATGACAGTAAAACTTAAGTTTTGATTATTTACTCACTTGAGGCAATTTGATAGCAACCAACGATTTTATCCAGAAGTTGATATTATCGGTATGTCTGAATTGGAGGCCGGCGAGTTTGTACCGTTTCATCTCCGAGTCGTAGATGCGGTTCCGAGGGACGATGTCAGGAGCTACCATATTGCCGATCTTGGCCAACACGACACCGTCACGCAGATACTCCTCCAACTCTGTGCAAGGAGGCAGCTCCTCCATCAGCACTGCTTCTAGCCACCTGAAGCAAAACAATGCTGAAATACAGCTCTAAAATAAAACACCACCTTGTTACTAATGTGCAACTTGTTAGGCAATACTTATTACCCTTTAGTGCCTGCCGCAAAGTCAAGGTTCCCGCCAGCCGCACCTAGCATGCTTGGCCACAAAATGTTTTGTAATTAAAAACGGGCTACTTAGTGCGCTCCCACATGTGCTGTGCATACCAGTCAAAGGCTGAGTTACCATTTTAAAATATGATCTTTGCATAGCTGCTGATTTGTCTCAACTTAATCATAATCTGATAACTGTACCTTACCAAATTGCAGCGGAATTACTCAACACAACATAGAATCATGGTTTTAAAAAATCCATACAATCCTATTAGGTAGGTAGATAATAAAATAATGTAAGCTCAATTTTTTTTATAGGTTTGTACAGAAAAATGAACTTATTTTCATGCAGCCCAATGGCTTGGCTAAAATCTATTAGTGTCGAACCAAATAAACATTAATGCCTACTTTTTGGCTTCCTCTAAATGGCAGAGGTATTCATATGCCACTTGTTTTTGCCTGCTTTCGTCCATTTCCTCGGCAGATTGTCTGACTTCTTCCATGCCTTGAACAAATAAAAAATATTACGATCCCATAGAAAATTACATCAATAGGCTACATAAATAAACAATACATTGAAACTTAATACATTTATTTTAAACTTTGAAGACAACAAAATGTTAATAAGTTCTCAGACCTAACCCAAATATGACTATGTTCATTAGCCTACCCCAATGACTATGTTCATTAGTCTATCCCAATGACAAATCTACTTGACTCCCGTCTGCCAGTTGTAATATTGCAAACTTTGTGAACGCAAATTTGCCATTGGTCAACCTTCAAGATTAGTACACTCTTAGTATAGGTACTCTATGTAGATCACTTTATTTAGTACTACCATGGACTGGGCTCGAAATTTTGCGGCATTCAAATCTAGACATTGGCCTAGCCCAGGCTGCCTCAGTTTACAAGTAGGCCTAGCCGTCATATATCTTACCTGGAGCCATCGTCAAGAAAGTTAAATGTGTCCTGTGAGAGAGATCAACTGCCTAAAATGTGAAATTATTGCAATTAAATTTTAGCATCTGCCAAAATGTATGTCATTTCACGATTTTAATGAATAAGACAACGCATTGACCAAACTCTAGTCCAAGGTTGAACTGATGGTTGATGGATCGCACTAACGGTAAATAACAATTGTCAAAGTTTCAAGGTAAACATATTGGTTTAAAACCTTACGAATAATAATGATAAAAGTTCGTTTCTACAAAACAACTTAAAATATAAAATGCGACTGGAGCATTTGGGTAATGACCACTACAAAGTACAAACACAACACATACAGCTGAGTTGATTGACGTTTGAATTCAATTGGATAAAAATCCATGAAAATGGACAAGATGGCGCCAAATTCTGATCACAGAGAATAGAGTCGCAGATTAAGGATTGGACTATACCGTCGCTATAACAAAATCATACAATTTTTAATGTATGAATTATTTATGCTTAAGGCTTGCTTTAGTTTATGTATTATGTTATACATAGTAATCAAAGCAAACTCAATATAAATACATACGCATTACGATTAAAGTTTAAAAAAGAACGTTTATCTTATTCGGTTAACGAGACGAAGTGAGGACTACAAAGTCATCTCTACCAATCAAACATGACGTTTACCTAGCGTCACCGCAAAGTTACTTTACAAAATACAAATGTTCGTGGTGACGAAGGTAATCGAACCCGCACCAGCGGATTGACGAGCTCCCGATTCCGCTAAGTGTCCTCAGTGAAGTAGTTTTATCGTTCAGGTTTGACCAATGACTTGAAAAATACCTCAGAAAAAATCCAGTGACAAACTCTTTTTACTTGTTAACAATTCATTCCTCAGTCCTCTTAAATATGCAGTTTCGTCTATTGAGTATTGATACCTTTAAGGTATCATCCTAGTTGGGCTGGGGCATCGACTATAACTTCAAGTTAGTCTGTCTGGTATATAGTCTTTAAATCTGTCAAGCTGCCTGGAATCCAGCAATAATGCACAGTTGATCGGTGGGGAAAGAGGGGTTGAAGCGAAAGTTTATCAAACAGTTTTTTAGGTGGTTTAAGTTTATTAACCAGAAAAATCGGTTTACCAGAAGTTTCCCTTGTGGTGGAAGGGGGTGCCTCTAAAAAGGGTGCTCAAAAAACTGCATTCATAATCAGATTTTGGTCAAACTTACTTGGTATTAACATTTCTGTCTCTGTACCAAAAATGCTTGTACCATTAACCTCCCAGAGGACGCATAGGTGTTCAAAAGGTAAGAGGGCGCACGTGGAGGTTATTTCCAGGGGGGTTAAATTTTGGCTTATGTGTAGGCGAATTGATTCACGAACAGCAATTCATCAAGAGGTAACCTCCTTAATGTAACCGCTGGAAGGTTAATCAACAAAATCCGACCAGCCAAACCATGATGGCAGGAAAATGATCTCGATTTTGCTAAACGAATTCTTTGATTTTTGGTTCATGTCAACTACAACATAAATTTACATACAGAATTTCATACAATCCAAATACTGTGTACTTATGCAAAGGAGTTACTTGAAACTTAGTATATTTCAACCTTAGGGAGAAAAGAAGTTTTACAATTTTATAAAGATAGGTACAGGTAATTAACAAATCTCTCTCACAAGGAATCTTCCCCTCCATACTTAAAATAGCAAAAGTATATCCGAAATACAAAAGTGGACCAACCACAGAAACAAATAGCTACCGTCCATTTCCCTAATTTCAACTTTTCCAAAAATCTTAATACAACTAATAAATCACATAATAGAACAGCTAAAGAAGGATGCACCAGAACAAGCTTATTCTTGACTTCAGCAAAGCATTTGACTGTTTGAACCACCACTTGCTATCTCGAAACTGGGGCCTTGGGCAAAGAGGAGTAGCAGCCAACTGGTTTGAGAGCTACCTCAGTAACAAAGAGCAACTTGTGGAAATAGCCTACATTTTAAAAAGCAACACCTAGCTCAAAGCCAATCTGAAGCCACTGCAATAAAGAGGGGAGTCCCACAAGGATCAGTCCTATTCTGCTGCTTACAAAACGACCCACCCGATTGGCTGGAAGATGCTGGTAATGTATGCGGATGATACAGTCCTTACTTTGCTGATAAATCCATAGAAATACTAAATAGAAAAACAGACCTCCAATTTAATAGAACAAATCAATACTGCAGCACCAACGACCTGGTCCTCAATGCAAATAAAATAGTACAGATGACCTTTACTACCAAAGCCAGGATACCACCACCTCACTACCTGGTCTACAAACCAAAACCTCCACAAAACACTTGGGCATTACAATCGTATAAAACTTTCATGGAAGCCCCATGTAGACCAGCTTTGCAAAAGCTGTGCACAGGCATTCGATCATCTGAAGGATTAAACAAACATGCAATATAGAAACAGCAAAACAGCCTACTTTGCTCTGTTTGAGTCCCACCTCAGATATGGCATTGCAGTCCGGAGAACATAAAGGCAACCTTGACAGGGTGCTCTTGAAACATAAAGAGATTATTAGATGCCCAGGTGACCTAAACAATCAAGATAGCTGCCGGAAACTTTCAAAGAACTCAAAATCCTTACGGTCATTTCTCACTTCATCAGAGAAGTAATTCTCCATGCCATTACAACAGAACAAGTTAGACACAGAGACCTCCACCAGTATAACACAAGAAGCGCCACCAATTTTACACTTCCTGAACATCGCCTAAGTCTATTTGAACAAAACCAACCTACAAAGGAGCTCTATATTTTAACCCACCTCCTGAACACCTCAAGACAGTACAAAAAAACACTTCAAGCGTCATCTGACAGCATGGCTTCAAGAGCGACTTTCTACAAAAGGAATTCTTGGACAACCAACAATGAAGAACATACAATATATTAATCTGTTTTGTACTCTTATTATTTTGTGCATTACTGTTCTCAGCGAATATGTTAATGAAATTGTCTACTATTGTCTACAGGCGAGCCCAGTTAGCATGAGGAGCGAAGAAGAGGGTATAAACAGCTGTGACGTAGCTCCCCACCACTCACGGGTACATTTTCCCCTGACGCGGCTCAGTGCAGTACAGTCTGTTCCAACAGAATCCAAGATGGCGATTTGTTTACAAACAGCAACTATTTAAATTATCTTGTTTATTTGTTATGACAGCAATGGCATATTGTAGGTTAGCTTGACACAGACTGTACTTGGTGGATTGTAGAAGGAAGAGTGATCTATGTGCATGCGCAAGTCACGCTTCATGCTAATTTACACTATCTGTATGTATGGGTGTTTACATGAAAGAAAACAACATATTTCTAAAGATTTAATAAAAAAAAACAATTGAACTCGTTTGAACAGTATTGTTTATAACAATAAGACACAAATTTGAAATAAATCTTTGGTACATATTGTATTTCTAAGCCACTTTGGTTGGTCACTTTGATTAGTAATGGCAGTGATTGGCTTTGCTTCTTTTTCCTTTTGGTCTTCTCTGTGGAAGAATGAACAATCTGAAAAATTAATATAAATTCAAACTATTTATTGACATCATATTATAAATGTAAATTACATTTTGATGTAAATCAATAACATACACATTATTGTTTAATTTAGTATCAATAAAACTAAATTTTTAAGATACAGTAATTTAAAACAGTTTATTAAGTGCCATGAGAATGTCAAAGCTCGGACACACTATAAAGGACCCTTCGAGAGAGATAACATCTTAGTCTGCGTTTGAAAATATCTAGGCCAGATAATTGTTTAATTCCACCAGGAGGTTTATTAAATAAATTTATACCTTGATTAAAAAATTGAAGATACAGTAGAATCTTAACCATATGAGTTAATTTGGACCAAGGTCACCTTGAGTGTGGAAAAGTTATGTTGATACGGAGATTATGTGCTATCATGATTGAATATTGAACAGTTACAAAATAAACTAAAACACCTTAACCTTTTGCGCTTCAATGGCGAACTGAGTCCGACATCGGGCCGGGCGGAAAAATAGTCTAGTCCGACTAATTGTTTGTGCATATAGGGCAAGCGATAGGCTAGGACTACACTACACTAACGAGCCTAGCAGAGAACACAGGACTACCACTCCCTCCCCTGGCGTAACTCCGTGCGAGTTTGACAGCCCACGACAAACAGCCGGTGGTTTAGTGGTTATAGTGACGGACAGCTGGCCCCTGTCTGCCACAGCGTGGGTTGAATCCCACCGGGTGCTCTGGTGCGGTGCAATGCTGAGCATTGGATCATTCAGGTGCAGGGGCCACAATGACCCGCTGAGGATCACTAAAGAAAATGGCTCATCAATTCCAGTGGTGGGAGGTGGCACTTTTGAGCTTAGGGAGGCTATCCCAGCTTAGAGGGTGATTCAGTGATTGGTAATGCACCGTACCAGAGGCGATTTTGCTGAAATTTTGCTTACAGGGACTGGGAAACCCATGCGGGGAGGGTTTTGAAAATTTAAAAATAAATTAGAAGCAAAAGGGTTAAAGTTATATAGAACAAAATAAACAGTTACATAGTTTCGTTAACAAATTCAATGGAATGTCATTTGGTAATAATTTAAACTGCAATACTGCAACAAAGAATAGCAACTTGCAATACAACACTTAGTTTCAAGCATAAGACACCTACTAGGATCTTAAAGATCTTGTGATTGAAAAGACAACAAGTTGCATAGAATATTTTTAATTTTAATAAAACAAATTATATCAACTTTGGGTTAAACCATGATAATGACGAATTTAACATTACAATTGATAATAATAATATTCTTCAAGAGGCTGATTCTTGGGAATTTTAATAGATAAAACACTGTCTTGGGATCATCACATTGATTTAGTATGTAACAGAGTGTCCACAGGACTATTTCCTTAAAGAAGCTTGTCATCATACTGCATCCAAGACGTTTTGTAAATCGCATATTATGGCATTATAGCAAAGGATTTTTGTACTTCAAAAGAAGGCAATGAGAATAATAGCCTGGGTTAATTATCAAGATTCCTGCAAAGAATCAGTCAAATCATTAATATTGCTATTATCATCTCTCTATATATTTGAAATGGTGTTGTTTTTGTTTCCAAATATTCGCTCGATGAACAGAACAATGCATACAACGCCAGAAACCAATCGACCAACCTACCACAGACTTCAAATTTTGTGATAGGCATATTATAGAAGCTAGTAGGAAATTATATAATAAGCTACCTATCAACTTTAAACAAAAAATTTAAAACAATTGTTAAAAATACTTGTTTCAAAAGTTGTTTTATAAATTACAGGAGTTTTTGGACAACTGAATTATTGTTTGGATGCATACTAATTTGTACAACTTTAGTCAATGTAAAACATTATTTCTATTTAAGTCTTACCAGTGTTAATAGGGGTTTTAAACCTATGTTTTAGTTTTATGTCAAAAATACAATTCATATTGTAAAATTTGTCAGTTAACAGGTTACGTAGAACACGACATTATCTTGAAAAACTGTACCGTATCAACTCACTGTAAATTACTTAAGACAACTGTTTTTATTCAAGCTAGAAGTTGGAAGAATTGCCCCTAATTGGCAGCACTAATAAAGCAGGTTGAAATTAAATACTGGTAGTGTACAGAACTACTAAGCAAAGTAAAACCTTTCATTGATAGGTCTAAACCGATCAAGTTCTGATCAAACTCAACCAGTCTTAATAGTTTTTTTTTGCTATAAAACAGTATTTATTTTCTACTACACTTATATTTGGATTGTTCTTATGAACCATATTTTATGTGATTGTTAAAATTAGCTATAACTAATCTATAAACTATAATTAGTTTATTACCTTAGTTGTGATTGCTGTCCATTCCATTGCTTTTACTAGTGGAATCGTCTTTACTTCGACACGATTTTTTACTTTTTGATTTGAGCTTTTTTAGTTTAGCTTCAAACTCTTCGGTTAATGTGTTCATTTCTTTTTTCCACCTAAACATCAACCATTGAAAAATACAATGCTGCATTATATTTTTGTAAACAATTCTTAAAACCAAATAAAGCTGAAAATGTGTTTGAAATGTTGATATTAATATTATTCTAAACTCTGACTTCTTATAGGATGAATTTAGGAGCTTAGAAAACTTTCCCGTCTGGTTTGGAAGAGTAAGCAGACAATGGACACAACACAGTCAAAACTTTATTAAGTATATACAGTACTTTCAGTTTAAGCATACCTTGAATCTAAGAGCGCATATAATTTTCCCTGAATACGGTAAAAAACTCTACACCTGTTATAAGGCGCACCCCGTTTTTATAATGTCAGCTGCTAGGGGGCTATGATTTGTCAGGCCCCTGACACTCTATAGCAACTAGTGGCGTAATTGCCAGCTGCAGCTGTCAAGGTAAGCAGAACAAATAATGCATCGCGATTGCCCTACTTTCCCATCCCAAACTTAGCCCTGCTCCACCACTCGCCCCTCAGCACAAAAATGTAGTAAACAAGGGTCAACTTAGCGAGGGCTGGGGTCTGGTGAGGTACTATTTTGTAGTCAGTTCATGTTTTTTTGCCACTGGTGATTGTCCCATATTTCCAAAGCTAGTGTTTGCTTTGAATAGATGATATATATCCTTCTAGTATGCTACTGCTTCCCTTCTCTTACTTCTTTTCCCCACCAACCTACAGACAAGGAGGGAGGGGAAGAAGGATATTTCTGATAGTAATAAGAAGTCTCCTTTAGTCACAACAAATTCTTTCATTACCTCTTCAAAACAGGCAATGCACAATAGCAACCATTGTGTTTCCTACCTCTAAGTGGCTATCTGCATGTTTTTGTCTTCTAGATGTTTTGAGGGTTTTGTTAACTCTTTAAATTAACTCAATATTTTGATGGTATTTGTGCAAGTCACAAGGCACGCCATATAAGGCAGCACCCTTGTTTTAGAACCTAAAATATGGTAAATAAGATGTTTCTTAACCGAGTACATACGGTGAAAAATGGATTATGCATGTTCACTTTTTCATGAAACTAGGATTCGCTTGACAATAACTTTCATTTTGCTGTTCAAAGTGAATTTGAATGTTGAAATTTTGCTTCTTTTAACATTTACTCAGCCATCACATATTCTAACCAAGAATGCAGTTTCCATTACCTGTCGTTCATTTGGCCGTACGAAGAGTCCAGCTGCTTGAAAAGCTCTATCAAGTCGGAGACACTCATTCGAGCCTCGGCTCTGGGCAAGCCTGACAACAGAGCACTAACACCAAAGCTAGAAATAACGCAGCTCTCTCATCAGTTCAAGTAACAATTGACTGTTTAGCAGATAAATCAACCAGTTCACACACAAATAAAAAAGGTGCAGAACCTATTGTAAACATACTTTTTTCTAATAGGTGTCCACTTACCATACATTTTTCAGAGATATTCATTGTTTATCCTAAGACCTAAACCATCATTTGAAATTGTAACCATAAAATGATCAAACTAACTAGTATCTAACTAAGTAAGCTATTTTCTTATCTCATCTCCTGTCATATCTCATCACCTGACAAATCCTGTTTTTAGGAGTTTTATAGGAAACATTTGGTTTATCAGCATTGGTTACTTCTTGTCCCAGAGTTTCAGTATTGGGGAGGGGGGAGGAACTATGGAGATGATAAGGGAACAACACATCAATCCTGTCCTGATACCAAAAGCCCGGGATGCCACACAGGTCTACAGAAAAGTATCAACCTAAATCTCCAGGTAAACTCAACTCTTTGCTTTGCTAAAAACCAACACACAATGAGGGCTGGCAAATTCTTCCCATTTCCAAATGACTTTCTAAAACATCTTGATCAAATTTAGGCGTAGTAGCTAAAAAATAATTAATCAAGTAGTAACTTCCATTACTTTCTGTTTTATAACATAAAAAGAAAACTCTTGGATTGGACAAGATGGCCTAATACTCAATGGTTAAGATGTGAATAAAGTATAGCTAGGGAGCATGAATTTTGGTCCAGAAGGAGGATTTTTGAAAATCCGATTGAACACGAAAAGTTGGCAACAGACTCAAACATTGAAAACAGTTGAGAGAGATGGTAAGGAGCCAGAGAGAAGGAATGAGACTGTCCAGCTACCAGTGCAACGGAGATGAGGTGAAGGCAAAGAAAAGAATGACAGGTAAAGGACAAGGGAAGAGAAAGAGATCAGAGAGGGAAGACAACAGCTGCTGTGTGTAGCAGGTGTCCGTTTTTGTGCCAGTCAGCTGTTCCCCTTTATCAGTTGTCTACTTTGTCATTAGCTGTTGCTAGGTAACCACATATCTATCTTCCTCATCTTTATTTCACCATAAGTACAGTACATACTGCAACAAAACACAGTATTTTACTAGATGAGTCGGTTCCTAGGTTCCTTCTGTCCAACTGGTGGAAAATTGACAAATCGGTTCCGAACCGCCCCATAGCTTAAATAACACATTAAAGTTAGGTATGGTACCGGCGTATTTCCGAAGTTTGAGACATTTACTGGGCTACTGAATCCTCGCTCACCTGATCGATAAAGCTCAAATTGGTCGAAGTTATTTGCGAACGTATCGGTCGCATTTCACCGCTGGCGCAGAAGGAGTCAAGAGATCACGCCAACGGAACTGGAACCACAGAACCAACGGAACCGATTTTTTAGAACCGAACCGTAAAATTTTGGAACCGACCCATCTCTACTTTTACTTCCCAGGCCCGGAATTTCGGTACTAGAGCAGGGGAACGGAAATGACTCAATCCCGCCTTGTACGGGGTAACCTAATCCTCGCCAAGACAGTCTAGAATAAAGTATACCACTTCTGCAGTACTGCCAACCTTCAAGGTTGGTCTGTTGAAGCTGTGAGTAGAGCAGCTCTGCTTTCTGAGTCATGGCCTTTAACTCGTTGCAACACGACAGGTTTCGCCGTCAGCACTTTTAATTGACTTTTCAGCTTGACTTTCATTGCTACACCGCTCTTTCTCTGCAAAATATTGTAATTCACTGTGTTAAACAGGAGTTAATACTTAGGAACCTCAATTGCACAGTTTATAAGTACAGGACAGTTTCTGCGATCCTGCTGTTCGCCATCTCGACACGCCCAGTATCCGCGCCAGGACCGCTAACTGGCCACCTGTTTTCAAGTCTATACTTGTTGTAAAGTGCGGACGTATAAATTATGTCAGATCAATATTCATCAGACAGCCAGAGAAGTGTGAATTCGTTTATTGCTAATCTGTTTCTGTTCAGTATGAGCCGTAAGATGCTGCAAATTAGCTATTCTATCTAAAAGGAATCCAACATCGGCAGAGACATAAACTCACAGACATAATGAAGAAAAGAATTTAATTGAATAATATTTTAAGAGCAATGAATCATTTTCAACGTAAGACAGATTATTGAGTCTGGCTAATTGAGTCTTTTAAGTGAACCTCCACTAATCTGGCATTTTCTTTATTGGCTTCTGACCCAGAGTAGGGTGGATTAGCAGACTTGGGAAGTTATTTTCAGACAGTAACTGATTACAGTTGGCGTTACTCCTTATAAAATGTAACTGATTACAGTTACAAGTTATGAAAACCAATGTAACTGATTACAGTTACAGTTATCTCAAATGTAACTGGTCAGTTACAAGCATCGGGCTCAGTTACCAACTGGCTTCCGCCGGGTCAAATTAAATAATATTTCCATCCAAAAATTTGTTTAGAAAGAGATTTATTATGTTTTTAATTTTAATCAAAGATCATCACATTGATGATATAATGAACAATTTAGAAAAATAAAAGCATACAATAATAATCAGTGTGTTATAAATTATAAAACAATATGTATTTTCTTTAGTTTCAAGTACAAATTTTACAGTGATCATTAAAATACTATTTAAAAAAAAAGATTACATACAAAACATTAATAGATGGAGAGAAGATCCAGTACGATGAAATTGACGCAAATTATTTAAAGTTATGTTAAAACCTGTTAGAACAACTACCTTCTTCCAAAACTTCCCAGGTATTCTTTGAGGGCAATAAAGTATATTATACCCCTATTACTAGTGACTGTCTGGACTTTGATCCTAAAGATTGGCCTGCAGTGGTCTAAGTGTCCAGTGTTAGATATAGGTCATAGTTCTTATAACCCTTGCAGAAGCAATATATCCTGCATAGCTGTAGAGTGTCCCCAGACGATAATTAGTCTACATTGTGTGAAAATCAGTATAAGGGAGGTTAACTAAACATTTAATCAAGTAGTTATTGTCTATTGCAGTTTTGGAATTTGGAAAGCCGAAAAGGTTAACATTTAATTCAAACTGTTAGTGATTCTGCATTGGTATTTTGTCCAGAACAGTGACTTCTTATCATGCTACTAAACTGATTTAACACGGCGAAGAGGCCTAAACATATAAAAATTGGTTTTGGGGTGCTGAACTTATTTTAAAAGTGGCTTTCAAGCAATTTCAATTTTTACGATCGAGACGCGTGGGTGCTCGGCAGCACTCTGGTGGCAGGATCGGCTGAAGTCTTTGTAACCTCCAAATTAACTTAAAGGTGAATACCTATTATCGTGGTTGTTAGGTTAGTTTATTTTTTGCTGAACATATTTTAAAAGTGGCTTTAAAGTTGGGTAAAGTGGCTTAAAAGTATTTTTTTACGGAGGAAGCTGATGGCACTCTGTAGCAGAGCGACAGTCTCTGTCACCCTTCAAATTAACCTTATTATAAATTGAAGTTAGCTTAAGTTAAGTTAGTTTATTTATTTTTGTAAAACCATAGTTTTAATGGTTTTCAACTTCCCAAAAGTTAAAACATCCTTTTGGCCTCTTTGGAAGGCACGTATTATAACAGCGAGTTCTACCAAGACTGAAATGAGTACACATCTACTCAAACTGAAACCACTACAAAACAAAACAAACATCACATCTAACTCAAACTACATCTAGCACGTGAATTACTTTATAAATTCAATTATAAATATTGAATTTAATATTACTATCGTTACCAAAATTACAATGCAGACAGCTAAAAGTGTAAACAGCATCCGACTAGTCAACTACATTCAAACATTGCCGTTTAGGGGTTATGATGATGCTCATTTTTGTTCTTTGCTTTTAATAACTTGACAGATACAATCCATAGATATCATTTTAGATATTGTATAACTGTACAAAATCACTTAATAGCACATATATCAAGTGAAATTCATATTAAAATACTTGTTTTGAAATTGTCATATTTTACACGATTCAAACTGAAAATGTAACTAGTTACATGTAGTTACCGGCAGTTTGTAACGATACCCGTTATTCGTTACAGCGTTTGAATGTAACGGTTTCGCGTTACAAAGTTACAGGAAAATGTAACGATTACAAGTAGCGATTACAATTTTGTAATCGTTACTCCCAGAATCTGCAGTTAGTGAGATGGTACTGTACAAATATGATTTCACATCTGGCTTTGAGTTGCTAAGGTTGTACTTCAAGTCCTGCCGTTAATTTAGTCTAATAACCTAAAGCCTTTCAGTTTGGAAAAAGCCAGCAGGTAGCTATATAGGAGAAGCTGCTGTAATAATAATGGTTCGAGGTGAAACTTCTTATAATCTAACATCCAAACCCCTTTTTCAGGCTGTTGCATAGGTTTTCCCAAATTCCAAAAAAACATTGTAGGCTAACATTTTATTCAAATAAAGCAAGTGACAGAACCTTTCCTGCAGCTTGTCGATAGTGATTCGCAGCGCTTGGTTTTCGTCTTGCAGCTCCAAACACTCATTCTCGGCTAAGTCCAGCTCATTGCTAACTCGGTTCAGTTGCTTGTAAGCTGTTGGTCTTGCTGTCTTGAGGCACAACGTGGTTCTGCTGGAGAGTTTGGAGCTTGTCACACTCTCTCTGTAGCTGCTGCACTTCCAAACATCGTTTTGTCCGCTCCTGAAATAAAATGAGAAGTTGAGCAAGAAAATAGGGATGGATACCACCTGGTCATTCCTCAAAAAGATAAAAATGCCAAAATCAGGTGGGAATTCCTCAAAACTTGGAACATTCAGTTATAAGAGACTTTCCTTAGGACTAGTTTCTGCTGGCAGGCATTTCCAAAATAATTTAAATCCAAATAAGGGTTATCCTGATTATTTGGCTTTGAGGAATTACAGTGTTGGTTTTAGCTGGATTTTTTATACCAACAATAATACACACATTAAGCCTTTTAGTTAACCTCTCCGATTTGATTTCAACAAAGATCTCAAAACTTCGTAAAGTGTGTTGTCCTGTATGCATGCAGCATGCATGTTTGGTTTTAATTTTATGAGTTGGACTGAAGACCACACCTGTTCCGTAACCTGCAGCTGATCCCGAAGTGCTGCCAGCTGATTGTCGTATTGTTTCTTGATTGCCGCTGTTTCTTCAGCAACTCTCAAACTTGCTTCCCTCGTCAATCTTTCCAGTTCACCCCTCATACTTTTAATATCTTCTGTAAAATAAAATATTTACATTTTAATGGAAAGTTTTAAGTTTAACTTTTCTACATGATCAACTACGTCCCTTTCGTTGTTGGGGCGAACAAGTAAATAAATAGGCAATTCTGTTCAACCTATTTAACTTCATGCAATTGTCAACACACCCTTAGAGTTATGGAAATATATTCCAAAACCATGTCACGAACAACCAGTTAAAAAACCCTTTAGATATACCACATTTTAGTTTTGTTTTGGGTTTAAATTAAGAGTGTCATTCAAACTTGGTCTAAAAACTAGAATCAATCAAATATACTTTTAATTGTATATTTAGTTAATTTTCCAAAATAACTTACAGAGTAAAATAAGAGATTAAAATAACTTGAAATAAAAATCCACAAATAAATCAAACAATAAAATTTCTTTCTTGAAAACTTTTAGAGCCATTTCATTTTCTTTCTTGACTTACCTAGGGTTTGTAGGTGGATACGCCGCGAAACCCGGAATGAAGTGCGTTATTTCACTGTGGGGGTTAGCTGGAGTCAAAGAGTTGCGCCAGCACGAAGCAGACGGAACCGACAGAACCGAGAACCTGTGATTTTTCTCGGTACGAGAACCCGGGGACAGTGGGAGTACTGGAACCGACCCATCTCTACTTTTACGCACGTCGCGAAATTTTCAGATTTAGGCGTAGAGCGGAAGCTGCATAATTCGTCCCGGTACGAAAATCCGGGATCCAGCAAACTCTAGAATAAAGTATACTCACTTCTGCAGTACTGCCAACTCAAAGTTGGTCTGTTAGATGAGTAGCTCTACTTTAAGAGTCATGAATTAACTTCGTTCAACCACGACAGGTTTTGAGCCGTTCAGCACTTTAATTGACTTTTCAGCTTGGACTTTTCATTGCTACACCGTCTTTCTCTGCAAAATATTGTGTAATTCACTGTGTTAAACAGGAGTTAATACGCAGGAACCTCAATTGCTTTGGTTTATAAATACAGGACGGTTTCTATGAGATCCGGCTGTTATCGCGGCAAGTCCAGTAATCCGGCTGTGACGGCGTTAACTGGCCACCTGTTTTCAAAGTCTATACTTGTCTGTAAAGTCATTGACGGTATAAATTATGTCGTGTCTCGATTGCACCGTTCACTTCAGACAGCCAAGTGTGAATTGTTGTATTGCTAATCTGTTTCTGTTCAGTACCGAGCAGTAAGATGCTGCAAATTAGCTATTCTATCAAAGAATCCAACATCGGCAGATGGAACATAAACTCACAGACATAATGAAGAAAAATTTGGTGAATAATATTTTAAGAGCAATGAATCATTTTCAGCATTAAGACAGATTATTGAGTCACAGCCAATTGAGTCTTTTTTAAGTGAACCTCCACTAATCATGGCATTTTCTTTTTATCCGGTAGCTTCGATTCGATATAGGGCGGATTAGCAGGTATAGTACTGTACAAATATGATTTCACATTTAAACAAAGAGTTACTAAGGTTGTAAGTTCAAGTCCTGCCAGGTAATTTAGTCTAATAACCTAAAGAAGCCTTTCAGTTTGGAAAAAGCCAGCAGGTAGCTATATAGGAGAGCTGCTGTAATAATTAGAGGTGAAACTTCTTATAATCTAACATCCAAACCCCTTTTCAGGCTGTTGCATAGGTTTCCCAAATTCCAAAAACATTGTAGGCTAACATTTTATTCAAATAAAGCAAGTGACAGAACCTTTCCTGCAGCTTGTCAATAGTGATTCATGATGCTTGGTTTTCGTCTTGCAGCTCCAAACACTCATTCTCGGCAAAGTCCAGCTCATTGCTAACTGGTTCAGTTGCTTGTTTAAGCTGTTGGTCTTGCTGTCTTGAGGCACAGTGGTTCTGCTGGAGAGTTTGGAGCTTGTCACTCTCTCTTCTGCTGCACTTCCAACATCGTTTTGTCCGCTCCTGAAATAAAATGAGAAGTTGAGCAAGAAAATAGGGATGGATAGGCCTGGTCATTCTCAAAAGATAAAATGCCAAAATCAGGTGGGAATTCCTCAAAACTTGGAACATTCAGTCATAAGAGACTTTTTAGCTAGTTTCTGCTGGCAGGCATTTCCAAAATAATTTAAATCCAAATAAGGGTTATCCTGATTATTTGGCTTTGAGGAATTACAGTGTTGGTTTTAGCTGGATTTTTTATACCAACAATAATACACACATTAAGCCTTTTAGTTAACCTCTCCGATTTGATTTCAACAAAGATCTCAAAACTTCGTAAAGTGTGTTGTCCTGTATGCATGCAGCATGCATGTTTGGTTTTAATTTTATGAGTTGGACTGAAGACCACACCTGTTCCGTAACCTGCAGCTGATCCGAAGTGCTGCCATGATTGTATTCATTATTGTTTCTTGATTGCATGTTTCTTCAGCAACTTCTCAAACTTGCTTCCCTCTTTGTCAATCTTTCCAGTTCACCCCTCATACTTTAATATCTTCTGTAAAATAAATATTTGTTCAAATGGAAAGTTTTAAGTTTATATTTTCTACATGATCAACTAAGTCCCTTTAAGTTGTTAGGACGAACAAATAAATAAATACTAATTGTATATTTAGTTAATTTTCCAAAATAACTTCAGAGTAAAATAAGAGATTAAAATAACTTGAAATAAAAATCCACAAATAAATCAAACAATAAAAATTTCTTTCTTGAAAACTTTTAGAGCCATTTCGTACAAAATTCTTTGACTTACCTAGGGTTGGTAGGTGGATAGTCACACTGAGTGATGTAAAGTGTTTATTCTTTATTTTAAGTTATTATGTTATGTTTTGATTACAACTATGAACTCTCTATCCCATACACATCCTGTACAGAGCCAGACACACCTGCAGCTTGAGCCTGAGCGGCCAGAGCTTGCTCCCGGTCAAACATCGCTCCCTCGACCACGCGCCTCTCTGCTCGCCCTCGGTCGCTGCGCCGCAGCTCGCGCCAACTGCTCTGCCATCCGCTCATGACACCGCTCCAGCGCAGCCTGCACTTCATCTCTCTGACACTGCGCTCCGTCCAGCCGGCTCTTCAATCTCTGCTCCACCTTCTCAAACTCATACACCTTTGCAAACTTGACCTTATCTGCAAACGTAAGATACAAAATTGGTGGATTTACTTTTTTCAAATATAGATTTGAAAGAGTCACAACCATTTCAATAAAGTATTTTAAATGTTATAGTTTGGTCTGAAGATGCAAGCATTGCTTGCAAAATGCATCACTGTATAACCCTTTATTTATTTAAACCGGTCATAATAAATCTAACTATGTTAATAATAAATATGTTATTTAAATTATTATTATATATATATAAATATGTTATTTATATTTTCATACATTATAATATTATCCTAAGTAACCCTCATTCGTCAATCACCTAATATCATTATATTATACCTAAATAATATCTTAAATCAGGATGAGAAACTTACCAGCTTGATAAGACTTGTCCAGCTCTAAAAAGCTAGCTTCCAATAGAAGGAAACGAGACTTCCAATCCTGTTCGTTGTTAGTGGCTTCCTTTAAAGAACTGCTGAGAGAGAGATTCTTTTCTGTAACCTCTGCCAGTTGTGATGACATTTGCGCCAACTGGTTTTCCAGAAGTTCAGTTTTTGCCAGCAGCTGATCATTTTGTTTCTTCATTTGTGCAAGCTTAGAATCAAGTAATTTGATGGCTTCAGTGTACTCTGACTCTGCCTACAATTTAAATTGTTCATCATAGCTTTTAAAAATAAAGCGGACACATTTTATAATCAAGTACGCAAATATCAAACAATCAGTTGATTTACTTACATTGTTAAGTTTAGTTTGAACCAACATTAATTGCTTCCCAGATTGGTATTCCAATAGCTTGTCTCTCAAAGTATGCACCTCATTTAAAGCTGACTTCCACAACTGCTCTAAATTTTGTTTTTCCTGTAATTATTAGATCTTATTTAACAATCATTACGTACCCTATGTTACAGTATAATTAAAGTATAATTAATATTTAAAGTGAAATTCATAAATTATGGAATGGAAAACGTCTTTGTTAGTCGGGAAGTTAGGACATTAAAGTCCTCTCCTCAACTTAACCACAATAAAAATATACTAGCTGCGCCAGTATATCATAAAATCGACCTCTGACTCGGTTGCCAGCTTTGTAAAACTTCGGCCATCCGATGTTTTACCCCTTTTAACCTCCCTTCCTCCCCCAAACAATTTGGTAGAAACCAATAATATTTTGAAATCAGCATAATATTCCCTTTTTTGATACCCACATCGATTTTTATGATTTTTTTTTTCTTGCCCCTTTCTCCCCAAATCCATATATGTGCCCTCCGAACCCCAAAATCAGTAGGGGTCTTTGGGTTAATGGAATACAACTATGTGTTGAGTTTCAAACAAATCGTTGATATTTACTAATAAATATTTACTAAAAAAGAAATATAACATGGGGAATTGGGGACCTCAAAACCCCATAAAAATAAAAATCTATATAATTTTATTCGTTTCCCCACCCTCCACACACACTGGGACCATTTCTATTCAAAAATTCTGAATTACCCCAGCCAGATTCGAGATCTCAACACTCGGACAACCCTAACAGAAATACTAATGGTATAGATAATTATATATTTGAAATATATACATATAATTTAAATCTATCCTATTCTTTGAACTGAAATGAAAATATTACAGTAATAACTCAAATAGTTTAAAAGGTACATGACTGCATAAAGTACATTAAATGAAAATTAACATTTAATGTTTTAAAACATGTAATGTTAAAGACTAATTAAATGTTAAAGAAAGATTTTTTATGATTAAATCCTTTACACTAGCATTCTCACACACTTGTTCCCCAATCACGCATGCCAACACACCAACCATATCTGCCCCTGAGACTCCCGCATGAGCCAAGTCCTGACCTCCGCCCAAAGGGAGGACGCTTCTCAATAATTTGCTTGGTCCTATCAAGGAGATTGTTCATAAAGAATCATGTTTTGGCCGCTATGTGCGAAAAACGGGTATATCAGCTAGCATTAAACTAAATCTACAAGAAAGCTGATTATTCAATAGTGATTATAAAAGAAAAATTACATATACCCCATTGTATTGCTTTGTAATATTTAATGGAAAATAAAGATCTTGTATTCTTGTAACATATTCTGGGGGAGGGCCCCGGATCTTCCTTGGCTGGAGGTGTTCCTTTACTATGGGCCTGGGCCGGTATGATGAAATAATTGGCTTCAATTCTATTCTTATGACACCAATTCCGTTCTTGATGAATATAAAAATAAAGTTATTTGAGTATTGAGTATCTGCCAGTCCGCCTCTATATTCAGAGTCCTTTTAGTGTGTTACAAATGAGATCAGATTAGGATACAGTGCACTGTGCATTCATTGTGTCTATCTATAAACAAATTCAACTGTTTTTTTTGTTAAGGTAGTTTTTAATCCGATCAAGGTTTTGCTCAAACTAGAGAAAATCTACAGATATTTTGCACCAACTTACTTCCAATGAAAGGTTTAGTTGTTGCTTCAAATTTTCCAGTAGATCCAGACAGTCTTCTCTCTCAGAACCTCCTCCACCCTGCAAGCGCTTCTCAGTGTTGACTTTAAGTTGAAGGATTAAATCTGCATTTTCCTTCATCAGACGAGTTATTTCTGCACGCAGCTCTCCATGATCCTTCTGTGAGTACAAAGATCTTATTTTAATACTCCACCTAAAATATTGTGCTTTTTGACAGTTGGGTAATTACAATTTTAAAACATTTCCCCCATATTTCTTCCAGGAATCTGCCTGGTAAGTGGCCTGCAAATAACCTGAAGATGAGGAGACACACATCAAGAGGAGACAGACAGTTTCAAAATCAAATGAATAGCTTTTCAACTAGGCTATCTGGATGTGAACCTTCTCCGCTCCTCTCCATGGAAATGGACGGTCAGCCAAACTGGCATATAATTACATGAATTGCGCCGGGATTTTTGTGAGTGAGTTCATGACAATTTCAACCCTTCCTGTGGTAGAGGAATTGAAAATGTCAACCGTCTTCTCAGTACTGCTACATACACAGTACATACTGTACTAAAAAATTATTGTTCAACATGACAACTTAATTGTTTATGTTTTCTTATACCTTACAAATAATATTAAACAGGAAACAAATGCTTACTTTTGATGGTGTCATGCTTTTACTAGTTGGTTGGGCACATAAAGTGAAATTAACATCATAATGCAATGGGAAAAATAGAAATGAGTGAAAACATGTAGCAATAATGAATAAACAGTATTAGCATACGCAATAAACTGTAAACAATTACAAGAAAATCAAGTTCATACAACCACTGCCATAGCTTGCTAATGTATCCTCCAAATAACTAAATACTTATATTTGCAACTTTAAATGATATTGGTACTTTGCAGTGGTAAAAACAATACGCTGGGAGACGTATTCATAATGTTCTTATCCTCAAGTTAGCAAACGGCAGGAACCAGCCAATTGTTATAATTGGGGAGAAGAACAGTGCAACTAAGTGAGGATATTGTAGTGCAGTCAAAACAATCAAATGCTCTTTGTTAAAACTCATGAACTCACCAATTTGGCTATTGTTACAACATACGAGGGGGTACCCAAAAATAACGGAAATTCCATTATAAAAACCATATTTTATTATTTTTTTATGAATTTACATGTATACTTTCAGTATACTCTCTATTTAGTGTAATGCATTTGTCCATTCGATGCTCCTACGGTTTAAAGCACCCCTCATACCCTTTAGTCTAAATGGCTGCACGCTCCATCCTCGTTTGCCTTTTCACTACTTCATTTTCTTCTTAACGGTGATATTTTATGTAATTCTTTAGTCTAGGGAACATAAAAAAGTGACGGTGGAGCAAGATTTGGTGAGTATGGGTCGTGGGGAAGGGTGGTCATTCTGGAATTGGCCAAAAACTAGAGCACTAAGATGGCTACGTGGGCAGGCGCATTGTCATGATGAAAGAACCAATCTCCATATTGCCACAATTAGGTCTGGAGTGTGTTGAAATTCGCTAAACTGAATTTCTACACACTACAGACAGCAAAGAATGGTCTTCCATGGTCTTTTTGCTATATTAACGGTTTTTCTGAACAATTTCACCAATCCGAGAATTTGAAGGTCGTCCAGGACGAGGCTTGTCTTCAATCGACAGGGTGCCATCTTGAATTAGGGAAAAATACTCGTTACACTCTGGTTTTAAAACAAGGTCTTTGTAAGCTAATAATTGCAACCGTTTGGACGCGTTCTTACTGAGAAAAAGGCAAAACTTCACTGCTGAACTTCATTTAATTAA
Source organism: Matsumurasca onukii (assembly GCA_018831715.1). NCBI lineage: Eukaryota > Metazoa > Arthropoda > Insecta > Hemiptera > Cicadellidae > Matsumurasca > Matsumurasca onukii. Next base: position 75,727,482 of record CM032058.1, on the reverse strand, counting down.
ACCATCAAAACAAAACGAGGCAGAACCAAAACTACTTTTAGAAAAAAGCGCACAGCTCCTCTTCACGACCTCACAGACTGACCACAGTGAATGCTCTGAACTCAAGAAGAGTTGCGCTTTCTTCCCCAGCGGCCAAAATTCAAACTATGCGCTCCCCACCTTGCCATCGACCGATTCCCGATACTTTTGGGTACCCCCTCGTACACAAGAGCTGGAATTCTTGCTTTTGGCCCCAAAGTGTTGAAATGTTTGAATGATTCGCAAAGTTTCTTTTCCAAATGGTCAGTTGCCTTGTAAATGCTCACTCACGTTCAAAGTATGTTATTTTCAGTTAAACTATAGCTAATGGAGTTAAAAAGGTGAAGTTGAAGTGTTAATTTAATAATTTCCTTACCTTACACATTTCTAGTTGTTGTTCAATAACTTTCATGTGAATCTCATATTCTTGCAAGATGGACTTTAAAGCACTGAAACAAAAAATATTCTAAATTTTGTCTATTATTGAAAATTATTCTTTGCAATTCAGCATTGTAAACAGTACACTAGTTTCGACCAATCAAATCAAAACATTATTTGGCACGCATGAAGATACAAATAAGTAGTGTCATTTAAACTTTAATAACAAGTAGTAGTCATTACCAAAACAATCAAGTATGTTAATAATCCATCTTTATTGAACTAAATTTACAAAAGGAATGTTTGTACAACATTTTAAGAAATTGGAAAAAATTATTTGTAGAGAGGATCTATATTTCTTAATACATAACTATGAACTAAATGCTCAAAACGTGTTCTAGAGGTCAGGATTGGTGCTCATTTAATGGTCCTTGATCCGGGTCTTGTCATGATAATGGCATATTAATATCTCATTTTTTCAAAGAAATTCACTAAATAAATAATCTTAAGGTCACAATATTTGGTTAGGAAACAAAATAAAATAGTGTATTCAGAAAAACCCTTCTTCATCAAAAAAATTAATAAAAATTTAAAACATTTATTTTGTTTTTGAATATTTTATTATAGCCTAAAAGAATACAAGTTTTATACAAGTATTGGGTTAAAAGGTAAAATTTGTCTTGTTTAACGATGGGAAGTTAGAACTACAAAGTCTTCTCTACCACTCAACCTCGATCTTAACCTGGCGTTACCATAAAGTAACATTACAAAATATGTAAGTGGTTACTATGGGGCCAGCGGAGTGATCAGCTCCGGAGCCATGCACGATTCCAACCCGACACGGGTCGCTTGGACTGGAATGGTTAGGCTACCTTAATAAAAAATGTTGTTTTTTCAACCCTTGAAAGAGAAAACATAGCCGACATGTTACCACAATTGTAAACCATTGTCATCGGTAAATGTATGGTTTAAATGTAGCTTGAGTACCTGGTACTTACTCTTTTGATTCAAGATTTAATCCACTTGTTTCCATTTTTTGCAGGATCAAGTTATGGACATCAGAAATATAGTTTGTCATTGAAGGTTAACCCATTGTTTCCAGGACTTGAAAAATAAATAAGATTGATTTATTAGCAAAACAGTATGCTTAAACTAATGTTATAAAAATTGAAACGGACCTTTAACTAATAAAAACAATATCAATTTAACATTGATTACATGAAAATGTATGAATTCAAATATACTTATAAATAGAATCAGTTCCCACCAAGGGTGGATAACTAAATCAAGTAAATACACTGCTTTTTCACAGATCTTATATGAACATGAAGTGCTAAATACAAATCTAAGGAATTCTAATCTTTTACGAGGTATAGCAGACAGATAAAAGTATTGTGTTTGTGAAGTATTTGTAAGTATTGATAGCTCTTGGCAGAATAGATGTCTGCCTGCAAGTTCGACTTTTGATGGTGGTACAACAGTCGCTGGGTTGACAACCCTTACATTACATTACATTTTCCTCCCAAGTCTCAAGCTGCTTCAAAGAGTAAAATTCTAGAAACACAAGATTCTATAACATAACAAGAAATGACAACTCATCATTCCATTATGCATTTTTAGAATTACTGAGCATCAGTTTGAAAACTTGTTAGTGCGAAGGGGTACCCAAAAAACAGAAATTTCATTATAAAACCATATTTTATTATTTTTTTACAAATTTACATGTATACCTTCAGTATACTTTCCATTTAGTGTAATGCATTTGTCCATTCGATGCTCCCATGGTTTAAAGCACCCCTCATATATCTTAATCTGAATGACTGGACGCCTTATCCTCGTTTGCCTTTTCATTCCTTCATTTTTGTTATCACAGTGATCTTTTAGGTAATTTTCCATTACGTGCAACATAAAAAAGTCGTGTGGGGAAAGATTTGGTGTTTAAGGGTCGTGGCCTGTGGGGAAGGGTGGTCATGCTGGTATTGGCCAAAAACTAGTGCACTGGGATGGCTACGTGGGCAGAAGCATTGTCATGATGAAAGAACTAGTCTCCATTTTGCCACAATTTAGGTCTGGGGTGTGTCGAAATTTGCTAAACTGAATTTCAACACACTCCAGACAGCAAATAGCATTCTCAATGATCTCAACGATCTTCTTGCAATATTGACGATTTTTTCTAAACAATTTCATTAGTTCGAGAATTTGAAGAACGTCCGGGGCGAGGCTTGTCTTCAATTGACATGGTGCCATCTTGAATTTGGGAAAAATACTCGTTACACACAGGTTTTGCTCAAAACATCGTCTTTGTAAACCTTTTAATAATTATTGCAACCGTTTCTGACGTGTTCTTACCTGAAAAGAAAGTAAAACTTCACTGCTGAACTTTGTTCGTTTAATTACACCATCAAAACAAAACGAGGCAGAACAAAACTACTTTTAGGAAAAAACATGCAAGTCCTCTTCACGACTTCTCAGACTGACCACAATGAGTGTCCTGAACTCAGGAAGAGTTGCGCTTTCATCCCCTAACGGCCAAAATGCACTCCCCATTGACCGATTCCCGATACTTTTGGGTACCTTCTCGTATAGTTAGCCTATCTTCATTTAAAGCAACGAACAGTACAAACAATGTTAATTGCTAATGAGCAGCACCTGGTTGTTACCGGAATGCCTACTGTTGGTTTGTTCTCTCCCTACTAATGTGCTTATTAAACAAAATACAGCAAGAAATGCGTACTCTAAAGAACATTACTGAAAAGTGGACACTTGTGCAATTCTTCTGCCTGGAACATAAGATTTCCAGATTAAAATGTAAACAGTATTTTTTACTTTTCTCACCAACAACTGTCATGCACAATTATTTTGGCTTTGTCAAAGACGAATTTTGTGGATGTAGCTTGAGCTTGAAACTGTCTAGACCTTTATAATTTAAAATAAAACTTATAAACGAAATTTGAAAATTAGTTATTTAAACTTACAATGTGTCAATTAACGATTACTATGTCTAAACTACAAAAGAATTAACAAATCTTGCATATTTTAGGTTAACCTAACCTAGTAATAGTAAACAAATGAATGTCAACCAGAAAACACTGGCGTGAATCTAGCGTCAGCGTCACCTCAGCTCACTTGAGCCTTACTCACACTCATCATTGCAAACTCAGTGCCTTACCCCGTTGCACATGGGAGTGGGACCAGCTTATTAACAGGTGCTCTGCGGCCTCTGCCGTGTACAAGGCCACGTTTTGTGTAACCTAATGTTGGTTTTCGGATTCTTCACTGTATATGGAACAAGTACACATCGCGACAAAAGCGTTCACTTCCGCTGTTGAAGAGGTGACGCAGAATGAGCTACGCGACCCGCCATGGCTTGATAACAGGTGCTCTGCTGTGTACACGGCCACGCTTTTCGTGACATAATGTTAGTTTAAAGATTCCTCACTGTATATACAACAAGTACATATAGGAAGGACACATCGCGACAAAAGAGTTCACTTCCGCTGTAGAAGAGGTGACCCTGATTGAGCTGCGAGACTCGTCATGGCTTGATAACAGGGCTGTGCTGTGTACACGGCCACGCACTTTTCTTTAAAGATTCCTCACTGTATATAGAACAAGTACAATTCTATCTCAATCAGAACCTGAGATATGACAGGACACAGCTAAGAAAACATTGGGAAAGCCCTGTTTTGAGTATAACTTAAGGACGAAAGTTAAGCGTTTTTCGATAATGAATCTATATATCTATCGATAATCAATCGAACGACCGGAAGTCATGTTTTGGGAGGGGGGAGTTTGTAGCAAAAACCTGTTTTAATAATCCAAAAAGAATAAATTACAAGTGTGAATTCACTGCACAAAAATCGTATGTTATGTCAGATTTTCATAAAATTTGGTACAAATGTTCCTTTTATTAAAACTTTTGATTTGAGACACAGACCACTCCTAGAGGGTATTTTAAGGTGAATATAGGATGAAGGGTGAGCGTGATGTTGGATGATTTTGGTCCAAGTTTATTAACCAGCAAAATCGAACGACCAGAAGTCATGTTTTTTTTTTGGAGTTTGTAGCAAAAAGCTGTTTTAATAATCCAAAAAGAATAAATTACATCCGATTTGGATGGAATTTTAAATAAACGTGAATTTTAATATTATATACATCAATACACCAACAATAATTATGAAAAATCTATTGTTGTTTCAAAACAGTACCCAAACTGATTTTTCACTATAACTTCAGCGGAAAGAGTGGTTCAATATTAATGGAATTTGAAATACATTTTCAAATTTAAATGGGTAGTTAATTTGAATATTTTAAACAATTAATAGATAAATTTTGATTATATTTTTGAATTATTATAATGATTATTTTGTCTGCATCATGACAAAGAGTACCTCGGGCATTAAACTTGAGCTTGTATCAAAAAGCTTTTTCGCAAAGCTGAGCGATTGTAGAGGTTTATCCTTATCTCAGTAACTTCCTCCTACAGTACCATGTCCCCTACAGGTTGATATGGTTGTCGCTTACAGTCGTTTTGAGTCTTCAAAGTCGTATTTGTCATTGATGTCCTGTTTTTCAACAGTTTTACAGTCTGTGAGACCGGGTGTTTCACTTCACGTCCCTGAAATGTCTGAAGGTAGAAACATGTTTGCTCTGAAGATAAAAGAACTGTTTTTGAAAGGCCTTACCAAAAAATTATTAGAATAATTGTTTTTAACTTGAGTTTATTTTTAAATTCCAATAAGAAGCTGATTCCTGATGCGTGTTTCAACTCTTTTTCTTTAGGAAACAGGCTATTAAGACTAAAACAAGACAGTATTTTAAATATTTGATTAAATCAATTTAAAATGGTTTAAAATCTATGTTTGAGCTCTTCTGTTAGTGTTGAAATCTAAGCTAAAAATCTCAAAACAACCCAAAAACATGATTTTGTGTTTTAAAATAAATTAAACATCTAGTAAGTATATTTGTGACAGCTCAAGAACCAACCTATTTTTCCAATAATCTATTTCTTTCTCTTGTATTGTTTATTGTCACTTAAAAGTATTTTAATTACTGCGCTATAGTTTATAAACGTGGTTTATTCATTAGGTGTTTCAGGGCCTGGTGTTTCCTTGTAGAATTTATGTTTCCCTGAGAGTTTAAGTGTTAGCGCATCATAATGTTTTCCCCTAAATTTGCTATAATTCAAAAGAAGAGTCAAAGGGTTTTAAATAACCCCAGTCTCACTTCTACAAACCATACAACAAAATTATTATAACTATCATGTCAATGAGTGTTGCTTTTAAAACTTCAATTGTTGTAACTTTTAAAGTTTTAATTCAATACAATATATTTACTATCTACACATCATTGAAGTATGATTTTGTTATTTATGTAACTAAAGATGTATTTTACTTCTGAAAAACATGTGTTTTACTACATTATAAGCTGTGATGACAAAATAATAAGTAAATAACAAAACTTGATCATTTGTTACGCAAACAAAATTTTGTTGTTCAAATATGAAGAGTACGAAAGAATATAGACAAAAAGAAGAAACTAATCCAGGAACTCTATTGGAAGTAAATTCTAAATGCACAAGTGTGTTTCCCGTGTGTTTTGATGGATTGAAAGTTAATATTCATAGAGGACTAAGTTCTCATTTCAAAATACATCACAGCATCTACCTCAGTTCAATTACTCCAGGGAACTACAGATTTGGAGCTATGTATGTAGGTAACAAAATTATCAGAGAACGAACAGGAGCTCCAGTCATTTTTGGAGATACTGATGTTGATGGAAATATGAATGCCACATTTTACCATATTTTTGGCTCTAGATGTAAATTTAAATGTACCGGTCAGATAGTTAAAAATACCTTTGTAACAAATCAGCTGGAGACCCATTACTTAGCCGATTCTTTTACATTATCGGCTGTACTTGCCAATTCAGATGTATTTAAAAAGTCTGGTTGCCTTTTACTACAGTACCTTCAAAGTGTTTCTTCAAGTCTGGACATCGGTTTAGAACTAGCAGTTTTGAAAGGTTTGGAAAAATTAAAAGAGAATGTTAGTGAATTAAAAGATATTGAATATCAACCGTCAATTATTGCAAGGTACAGGGCACCTCGATCAACATGGTGTGCTGTAGTCAGCATGAACAACCTACTTTTGTCCTGCTATCAGCAAGCTAGTCACCAGGTAGAATGTGGCATTGAACTGAATACTAAGTTTAGACTACGAGAATCTATCGGTACGTTTGCTACTAAAGTAAGGCTTCATGACAAAGGTGTAGTATTCAGAGCAATGGTTGATTCCAATACCAATGTTGGTTCAGTTTTTGAGAAAAGAATATGTGGTTCTCCGATGGCTTTTGCTCTCAGCACCCACTTAAACTTCAGGACAAGCAATTTCAGGCTTGGATTGGGCGTCACTGTTGAATAGACCAAAGACGAATATGTTCAAAAACATTAAATATCTTTTCACATTAGATCTTGAGATCATTTTCAGAGGTACCTGCAATTTAATATGAGATTGTATGTATGTTTACATAAGTTACCTTATTACCTGGCTTTACCTTGTTATCTGGCTGAGTAATTGTTCTGATTAAAATTGTGTTTTAATAGTAATCAAGTGTACCTTTTAAAGATTCCTTAGAAGTTTAACTATTTAACAATAATTTACTGTCAGTGTACACAAATATTTTATGATGACATTAACAATTACCAATGACACTCTTGGTAAACTAATAGTCGAGGTTATATTTAACATTTATTTAAATGATTGTAAATTGGTCTTAAAGTAAATTTAAGTTTGTCAGTTTAATGACTTAATTGGTTAGTAGTTTAATTTACTGACTTTTTATTTCGAGTAAGCTAGTACAGTAACTGTTCTGTAATTTAACCATACAGAAGTTTGGTTTAAAAGTTACAAGAAACTTTTATCTTTATGTTATAGGTATTTACACTATTTTTAATAGGTTACATTGTACTATAGAAAAACTATTTTCATAACAGCAAACAAAATTAATAATTTAAAAGGATGAAGTAGAGTAGCTGAATTTGGCTTTCTGCCAGCAAATTGAGTTGGAGGTGGTTGGTGGCCAGGTTGGGCAGCCGGGTTGTGACCGGGCGGGATCGCCGGGTTATAGCTGCTGGGTACAGCAGCTGGGTTGTAGCTGCCAGAAGGTACGTATCCGCCTGACACTGGCACAGGTGGTGGAGGGGCTGAGGGAATTCTACCGTCGTACATCCAGAACTGAATACCGGCTACGGGTCCACACAAGCGCAGATTACTCTGCGTAGTGCTGTACAGCTGACTGTAACAACATTCAGTCAAAGAAAAGAGCAGTCGCAAGAAAAAGGAGATTGAATCTGACATTAAAAATAAATTTTAATGTAACACTAGTTTTTACTTATTTTATATGATCAAAGTTTAGTTCAGTTAAGAATGCAATAAAAATTAAGTTAAGATTGCAAAAACTAATTTTTGTAAGCTATGCGAGCAGATAATAATTTTCCATGTAGGTACTAAAGATTCATTTAAATCTCGTGTTAGTGTCATGAGTTTTAATGTCAATTTGATGCTACTTCTCAAGCAACCCAATTTAGAATTGTGTAAAGTTTTTGACAAAATTAATTTGTTTTCTGTTTATTCAAAATAAAGATTCAAATTGTGCATGTACCAAATTGAATGTTTAGAAGTTTAAAACTGAAAATCATTATTTTATAGAAGTAAATTGAGTTGTTGTTTGCTATACCAAACATGGAGAGTCACTGTTTCTTACTCATGCCATATGTTATATCACCCTTAATATTAGGGATATGCGTATCTACGTTAATGTTTGAACACTCTTAGTCTCTTACATAATTTTCTCATGAAAATGTAATGAAAAAAAAGCATTTAAGGTAATATTTTTTATGAATTTGTAACTAAATAAATACCTTAGTGAAAAGTTTTGTCGTCGACTGACCCAAAGTTCTCCAAATGGGACCCGCAGAACGTTGAAGTGACGGAAAATCAAAATCTGCACCAGATGAGGGTTTGGCATCCCAGACATTATTAGAGGTTTTTCGTAAGCTGTAAAAATAGTTAAAGTTAAAATAATTAAGTACCTCATAGTGAAACTGGAGGTTTGAGGTATAGAGAAGGCAAGTTTTGTGAAGACCCAACCCTTTGAATAATTGGTTACTTTTCTGATGTACTGCTTATCAATAACAAAAGTAAAAACAAACCAAAAATGTTATCATTGGAGCATGATTGCGTAAACGTAATTAAACTTAAATAACTCACAGTTTTGAGAACTTAATCCTCTTTTACCTAAATTATTTATGATAAACTTTGGAGGTTTTACTTACACACAACTATGTTACCAGGAGTCATGCTGTTTGCATAGTCGGGAAGAGTATTTATCTGAAAAGAATATTCAATAATCAGTGAACTATACAAGTCAGTCAAAGGTATTACACCTTTCTTACTTTCTCCCATCACACTATATAGTCCAGGAAAATTAAAATTTGAGTGTGGAAAAATATTATTAGCATATGATAGGTTGTACATTTTAGGTTAGATGATAGTTACTAAATTTAAATCACTGTTTGTATTGTAAAACAAGTCCTAAAACAAGTTCAAGTGATAACTATAGGATTAATCTCAACATATTGTTGTTGAAAGTGATTAAAGTAATTTTCTAATGTAATTCTTAATTTTAGTTCAATGGCTTTTATTTGGTTCCAAATTGCCAAATTGAGGTCTACGTTATCCTCAAAATCAATTAAATACCTAATATAAATAATAATGGTTGATTTAAAGAATTGGCTGCGAGGTCTACTGTTAGCAGAACTACTAGTTTACATCCAGTACAAAAAATTAAAACTTGTAAGAAAGACTACAAAAAAGAATAAGGTGATTGAACTTTCGTAGAAATATAAAAACCCTTGTGTTTTCCCTCATTTTTCAGTTTTTACAAGAATATCAAACATTTATGGATGTTGCAAGTTAGCACATTCACTGCAAAAATCATGTAAAATCATGAACATTTGATTTTGTGTAAAGGTTTTGAGTATTACGCCTGACACAGTGGATGCGTTTATACATCAAACCCATTTGCCTGCAGCCCTGAAGTAATTGATTTAATAATTGTTAGCATAAATTGTTTATTGGATTATTTTATGTACTTCTACATTAATCGTGAGTATGTTAGAGATACAGGATAATTGGAGTCACTTTGATTACTTGAACTGACCGTAACATTGGTAAGCATCCATTGAAGATAAGGAGGTCCTTGACCAGTTGCTCCAAGATCCACCATCACCATTGTAAAGCGCTCTGTCTAAAAATAAAGACATTTTGTTAACATAACACAGTAAATACAATTGTCCCTACCAAGTCTTCAATGGCACCGAAAGGAGCAAACCTTATCTTCTATGATGTAAAACAAGACATAATTTTCCTCTTATTCCTTTATATGAATCACTATAAAAAATTTCAGTGTTTTCATGTCAGGGAGACATTGAAAGCCTGTTAGAGTTGAGTGTCATAAAGGAATGATCTTCTCGTAGTATACCATACACTACTGTTTAATAATAACTATTCTCATTTAAGTAACTGTTGTAAAGTTGTACAGTTATTATTAATGAACAGAAGTGTCGTTGATTGTTACAGAGCACTTTCAAGAGCAAAATTACCAGTGGGCTCAGTATAAACACTGACTGTTGAAATTAAGATTTCTTGCCAAATAAAATGTGGCTGTCACTTTTGGAACTAAAATTTTTGGCCAAAGATTTTGGGGCCAAATAGTTGTGGCCGCAAGGCTTTTAAAACACAAAATTTCCTACCAATGCTTTTAGAACTTGATCATTTCTGCCGCGAATTTTGAAATTTCTCAACAATGCTCTCAGGACGACTTGCAGGCGTGACTTTTGTTCAGCAAGATTTGTCATAGATAATTTTATACCATTTAGAGTTGCCATTAGAGCCTTACAGAATCATTGGATTTTCACCAAGGCTTCATAAAGTTGTCAGAACCAATTCAAGAGTTCCATAAGCATTGGTTGGAAGGAAAGTCTCGGGTTTGAAATGGCTCGTTGACATCTCACTCAAGTGTTCTGAAATCGTTTGCAGTAGGACGATTAGGAAGGGAAAGATCACTTTGAGTTTCCATGAAACTAAAACTTCAACTGTAATTTTTATACCGCTTCTAAAACTCCGCCTGTTTGGAAATAAGGCCTTTACATTCAAAGTTTGGATACTTTACATTCAAAGTTAAGTAGCTCATAACATGGTTTGTAAATAATATTTTTTGCATACTATGGCTTGATTGATACTAAATCTTACATACAAAGTAGGATTTAAAACATAGGCTAAAACTTTTAAAAACATAAAATTGGTCTAAGAGTGCCAGTTATTTACATCAAAGCCAAAGAATTTATAAGGAATACCTGTGTATATTTCCTGGCATTACTACTGGCAGCATCTTGTAACATTTACATACAGTAGTAACATTTAAAAAAATGCAAAGTTTCACAATTAAATTTTATTTTAAATACGGATTCCACAAAAAAATTATCATCTTTATTATTTTTAAACTCATCTTACAGCATTAGTAGAGTTAATGTAGATGAAGGGAGGATGTTCGATCTCTTTGAGGTCCATGTAAGAGTTGCAGTCACTGGGTCGATACATCTTGCCCGTGACTGCTAGGCTGAGGTTTCCGTAGACGCAAGCATTGCGGATGTAAGGGTCCTGGTAACACACGCCGCTGGGGGGAATCAGACCTGACACACTACATGTCAAAGCGAGAGTCACCACAAGTAGAATCATCTTCTGTAACATACAAGTCAGTGACAAAGTTACTTAAAATTAAATTGGCTTTTAGATAAATAATAAGCAAGATATAAGCCAGTAAAACTTGATGAATACTTTAAAAACGCCCAGTATTTGGTGTTTTCAGGTCAAAATTTGGGAACATTTAGGATCTTTGCATATGTATATTTAAAAATTTACCTGATTTATTAATATGTGTTTATTTTTGTTTTTCTATCTATATTAAGATCAGTTCCCATTATCTAAACCATGGACCATGGACTGGGACTCGTGGCATGGTCCTGTAATCCAGCTTCATGGAGGTCAGGTTTTGAGGATGATATAGGTCTAAACTCTAAAGCGGCTCAGATAGTCTCAGTGATCATCTGATGATACCCGCATTAACTCCCACCATCGTTTAGACATATTAGACCATCACCTGCATGGTTCGGAAGTCACGTTAAGCCGTTGGTCCTTGTATTTCCATTGGTTATTGAACTATTTATTAATGACCCATTCCGAGGAAGAATCGGCCTTAGTTTGTAACAAGACTACTGACTACACCTCATAACTCGATCATTACTACTACTCATCCCTCACCACATATTTGCCTTTAAATACCCTCATGAGAGTGGTCGGCATCTCAAATAGTGATATAAAGTGTCAAAAACTTATGAAACGGTCCTTCCTGCAGGAATCAAACCTGTAACCTCTCACATCGAAAGCTGACACACAAGGGAATGAATCATGAAGGAGGACATTATTATGTTTTAAACAAAGAGAACATACTCTTAGTGCTTTAACACTTTCAACGTTACAACTAAAACCTCAAAGTGTGCGACCAGTGGTACACTCTGGTTCTCTCAAAACACCGACAAGCACCACCGGTGGAGCACACTCTCCATTGATTTGATATGGTTTTTAAGTACATTCGGGCTTTATCGTAAATGAAAGATTGTAGGTCGTAATTTATAAAGGCTTTTACATCTTGTGTACCATCGGTGGAGCACGTCGACATGGAATAGGCCTAAAAAATCAGTACGCTATAAGTATTTAAAAACCGTTTTCAATAAAATGTCGATGTCGTATTTTAAGTCATGCAAATATATAAACCAGTCGTTCTTTAAGTGAGTAGAATTTCAGGAATGTGCGTCACCGGTGGCATGAAGTGGCAACTTGTTTACACAGGTTGCCAGCTGAAAGTCATTGGCTAGAGCTGCAACTCATACTTCACTTGGCAGAGATCTGATCAAGAGTGTATTGAATATGTAAATGTCATGACCTTGTAATACAACAGATTTTGATCTCATAATGTAAGTTTATGGTCAAGTGAAGTTGTTTACCTCAAAAGGCTGCCTTGGTGTGTTGATTTCACCAAAACAAGCACAAGTTCATGGAGAACTTATAACTCCATGGATAGAGTGAATAGTTTGGTTATCTTTTATCTATTTATTAAATATAAACAATTCTACTATATACAATTATTAGAACTTCAAACCATTTCAACAAGAATTTGTCTTAATATATCATTTAAAAAAACTGAAATTATGTCCCTAAAACATACACTAACTAAATGCCATACTTGATAAGACAGTAAAACTAATAAACCTATTCAAATACCTCTAAAAGAAATTATAACAAATAATTCAAATGAAAAATATTTATTCAAACCAGAACAAACAAACTTGCCAAAACACAAATACTAATGTGAAGCACTTATAAAAAAGTGTTTATCTATCAGTACCAAATTACAACATTATAATTCTATTGTAAAACCTAAAATCACCTTCAGAAACACTTTTTCATATAAATAAAAATATAAAACGGACAAAGTCCAGAAAATTGAAAGAAGAATAGGAAGAACGTGTATCAGCAAGATACCAAAAAGATGGATAGTGGCGGTTTATACCAAATAAAATTGTTTACAAAGAATTAGAACCAATCACCGACACCATGAGAAAAAAGAAGACTTAGTTTCTTTGGGAACATCATAAGAATGCCACTCACGACTCCTTAAGCTTCATTTCTGGAACAGGGAGCAAGCGGTGGCACAATCTCACCCTAGTGCACAGGGGAGGGGAACCCAAAACCCCTAAAAACCCTTACTTTTAAGACTTTTAGACCAACCTCCACACAAAGTATGTCTTGAGTGGTATCGTTGAAATCAAAAAATTATTTCATATAAGAATGTAAAAAACAAACACTAATGCTCTTTACTAGAAAATCACAACTTTACTCCAATATTTAACATTAGCAAGCTTAAAAAATTTTAGATTCAAATAAGACAAATGCCGTTTGTTTCGTTAAAATACCTTTTGTTTTGCAGGAGCAGGATAAGATGAAGTTTTTGGCGGAAAATAAATTTTGTATTATAGCTAGTTAACAGGTGTGCGAAAAATTTGTTTGAAAGGCTTATTCTAATTGGCCTAAATTATCGCACCTTATTCATCTTTGAAAGTGGCTTATGTGAAAGTTGTCTAGTTTCACTAATCCCCATTGTGAATATTTGGAACATGATCATTGGTTTTTTTTACGTTTATATTAATTGTTACCTAATTTATGTTACATTTGATTATTTAAATGAGTTTTAGTCTAAGTTTCACAGTTGTTACTTTGTTATTTTTTTCTATTTTGATATTCCTTACCATGAGCTTTTTGTTATTAGTGTTAAGACTCAAATGTCTTGTTGCTAACTACTTTTTCTCTATTTACTATAAATTATCTAATTATTATTTTTAAAATAATAAAAACGGTTTTACAGTTAATAAATAACAAAGTACTGTATTTGAATTTTAGTAAACAAAGCTGGTGGTGTACTAAATAAATTCCTCAACAATAATTAAATTTAATTTTAAAAAATAAATAAAATAGGTTTTGTTTAGCCTAACTATTGTAGCTAAAAAATGAGTTTTTTATATCCAACCCAAACTAATTGTTAACAAAAATAATATTGAATGTTAGGTACACTGAATGAGAACTTTCAAAATAACCTATGAAAATGAAATTGTTTATTTGGTTATAGAAAATAATTGATTTTTGGTACAGTATGCTTAAAAAATATGTTCTCTCTTATCAACCTGCAAACATACCTCTCTATTATTTCTTTCTATAAAATCGGCCCCCTTCTGTGCAAATTAATTAAAATAATCTTTATAATCCATTTATGTGAAAATACTTATCTAGCAAATTGAAAGAAAATTACGTAAATGCCTGTTCTTGGAACAAATACTGGTTTCCTTTTTTAGTTCAATTATATTCACTCTGGTTATTGATAAGTTTAGAATGGTTACATAACGTAAAACAATCAACAAAATCACGTTAGTTACAGATTTTAAAGCATCTAATCTTAGAACTGAAATTTATGTAAACTAGAGCGGCAGTTAAACCCACCTTGAGTATAACCGAGAAAGACACATTAAACTTTATCTTAGGTGAATAAACCAAACAGATAACTAAGTAAACTAGCTTTCATGGAAGTAAATGCAACATTCCAACACACTAGAAAGTACTGTACAGAAATATTGTGTAGATCCCTTCTTTGGATCCTCATAAATCAAAACTGGAGGAAAATAATAAATAAGTTAAAACTAATCTAGTCCTAAAGTAAAACTATTTAAATATTGGGAACTTTTGGTTATTATTCTTCACGTATAATACGTCGGACCACGCTAAGTATGTTAAGTCAATCTTGAAAAGTTGGCTTTTCATTGTGCCCAGATTCCCAGAATGGTTTCATTCTTTTGGAATATACATTTATTTATCAGCTTACAGACCCTTTTGGAAGTTTCCCCTGACTAAATTCCAGTCAAAAACTTTTGTTTAAATGAATCCATTTAGACCATGTTTGTCTATCATATAATGTGTGTGTGTGAGTTTCTGTGATAACAGCCACTTTTCAACAGCTGTGATCCATTTAATTGTTGCACGATAAGCTCTTGGTAAATTGACTCTGCTACCTGGGAATTTTGAATGTTTTTCTGAAATAGCTAAAGATAAAATAATTTACACAATTGATTTTAGGGTATGAATAAGTTGACAACTCCCCTGGAACATGTTCAAGAGGTAGTTGTACGTATTTTCAACATTAGAAAATAATGTTGGATTCTTCAGAAATTGATGCAGATACAAGATGTATGTTTTGTCAATACTATCAGAGGATGGTATTAAATACTATTTTACATCTTCCTTGTGTTTGTTTGGTAACTACAAACAAACTGAACGCTATTTGTTCAGACAGATTAGCTAAATCCCAAAATAAGACAGGATGCTGGCTCAATTCTCATTTACATACTCTATCTTCAAAAATACGTTGTCTGTTAGATTATGTACGTATGCTAAACGAGTAACAACACATTTTCTGTTTCCTATAATTTCCCTAACCTGCGGCAAATATCAATTTGTTATAACCTTTAATGTAGTTATTGTAAGGTAGATTATCAACTTTTTAAACACTTTTCACATACAGATTATTGAGATTTATTAACTTGAGATTTATACACTTTATATAGTAAATCTATTATTTCCTTAAGTACCAGATTGTAATAAATATTATCAAGTAGTAAGTTTCAACATAAGAAATATTAAAAGTGAGTCTTGATTTATGATTTAGTTTCAGAGGAATTTTCAAGCAAGGATAGTCGCAGTGAAATGTACTAACCTGTGGTAATGGGTTGACAATAAGCTGAAGTGACACAATACAGGTGGCGGAGACTCCACCTGTGTACTCTCTGTTGGCACAACTGACTGAATCAGCTGATCACAGCTCCTCAACACTCAACAGCTGTTCTGTTCCTTACAACTCACCTATTTACTTACTGCGCTCTACACTCGTAAAGTTACATAGTCATGGTTTGTGTTGTTTTAATTTGAAACAAAAGTGTAGAGGTTGAAATGAACAAAATACTGAAAAGTCTTAACTTTGTCTCAAAAATAAAACATTTGTCACTCATTTCTTCAACTGTATTGGGTTTTGAGAACGTTTTCATAATCAAATGAAAATAAAGAGCCAATTTGTATTAACTTATTAAGTTTGATGTTATTTGTTTAAAGTATTTTGAACTTAGCTTACAAATATTTCAAAAGGAATTTAAAGATTGAAATAAGAAATTAATTTGAAATAAGTTATAGATAATATCCAACCTTTCACTTACTAAGCAGAAAGGTTGGGATTAAATAATGTTAGGTTGAAACTTAATAAGTTAAAAACAGATTCAATTTAAAAATGTTGTTAGTTATAAATAAACTTGCTTTCAATTGATAATTAATTATGTTAATTTGTCTTCTGGTGTACAACAAAATTACATTCAAAGTTATACACAATATGTACCTATTCAAAACAATTTTTTTATTTAAGTTACTGTATAGTTTAAGAGTTCAATTTTCAAAAAAGAAATTATTGACATCCTTTTGAAATCCTTGTCTAAAAGCACAAAAAATGTGGCATTTTGAAAACCGTTTCTATTGCTAAAAAAGGTGTAATTTTACTAAATACAATTTAGTTAATTATTATTTTTGCAATAAAAAATGCATAATAATATGTCATGCACCATCAGACAATAGCCCTATCTCCAGATAAAACAACCTGATGGTTAAAAGTAATATTTAACAAACTATTCCTAAGTATCGATAGTAGTACAGACCTTTTAACACAACTGTATTGTTCAAGAGTGAAGAGTGTAGGCAAAGTTATTAGTTTTTAGAGAAACAAATATGTAATAAAACTACAGACCGTATACAAACAAAATTACAAGTGAAGCTGTAAAAATATCAAGCTTAAAAGAAAAGTATTATTTGGTCTTGATAACAGAGATAACTCTGGGTATTCTGTGTTGATAATTACCAATGTTGGCTTTCTTCTCTCACATTTTATGGGCAATAAAATATTTGACTGATTTTAAAGTGTCGTACTTCACTGCATTTATTCGCACATCTTATTCAACCTGATAGTTAAGAGTTTAAATTGTCTTTTTAAATGTTTTCAAACCTAGTGAACAAAATTGCTTACTAGTTTGGAAAGAATACGCAGTGTTGAAAAGGTGTTAATTTCCAGGCACGGTTAGACTAGAATATTCATGAGCCTAAGTCGTGCTTTGTTATCTGTTAACATGGCCAACATATTAGTGTGTTTGTCAGTAATGAGTCAAGACACTACGCTCAGTCGGAGCAACGAGAAATTAGTGAGAATCAAGAGTGGGAAACAACTCACAGTCATTACGCAAACATCAAGAAGGTCATGAACTTGCATGACTCATTTGGGGTTTTGTTGGTTACGGTACTAATCAGATCTAGAAGTGTCTGTTAAATACTTAACTCAAAGTTTGCGTCAGATTTCTTACGCATTTAGGTGAGTTTTGAACTACAGGAAAATTTTGTATAACGAAAACCTGTTTACTGTTTAGTTGATATAGCGTTTAACCAAAAGCTCATACTCAATGTTCAATCTTTGGTACTTCCCTGTGAGCTGTCACGGCAAGTGCAACAATGTCAAGAGAACAGAAGTACAGACAGCGCCAATTAGCATGAAGGACAGAGAGTAGAGTATAAACAGCTGTGCAAATCACCCCACCACTCATCGGTACATTTCCCCTCACACGGCTCAGTACAGTCGGTTTGTTTACAAACAAGAACAATTTAAATTATCTTGTTTTATTTAACATAAATAGTTAAAGTTAGCTAGTTTAATCTAATCTATTATTTTTAAAGTTATTTTGCGATAAGTATTAAAGCTAAATCCAAACTTTTCTTTAAAAAGATAGTATGTTATGTTTATTTGTTGTGACGGCGACAGTGTTAGATTGTAGGTTAGCTTAATACCGACTGTACTTGGCAGAGTGGAGAGGGAAGAGTGATATACGTGGCATGCGTAAATCACGCTCTATGCTAGTTGGCGCTAACTGTAGACAGTGATGTAAGAGAGAAGAAGTGCTGACTGACCAGTACCTGGTCACTATTTGACAATACATTACTACAAGTCAAAGTTAATGTTATACCGATTCAAAATGATCTTTCCTTCTTTATTTCAAGTAACAGAGGTAAAAAACTCAATTTTTGAAATCTACAAGAAAACCAGGACTCTGTTAACTTTACCCAGGGATCAACTTCAGTAATTTTTCTTGTCTAAATAACTACAGCTCACTGATTTTACAAGAAAAGTATTTCACATGGTTTATTTTTGTACAAAGCCATATGCCTACAAAATTATAAAAAAGAGTAATTTATTAAGTTATACTTTTAAGAATTAAAATGTACACGGACATTAAAAAGGCTTTCTCTATTTTCAATTTTCATACACACACAATATATATACATATATAAACAATTTTCATAAATGCTTAAGGTTGTGCATTTATATATAAAATTTAATGTTTATAATTTTTACTAACCTTGGACAGGAAAGACATAACGTCGTTCAGGGTTTAGGACATTCAAAACAATTCTTGTTTTTTTTAGAGACGTTTTGGCCTATTTTCTAACCAATATGGATATGAGATGATTTCAATTTCTTTGAAATGTTTTATGTGGAGCTCTAAGACATGTGATATTTAAATTCAGATTATATTTTTATTCAAACAAATAAATAATTTTTTATAGGTTAAAATAAAATTGACACTTGTTAGCTGATGCGATATTGACTACCTAACAGTTACCAATTCAAATTAATATAAATTTTCAATTAGTTTTACCAGTGCTTTATACCACGCAATGCAGTTGGAAAACACGGCTGCTCATAACGTAGAGAGCTGTGTGTGCCGATCTGCCGGAATAGTTAGGCGTAACTGCCGATCGCACCTGGTTAAAATAACAGTACTCTTCTTGATTTTGAAAACAAAATACTATACATAATACTTTTTTTATTGAATTAAAAAGTATAGCAGTTCAAACATTCCAAAAATATGCAGTAATATCATTATACTTTTTATTAGTTAGTAAAATAAAGTAATGCTTTTTTTAATTCTCATAAATACTAAACAAGAAAGGAGGCCGATTTCTAGCAATCTAGTTTACCATAATTGAATATAAACTAAGATAATCTATATAAACTTAGACAAATTTAAAAGAAAAAATCCTCTTGATGTGTTGTTTACATTATGTTGTTTTTTGCCAGTTTTCCACCACCAAAAATTGAGATTTTACTGGCAAGTTTTAGAAAAGACAAACTCAAAAGCATTTCTGATTTAATTCTACTCACTTCATACAGTTCCAGTAAGAAAGTCACCAGACCATGGACAGTTTCTCAGTCAGCTGTTCTACTAGAAAAACACACATTTTCATAGATGTTCACAGACAAGTATCTTGGACATAGCAAACCAAACCAGACTGACGGACAACTCAATTAAAGAATTGGAGGAGTTTAAAAGTGCTCAAATAAGTTGGTTAAGATGAGGGCAAAACGAAGTCAAGGTCGTTGTATCATTTGATGGTCTGGTCAGCTGTATGTGACAGAACTGGTTCGTATCCCCTAGTAGGAACTGTTTACACCAGCAGATTGATTCAACTGTAGCAATGGTGAAAGTGACTGTTGTCACTGGACACTGGCATTTCCATGTTGACATGTGACACATTACAAGTGAAGAAGTCACAGAACAATAATAGAATAAATAAGCAATCATAATGATTTGTGTTGAACATGTTTAACTTTAGCAACTTTTACTTAATTAATGTCATTAGTTTAGTCAATACAAAATTATAAGTTAGCGATTAATAAAAACTCATTTTTACAATCAACCAAGTTTTAAGTTTGAAACGTTTTACTAAGAAAGAAAATCAACAAACTGAATAATAAATAGAATTATTACTTTTTTTAATGACTTAAGTTATTTAAATAAATTAAGTTCTTTGACTTTGTGTTGATCTTATCTTAACCAGCTTATTTAAGCGCTTTTTAATTCCTCCAATAATTATTTAATTGAGTCTGTTGTCTAAAATAGTCATATATCTAGGAAAATACTCATGTGTTTTTCTAGAAGAACAGCTGATTGCAAAAGATGTGTATCAGATCAATAGGCTGGCGATTTCTCATTGGAACTGTATACAGTGAGTACAATTGAGTCAGAAATTGGTTTTAGTTTGTCTTCTACGAAACTTACTAATAAACACTAAATTGATTTTTAAGACATTTATTTTTTTAGCAGAAGAAGTTGGTTAGACAGAAGTTATTAAAAGGAGAGGATTAGCATGAACTGATGAGAGAAAAATAGCACATTCTGATGTAATGAAAGAAAGTACAAGCAACAAAACCAGCTTTCAAGATATATTAACACTTCAAGTGGTCCAATTGGGACTACGTCACTACGTGTGAATAATAAGAATGTATAGATCTTAATTTGTATAAACGCTAAATAGCTAATTTATTACTGAAGAAATTTGTAGACAAAAAGTTTAACCAAACCGGGACTTGCTCAACAGTTATACAATTAAGATCTATAATAAGTCTTTTGACTTAGTATGTAAATTCTGTTTGTAATATTTCCAGCTTGTTGATTTAAAGTCACTATTGACAGTCACATGTTTAGGATAAAGTCAGATTTAAGATGGTCTAGTGGTCAGCATAATCACTTGACGGCAAGTGAGAGACTTGTGTTCAAGTCCCTGTTTGGTCCAAACATTTTGTCTTCAAATTTCTTTAGTAAAAATAAGAAGTTATGTTTTGTAAGGCAACCTTGCTGTATCTTATTTGTCATATTTTACATCTGTATCTTTAATCAAACTTCATTTTGTGCTTAATGTTCCTTCATACTTTATTTAGATAAAGTTATATTTGTCAACACAGTTATTTTTTCGTTTTCTTTTTCCAGCTTCCTCAAGATATTTTGATAGCTTTTGCCAAATAACTCTAGGGTCGTCAACTTTCTGGACTCAAAACGTAAGCTACAAACGTTGGTAGTAAAGTAGACAGGAAAATAAGATAACAAAGTTTAAAAAATAGTAAAAATGGTGTTTTCAAGATTGGTTACAAAGGAAGAGTCTTAACTTCTATGATGACGACGTTGTTCTTGAGGTAGTTTCGAGTGTAGAGTGTCCGATGCGGGATGAACATCTGCAGGCAAGGGGCACTAAATCCTTTACTGGCGGACTGCTGGTAAAGCTCTTCACGATGTCCTTAGCCTGTCCACAAACAGATCAGTATATTCATTACATACAGAATTTAAGCACTGCAATGTGGCTTCACTAGAGATTTGCCAACAACAAATTAAATTTGGTATATTCTTTTAAATCGACATAGTTTTTTTTAAAGATATGTTACTATGACACTAGTGAAAATTTAATTAAAATATATAATTATTATCCATGAAAATTTGTCAATTTAAAGAAATTAAATTAAATTAACTTTATTAGTTTTTTTACTTTTTACCACCTTAGAAGAATACTTCCTCAAAGTTTATTACAACCAAATTTTAACTGTAAATACTGTTAACGGGGTGTGTTTACCTAATTTTTAACTGACATCATTATTCACTCATAACAATACGGCGGTTTCAGCCCACTATGTAAAAGTATTTAATGTACAGATTGCTTTGTTAGTTGTTTGGCAATAAAGTTATCTTATCTTAACTAGGGTCAATAAAATATGACTTCATTTAAAAATATACAGAAAAGAAAAACAAGAAGTCAAATTTCAATAATTGAAGGCACAGTAATTTTGTAGACAATATGTGACTTTATTTAAAAAGTGCAGAAAAGATAACACATCAAGTCAAGTTTCAGTACTATGAGCATGTTAATTTTGTGAATTATTTTGCTGGCAGAAAAAAAAGAGATAACTTCTTCCAACTTTGGTTAAGAATTCAAATTAACTTTAGATGTCTAATTAACTGTCGTCATAAGGCCTTTATGTACCATTGTCAATTATTTATTCAATATCTTATGCATGTTATTTTTTCAATGTCATTAAAAGTTTTCAATAAGTTAAAACCAATTTTGATCAATATACCTTAAAGGCTTTCAAAACTAGATTTACAACTGGCTTTTAAATCCATTTTATTCAATAGACGAATTTTTCTCACAAAAAACTTTAATATTTTAAGTACTAACTTACTGTATATTTATTTGATATGATATTTAAACTGTTTTATATAAATACCAAATCCTGTTTATTACTGTAGTAAATCTGTTCAAATAGATTATTATGTAATTTGTTTATTACTGTTTATTATGACATGTCCTATTGACCAAATTATGACATTGTCAATGCATGTATTTGTAATAAGACAAATAAAGATATTTGATTTGATTTGATGAATGTCTTTTAGTTTTAGTTATTATAGTATCTTTTCATTAGCATTAAGTATCATATTTTCTAATTCTAATTTTTATTCAATATCTTGTATGTGTATTTATTTCAATGTCTTTTAATTTGGTTATTATACAGCTGTCTTTTCATTAGCGCATTAAGTAGCACATATTTTCTAATTCTAATTTTTATTCAATATAAATGGCGTGTGTATTTATTTCAATGTCTTTTAATTTTGTTATTATATCGCTCTTTTCGTTTGTTAAGTAGCACATATTTTCTAATTCTAATTATTTATTCAATATCTTGTGCATGTGTATTTATTTCAATGTCTTTTAATTTTAGTTATTATATAAGCTTTTTCATTAGCATGTCAAGTTTTAATTCTAATTTTTATTTATTCAATATCTTGTGCATGTGTATTAATTTCAATGTCTTTTAATTTTAGTATTATACCGTTGTCTTTTCATTAGCATTAAGTATTCTCATTGTGTATTCTCAAGTATTTTTCATTAGCATTATTTTTCTAGTTCTGTATAAGTATCGAAATGCAAATGTCAGTACTGTATAGTGTATATGTAAATGGTGTATTACAGTAGAAACAAATAAATAAATAAAGATGCTCTACAGTTTTGGTTTAGTATTTTTTTGTAAATCTGGCCTCCTTCACCCTTAAATAAAAGACTTTTGGTTGTTGGTAATTTGTTGTAGGTTTTTAGCAGTCTACTGGCCTGTAGTAACTTTGTTACTAACCTTACTTGGAAAAACTAAATGGCGGCTTGAAGGTACACAATCAGTTATGGAAAATTGTGACAAAGATTATTACAGTAAACTTCCGATTAACTGCGATAAAGTCGGGTTGAGGCTTCCCGAAAAAGCAAAATGCGGTTAATCCGCAAAAACTCAAAATTAATGTACAATGAAGTATACAAAGACGTAAACAACTAAAAATGAGGATAACAAATTCCAGTGAGCGGTGCATGTGGAATCTAGTAATTAGTTGTGTATTTTAGCACCGCACGGTCCGACACTACCATGTGTACATAGCCTTTTGGTAGCCTTAGTTTTAGTTAGCTACTGAGCTTGACTCTTGATAGGTCACGTGACTTGGTTACCACAGCAACCAGAAAACGGCGACAAGATGGCGACGGAGTATTGTTAGTGTTTATGTTGTTATTGTTATCTTACTTTTGTGTATCACCGTGACACCATTGTATCACCAATGTTATACTAGTTGCACATTTGTTTACTGTTGAACCACGATCAATGTTTTTGCACCATGTTGAGTTTTGCTGTATTGTCAATACGACCCGTTTGCGTTTAGAAGACATCGTTTTGCAATAATACCACCAATAACCACTCAAATAACATAAACAATACCTGCAACCGCACTTCAGAAAATTATATGCCCTCTTTTACCACTGTCAAAACCTTGAATAATTAGTCAGATTTATCGGTAATTCTTGTAGGTAAGGAGAATGGCTATTTTTGGACTAAATTGTCAGGTGAGTGAGAGAGGACGAGTCAAGGTCTCGGGACATTATTATAGTCTGTTTTTTGAGTGATGGTGGCATTGTATTTTTTCTCCATTCGGTGTTAAATTAATCCGCAACCCGGTTAATCCAATTACGATTAATCAAGAATTGACTGTTTTGGGATAATTTAAATTTTTTGACCCTAAACAAGTGAATTAAAAGCACAAGGTCTACTGTTCAGGTAACTCTAGTTGAATTAATCTCAGAAATGTGAAACTGGTCCTAAAGAAAGAACTTAGCACAGTTTAGTACCTTGCGATGTATTGGCTCCTGATCGCGAAGGCAGATGACCACTTTCAAGCGACAAGGCCAGACCAGCCGGTTGTCCCACTGAGACTCGAGAACATTGAGAGAGACAATCATGTGTCTGCCTTCCCACTGGCCGACACCGTTCAAGTACGCCCGCAGCTGTCCAACACATTCATAGTTATTGAGTTGATAAAACAGTCATAGAACAAATAACAGATGATATACCATTTTTGAATTGTATTATTTTAAAGCATTGCAAAAATATTGCAATTTAATGAATTTATCAATGATTTTTTCCAGTTCTAGGATAAAAACAAATAACTTTTCAAACAGCAGTATAGACAACCTCTAGTTTAGGCACTTTGAGACAAAACATTTGACCAGACTAAAAAATATCCTAGCAAATCAATGTAATGGGGAAATAACTAATTCTGCTTTTATAAATAGTTTTCCAAAATGACAGACATGCACAAAGCAACCGTACAGAGGAAAAATCAAATAAGATTCCAGAAACTTTCTGACATTGTTATCTATTTCTAAAAACTTGTATCTCCGGTGACAAGAAGACAAAGAAAAATAATTTATATTACTCAATTTTTTTAAGGTAATTGTCAGAAACTATTTAATAGTTTAATTTTACCAGTCACAGGCCTAAAGATTGGTATTCTACTGTAAAGTGAACAAATAAATTACCTGTAATTTGTATCCATTTTCACTTGTATAAAAGCTTGGGCTCTCGATTTGTGTCCGAGTTTTCTTGCATTCATCCAACTTCTGGTCAAAATTTGATATGGTCCACATTAATCTACCTGAAATAAGTTTTATGACTAATTTAATTAGACTAAAATATAAAAATAAACCTTTTTTAAATACAGTTTAAGCTCTCTTATCCAAACAAAAAAGGGAAGATGGTATTTTCTGATAACTGAAAAATTAACTTTTGGTTGTTTTGATCAAATAAAGTTGAATTACTTAAAACATAATAAAATTTTGTATCCACTATAACTATGTAGTAATTTCTAAAAATGGATAGTTTTTGCATTACATAAGGTACAAGATCAACTTTCCTAAATAGATCAGTTCTTTTCTAGGAGCACAGAAATTTTTAGTAAACAAATATTATGGAACATTATTACCTTATTAACAAATATTTTGTTTAAGATATTTTGTTGTAGCTAATTAAAAAACACAAACAATCCAATACAACTTTTATATTATTGGTTATACCTTTGAAACATTGAAATTTATGTTTGATCTATAGATGAGAACATTGTTCTTGAAAGGCCTAATCAACAATATACAAGTTTTATTGGATTGTTTGAATTTTAATAATTGAATAAACTACAATTCACATCCAATAAGGGAGATGTTCAAGTTGTTTAATTAGGATATTTTTATTCTTTTAGTACAGTCATTAAGATCAAATCACAGGATAATAAAAAAGCACACTGATTACCACAGTATTTAGCCTATAAAGTTAAGAGCGAGATAAGACATTAAATGTGAACAACAACAAATTACCACACATCTTGAAGAGCTGGATCTTATTAGATGATTTAACAGTATGAAAATATAATTACCATTTATGGATACAGTTGAATCAGTTGGAAGAAGTTTCTTGTTTGATTTTGCTTCTTCTAGTTCATGTGTTATCATCTCCAACATCTCCAGACGTCGTTTGATGACGGCTTGCTCGCTGGACAATTCATTGATCACAACTGGTGTCTCACTCTGTTCGTTATTAGTAGATGTGGAACTTCTTTTATTACAGTTATTTTGAATTTCTGTTGTCAGCTTTTCTAACATTTCCAACCGTTTTGCAATTTCTTCTTGTTGTTTCACTATTGTTTCGTCAAACACCGACAGTGACGTATCGGTACTAAAAGTGCGTTCTGCTTCAGGTTTATTTTGCAACTCTAGTGACTCTAATTTCTCTTTGAAAAGCTTTCTGTCGTCCAAAAGTTCTTTTATTAAGTCCTCGCTCATAGTTCTTTCAAGGATTTTTATTTTCCCATTGTTGGTATTTGAATTATTCAAATCTGTAGAAAAACTTTCAACACGCTCTAACCTATCTTTGATTTTGTTTTGTTCATCAAAGAGTGTGCTCATGGCTTTTCCAGTTTCTTCAAACTTGCTTTTTAAGTGTTTCACCTCATCTAACTGTTCTCGCCAAATCCCACTTATCATTATGTTTTCTTCAGCTAAGAACTTTTTAAAACCCTTAACGTCTTCTTCCAACTGAAATATTTGCTCAGTATATGAATCTTGATTATCAATTATTACTTCATTTAGGTCCAAGAGGTCATTCACCGATTTACTTCTCATAACATTATCTTTGTGAAGTTTATTGATTTCAGCTTGGATATCTTTACTCATCGTGATTTTGATTCCAGTTACTATTTCATCTTGCTTCTTCTTCCACTCTGAAAACTGATCGTACATTTTTTCGTATTGCTCATTTGACTGAATTTCATTTCTCAGCTCTTCAACATCCACTCTGGCTTGATTTAAGGTGAATTTGAGCTGTGTTATTACTTTTGCACTTTCACTTACATTAGTTTTTACTTCTAATATGTCATTCAGTCTAGCACACTGTTCGTCATTGACTAGTTTTCTTATACCTGAAAAAAGCGAATAGTTCAATTGATGTAAACTTAATTGCTGGAATAATTGAAGGGTGTTTCAAGTTTCATTCATTTGTGACTTTGTAGTTTGGAATGTAAAGTGGCAGACTCATTCAACATAAAGTGAAGTGGCCCATAAACGAGAGGAAACTGTGTTGGGTGGGGGAGGGATGACAAGAAAATGGTATGAAAACAAGTGATGACCAATACCAAAATCTGTCCCTTAGCGTACACTACAGTACCACCATACTTTACTTGTAACTAAGGTTTGTTGATCTTCTTCTGGAGATATTGGCAATTGATAGAAATGAATTTAAAACAATAGGCCAATATAGTTAATTTTTATTTTGCACAAGCGCTTTCAATAGCAAAGTTATCATCTTCAGGCTGTTACAAAAATTACAGCTGTTTTTAACAACTTAGGTAATTTAGGTCATTTATTTGATCCTATTTTTGATTAATCAAAATAAAAACTAATTATATTGGCCTACTGTTTTAAATTCATTTCTAAGGTTTGTTGGATCAAATAAATGACCTAAATTACCTAAGTTGTTAAAAAGTTTTAGGTTGAATGAGTGTTTTGATAATTTGAATGAGAATCTTGGATCTTGGAGATATTCCAAAAAAGTCTACAAAACTCTTAAATTGATTCATTGTCCAAGCACAAAACGTCTAAAACAGTCTTATTTTTACATGTTTCCTAATTTATAGAGCCTAAACATTTAAATAATTAAAAATTACCCATAACCACAAAACAAGGTAATAACAAGAAATGGGTTAACTCCGTTACCGTAGTAACTTCTTTTCTTTAAAGAACTGGAACCGATAACGGCTCGGGTACGAAACTCACACACACCTGTAACAGCGTCAATCAGTTTCAGGTTCAGCTCCTCAGTCTTCGCCATCTTCTGGTTGACAGTGTCCACCTGCTGCAAGAGTTCTTGTTGCTGCAGAGCTCTCTGTGCCTCTTGCTCCACGTGTTTCCGCAGCCTGGCCAACTCGCCGCTCATGTCTTGCCACTGCGGTTCCTGCGTCGGGTCTTTCTTGCACCAGTTCTTGTGGTGGTTCTTGTACTGTCTTTGCACGTAGAGTCCGCATCCCTCCAAACATTTCTCCAGGACACAACCACAGTGTTTCACGTGTATCTAAAAAATGTCACATATTTAATTTTAAAATATTGGTAGTTTGATTAGAGTAAAACAGTTGACTCATATAACTACCGTGTTCCACCGTATAGTAGATGCATCACTGCTTAGTTTTCCAGACGTAAATTAGTAATTCTTACTATATGATTTAAAAGCTGGGCGGTATATATTGATTATTTCTTACCTCCCTCTATGCCAAAAGATCCAACAAGGACAAATTAATTTGATACAAATTGGCCATTTAGGTACTGTCACTTTATAAAGAGTTTTATAAAATTTTAATTCATGAGATATGACTTGAGCAATATAATTGAATTGATATGAGGATTTTTAAAACATGTTTTAGAAGTTATATTTTTTAAATTACTCACATTTTCAACACCCCTAACCCACCCAGATCCCCCCATAAGTTTTTCCCCAGAACCCCAACCTTGTAGTTAAGACCCTAGCTCAAAAGTACTGTATCCGTTAACATACATTAAATCAAAATTGCAATGATTATGCCAAAAAACTTTAAATAAAGAAGTTGTATTTAGAACTGCAGCTTTTTACAGACTCATAACCTCTGTTCTCTTAAACCTTTTAAAGACAAATACACACACCTCCAGTTGAGAAGCAGGCATTTCTTCCCCACAGAAGTAACACTGGGTTCTCTGGGTTCTTTGGATGGACTCCATCTGCAATTTGAACATCAATATTCATATTTAGCCCCTATAACATTGCAAACAACCTAATCTCTCTTAAAGCCAAATGAGTAACAGTTGCGTTAAAATACTTCATCAGGGCTGGACCACTGGTAGGCATGCTCACTGCTGCACATTTAAAGTGCTTAATGCTGACACATTCAACCTAATTCTTCAACATTATATAAACAGAAGGGTTGTACATCAAACATGGACCTACCCTAACAAATTAAAAATACTTCTTTTTGCTACAAATCTTTTATAAAATGGAGTCGCACCCTCTAGCTCATGAATATCGCTTCAGCGATCCGTCCACCCGACACGTGACCCAGCGAGTGCACAAGTGCCGTGGACTGTGTAAATAGTTCTAATTAAGTGACTTAGTTTTAATAGTGTAAATAGTGACTAAGTGTATCTACTGATGATGGACACAAGCTTCTGAGAAACCGTGTTTAGGCTACAACCTGCACTGTAGGATCTACAGGCACCACAACCAAGGTAACAAATCTTTTGTTTGATAATAATTTACAATAGCTTTTTGTCAAACAAAATAAGTATTAAGTATATGACCAATACGCCATAATAAGCCAATTTTTGTTGAAAAACTCAACCTCACCTCACATAAGTTGACGGTTGAGCAGGGCTAGACAAAACTGTAAAACTGTTGTACGAGCTAGTCCAATTTGTTATAATCAATGCAAATTTAAAGTTATACCTGATTGAAAAGCAACCGATGGCTTATAATTCAAAGTATATTTATTTATTTATTACTTTGATTTGAGACACCGACCACTCCTAGAGGGTATATTTTAAGGTGAATACAGGATGAAGGGTGAGTGTGTTAAGTGTTTTTGATGGATGATGAGGTCTAGTCTTGATACAAACTAGGGCTGACTGTTCCCCAGATTGGGTCATTAATTAATAGCCCAACAACCAATGAAATGGACCAACGGCTTATCGTGACTTCAGAACCACGGGGAGTGGCCATCGTGAAAAGTTATCACTGCGCCCGGGAATTGAACCCGGGTTGATATTAACGGCAGATAGCCAGAACATGAAATCATCTGATCCTAGCACTGTGGGAAATGTAAGACAATACTTAAAGATGTTGCTCCTGACAATTTACTTGTGTTCATTTACTTTGTGTTCATAAATTTATCCTAATTGTTATTCTGATTCTCAAATGAAGTGTAGTTACATGGAGTTCAAAGCTAAAAAAACACTACCGGTATTTCATGCCCCTACCTTAGTAACAAAAGCGGTGAGCTGGTTGTTCTTCTAAACAGGTTTTCAGGTATGTAAAACTATTGTACAGAGATTAAAACTATTCTGCTTTGAAAGCAACTGAAATACTTTGCAACTGCTCTGGTACTTTACATAAAATTAACCTAAACTACCTCTAAAGTTAATTTAGATGTACTTCCTTACTACTAAAGCAATTTATTAAGCTTTAAACAAAACCAAAATCAAGCACCCAGCAAACAATCAGGGCAATTATAATATAACTTATTAAGGGGTATCAGTTTATTTGGCTTACCTGTGATGACATTGCTGCTGAAATGAATCACTTGAAGTTTGTGAAACATGTCTTATCAGAATGATTCAAGAGATAAGTTGAGTACGTAAACAGTTGATAAACGCCACACCTGTGTTAATCAATACCAATCTGCCAAGTGCCAGCAGGTGATTCAACTTTACAATCCAAACTCTCCCAGAACAACGTTAGCGATAAAACTCAGGTCTCTGCAATCAAACAATTCACCTTTTAAATACCGTTAGAGTTGAGTGTGTCCTAAAAAGACATTTTTACACAGGGCCATTATTTTTTTGTTGGTTTTAAACTATTTTTATTTAATAAAACACAAAAATGTGTTGGTTGATAGAACTGATTTAAACACATTTAAACAATAGATTTTTAACCATTTATGACTTGGAATTCAGTTAAAACCTTAATCGGTAAAAAATACACTTGTTTTGTGTAAAAAATAACAATGTTCATTTCAAATGAAACAGGTCTTGAGTTTTATACAGTGTGTAACATAAGCAAAACAACTAACTTAAGGAAATGATCTTATAAGTCTGAATAAAGAGTAAAACAGAAATTTTTTTCCAAAAGGCTCTACGTATTTACTTGCTATCCGCCATTCGTTTTCTCACATTATTTTATTTAATCTCTGGTACTGTTTTCACTGCATCAAGTGCCAATGGGCACTTGACATTAACATGGAAAAATGCAATTTTTATGTTATATCATGTTAGTAACATGTTAGTGAACTTGTTAACTGATTGTTTAAAACTTAAATATACGCTATTGTATTTGGTCAAGGTCCTTCTAGGAAAAACACCAATTTGATGCCATTTCATACTTCCATAATGCACTTGTTTATCTTATTTTTATACACTTTTACTAAAATAGCCAGAAGGTCGTGAAGTTTACGACAGATTGCAAAAAAAACAGTTTTCTTTACTTAAGTTAATTTTAATTACAAATAATTGTTCAATTAATTGATTAACACATTACGATTACACAGCGATGTCTTTGACTTGTAAATCGGTTGAAAAGAAACCAAGTTACAGCGGAGAACATAACAACCGAAAAATGTACAAACCGGTTTTTGGCCCTGTTTTACACTATAATCCAGTTGTTTTTCAACAGATTTTAAAGTTTTTGGTATTAGTGTGTTTGATATAAAATTTAACTTACTAAAGAAGGTTATTATCTGCACTGCTACAATAAAAGAAATAGAGAAAATAATTAATCACAACACCATAGTCTCAAGCTAGTAGAATGTAACCCAGAATATATTTGACAGAAGTTTTATCACACGTTACCGGCACAATTAAAGGTAGGTCTAATTAATAATTTCAACACATTTAAACTAAAACTAAAAACATTCTTAATAGAACTAGCTTTATATGGCCTTCCTGATCCCAACCGCCCCTTAACCCTGTCATCCCCTTGAGAACGGCGGGACGTCAGGAGGATCTACTGACAGGCTGCAAGCCCAGGAGTGGGCCCATCGCAGTGCCAACATATAAGAGATAAGATATTCTTTTTAATGTTTTGTAAACCTCACTGATTTCTTACTATGGTAGTAAAGTGTGTAAAAATATAATGGCTACCATTTGAAAATATAAAATTCAGTTGCATCTGTAATTCTTTCTGCGAGGCCCTTGAATAAAAACTCTCATACTTTTTTATATGCACAATCAGTTAAATGGATTAATTAACTGAACTGTTGGAAATATTAAGAAAATAAATAATATTGGAATGAATAACTCTTCAAATTTGGAAATCAAAGCCTAGCCTACTCACCATAGTATTATTAAGTTTACAAATACTTAGCCAGTAGCCTATTACTTTTTAAAAATAGTCATCTTTTTGTTTTGTTTTAAGTACATATTTAGTCAAATGGATGAACTGTTGAAAATACTAGAAGTTGAGTAAGAGGATTACGGGAATCTGGGAAAGAGTTAATCATTTCGTGAGTTGGGAAGAAGCAAGAATTTTTGAAAGATTTCGAATGAGAAAGGAAACTGCAAGATTATTGCTCAATTTGATTAGTGATTCTTTGAGATCCAGAAGTAACAAAAATCGAGCCTTGTCACCTACGGATACATTTTAGTGCGCATTGAGGTTCTATGCCTCCAGTCCTTTTTTAACAGCGTAGGGGAGTTGGGCAGAATGCACAAGTCCTCCGTTAGCAAAATCGTTAAGCAAGTGTCTGATGCTCTAACCTGTTTGTGTCCGCGTTTCATACCAATGGAGAAAAGTAAATGGGAATAAGATAGAAGTTGCGATCAAACAAAATAGGCCTATCTTCTTCAAATTGGTAGTCAGTAAACATAACCTCAACTCTGATCGAACACACGTTTTTTGTTTGTTTCTACTGAAATTAAACAGAAAACAGGTTAGCCAACTCCTTGATGCAAGTTTAATCTATGCTGTGCCTGCCATAAAGTTGGGGAAACACCTCGGAGGTATAAATTTGGCTCGGCACAAAGTAAACTGGGACAGCGAGAATTTGGGGAAACCGGCCTTAAATGTGGCAAACATGTAAATAATGCATTGCCAGCCACTAGCAAAACTTTAGTGCTGGTCTCTGATCTGGACGGCCTTTTGCCGTGTGGGGTTGCCTAATGAGTCTGACGTAAAAGAAAACAATTTGAGTTTAACAGTGGTTTAAAATAATTTAAACAAATTAGCCTAAATGAAAAGTTACAGGAGAATAGAGAATTGATTTTAAGGTAGGCTATAAAAATTGATGGAGCAATCTGACAGAACATATTTCAAACATTTTTCTCAACGGTGTTTTGTTTATGTATTAACTTAAATAGGCCCTCCTTACAAGATAACTATTTTTCAAATATTAACTCACCAACGTAGACTTTGTTTCAGATGAACCTAAAACCAGTTTATTTAACAGAAATTTCAATTTATGATGTCATAACACATATTTTGTAATAAATGTGTCAAGTCTGACATTGCGGAGTTGTGCTAACTGGACATGTTTTTGGAGCAATTCCTCTTTCATCTTGTAAGTAATGTACACTATGTTTGTTAAGTTAAACTCATATCTATAATTTTTGAACTTGTCACCAGGTCCTAGCACAATATATTTAATGTTTATAAAGTTTATCTTAAAATACACCACTTTTTAACTATTTATTCACTATATTGTATTGAAAGTAATTGTAGGTTCAATACAATTGGGTAATGTTAAAATTTAATGTCAGGCTAATGAGTATTTGGCTGGTGATGATAGGGCTTTAGATGAACTCAACCTTTAAAAATTTTCTTAAGGCCCTTAGTAGTATGTACAGATTAATCGAAGAAATCAGCTGCCCTTGGTCTTTTAGGCAGATTAAGAAGATTGTCAGTGATATTTTGAACAGGAGTTCTTTTAGGTGTTAGGACCTTTAATGTAGTTTTAGAAGATACTGGGGTAGATATTCTAGGTGTTTTGGCTGGGCTTGGAGTAGTGGACATTAAAGGTGTTCGTCTAAAAGGACTATAAGAGGCTGTAAGAGAACGATCCGATCCTATTCTTTTCAGTTTTGCAGAAGCAAGACGTTGAGCAGCAGGAGACATTGAATGAAGTCTATCAAGTGTGCTTCCTGACCTACTTGGAGAGGGAGATGCCAATTGACGTTGAGCAGCCAATAAAGCTTTTTTCTTTCTATCTCTATGTCTTTCACCTGCTTTTTCAGCTAACGCCAATGCTAACTTTTCTCTACGAGGTGGTTCTGGAATTTTAAAGGATGGACCAGATGAAGTTCTCAACGGAGTATCACCACCATCTAGGCGAAAGGGTGTGCCATCAATGTTGCCCCAAGTCATCAGAGGAGACTCATTAACTCCAGGAGCTGGCGAAGGAGTTTTTACAAAGCCGAATCCATTTACCTTGGGTGTTTCTCCGAAAGTTAATTCTTTACCATCAACACCAATTTTTCCTTCAAGAATTCTAGACTGATTAATGGCTAAACCTTGAATAGTTTCTTTACTCTGTGTTTCATCAAAGGGACATTTAGCCAAACGAGTATTACTGTGACTAATCTCTTGTTTTTTGTCAGCTAGTTCAACTTTCTCACTATCTGACAATTCAACACCATCTGGAACGTACATAATGAAGTTTTTGCTGCGATAGTTCCAAGTATCTAAGTTAAATGGACGGTTTAATCCATTTGATTGTTCTTCAATTGAAGGTAATGCCAACATTTTTTCTTTACTGAAGGAACTGTCTTCTTCTTTATATAACCAGGAATGTTTATGTCTGTGTTGTATTTCAGACTCTTTAACTATTTCTTGAAAACTTTGGTTATCTTCACTTGTGTGAGAGTTCAAGTATTGATCTAAAGTAAGTTTTTTCTTAATTTCTAAACAATCGCTACCTGATATAGATTGCGTGTCATCTTCGGTTTCTTTACATTCTAAATTGCTTACACCTACTCTTAACGATAAATCATCATCACTTGGTCTACTGTCGATTGGAGTTTCAAAAGTTGCTGGACTTGCTGCAAAACTTTGTTGAGGTAGTCTACCTGAACTGTACTTTGCATGTAATTCACGCACCCTGATCATATCATTTCTTTCAAGGGCCTCAAGATAATCATTTTGAGCTTTCAACTTTTCTAGATCTGGGAAAAAGTCTCTTTCAATAATTTTACCCATCTCTTCAAGATATGATTCTTCATCTAGTACATTTAATTTCTTTGGTTTTGATGGCAAATTAGGAGTCTTGAATACAATTTTATCATCCTTATGTTTGGCAACACTTTGAGGAATTATACTCTTTGAATTTGTAATATTAATGGACATTTTAGAGAGTATTATTTTTTACACTGTTATGTCTATCTTTGACGTACCAGAAGATAATATGTTAAAGAAATACTTTACTATACATGGCCCAATTACGGGCTACCACTGGCAGGCTTTCTAAGGCCAACAGAACTTTATAACCCCACACATTAACTGTCCATAAAATTATTTTGTTTATAAAATTGGTGACACGAAGTTTCTATTAAATAATTTCACACTAATAATTAAAGATTTATCCAATGTAAGTCGTCTTAGAAATGACACAACACTGTGACAATAGTTTCACCACATGAAAATAAACGACGAAATGAAAAACGACTAACTTCACTATTTTATCCACAGATGTTTAATTTAAGATATTTATTATATACCAGGTGCTGGAAAATACTATGCACTGTAAATAACACAGACGCAGATTTCCTAGGTCACATATTAAAAAATAAAAAAGACACTGGCCTTATTTGTAAAAGTAAAATTATCCAAAATATCTACAAATATCTCCGTTAGAAGACTAATTAAAAAGAGGTTTTTTGTTTAAGGTTGATCAAACATAAAATAATTTTGATCTAAAAGAAAATTACATATATTCAGAACTTTTAGTTGCTACCTTTTCTCTCGACTGATAGTTCGCCTAGTGAAACGCGATGCATGTAAAATCAAATACATTTGTAACTAGGTAACGATCCACTTAACAATAAACATATTCAATACATATTAAAAAATTACATGTATTAGCAAGTTTGAAGTAAGCATGTTTAAAAGTCCACGCTCACCTAGCAACCACGACCGCGCCACGCCGCGGAGAACGCGGCAACAGCGGCCGCCGTTATCCGAGGGGGGTCGCTCACCTGGCAACTCCAGAGGAAGTTGCCAGCGACACGGTGTTTAAGCCTGCGATTGTAATGGGAGTACAGAGTAGTGCCTACTATATAATTGACTTATATGTCCGGACGTAGAATTAAACGAAGACAATTTTAACGTGATTGCCATAATTTTACGTTCACTGAGTTGCGTACAGCTTCCTTACCGGTACGCTTACAACTAACGCGGTGGTGTTGCCGTGACGCGGCGCCATCGTGGCTGCCAGGTGAACGTCATCCCATTTAATTCAATGGTTTGAATTCGGTAGCTCGGAACTTCCACACACCGTGGTCCCAGTTGCCGCGGCACGGTCGTGGTTACCAGGTGAGCGTCAACCTTAACACAAAAAAACCACTACAGAATACTGAATAAAGTTATTACACGATGAAAAATAATAATGTGAGACGTATCCAATCTACTTACCTTAGGACATAAATATCACGTATCCTTCTTGGTTGTAGGTAATTCAACGAAGCTTATACAGTATGACGTTTATTTAATCTTAGTTCTCTTTGCTTCTCCAATAAGCTACGCACGCGCTAAGTTTTTGAAGGGTGTTGCATGTGGATCGATAAGGGTAGCAGACGACGGCCACTGCACCAAAATTTTGTTGTCTGATAAAGAAATGAAGGCAATGTTATAAAAAATGAAGCACTTCGTTGTTCCATTACTATTGTTTTTCACCTTTTCTTTTCTTATACACAGCTCGAACGAAGAAGAAATTAGACCAGAAATGTAAGTATACAATGGCTGTAATCTAATGGAAAACTAGTCCAAATCGATTGTAGCCTTCTTTGGTACAAACCTAATTAGAATAACAAGTTAGAGTAGTCCTAGCTGATTAATAGCTACTTGCTAATATATTCACTAGAATATTAATTAAAAAACAAACAGCGTATATTACTATATGTTTAATTAATGTAAATTGGCGTGTTTTTTTTTAACTAAATAGAACTGACTCTTTACTAAACTTTTTAATATACATTTTATAATTAAGAGGCTTTGCTCTTCAATCCCAAATTGGGGTTGCAAGTAAATAAAAATTTTGAAGTTATCTTGTGACCCTTCATTAAAGACCCCTGAAAACAATAATGAAATAACTTATTGTGAAAAGTTGAAGGGTTTGAATTTAAAATAAACTTAAAATTTATAAAATAATCAAATTGGAGAAAATTAAATTGTACACATCGCAAATAAGACAGAGCATAGAAATGCAGGTATAGCACCATTCAGCCCAGTTGTGTTCCACAAGTTCAGCATTCGAATAAAACTTCTCACAAAATTAACATTGAACAAGCTGTAAGGTTCAGTTAACATACATTCACTGTGATAATCATGTTAAAACATGCAAATCACATTTAATTATGTGTAATTGTTTTGATTACCAATACTGCCGGCCAGATTGCAGTGGCCTGGTTCAGTGGATGCGTTAATCTGAGGTAACCCTACATATAAGTTCAGGCTGATTAAAGACAAGATCTGATTGTTTTGGTTTGTTATGAGATTTAAAGTCTTATTTATATTGTTTCAGAGTACAAGGTTGGGCAGAAAAACTTGGTGCAGAACTTTGGAATTTGGGTGATTATGTCACAAGACGAGCTGACGTGATTGAGGTTTGTAATATGTTACTTCGTTTTAATCAAATTTGGCACTTCTATGAAATGATTCATTTGTTTTGATTTTGCTTTGAGAAAACTGGAAGGTTTACAACTTGTTTCAGTTGTAACTGGTATTCAATAGCTATCTTCCTGTTCCTTTCAGTATTCTATTTCTACCGGGTGGTTGAAAAGTAACTAGGTAATGTGATCATGTTATACATCCTGCAATATTACGAATTTCATGTTGGCAATAGTCTCATAATATTGAGTATTAAATAAGGTTTCCTTTGATTAATAGTATTGGTTCATTGTTAAATGTTTTTTCCAAAACTGTTTATGAGTGGTTGGACAGAATGTTTCCTGGTTGGCCGAGACAGGGTGAACGCTATGAATAGCCTGCAAGAAGAGATTCAGGTGCCAGGTGTAACATTCTGTGATTTTTTCCTATGGGGATTCTGTAAGAAAGAAGAGTACAAGTGCAAGCCTAAACAGTGGATAAATTGGAAAATCAAATTTAAGAAGATATTATCAGTGGCAGTATTCCAATTGACTTCCTTCAGAAAAGCTGTTAGTTGCATCCCAGGCTGTTTGGAGGAACAACACCTGTGCCTTCGTGGAGATTTAAAACTCTCATACATTTTCTTGTGTAGTTAAGCGTACGTGTACGATATTTTAATAAGTTTACAATACAATTATTGTAGGAATTATTACAATTCTTTTTAGCCCAGTTACTTTTCAACCACCCTGTTTATTATATTTATTTCCATGCGAAATACTAATTTTACAATGTTTATTTTTCATTCCAGAGCTTTAAAGATGCAAAAGTTGAGTCTAGAGAAGGTATGAAGGTAGTGAGTGAACTAGTTCGAGAAATGGACAACATGATGCAACACAAAGTTGCCGCTGTTAAAGTGAGTAATATTTTATTACTTAGGCTGTAGTTCCATTCCTATTTATTTTTCTCCAAATTCAAATCATTTTCAATGTTAGGTCCTTTTATACTGAAGGCCTATTTAAAAATCCCCAATCCATAGTTTAACAACTCGAAATTTAGTACTTTAAAACAGTAGTTTTCTCGAGATGTGATGCTATCACAGTTAACAGTGGCGGCTAGTCAGATGAAGGGAGTGAAGGGTCACTTCTATTATTTAGAAGGAAAAAATAAACTTTAACATTTAATTAATCCATTTCCAAGTCCTTGGGTTATTAATAATTATTATCAGCGGCGACAGTGATGCGATACAAACTTCGACAGCAATGTCGATGGTTGCCTGGATAGTCGCCACGAAAGTGAGTATGATGTCACTGGCGGAGCCGGAATACTCCGGTGAAGAGCAATGTCTTGACCTTCACTTGGCGCCTCTCTGAGGTAGGGATAGGCGGCTGAGCGAGGGAAAGGGGCTGCGTGCTATAGCAGCAGTGACAGCTGAAGTGTATATTCAAACCCGTCACTTGCCTAGCTTCGCCAGACAAAGAGACCAGTTGACTACTCAGTAGACCCTTGCGGCATAAATGCTCTGATTTAGGCCTACTTTTGCAATCACATGACCTGATGATGTACATTTTTAAATAGTTAACAACTAATTTAAATAGTTGTATATATTTTACTGATCCATACAACAAAACAATTGTATGCTTGATTTCTATCGTTGTCAGTGTTCCATAGTCACGGTAGTTGTACAATG
The DNA here is from genome assembly GCA_018831715.1 of Matsumurasca onukii. Lineage (NCBI taxonomy): Eukaryota > Metazoa > Arthropoda > Insecta > Hemiptera > Cicadellidae > Matsumurasca > Matsumurasca onukii. Next base: position 75,688,376 of record CM032058.1, on the reverse strand, counting down.
TTTTAATTTAACAAATTACTTTTTTGCAACATCACAAACATTAACTTTTAGCTCCCTGTTAGAACTTGCAAGCTGTAATGACTTCGTTGTTAATTATTTCACGTAGTTTCATGGAGAAATAACCAATATATTTTGAACTGAATCGATTTTTCTGTCCACGTGTTATGAATAATCACGTCTACCTATTTTTTCCGTTAAATAGTGGAGTACAGCTGATTTGCCCTTCAACTTCCTCGAGGCTCACGAGCCGCCACTGACAGTTAATTGCAATAAATTAGATTATTCCAAGTGATACACCTGTTTTGCACTGCCCAGTACAACATGACACCAATATTCCATAAACTCCCATTGATACTATGTCAGCCTCATTTTCCCGAGTCACCTGTATACTCATATAAAAATCTTATCTTACAAGCAACTGTTTCCTCTGTTATCAGTTTAAGTTGTTTTATCTGTGTCACTTAACATTGCAGAGAGTGGTAGAAACAGCGGAGAATGCAGCGGTTGACTCGGACCCTGACGAAGAGATCACTGATAGTTATCAGTACTACAATGCGAAGATGTTGAAAGAACCTGGCACGCTGAACTCGTCTGTGGATCCTAAAGGAACAAAAGAACTCCTCCTGACGCCTAACTCACACTTCTTCTACGAGGCTGCGAACACCAAAGTCAGCATTGTCCATGTGCCAACAAATGTGTATGATAGAGGTAAAACTATGTTTATATTCTTAAGACCTTAACCATGCATTGGACGTTCCAAAGAGCTTTCCTCTGTGTCTTTTGTTTTATTTTTAACCTTCCAGATGTCAAATCATGGTGTATCTCCGTTTGTTAATCAAATCGCCTACACACAAGCCAAAAGCCTGTAAGTCTGTGTACCTTTTGTTCTTCTGTCTTAAAACATGATAAAATATAATTTAGCCACCTACAGCTTTGATGTAATTAGTTTTTTACTGTTTGTATTAGAGTCAGAAGGTAACCCGAAGTTAACCTCTGTGTGCGACCTTGTTGGCAGCAGGGGTATTATGTGCTGTTTTTGTAGTTCTACAGTTTTTGTGTGTGTTTCACTTCCCCTATCGCATTTTATTCTGGTAAAATTTTAATACAAATGTCATACTTACTGTAAGAACAGCGATGTTTTGCCTATTTTAGTAATGTTTGATCCTACCTGGAAGTAACCCCCAGGTGCGCCCTCTCACATTTTGAAAACCCTTGCGTCCTCTGGAAGGTTAAATTAATCTTTTGAGTGGTCTATTCAGGCCCGGTCTGGGATCCCTTCTGAGGGCGCGGGACGAGCATGATCAGAGGGCGCTTCTACCAAGGCGTCTTGGTGAAGGAGGCGGGGAGGGGGAGCTCCGATTCTATTCACGTCTATTCCTCAAGAGTAGTTTTCACCTGTCCATACTAACCAATTACACATTTAGCTTGTCAAATGTGTTATCTGTCGAAGCCTTGAATTAAAAAATACAAATAATACATGTTTATTTCCTTGAGAATTAAGTTTTACATTTTATTTTATTTGATTGTGCAAAGCATTAAAAAAATAACAATAAAAAATACCACCAACTATTTTGAGGAGAAACCCTTAGTTATTTTGGTGTGTGTATTTTAAATCTGTTGGTAGGCAAGTTTATTTTATCACTTAACAACAATGTAAAGGTTTTCACGTTATTACAAAGTAGCTGGTGGGTCCTCTCTTCCATTTGATTGTCACCTCATGATATAAAGTCACCAGGTCATCATATGTAAAGTCATAGTTTCAGCACTACATAATATAATTTATTTGTTTGATTTCCAGCTAAGGAGGTGATACATGCAATAAAATGGTCAGAAAAGTTAGAAGACACATTCAAAGATAATTACAAAAATGATCCAAGTTTGTCTTGGCAATACTTTGGCAGCTCAACAGGTTTTATGCGTCAATTTCCAGGTAATTATCACTTAATTAAGTTGTATGGGATATAATGATTGATAGATTCTCTTTATAGCTTATCTTTGATATCACATAAACAAATTTACCAACCCTACAGAATTTCACTGCCCTGGTTAATTTAGGTAAATTTGGTTTTTTTAAATTGCCTGAAAAAATTTGTTGCTGAGTTAGTCGTCAGCTCTCAAGCTATAAATAAGTAAAAATCCTTTTCTTTGAGCTTTTCTGAGTTACAATATGGTTTCAGAACAATTAAGGTCAACTATACCTTAATTTGAAATGAAAATATGTAGGCTAATTTAAAATAAATAACAGACAATTACACAAGGTCATGTGAAAGCGGTAGTATTGAGTGCACCTGGGTGTTGCAGCGACGGAGTGGTCTACCGACCCCGTAGACCTGTACGACTGCCGCATGAGGTCGTGGTACATAGAGGCCGCCACGAGTCCGAAGGACGTACTCATCCTTGTCGACAACTCAGGCTCCATGATGGGACAGAGGAAAGAGATCGCTCGTCATGTAGTCAGCAGCATACTGGACACTCTAGGAAACAATGACTTTGTGAACATCATGTCCTTTGTCAACGAAACTAAGGAGATTGTTGAGTGCTATAAAGAAATGCTTGTCCAGGTAAAGTTTTAGTTATTGTTGGTAAATATTGTTGGTTTTGGGAATATTGTTCACAATTGTTTATTTAAATGTTAGACAAATTCACTACCTACTATTTAAATGTTCTTACAGTTTACGAATATTTGACTGCTTACTTTGAAAGGTAAATAGCATGTGAAAAACAAAATTCTTTCCAAATCTAATGCAGTTTTTAAACAATAATTTGATTGATATTAAATGTAATAAGAAAACAAACTAAACCAACTCTGGAAGTAGACATTAACTAGAGAGTGAAAATTTGGTTTGTATTCAGTTCCTCCAATAGAATAGCACACTTATTTTTGGATACTTTGATATGTTTACTAAATATATTTGTTTACAACAATCTCAAATGGCTAATCATGTGAGGTTAAAATATTTATTGCAGGCATTTCCCATAGTTTTGTGTTCTTCCTGTTCACTAAAAAAACTATGGAAAATGTCCGCAATAATATTTAAGCTTCAGAAATTCTACCATAGTCAACAGCAAACTTCATCAAAGAATTTGCTAAACATTTTTCTCAATCCCAGATTGTTGGATTAAACATTATTTCAGAATCTACTCCCTGTACCTTATAGGTACTGAGATAAAAATTAGTGTTCTGATAAAAAAATATATTTTGATTCTAATTTGTATCATAGGCAAATCTGGAAAATGTACGGGAGCTGAAATTGGGGATGAAAAACATGGGGCAAGCGACTTACATTGCGAATTTCAGCACAGCTCTGATAACTGCATTTGATATTCTGCAGCAAGTAAGTGTAACATTCTTTGACACAGATGTGAGGTAGGTTTCATGTAATCAACATGCAGATGGAACCAATATTTGTGTTTTAAAGGTGATTGGCCTCTTCTACTAAGAGCGAAATCTGCGTCTAGCGAGATTATAGCTTTTGAGTAACTGAGCTATTTGAGATTTACACTCTGAAGAAAATGTACAGCTGATGAGCTTTATCAATTAATTTGAAAATATAAAATGTTGGGACCAAACTGAGATTTGAACTTGGGTCTCTCACTTGACGGGAGATTATACTGACCACTACACCCTCCGGCCCAACTATTTATGTCTTCAAATTTAGAGAAGTACTTAAATCTGAATGTTTATCTGAAACATGTGACTGTCAATACCAACTTTAAATCAACAAGCTGAATTTAAATGAACAGAATTTAAATAACAAATTTTAAATACTCTAACTTGCTCTTCAGGCTCGCACTTCAGACTAGGCCTGTGGCCTTGTATTTTGGAGACATTCACTACGCTTATGAATTTATGATTAAGACAAATTTGCTTCACCCACTGGTTATAGGACAAGTAATTTTGGAAGATGTATAGCTGTAATAACCAGAGCAAAAATATTAGACAATTGAATACAGTTCAAAGTTAAGGTGCCAAACATCCACATATATCTGGTTGGTTTGATTTGATAACAATTTTTGTTCCTAGTATCGAGAAAACCGGATGGGGGCTGCTTGCAACCAGGCTATCATGTTGATAACGGATGGTGTACCGTACAACTACAAGGAGATCTTTGAGCTGTACAACTGGAAGACTCTGCCGTTCATGCCGGTGCGGGTCTTCACTTACCTTCTGGGCAAGGAAGTGGCTGACGTCCGGGAAGTCAAGTGGATGGCTTGCGCTAACAGAGGTGATTCTCAACTATGCACTTAGGACTTAGAATTGCCGATAGCTAACCCAGCCCGATTTGCTGATTGAACAGATCAATCCTCAGCTCGGGACAGATTTACAAAACCATACTCAGCTGTTCAGGTCCATGGGTACAACAAAGTCACAAAATTTTAGCTGGAGCCTCAGTTGTCTTAATTTGTAAAATTATTTCAAAAATGAAAGTGGGGGAATGAATATTTTATCTTTATTCTTCGGATGTTTGAAGACGAAAGTACGTTAAAATTAACCTGTTAGTTAGGTTTTTTGTTATTGATGACATAAATAATTAGTTTGTTGTTTCCATTTTGTTAGAAAATAGACAATATTAGTAGTATCAGATTTTGTCTGTGGACTTGGACAGGTGTTACAAATTTGTTACAAGGGACTTTCCAGACCCAGAGCCACGGGTCATGTCATAGAATGTGTCTCCTTGTGTGGGTGCCTAATGTTGTGTCCTCAGTCTTGGTCCCAAAATGGTTGAAAGGTCATAGAACCATACCAAGAGAAAATTGGTTTGACACATCCTACTGTATGTATTTTACTATAGAGCGGAGACTTAGAATTATGTTAAGACAGTTTCAAAGTGTTCAGTCAGAGCTTTTCCTTTTGAGGATTCTTCCTCGTTTGAATAATTTTTTTAATATTCACCACTGAATGCTCTCTAAACAGAATACAGTGTTTATCAAGATCAGTATGTTTATGAAGTGAAACCTCCAAGTGACATGTTCTGTTGACAGGCTACTACGTCCACCTGAGTACGATGGCAGAGGTGAGAGAGATGGTGTTACAGTACGTTCCTGTCATGGCTCGACCTCTCGTACTACATAAAGAACAGCATCCGGTCATCTGGACACCCTTTTACGCTGATATTACTGTAAGTGTGTATGTAATATTTAGAGAAAACCAATCTGCAACCTTAACAACCAAATAATGTATGTGAACAGTTTTTTAATATCTAATGAACAACTTAAGAGTGCTTCATGTTTAGGGTAGTTTTGTTGCTTATACCACAGAAGACTGGGCTTGCCTAACCAATGACAGTCTATCTCGCTATTAAAATGGGGTGAGGCTAGTACGAGGGTGTAGGGATTTTACCACATAATCTGGTGCATGCAGTTTTTTTTATGTATACATGTTGTGGTTTTCCCACCTTTACAGTTGTTCTAACTTTGAGCCAGTCTCTCAAACCGAACTTCCTCTTGAATACATTCTTGGTTTGCCTGTACTTTCACATCCCAAAAGAACAATCAGCACTAGGCATATGTCTAGTGTTCCTTATGGGTAATCTGGCACTGTACATTAAATGCTCCAAAATGGTTTATTATTCGTTCAGGATCCTTCAATGACAGACTGGCTCTGGGAGCAAGAGGAGTGCAAAGAACAGAAGCAGCGCTCTATGAACTTTCGTAAAGATCGCCAAAAATTCATGGAACCGGACGAGCAAGAAAAGCGGAGTACAAAGAAATTGAGAAGGGTAAGAAATTCAACACTTTGGGGCATGAGAAATAAGCTCTCTTCTGAAATGTTATTAATGTTTACAATGTCTTCAATATGTAAAGTTGAATGTTTTTTGTTTACCATGTAAAAAGAAAATCTTTAGTAATAACTAATAATAAAAAGATACAGAGGTAGTTTCATCTTGTTTGTTTTTACATAATTATGTAATATATGAAATTATTCTGGTCTTCTACAAATACGCGCCAGTTAAAACTGATTTTTCAAACTAGTAGTCAGTCAGCAGATTGGTATAATATTACATAGTATTTTACACTATGTTTATGATAGTGTATTCCTATGTCAATATTATTACTATATTTTGTTAAGGTTAAGTGGTAGAAGTGGTAGTCTTTTAAGCCCTAACTTAGCCTTTTGTTAAAACCAATAAAGACGTTTTATTATTATTATCACTAATGAATAGGGTTGGACAGGACTTTTCCCTTCAGGTGGGAATCGGGCAAGAAACATTTATTATACAAAAGCCAATCAGCATGATTGTGATTTGATATTTATATATATTGGTAATTAGTACAAGGAATTGTAAACATTAAAATGTCAAAATAGGTTAAAATAATAATTTCTTAAACAAATGTAAACATTTAGACAACATTTAAAAATCTTTATTTAGATTTGTTTACTAATTGTGGGAATTTTTATACAAATTCATTTAGAAAACTTACTATTGATCAGAGTAACATTATGAAAAAATGCGATTGTTTAGAAATTGCTAAAATTATAAGATCTGCCTAAAACTCCCATTTTTACTAAAAAATTCCACCCGCCCAGAAAATTCCCAAAAAATTTCTACCGCTTCAAAAATTCTCCCAAAAATCCCTTCTGTGCCAAAAAAATCCCAAAAATCCCTCCCGCTCACAATAATTCTGTTTTTGGGATTTCCCACCTGATTTGGGATTTTATTTTTTGTTGGGAATTTCCCGATATTTAGGTTTTGTCCACCCCTACTAATGAAAAAAACGTTTTCAGACTCAAGACCAGACAGCTGGGGACTCGGACAAGTATAAGTTCATGACTTCAGTTTCAATGCCTGTTTTCGACAGGAGAGAAACGGCGGTGAGTTATTTGCCATTGGACTCTTAAACTCAAAAGCTACATAACTCGTATTTTTAAGTTCTATTAAAAATTCTGTCAAATTAAAATCTAGGGTTTTAACCTCACTCATATATAAGTTCAGTTAGTTCACCAAACTGATTTTTCCATAATAACAGTTATTATTCGTAAATATGGAAATATTTAGCTTTCTATTGGTGAGATCATGCTTCTTTAAACAACATAACTAGCTATTCATACTAAAAACAGAGCTCAAATAAAAGACTAGAATTAAAAAATTACAGTTTTCAATTTTCTTGTTAGAATTTACAAATAATAGGCAAGCTAACAACTTTCCTACTTCTAATTAGTGTTTCTACTTTCTATTTATTGTTGAAGTTTAATAATGAGACGTAACTACAAATGTAATTTAACTGTGTTGGTTATCTAAAAGGTTTCAACTATATTATTTTTAAAAAATATTTTGAAGCAAGAAGATTGACTTAACTTATTTTAAATTACGGTTTCAAACAGCTGTTTGTAAACCCGGTTGATTTGGTTACTCGTTTATTAGGAGGCCAAATTGACTGCTGAGTTTAAATAATTTCTAACTCTATTTTTACATTTGCATAACATTGTAATTTATATTTGATAGAAACACTATCATTCCTCAAATAGTTTTTGTAACCACCACTGCTGTCCAAAAGTGTCTGTAGTAAGTTTCAAATGTAAGTATATGCTACATTTTACATTTTATTTTCCAATTTACACGGACTATGGTATATGCACCTTAAATGTAAAGCAATTTTATAATTATTGTTGAATCTTACATTTCTTCAGAATGGTCTCTTTACTTACATACCTAACCATTTCAGTGATGAGTTTAATTCACATTTTTTTTAAAAATGTTTGTTTATAATTTGTCTAATGTTTACTAATTCATTTAACATTCATATTGTATTGTATAATTTAGTAACTCAATTCAAAATTGCATTTGTTCACACAAAAAGTACTATTTCAGTTATGACTTAAATTAAATTACTTTACCTATCTATAACTACACTGCGTTTATTGTCTGTTTTCTATAGTAAATTAATTAAATTAAACATCAATAATGCAATAAATGATAAGTTAATTTAACATAATTGATCAATGACAGTATGTAAAGCTGAGAATAATTATTGTGAAATGAAAATGGACTGTTTACTAATGTAGCAATACTTTGTACAGAACATAACCGAACGTGTTCTAATAAATGAGGCATTCTGGGTACTGAGAACTAGAGAGGTATTTGACTCATTGAAGTGGATACTAACTAGTCTAGAATGATCCTAACTTAACGTACAGTATCGTATAGTCGAGTAGATCCTAGCCACGGGACAGCATACTTCAAAACTCTATAGTCTGTTTTGCTTAGAGTAGTCAACCGATAGAATAGAGTTCGTTACAGTTATTTAGAAATCAGCTTTTAATATGTTTCCCTTTTAACTACATGTATCATTATCCAACTTTTGTACATGGTTTATATCATATTTATATTAGTGGAAATAATTTGACTGTACATCGTATGTAAGTGGTTTTTCCCATGTTCTTTATAGTTATAGAGTTATTATAGAGATATTTTATGTGTATCGATTAGTTAGTGTGGAATAGTTAGTTGGGAGTGAAAGGTTGTTTTGTAACGGAAACGTCAAGGAGGTGTGAGTGATTGCAGTTTGGTGTGCGAGGTATAAGAACGTTTAGGTGAAATTATTTGTTAAGTAAACTGCACTTAATTACTTTCAGGTTCTAAGGATTTGAATTCGTACTGAGTGATAATATAACCAAGTTTGTTGTTTTTATTTGAACTAGAGTTAACAGCTTACGGTGTGTCTGCTTATGCTGCTAAGCCATTGAGCAAAATTTATTGCTGTCAATTCCAGAAAAGGTTTTATAAGACAAACTCGGATCCAGGTTTGGACGAATGTATTGATAGTTTGGCTGAGGAATGCTTTCGGCTTGGTCAATGTTTGAGGATCGGCCTTTGGCCATGCAGTTTAGCATTTGTTAATGACAACAAGCCATATAGCAGCAGCAAAAGTTACCCTGACTCTTCGACACAGCTAAACCCCAGAGTCTAAACCTATCCCTGTCTGAAATACGACGACACAACACAACAAGAATATTATTGAGTGTAATGCAACACATATGAGCACAGTGCGGGAAACACGGGCACAACAAACAAGAACATAATCACAACAATTTTATTTTTAGAATGTAAAAATTGGCAGAGATTGCAGTGACACCGACCCCACATGTCCCAAGCCGCAGAAGGTAAACCTTTGGTCTGTCTGTGCGTGTTCCTGTCGATGTGCCAAGCCGCGCCGCTTACTTACAGCTTGTCTGCATTCTGAGCACATGCATTCCTACCTAGCACTCTCAGAACTGTAACTGTACTTAGCCTATCTCTCATTAGAACAATAACATCTATCTACAAGCAACAAATCAGTTCCGTGTTTGTCCAGAGTGGGTTGCTTGTCTTGCTTTGTGGACATTTCCCAGTTCGGTAAAGTACCTGAAGTTCATTAGCCACTGTATTAGTTGTACGAATGAATCATAATGAGTTGTACGCTAGCTCGACTACAAAGGAGTCGAACCAAAACATATTCAAGCCAAACATGTCGGGTTCAAGTTCAGTTCGGTTTTCAAAGACAGGTTTAATTTAGGTTCAAATCGCTGGCAGACGATCCAGAGAAGTTTAAGGACAAAATTCTTAGGAATGGGTACAAATTACAACTTAACATTGGGTCAATAGGAATTTGTTAAGTTCAGCTAAAATGTACTTTGGTTCAGCCGCCAAAGATTGCTAGAATTGCCGTCAGGCAAGCTTGGGTTTTATATAATTAGTTTTGACCGTCACTTTTTAAAATTAAATGTTACAGTTACTCCCTGGCTATATTCCAACACATTAAACTTCCACACTCAAGTATGAACTGGACTATTACACTGCATTTACCAAAGTGATACGTTCGTTTGGACATTTAAGTTGAAACTAGAAAGGGTGTGCAACGGTCCCTCTGGTCGGGAACACTGTGCAGTTACGCCCGCAATGACTGAACACGTTGAATTGGGTAATGTTAATGTCCACACACCAAGACATGTACCAAGTCTCACCTATTCCACTCAATGGTATAACCGGAACTATGTTCAAGAAGTGCCTTGTATATTCAATAATCAACTTTTAACCTTTTCTTGTCTCTTAAATGTAGAGTTACTATTACACTTCCCCAACTTACTACATCTATTTACAACACTGGACTAAAGAGAAAGAATATTAACAAGTAAAAATGGAATACATTTGTTAATAATGCATAAGTTTTTATGCAGTTATTCAATATAATTCTCCTGGGTCTTTAGAAATACTTTTCTAACCCAATTATGTAAAAGTGATCATCTTTACAAAATTGGGTTTGTCGTTTGGTTGATAGGCACTCTAAAAAATCATATTTGATGCTGGCAACCTAATTAAAGTTAAATTGGCCAGATAATTAAAGTAATAGGCCATTGTGTAAAATGGCAATATGTGTTGACCCATTTAAATTGTAGGTAGATTTCTACCGTCTATTGTTGAAGATAAATTATTTTGGTAGATTAAAAACCGTATTGCCCTGGCAGGATGATGAATAGAATGACTTTAACAAACCAGGTTGTTAGTATACTGTAAAAGATTATTGATGTTGTGACTTCCCTTATAACTCAAAACGTGTTACAAATGTCTTTAGTTAAAGTATTTTGTATTGTTGAAAGAGTCAACTAAGGTTTTGAAAGCCGTCTCAAACGTGATGTAAACAGGCAACATCATCTCCGCCAATTGTCAAAGGGAAGCGTCATCTGTAGATTTCAACTTTATGTTTGACTTAGTGCAAATTGGAAGACCAAACTAAACACCCAAAATCAAAGCATATTTTCAACTCTGGCAAACAAATATTAAAAATTTAATGAAGAAAATACTGTTATGAAACTTGTTGATAAATTGTCCTTTAAATATAACTGGCTTTGTTGTAAGCAAGAGTATTTTCTCTATCAGTTTCATTTCAGCAGATATACACTTAGATAAACCCAGTTAAACATGAATTAAAAATCAAACGATGTTTTCATGAGAGAATGAGGAGTGAGAGATAACATTTATATTGTGACAATGAAGTGCTTTTACCATGTATTTACTGAATCGGCCGCTGACTCGTTCTGCGCTTAAAGTTTCCGCCCGCTTGGCAGCTTGATGCAAAATGCAACTTTGCAATGTACATACTGGTAACAAAAGAGACAAATCGTTTATAATGGTGGTGAGTGAGATTTGTATAAGTTTTATTGTACGGTTTGCTACGAAAACCAAGTTTAAAGCTTATTTTGAAACTTGTGAGGCTTATATCTATAATTTTCCTTTTGGTTCAACACATTTCTATCGCTTTCAATTGGTTTTGAGAGGCATTTTTATGACAATGAGTTAATTTACTGTTACAAATTATTATATCAGCATTTCAACAGCTTTCTACAACAAGGAATATCCTATTTTCTGCCTGAGCTTTTATCTATGGACATTCCTTTTGATTCCGCTTTCCAAGATTTCATGGAATGAATTTTCCACAGCTTCCAATTTTCTAATATTTGTGTGCGTGTGTGTTTCTTTTTATAATGTGTGTCGGTGTGTTACATTTTGAGTGTCTGTTTGTGGATGTTTGCTTAGTAACAGTTTTTAGCTTTCTTTCTTAGATTATTTTATTATCATCTGGTAAAATATGTAAAATAATTGATCTTCTCTTACAAAATAATGCACTAGTACTACCCTTTGGTCAAAGCCTGAAGTAATGCACTATTCACTATAAACTACTGTGTTTGTGTGTTAATACTCTAATGTTGACTATTGAAATCAGTGTTAGATTACAAGGTTGTTTCTCCTTAGGGTGTGGATTTTATATAAATGGTAAGTTAAACTTTTGATAAGTTATGGACTTGTATTTACTAGGTACGGTATGTGCGAGTAGTCATTTCTCAGGTTGAGTAAAGCCGAGTATCGCTAATGTTTACTTCACTTTTTTTTAAATAAAACAAAAAACACTTATACTGTTAGGCAAATTTCTGTTAATTGAAAAATAAGGTAAAACACTAAATCCATTTTAAAAGTTTAATTTGTTGGCAAAACACTTTCTGAGAGGATAGGGTTCACTTTGTGTAACGTGTTCTCTTTATTTTATTAGAAGAATAAGCAAATGTTCTCTTATTTTATTTCTACACTACCAGAGTGGCTTAAGTATGTTCCGTACATTCATCCCTAGCTTCTTGGGCTCTGAAGATTATTTTTAACTATACACTGTTTTCAAGCTCAAAGCCTCGTATTAAAAATCCAGTTTATTAAAGCCCCTTTTTACTTTTAAACCAAAAGCATTAGTTGGGAGATGCAGAAATGCTACCACCTCATGAACTCGGGCAGCTGCAATACATTTAAAAAGTCAGCGAGTAATGTTTACGATTTTAAGGCACCAACCGTCGAGCAAGATGGTGAGGGAGTTATCGTTTGTTAAATGAACTATTGTCATCATCTTATTACGGATGTAAGAGTGAGTGAATGTTTTCATTATGACCATCAACACCCTTGTTTTGAGGTGAAAAAATCATTGCTAACTTAGTAGCTTTCTTGACTTTAAATCTTCTGTTAGCACTATTTGTGCAGTTAATATATAATTGTAAACACAGTATAGGTTGTAGTTTTCAAACAAATCCTAAAACCCATTTCAATTTGCGCCTTTGTATAAGTTTCTTGAAATATTGCTTCGTTTGATATAATTTAAAGTTATTTTGTTTGTTAAGATAATTATATAAGTATAATTTTGAATGTTAACACACACAAAGTTAAGTGGAGTACAGTCTAACTAAATTTTTGTAGACTACTCGCTTTCAGGTTAAGTAGTCAAACAAGTCTATTAGTTGCCATAAAGCTGATTTTTTTAAAATGGTACGTACATTTTTTCTAAATGAAAATTGAGAAATATGGGTGATGGATGAATTTGTTGTAACATTACTTATTTACTTTAAATTCCAGTTTGTTTTGTGGGTGTGCTTTGTGAAGTTTTATCCTAATGTCCTATTATAGTGAAAGTTGTGTCTAAAACTATATTTGGGTTTGTTTTTAGATGAAAGTAGCATTTTTATTAGGAGTGGCAGGCACAGATGTACCAATCGAAGAAATAACCACTCTTCTTAAACCTCACTGGGTAAGATTACAGTTTCTTTTGTCTTCTGTAATATGCACAATTGGTTTACTCATAACTACTTCTGAGATTGACCACAACAATTGTGTATACAATGTGTGAATATCATTATACTGTAGAGTACCTTATATTGAACCTTATTGTGATCGTCATTATATTGTGGTTATATTTTTCAGTAATTAAATAATGTTGAAATAATAAGGGAAGGGTAAGAGGACACCAACATTATGGTATTGTATGTTTTCTTTTGCTCTACCTCTGTTACTAATGGACGCTTCAGCTAATAAATATTGTGTAAATAAAGAGATTTTGACTTTAAGCTGTTCTTATGTTCCAAAATCGTTATATATTTTTTACAGTTGGATTGTAAACAAATGCCTAATAAACTTACGAGCGTGTTTATTTAGTTCTAAAATACATTGTGAACTACAAACAAACATAAAGTAGCAGTCTTCACTATTTGATGTTGTAGTCTGTATATGAGAACATTGCTTTTGAAATGACTAACCATTTATAAAAGTTTTATCAGATTGTTTGTGTATTTTCAATCAACTTCAAAATTCTAAATCCAATAAGAAGCTCTACTAGAGGTAGTGTTTACTAAAACTTTGTTTTTTTTTATTAAAGTTTCAGCATAAGTTTAGTGTAGACTGTAGAGTACGAAGCTATAATCAACATTGAGCATGACATGACTTGTGTTACAGCTTGGAGTGAACGCTTATGCTTTCATTGTGACAAACAATGGATTTGTGTTGGTGCATCCAGACCTTCGGCCCGTGGTGAGTTAATCTTCATTGTCTAGACATTTATCACAATTCACAACAGAACTAAAACCAAAAGAGTGCACACTTCGGTGTATCGGTCTGTTGATAGAAATTAGTGGTTGATCATCTAACGATGGAAAATGTTCGCAATATTAGTTTCAACTCTGAAATTCTCCCATCGTCAACAAGGAACTTTAAACAAAAAATAGTGGTTAATTGTCAAATTTTGAAATGTTTTGTTGTGGACAAATTTAACATTGTATAGTCATATTGAAGTTGTGGTTACCAAACTATTATTTCCCAAACCAAGTTTTATTAAGAATATTAAAATAATACAATCATAGTTATGTTTTAAATAAAAATTCAAATCAAAGGTAAACAAAATAAAGGTAAAAAAAGTATAAAACTAATGCACAATCGAATCCATTAATAGAAAAGTGTTTAACTGCAACAAATGTTTGATGTTTCAGTTTCAAGGCATTTTAAAGCCAAGTTACAACGGAGTAGACTTGACGGATGTGGAGCTTATGGATGATGGGAAGGAGCCCCTGGATTTCAATGAGAAGCTTCTGGATGTAAGTTTTTACTTAACAGTTTTAGTTTGAGCTTTATGTCATCAACGTATTAAACTGCTGAAAAATTGTCTGTCATTATGTGTTGTAAATGTGCGTGAATCCATCTACAATATTGTACGTATTTTCAGTTCCGAAGCAAACTCGTGAAGGGGAACATAACATCATCCATATCTTTGCCGATGAAGCAGCACTTGGACAGTATGGTAAGTAGAAACCAATGTTACGCTACACAGTTGTATTGTGACAAACTAAAGACACGATTAATGGATTAGTTTATTAGTATATTTCTTCATCACTAGGTCACGCAATTGGAAAACTGTATATTATAAGTTTCTATTTTCTAGGACTTTTATGTAATATGCATTTTGAATGTTTGTATAAAATAATTAAAGAATGATACATTTTTTGTGAAGTTATGATGGTAGAAACAGAAAGAACAATTTGACTTAATGTTAAGGAAACTGTAATTTGACTATGTCAACTTGGAAATACTTTCAAAGTTTCTAACTACACTAACGATTAAGAGAAACTGTTGTGTTTAACATCCAAGGCTCGAAACATCAGTTAGTGGTATTTGTTTTAGAAAAGGGTGATTCGGGGCACCAGATACTACTACTACAAACCCATTGCGGATTCACCGTTCACCGTGGTGGTGAGTCTGCCTGACCACTACCGGCGCTTCCAGGTAGATGCAGTGGTGGAGACCCATCTGCTCAAGAGCAGCAAAGGTAGGCTATTCACATTGTAACAGTAATTTATTTGATAGTTTTCACCTAATGACCAACATACGATGTATGTTTTCTATAGTTGCTTTAACATTAAAAAGTAAAGGTAAAATTAGTCTTGTTCAATGAGATGAGGTTAAGACTTAAATGTACTCTCTACCACTTAATCCTGAACTTTACTTAGCGTTACCGCATAATCACTTAACAAATAGTTACCGGAGACTGCAGGGATCAAACCTGCGCCGTGAGAGTGACGAGCCCCGGAGTCGTGAACGATACTAGCTCGCCTTGGTCCACTACATTGATTTCAGATACTGATCACTACCTAAGGGTATTTTTAGGTTGAACTAGTATAAGAAAGATAACTAAAATATCTGATTGCAAAAATTTTTGAAAAGAACATTAACTCTTAAAACATTCTTTTGTTATAAATTGTTGTTTCTAATGTCTCATATCTTTTTTGTAATAAGATGTGCAGTACAAAAAAAATGTACATTTAAACTTTTAGTTGTTTTAATGAGCTTTTTTTTACAAGAGTTAAACTGATTTGATCTGAAATAAGATGTATTTCTTTATTTTTTTAGCCAAACTGAACTTCTTTGAAGGAAAGAACTGGAAAGTCCACCCTCAATGGTGAGTTAATTTTGTATTCATAAATAACACACTTGAAAACTTGTCAATCTTCATAAAAAATCACTGTGGAAATTTTAGTATCTTATTGAACGTTTTTATTACTGTTGTTAGTTTTAAAAGTACAAATGTTGTAAATGATTTTTTCAGTAGTATTTTTTTAATGAAATTAAACTATAGAAAACCATTTGTATTAAATTAAAAGTGTATTTATTTTTGCCACAGTGTAAAAATAATTTCAAGCATATGGGTTCCATGGCATACCGTAGAAGATACAATCTAACGGTCCAATTTTGAAACACTCTTTCCAGCAGCTAGGGGCTAATTCCGTCAATAGCTTGACGTATGCTGATTTCCAAGTACCTAATTTAGAGTTTGTGGCTTGTCAGCGTAGGCTTAAGACTTCAAATTTCTCCACAGAAAGGTAGTCCGTCAGCGTGATCTCACATGACTGAGGAGGCCAGTTCACTTCACCTCGATGTGTTTACCAAACGTTACTCACTAGATACCAATTTTATAGTGACGTTTGCTGTGTGGAACATCCAGCCGTCTTCTTAGAACCACATCTCTTCTAATTCCACTGCCATTTTGTTTTGCGCTAACAGACTATTTTCTGTGTAGATTAGTGTTGGGTCGATTCTGATTCTAGATTCCACCAATTCCTGGGTAAGGAATTGTCAAGACAAATGAAGGTAGAAATACGCACAAATAGTTCCTGCAATAGAGCATTGGCTGGTAAAGTCGATTCCGATTCCCTCCGGAGGTCCCTTGTATCGGGAATTAATGACCGGTATCAGGAATCGAAGATCAGAAATCGGGATATTCTGGTATTGGAATCCATGGAACCTGTATGTCAGAAACAATACAAATAGCATAACACTGTGGTTAAAATAACTGCATTTTCAAGTTAATAGTTAATACAAGTTATATTTCATCGTTTATTCCATTTTAAAAATCGCACAACTAAAAAAAACACTTTATATATTTTAGTACCTGATTTGTTCAGGACATAGTGTAAATATTGATGACTTTTTATGTGTGTAGGTACTATTGTAAATACCGAATGGACACAGAAGACACCCCGATGTTTGGTAGCCCTGAAGAAGAAGTTGAACACTTCTTTGCCAAAACTAAACAGCCCGGCTGGAATTGGCCAACTCGCTATCAAAACGATATTCAATGTAAGTAACATAAAACAAAAACCCAGTTAAAGTCTAGAAACAAGACTTGTATTTATTTTTAATGGTTAAATTGTACACAAGAACCGTTATATTTTTGTTAAAATCTAAAGGCAGAATATTCTCTCAAGCTATTTCAATAGTATGTTAGCTGAGTTCTGAGCCGTTACCACAACCCTCATAAACCATGAAGTTCACCAAAATTTCAAATGCTCATAATTCGAAATAAAATATCCAAATGATTGGTAAAATGTCTGCTTTTAATATTATTTTGTTATATCTCAAGAATCAGCTGATTAGTTTATACAATGAGGACCAAGTCCTTTCCCTTCTGTGCAGCAAATTAAAAATACAACTTAGTAAAATGCAAAAATTTCCCCCAACTACCAGCCAAAATTTTGTCTTAAAATGAAGATCTTTCACCGATTTTGGATTCATACATTGTGTTTAACTTTTTGAAATTATAAAATAACCGATATTTTGTATAGTAGTAGGTTGAAGGATTTACGTGAAATTAGCCTCTAATCTAATGAACGACTATTATGATTTCTGTACGTTTAACCCATCTGCATATTGATCCCTACCAACGTTCGCTTGCTTTCTACTTTGCCGCTGCTTACAGTAAATTAAATTCCACAGCTAACGCAAGTGCTGCTTCCAAAAGTGATAAGCTGAAGATAAGACCGTACTATTGTGAGTACCAACGAGTACTGCCAGCATGTTAGGCAGCTCTCTCCTCTCTTGCATGATTATTGGCTCAATATTTCAGTTACATGTATTTTTTCCATCCAAAGTTTGGGATATAGTTTTATATGTTTTGAAATGCAAAGTTCCAAATTGATGTTCGCTGATAATATTTTGTACTCCATTTAATAAAGTTTTTAATTAGATGCCAAACTGTTTCTAGACTCTTTTAATTGCTTTTCGGGGCTTCCATACTTAACCCTTTGAGGTCTCGTGTCGACTATAGGTCGACAAATGCTATTTCCTTTAGAAAGCTTGGATGTCCAGTATAGGTTGCGGTTGAAATAGTCTCTGATATGCAAGGACTACGCTATACTAACGGCACCTAGCAGAGAACACCGAAACTACCACTCCCTCCCACCGACAACTCATGTGTGAGTTTTACAGCCCACGACAAACAGCCCTGTGGTTTAGTGGTTATAGTGACGGACAGTTGGCCTCTGTCTGTCACAGCGTGGGTTCGAATCCCACCCGGATGCGCTCTGGTACGGTGCAATGCTAATCATTGGATCATTCCGGGTGCAGGGGCCACAATGACCCCTGAGGATCACTGAAGAGAAAATGGCTCATCAAATCCAGTGAGGTGGCGAGTGGCACTTTTTGAGCTTAGTGAGGCGCTAAATCCCCGAGCCTAGAGGAGTGGTTCAATGACTGGTAATGCACCGTACCAGAGAGCGGTTTTGCTGAAATTTTGCTTACAGGGGCCTGGAAACCCATACGGGAGGCTTTTTAAAATTTAAAAATAAAATGAGACCGCAAAGGGTTAATGTAATTCTCAAATAGGGTTCTAAAATAACTTTTATTCAAGCAACCAAAAACTATTACTTTTAAAATAATTTTAAGAATATTATCTTTATTTTATTTTTATCAGTTTCCGTTATCAATAGTCTTGTTAATTTATAATCATTTACTTGGCCATGTGTTAAAAACCTAACCCTGTCAATTGAGCTGCAACTTTTAATGGTAACAAAAATATTCATTTATTCTATTATTAATACAAACACATTTAACAGTCTGGGTTTTAAGATTTTTGTGTCAGACAATTTTGTCAGCAAACATCAAATTAGGATTTAGTAATCAAAAAAACATGTAACATATCAGAAAGCTATACGGTAACTCCCAAATTTTGTACGGTAGAGGCTCTTTTGAGAACAAATTGACTGTATAACAAATCCTTATCATGTGTCTTAGTGTGAATTGGTTCCCCATCGCTGAAGAATTCCATACAGTTCCAAGTCCCTTACATGACCAATCTCATTTCACAGACAGCCCATAACCATCATATCAAACTAATCTAATTCAAATAAAACATTTTTCTTCAATTCAATTCAATTATTTACGGTTGACACCATTTACAATGTGGTACTAAAAATAATTTACAATATTGGATTTACAATAATTTTACATTTTTCTTGGTAACTCCTTCAAAAATGACAGTTGCTACAGATTTTAAAATGTAAGAATTTATCGTGATCCACTGTTTTTGGCGCCTGTTCATGTTTTATATCAAAAGTTTTCAAGAGAGTATTATCAAATTTATAAATTTATTTACATACAAAATCAAAAGAACTAAAGTGTTTTGAAATTTAAAAACTTATCCTTAGACCAATTTTTGTGGCAATTTAATTTGGGTGCTTGTTTACTTTGTTTATTTTGATAATAAAAACTTATTCTAGACAGGTAAAAATCTAAGCTGGCATTTTGATAGGTACTTGCTTGAGTTAAATTGTATTTATTTCAAGCCATCAAACACCGTTAGCCTACACAGCCTCTGTCATACGATGAATGTTTTTACTTGATGCTTTTTAGAATAGTAAATTGTCTTGATTAATGTCCTCTGTTAAGCTTTTATTGCAATTCATTGTTTCGATAAATATAAAGCAAACTTTGCATGTTTAGCACAGATATGTTAGCTGTGGAAGTGATCTATCAGCATGCCAACACTTTAAACATTTATTTCAAGTACTTCTGTCATTGTTACCCATTATACTTTACATATATTGTCATTTTACACTTGTCATCGTGTGTGCTGGTTTTGTGCATGAAAACCTGTTTTGTTTTATCACATTCATAAGTATTATTTGTTGCTAGATTTAAAATTCATAATAGTGGCAGAGATTAGTTTAATTAGAAAACCGGACTTTTCGCGGCCATTTCAGGAAGAATACTACTCCCTTAATTTAATTTTCTTCCTGAACTGGCCGGAAAAGTCAGATATCGAATTTAATATATTATTTGATTATAAGAACTATTCCCGAGTATAGTAACTGTTATCGACTTTGGAGATTGAAGTATAACTTACATTACAAATTATATTAGTAACCATTTTCCATAAATACTTTTAAAAAAAAAAAAAAGGCCAATATAGTGTAACAATTTAATCACTAGCACTTTCACCAGCAGCTAAGCTGTCATCTGAAGTTACAAATTGTCATGTAAGCTTGCCTGAAAAGAAAAGAACAATTAGCTTTGAAAACACTAATTGATTAAACTATTGTTTACTATATTGTGCCTATTTCATATATACAAATGGCAATAATCTCCGCTTCAAGAATTTAACCATTTTCTAGTTTATATTTAACTCAACCAGTTTGCAACTTTACTATTTATCTCTAATTTTGGTGATTACTTGATCTTTTTTTCAATTTAGTTAGTAGTTCATATATCTCTTAGATAAGTACCTAGTAAATTAGTATTGTATTAAATTCAATTCACTTTATTTACGGTTAACAGCATTTACAATGAGATTACAGAAAATGTACAATAATGATTTGCGATTAATACAATAGGAGGAATGCTTAATTGAAAGTTGAATTTCTTAATGATGCTGACAACTTAACAGTGATGGTTGCTTTACGGTAAAATTTTTAGAATGTACAATGACTGTAACTGTATATGACAACAACTATGAATGTATTGGTTTTAAGTTTAACGGCGCTAAAAATTACCATCTCATCCTTATGTGGATGGTTGAAAACTGATCGTTGCACACCTGAACATCCATCCACTGAATGGATGCAATATTTTTTGACAGTAACCAAGCTTATCTTGTATCAGTCTAATTTTAAATAGCTGTTTGTAGGGAATTTTCTTTTTACATAAGCAAGTAAACTAATGTGTTTCCTCAAAAAAGTTAGTTTTTATAAATTAATAAATTATTATTCATAGGGACCATCGATTGCTAATAAATAACTAGTAGTTCCATAAACAGTAGATCTTGGTGACTTGTTCGTCTCTTATATGTTGTTGTCTCTTATATGCAACATTCTAATTACAGAATACTCTTTCCCAAAACTGTTAAAACAAACTTTAAGTTGTCAAATAATAACACAACAATAAACAATATCAACAATAAAACAATCATGTTTGTCAATGCTTCAATGAGTAGGCTGACCGATTGAAAAGGTCAGAGGCGGATCCAGAATCTTTTCAAGGAGGGGGCTTGGTTACAGGAGGATTTTGGGGGAATGAAATATGCCCAACAAACGGAGGTCAGGGGGTTTCTACCGGAAGATTTAACAACAATCTTAAGCCTCTTTTTGGTAAAGAGGGAGGGGCAGACAGAGCAAGATTTAATGTTTTCCATATTGACGCTTTTATCAGTAGAACGCTCAAAGGTTATTTTTCTCCCCACAGGTGACCGGCAGTTGTTCCTGTCTCTTGTGTTTGATGCCAAAGTCACTTCGTGGTTCACCAAAAACGTGAGTGCAGCGTCAGCAGAAGAGAAAGGGTAAATATCCAACCAAGCCACGATACACTTGCCTTATATATCTGTTGGTTGATTCACCGTTTAGTCTGATTTTTTGCACAAATTATAAACACAGCACATAGGTATTTTGAGTAAAACATATGAAATCTAATTAAAATCTTTTTTGTAACACATTGTACAATAAACTACACTTTTAAGTTTTAACCAATATATTTAAAACTCTATTTAAAAAATTAATAGTCATGTATAAACTTTTAATGTCACGTTAAATTTCTCTTGAGTATGGTTTTGCGCTTGTTGCGTTTTTACAAAAGTGCAAGAATAAAATTAAAATAGAATAAAATTAAAATATAACATAGTGGTAAAAAACTGAGTTTACAAATTTACAATTCATTTTGACTGGGTCCATTTTACACTACTTTAAACAAATATTTTAGGGAAAAAAACTTTATCAGTAGAAGTTGTAAAACATGTAATCAATTCATGTTGTTACAGGTTTTAATTAATGATTAGACTGATGCCAACGATATTTGAATTTTCTTTTTCATTCATCTCTTACAAGATATTTAAATAAAATAAATTCATACACAATTTCAATGTGTATTAAGCCTTTAAGAGAAATTTCTCACAAGTCAAGGAAGCACTTTTTATATTTTGGAATATATGTTGCTTGTTGAGGGATCTTGCACCGTTCTTCATGATAATACTGCTGCTTTACAATAATAAATATATGTTGATGGCAATGTCTTTTCCTTTTCCTATTGATTTGTTGTTTTTCCTGATAGTTGTAGTTTATTCAAGTTTTCAGACACATATTTTGCTGTAAACTGGTTTTAAAATTGAAAACGGTAGATTGCTCACTAATTTTGTCTAAAATAGGTTTATCCAGCTTTGTTTGTTAACCTTACAATTTTTCTGTCATTGAAGTTTCAAAACTTAAAAACCCTAGTTTAGAAACAAAACTTTTACTAGTCTTTATTAGACGTTAATGTTTGCCAAGCTATAAACAAATAGGTTGAATGCCTCAGATAAACCATAATTTGTTAATAGTACAAAATAATGACTTGCAGGTTAACAAACCATGTTGGTTTATGGAGTAACGTGTGTTTATCTTTTGTCCAATTTGAAAACACCCTGAAAAGTATATACCTAAAAACACCTTGAAAAAAAACCGGATAGGGTAGATAGATGTGTAAAGCAGCAGTATTGTCCTCAGCACTGATTCACTGTAGTGTACTAACTGTATGTTTTATGCACCGTAAGCCCCATCGCAAAGCTGATGGTGTTACTCTCCAGGTAAAGTATTCCGTGGTCTATCTGATCTACTCTGTGCATTTACCTCTCTGCAAAGCCACGCTCTCTGCAAACTCTGTCATTGCTTTCAGCTTTGTGTCTGCTTCTTCCATACTTCCTACTTTTCTTAATCATATAAAATGTACTTAAGTGTTTCATACTGGTCATCTAGGTTAAGTAAACAAAGTATGTTTATAATATGATTCTCTTAATACCATTACACAACTGTTGCGATAGTGCTGTTATACTGCTTTTTGGGAGTTGTTTTCTATCACCGATCCGTAAAGACCAAAACTGCAGTATTTTGTGGGAAAGTTAAATAAACAAACAATTAATATGCCTGCGTCTGTGGCTCAATGGGTAGAGTCATGGCTGACAGTGCGTGAGGTCTCCAGGCGCAGGCACCTGATTTTGGACCGCTTTGACACTGATTAAAAAAGCCATTGGTGCGGACAGCAGTAACAAAATTGACAACTCTCTGAATCACTAGTAGTGAACACTTTACTACCATCTATTAAAGTGTTGCCAGCTACGAGTTAATAAACACTGCATAAAACTGGTTTTGCGGCCAAGAAGGAATATCTTGCAAAAAATTAAATCTATTATTATGGCTTAAGTTAGGTAGTGGATGGTGCATCCACTTAAGGGCCAGACAAAATACCATACAGCTAATTTCAGGTTAAAAGGTTGACAAAATGGTCATGGTTTTAAGTTTAATAGCTTCAACTTTTAAATGTAAATGTGTTAAAGTGTAAACCTTAAGAGGTCAGTTTTGTGGAAATGTTCAACTCTTGATACTTGGCAACCTAATGTATCCAATATCCATTTAGCTTTCAGTGGTGGATTGTAAGTAACCTAAGCAACTACCAAGGTATGAAGGGTAGTTGGCTGTTGGTTCAGTCTAATGAAATTCTATAAATACTGTTCCTTATTGTCTTATAGCTACTACAGGTAAATAAAATATTTCATGTTGCACTTAAAAAAATTGCAAATAATTATTTTCTAGTAAAATCATTTAACTTAAGGAAGATAAACCACAATGAGTAAAAAGTCATACTTTTATTTATTGTGTTAAGGAGTAAAAGAGTGTTGTATTGGTCTTAGTAACCTTTCAAAATTGAAATCAGAGCTGATTGTATAACATTGTCAATTTTACTTTATAAAAGATAATATTTCCTCCAAACTTCATTTCCATACTAACCATTTATGCACATCTGCCCATTTACTTCTTCATAAACCTTTTTCCAGAATGATGAGAACAGTGTGAAGTATTCAAAAAGTATAATTATTTGATGCAAATATTCACTAAACCATTCATTTTTCAGATGTAGGTGAAAACACTTTTGTTGGAAGCTATAATTCTCATCCCCTTGGAGTATGCATGCAATGTGAATACATTTGACATTAATTGTTTGTTCATTGTGCTTGAGAACACTTATTCATTCTTGAGTGTTTATAAAATTAGACATCTTAACCGAGAGAAAGGATGAGGGAGAGGAGGAAGTAAGTCATTTGGATAACTAACAAATAAGTAGTATTGTACACCAGGAGGCCATTAACGGTTAAAGATCCACCCTTCAGCTCTTGGTATTTCTCTCTATGAGTAATTTTGAACCAACTTCAAAAGAGGAACTTCTCAAAATCAGCTTTTCAATGTTTCTCCAAGGATTATTTATAAACTGCTTGACAAATTTTGATAGTTATATTTATTGGTACTACACTTATTCGTAAAATGATAAAACTGAGTTAATCATAAATATTTTGAATCAGAAATTTAGGAAAATGAAAAAGGTATAGTTTTAATTTTATCCTTTAATAATGTAATTTGCGGTAAGTTTAGTTCCCATATGTTCACTTAAGAAATTTTAAGATACTGCACAAACTGGAGTTGTAATACCAGGCAATTAAAGTTTTCCACTCTTATAATAGGGGAAAAAATTCAAGCCTAATTTTAAAAACTTATTTGTAATGTGTGAAAAATATATTTAATAAGAAAATGAAATTTCAATCCTGTAGCCAAGGTGCAAAAATGAATGCATTGTAACACTGTCCAAATTAAATATACATAATCTGGGCTTTTATGTGATGGGAAAATATTGAGTATGCTTTTCAAAACCAGCTAACATATCACATATGCCGTTTTTGCTAAGTGTAAGGAAAAACTTCACACATATTTTTTTACATAACCTTTTAGGTTAATGTACTATTCATATTAAAAAATAAATAAAAATTATGCATTTGTATTTTTTTGTAAAAGTTTATATACAGCTATTACATTAGATAGACTATGAATGATGTTGTAGTATAAAATATGTATTGGGTTAGACTTATGGTTTAGCTTTTAGGGGAAAAAAGATCCACATGTTTCAGTCTGGTTGCTACTAACAAGATTACAGGCAAATATTCAAGTTACACAACACAAGTGGGATTTTCCCCTACAAGTGTAAGTGTCTTAGCTACAAAACTTTTTTAAATAAGCTATAAAATTTGGTTTGGATAAAAAAATACTTGGTTGGCAAACTACTATATTATTAAATGTACATCTTTTTTGCAGGTTTACTATTGAATTTTTAATCAATTTTGTTTAAGTTCTTCAGATTCCTCAACATGGTGTTCTCGTTAAATAATCGCTAACTTTGTTTCAGCTCATTGTAAGATCATTAGGACGCTTTACAACAAATTTTCTATGGTTTGACCATTGAATACATCTTCATGGTTTCCTTGAATTAGCTGTCCAGCTCAAGTTGTATCAATGAGGTTTTGTTGTAGGAAAGAGTTCAAGCAGAGGTTTGGTTTGTCGTTGGTGTTTCTTGCAACAAGAAGTGGTCTGACGCGATGGCAAGATTTCCCAGATGGCAGAGAAGACAACTCAAATGCTCCGTAAGTACTGTTTGATTAGGTTAAGTTAAAAACAATCACACAAGGATTGAACAAACAAATGAGATTGAATTAACCTTCTTTCTCAAAGTGCCTTTTCCTAGCAGCGATTTTCACTAGTGACAGTGGCTCCAGGAGCTCAGCGATTCTGAGGAATCAGCTGATTGGATAGGGAAGACAACGGTTTACGTCAAAATACTCAGCAACTGGCACTGTCAAGACTTTAGAATCACACAGCGATTATCGCAGCTAGGAAAAAGCACCTCCAAAGGAACTTGTTTTATTTAAAGATTTTATACAATACATACCAGTGATTTTTACAGACATTTCAAGGACGTTCACAACCGAGCTATAGATGAGGTGTGGTACAGAAGGGCAGTGGAGCAAAACTTTGAAGATCCCGAGAGGTTCATCTACACAGTACCTTTCAACAGCGGTAAGTTTAACAGTATTTGGAAACCAACTCTTGTCTGTTGTTGAATGCTATTTACTGCTATAAACTAATTACAGTAGAACTCCAACTATCGAACTAGTGGGACGGACCTCATTGAGTTAATCAAATATTAAATGGTTGGAGTTTTTCTCGCAATTCAGAAACAACTCTTTTTTACAATATAATGAGTAGTATTGACTTAGTACAAAGTAAAATACACACACACCAGACTTTGAAATTACCTTGTTTCAGTCCATATTTTCCGCTGAAACTTTGTCCACATCACTTCTGTATTAAATTGTTCTAAAATTTCAATCTGATAACGACAAAACCGTTTCCTCTTAGAAGCCATGATATGATGATACAGTACAACTCAATCAAATATGTAGAAAATATGCAAACAACACAAGACACCGGCATAGACAGATGTAAAGTCCAGCTACGATGTCAATAGACTGACTGAGTAAACAAACAAAGCAGGTGCAGAGGTAGACAGACTTTGCAGCATGCAGTCAAGTTCTACCTGACTGTCTAATACAGTCACTGCCAATACTAGTTGTGCTTTGTACTGTCACTGCCACTAGTGTATTGTACAGTCACTTAGATTGTAGTTTGAGTTTGAAGAAACAAGCACATGTGGCGGCTCTAATCATCCTTCCCATTACGTAGCAAACTTTTGTGTAATTTCTTTTCTCTAAGCGTTTGTATAATTGGCGATTAGGATGATCAGGTTAGGATATTTGAATTTCTACTGTACTATTTTTATGTGTAAACACTTTATTCTGTTTGAGTTGGATAGTTTATTATAAGTTTTTGCAGCTAGGTTTTCCAAACTCAATTTTCTGGTTTGAATTTGCACATGCCTGTTATTATTTTATAAAATTCAAGCCTTCTCTCTGCAGGTATTCTGGGCTCAGAAGTGTTCGACAAGAACGAGACGCTGGTCACTGCTGCCAACGCTATCTTCGTAGAAAACGGAGACAAGAAAGCTCCCGTCGCCGTGGTGGGGTTTCAGTTCCAGCACTCCGCTCTACACAACCTCTTCATCAACATCACTCACACAGTTCGTACTCAACTACTCTTAACTTCAAATCAAGAAAATGTTGCCTATTTGACATTAATATTTTGGTTTAAAATATGCACAGAATGTACCCTATTAAGTTAATCACAGTTAATTAAGTTTATCACAGCAATTTTCTGATTTAAAGTATTTGAGGAACAAATTTTTAGATAAGCAAACAATTTTTGGATACAGCAAAATAAAAGCTTTGAGTGAAAATGATATGAATATTAAATTAAACACACACAAACAAAACCCAATACTGTATAAATATACTGATATGAATAAAGCTAAAGTTATCACCCTGCTGATAATAACTTTACTTACATAATAAATTTTAATAACTTTTTTCAATTATTATAATATAAAACAGGCAATGTTTAATTGTACTTTATGTAGTTAGTTATACAAGGAAATTGTGAGGTCTAACCTGTTAGAGTAAGTACCCTTAAGCTTGACAATTGTCAATGATTGTAAAATCCTAATGACAAATAAAGATATATTTATTTATTCACAGCTGGTCCTGAATAGTGCTCTTTCAGATGTAACGGTTTCCACGTCAGCTTACTTAAACTGTTGGTTAATTTCAATAAACATTGTTTGAAATTTAAGTTTTAGATTTTTTTACTTTTTAAGTCAAATATTGTTTTGAATTGATTATTGTAATTTAAGATTAATTATTACTATTGTATAAAATATTTGTTGTGATGCTGTTTTGTCATGAACTAAAGTTTGTAATATTAATTTGAAACAAAAAAACTTAATTTAAGAACTGACACTATTTATGTATGTATATACAAAACAAATAAAGATTTTATTGATTGATTGATTGTGTGGTTTTAAGCAACAAAAATGTTTTATTTTAAAAGTACAGTTCTTGTACAGCAAAATATTTCAGTTGTGCCTTGAACAAAATTATAATTACATACATAACTCAAGAAGTTTCACCCTTGATGAAAAACCCTTGTCTAATATAAAGCTATTAGACATTCTGTACTGGACACTGTGTATCCGAATATTTGAGGCAGTTTTGAGTTGATAGACATGCCCAATGGTCTGATGTGCATGTTGCAGTGCCCCACCACTATCGGAGACAATTGCAAGCAGTCACAGACATGCGCCAGTGACAGTTTCGAGTGTTACGTATTGGACAGCAACGCTTACATCGTCCTGTCCGAGAATAAGGAACACACCGGCTACTTCTTCGGAGAGGTTGGCTTTCTTCTATTTCTTAACTTTATTAACTAGGAAAATATTCCATGTTTGGTGATTACTTTTTTATGTAACAAGGTTAAAGATTGCAATTTTCTTGGTTTTAAGTTGCAAATAGTTTTGCTCTCCCGTCGGTGGAGTTGGCGGGAATAAAATGGCTTTCAGATTTTTCGGCACTAGAAAGAAATTTTGGATTGAAACGGCACTTGGAAACTCTTGTGAGAGTGAAAAGACACATGGAGCCCACTGCGGGAGTAAAATGGCAGTGGGAAGCCATCATGGAAGTAGCTACAACTTTTGAGACAAGTGGAAGTAGTAACTATTTCTATTCAAAGGTTTCAAATAAGTTTTTTCAACTTTGACAATTAGCTTTTGAGATTGTGAAAAACGGTCTTGGTTCAGTGGACACCCCGTTTAAGAATTTGGCTATGAAACTAGGTAGTCTTCTTGTTTTGTTTCAACACTTGCATTAATTATCATATTGACCTTAGTAACCTTAATCTTACACTTTTCCTAAGTTATTAAACAAGATTTATCATTAAAACTTAGAATATGCAATTCAAGTAACCTCAAGGAGACCTCAAAACATGCAAAAGTCCTTTGTGCTGTAATCATATTGACTCGTCACCTATGTGTATACATGAACATTGAACTAAATGAGAGACTTGTACAATGTTGTTGCAGATCCGAGGGTACATCATGGAGCAGCTGGTGGCGGAGAATGTGTATCGCAGGGTTCACATGTACGACTACCAGGGCGTCTGCTTCATGGGGGAGAAGCAGGACAGCAGCCACTCTACTGGGCTGAAAAATGTTAGTACTCATTCATTTCAATCCAGTTGAACCTCCGTTAAGCAATGCAATTAGTTACATGGTGAAATCAACCAGAAAAACTGACAGCTCGGTTAAATTATTGTTAAAAAACATAGAAATGCTCTGAAAGTCTTATTATTTTAATTAATGACATGGCATCTTTTTGTGAGTCATGTTTAATTGTGATAAATCTTCCAAGATATATATTTCCATTCATTGTATTTGAAAAGAGTTTACTCGTAAAATAAAAACAGGCAGGAATAACTAATTTTTAAAATAGTTGAATGTTGTGATCTAAGTCTAAGTAAGCATCACGTTTTCTTCCCCCAATCAGCCAGTTTTTTAGCTTCTTGAGGCAGTCCTAAGGGCATGCTCGATGACTGTGGAATAATTTGTTTGCTTATTTTTTTAATGATTAAGTCGTTTAAAACGTAAGCTATAAATTAGACAATATACAAATTTTCTATTTTTAAATTCAGTAGTAGTTTGTACAAGTAGTCAAGTACATATAGATTTTTGTAGATTCTTCTAAAACTATGGTTAATTAGCAGTTACCACTTTTTTACTGCCATAATATCACAGTAACTTTTCAACAGAACATTATTGTAGTCTTTTTCTAGAGAGCGAGTGGTTGGTCTTCAATGATTGTGTTAAAAAAACAAAAGCAAACTTTGTATGGATACCATCTAGAGCCATTCAAATACTATCATGGGCGTATAAAAGAGTACACTGCTTACAAGGAAACTATAGGTTTATCTCAACAAAACAGCTGCAAGTAATACCGGTGATTACAAATGAAATAGACAACTTCAATAGCCTCTACAAAATTAAACTGGTGTATTTCAACATAGTAAGTGATATAGGTTTGTGGAAATTTCTTGAAGTTTATGTTGGTACAAAGTATGGTGGACAATTCTGCAGAGACATTTGAAAATGACACAATATAAATTACAGTTAGTACAAAGTTTAAATGACAATAATGAATTTGTACGTACAAATTTGTGTCAGGAAATGCAACATTGTTTTGAAAATTTCGACACATTGTTAAATCGCTTAATTTTTAGTGTTGAATGCACTTTTCACATTAGTGGAAAAGTTAATAGACATAATGTACGATTATGTGGAACCAAAACCCAAGAAAGACATACAGCATATACACGTTTCTCCTAAAGTGAAGGGATTTTGCTCTTTATCTTGTAAAAAGGTTTACGGGCCGTTCTTCTTCCAAGAACCATCAGTAACCGGAATAAATATGTTCAATAAAAACCTAAATAGCTCTTCTATATAATCATGTAAGTAAAATGCTAAACTTTTAAATAATAAATTTTCCACAAGCTATCCAAACTGTCAATTTCATTTGTAATCACCCTGTATAAAACAGAAAGTAAACTTTAAATAAGTAATATATAAGTAGTGTTGTAGGTTGTCTAAATTAATGTTATCTATGCAAGCAAAAAATTTATAAATTGTTCAATTTTCTTTTCTTGTTTCAGCCCATTCATTATCTGAGCTGGTTTGGGAACTGGATGATTGCACAGGTTATGTGGTTCCTTCTTGAATTCAACTTCCAGTGGGTCGGAACCTTGGCGTTTCCTTTTTCATTACCAACTGATAACGAAGGTAATTACTAATTTTTATGATGTTTGAATGGGTCATATTTACACTCAGTATTAGTATTTAGCTGAAATCAAAATACCTTAGTTGAGACTCTCAACATGCAAGAAAAAAAACAAATACAACTCGAATTCTTCAATTTTTTCCAAATACCTCAAAATTTCCTCAAACTCAATATTAAAAAAGTTTGAATTTTACAAAGCTAGAACCTTGACAAGATAAATTTTGGAGCTTTCTTTCAGAACTATGGAACAAACAAAACATCACTCAAATTTTTGGAAACTTAAACCTGTACAACTCCCCCAACTAAATTCCTTTCTGTAATTAGAACTTTTCACCCGAAAGTCCCAATGTCTAACTCATGTGAAGTGTGACAAACTTTAGAGTAAAAAGAGTGTGTTCTGCAGTGTCTGCGATTCCTAGTCAGTATAGGCAATCGAGCGTCCCGCCTTTTGCATCTTAAGATGACAAACGAGGAAGGCCGATAAAAACTGCTGAAGAGGATTGAACAGCCCTCACTTCCCCTCAGTACACAAGACAACCTTTACCATGTGTAGAACACCTCATAATATTGATTCAACTAACACAACCTATTGCAGGAGTGATCCAGGACGACTACAGCACTGAGATGGAGGATGAGGAGACGGAACCGACTATGACAATTCCATCTGGGGAGAACAACATCAAGGACGTGTTTGGCAAAGTTATGATCAACCGCACGCGGCCTGCGCCCTGCACCATGGAAGTGGACTTGTACCAGCTAGCTCCCGAGCGAGACCGTCGCCCTCAGACCGGGCCTCTCAACGACTGTCATCCGTGAGTATAGTTGCCAGTCACACCATCACAGTAACTTATGCAGAGTGTCCACTTCACCGCAAAAAACCCAGGAATAAGCCGTGAATTTCTGCATAAAACCAGGAAGAAGCTACCTTAGTAGAGTCATAGTTACTCTCGCCGGTGAAATTGGCAAGCTTTCAGTACACTTGCACATATTAAATGAAGCTAAGAACACATTTGGGACTATAAATGCATTTAAAAATGATACCAGAGTAAAACCAAAGTCAAAAGTTTTGGTGCGAGAAAACAAAATCAGCACTTTGAACATATGGCGTTATTGCTTGTGCCATTATTATTGCCTTCTTTGTTTTCAATTTCTTCTTTAAGACAAAAATTAAACAACAAAACCCACTGTCAATGTGTGGTGTTTGTTTTCAGACCGTTTGCAGTGCAGAGCATTCCTCAGAGTGACCTGATCCTTGTGGTGGTGCACGCGACGTGCCAGTACGCCTCCGACCCGACCATCTTCTCCATGAATGTGATACCGGGCGAAGTCTACTACAACGGATCCAGTCTCAACTGCCAGAAGATACGGTTCAAGCACAGGATGCCGAGGAGAAGGCCTCCTTCTTGCATCAAGGAGCATGAGAAGGTAGGCTTGCAGATGTAGATAGTAGAGTTAGTGCTCACCACTAAAAAAACATTGCACAATTGGCTATGCGATAAAAGTTCAGGTTAAATGGCAAAGAAGCCTTCGTAGTTTTCGTTTCCGTTTAAGAGGTATTTGTACCAATCTGTTGCTTATCTAAAAATTATAAGTATAAGTGCTAAAAATTATTCTAACTGTGGGTAACTTTTGAACTTTTTATTTTGGGAAGATGTTCATTGGTGTTATCCTGATTTTCTTAGCTAATATTCAAAATTCAGAATTTTTGGACTTTCTAGCTTTTTCTGAACATGCCAAAAATTAGACATCAGATATTTCATTGTCATTTACGTACAATACAATAATACATACAATAACAGGCAAAGCTGAGGCCGAAGCGAGGCTGTGAGATTAGAACAGCTTCATAGCCCCTATGGTAATAAGGAAATTCTTTTCACTCATGCCAGCGGTATTTACCTAGTCTGTTCAGCACCTAGATATATTTTTAGAGTTAGACTTATTTTGTCTTGTCCCCGCCTGCCACTAAAAATATCAAGTATTTTAATAACATAATTGGTAAAATAGCTTTTTATGGAACTAAAATTTGTTATTTTTCCAGGTGTGCTTTTGTTAAATATCAATTTATTGAAACCATAACAACCCTTCATTTTAAAGTTCTTTAAGTATTTTAAATTTCCCGTCCCGTTCTGAAATCATAATGTTTATCCTGCCCGCTTCTAGTATAAATGTCTTGTTTTGGAGTAAATGTACCTGATAATGTGTCTCTGGTGTCATAGGAGGAAGATATCAAACTGTGTGGGGACGGCAGCAAGCTGATAATCAGCTACATTCTCCAGTCCAGCTGTCTGATAGTAACTATGTTCTTAACAAGTCTTCTCTTCAAACCAAGTTAATAGCAACGGATCTCCTAACTCGTAATCAAGTCTGTGATATAAACTTTAACTTTTCACCGATTTGTGGGTGTAGTTGATAAGTATTCTCAGGGTTGCCAACAATTGTAGCCTAATGTCCGAGCAAAAGATTTTTGGTCTAGGTAATTCGGGCATTACTTGTAAAAAAATCAACTAATATAGTGTATTTGATTTAAAATAATATTTGGTTCTCATAAAAATTTGATTAAATCCGCATTTAATAAAATAGCATTAAAAAATCAGAAATGCTTCCTAATAGAATTTTGTCAACTAGCTTCCATCATTTTTCTTTATTAAATCTAATTTCAAAATCTAAGTTAACACTTCTTCTGTACATCCTTTAAAAACACTGTTACCTATATACATCTGTTTATAAACAAATATGTTGAAGAAATCTCACTGATTATCACATCTTCCCACATTTCCAGACTTGCTTCTCCAGTATTCTAAACGAACTATGATTGTAGAAAATATATCCACTCGCAAAATAAATACATCACCTCCTTCACAACTCCTCATCAATTTCATACTTAAATTATTGCCTACTTAGGAATTTTTTAATTTTAAACTTTTAAATTTAAACTTGAAACTAAATAAGCATTTCACCAGGTGTGATTCTAGCACTTGTGGCAACCCTGATCTGCACCATTGTCTGCTGACGATGATTGTGTCCAATTGTACCTCAATTAACATTCCTTGTTATATTCGTAAATTTACTGCATAAGAGAATATTTCTCAATCAATTCTCTTGATAATATTGAATTAGTGCTTTGTACATAAGTTCTAAAAACTCAAGTTACAGTACTTTCTAGATTTTCATAACTTGGATAGTTTTAGGGATTTCAAAACCAAGCTGCTCACTCAATAGGTAAGATTTGGTTCAAAAGTCTTCAGAAAAAATGTAACTTGACAAAGTAGTATTAAAACAACATTGCAAGAATGAATTTCATTTAATTTAATCTGAAAGTTTGCTGAGTTGCATTACTGATAGTATACGACAAAGTCAGTAGATACTGTACAAGTTATAGATTACACTCATCAAAGATGATTTTATCACATTGTTTTAACATGTTGTATATTATTATGAAAACTATCCCACAATTTATTTATTCTTTGGGTTATGAATGTATTTTGTGTTATATTTTAAGTCATTTAAATCTTTTAGCAGTTTTCAGTATTAGATAATTGGTAAACATTTTAAAAATATACATTCCATTTTAAGAGATAATTTAATGGCATAAAATGCCTTTTTAACCAATTGTTGCAATGTTATATTATTTAAATATTTAATAGAAAATTACCTTGTGGTAGGCTCTAAGCTCTAAAACACACAATATCATTCCGCAGGGGTGCCCATCCTCAGCGCAGGAACACAACGGTTGTAGGATCTTGATCATAAAAGGAATTTTCTAGTAATGAAAAGTCCTACAAATAGTAAAATCAATATTTCTAGTAATTAATTAGTGTTATTATATTTATATCCCATTATATATGTGTAAGTTTTCCATTGTTATTAATATAAGTGCAACCTAATTGTTACCCATTTGCTTTATATTTATATATATCTTTGTTTAAAAAAAACACTTCAAGTGTTTTGTTTCAAGTTTTAGTATTTCAGTGATTAAGTAATTTGTATCATATTATGTAATTATCGGTCTAACCAGTACTCTGTGGTATGTTTAAGTTTGAACACATTATACATACAATACCAATACTTTCCACACATTTATACTCTTTGTTTTATTTATTTCAAAAGTAATATCCTCAATGAGTATTTTAAGTGTAAATGTGATTCCTGGAATAGTTCCTTTAAATTATTTTATTTACGCTTATTTCTACCTTAATGAGTTATTATAAGAACTTGAGTTGTGCGTTTATACATTAATGATTATAGGAACGTTATATTATTAAATATAACTTGTGTGGGATCTTTATTTTCGGTACCTATGGGGATTAAGGATCATTATTTAATGTTCCCTTACATAAAATTAAAAACAAATTTCGGGACTCAAATTTTAACTAGATTTCTCGTTGCCTTTACTAACCAATGTTATTGACAACCTGAACCTTCTGTCATAAAATTGACAAATTTGGTTCAAATATCCCTGTTAAACAACACATTGTATGTTGTGGAAAAGTACTGGATTATTCAATCCTTGTTTAGTATTTTACAGTTATCTAAATTCACTGACCTGATGAAAAGCCTGAAATTTCTTTACAATGCCGAACAATATCGAAGTAGTGATTTCACAACCTTTGCATTAAGAAGTAAATACTCAAAGTTTCGAAGTCTGATTTCACTGCATGGTTAGACAAAAGTCAAGAATCGCTGCGAATGAATCTAACATTATTTCAACGGGTATTAGAAATGGGCCGCGATTGCCGTTAGAACGGAATTTAACCACAGAACTGAGAATCACCAACCAATTTTTCAGAACTTGTGAACCGATTGCAAATTTTAACCAACCCTAGTAAAACTAACTGATGTTTTTGTTGTGTGTAAAATTTCTTGAAGATAAGATAAGAACTGTTTAGCAGTTTTCAGTATTGAGATACTTTGTAACATTTAAAATATACATTCCATTTTAAGTGAGATAATTTAATGGCATAAAATGCCTTTTAACCAATTGTTGCAATGTTATATTAATTAAATATTTAATAGAAAATTACCTTTTGTGGTAGGCTCTAAGCTCTAAAACACACAAATACTTATTTCCCGGCAGGGGTGCCCCATCCTCAGCGTGTGAACACACGAGTTGTAGGATCTTGATCATAAAAGGGAATTTTCTAGTAATGAAAAGTCCTACAAATAGTAAAATCAATATTTCTAGTAATTAATTAGTGTTATTATATTTATATCCCATTATATATGTGTGGTGCTTTCCATTGTTAATTATACAAGTGCAACCTAATTGTTACCCATTTGCTTTATATTTATATACCTCTGTTAAAAAAACACTTCAAGTGTTTTTGTTTAAGTTTTAGTATTATTATTTCCGTGATTAAGTAATTTGTCTCATATTATGCAATTATCGGTCTAACCAGTACTCTGAAGTAATGCTTTAAGTTTGAACACATTATTCATACAATACCAAATACTTTCCATTTGATTATACTCTTTGTTTGTGCATTTATTTTAAAAGTAATATCCTCAATGGCGTAGTTTTTTAAGTGTAAATGTGATCTCCTGGAATAGTTCCTTTAAATTATTTTATTTACTACGCTTATTTCTACCTTAATGAGTTATTATAAGAACTTGAGTTGTGCGTTTATACATTAATGATTATAGGAACGTTATATTGATTGAATATTATAACCTTGTGTCATGGCCTTCATTATTCTATTGTGTGTTTTTATGCAGAATGTGTGTTAGATATTTTAACTTTGGATCATAATGTAATGTGCCATTTACATATAGTATTAAGTTTTGATGTTTTTCTACCTGCTCCACATTTTTAACTTTCCATGATACGGTAATGTTGTTAACTAAGACTGCCTCAGTGTGTCAGACAAGCCTTGTACATTATTTGCATTGTATAATACACATTCTGTATGTTTGTTTTTATGTTCATAAATAAAACTATTGTTTGTGCCTTTCATCAAAAATGTTTGTGATTTACTTCCTTAGCTACCTTGTTACTATTTTAAAAATCAATCCAATAATGTTATTGCTTGATATAATTTCTTTTGCCATGCTTGGTCAATATAATTAGTCATATAAACAACAATTTGCATTGGAGAAAGTAAAGACTAGTTAAAAGTTTTAGATTCTTGTAAGTGTTCAAAATGGTTGGACAAAAGTCAAAATAATTTGGTTTACTGACTGATATGAATTCCTATTAGGGGATAGATGGGTCCCATTAGAAAATTTTCCATTGTCTACAAGTTAATATTTAACTTTTCTAAAAATTAATAAGTGTGCAATTATTAAAATAAATTGGCGTGCGACTTAGATTTGATTAATTTGAGTATGCAACAACTGTTGTTGGAATTGGATGGATAAGTAAGATGTTCAAAGAATTTAAATAACATCATAGCTATTTATATAGTTTAATAATCTACTACTAAGTTGGTAAACTTTCAATAAATCTTTGGACTTTGTGCTGGTAATTCCATTTCTTCAACAAGCCAATTAGTTTATCCAACGATTCTCCTCCCTCGAGGAACTCTTCCAGATTGTGAACATTGACAGAAAGTCTATGATCGGAAATTCTACCATCCCGATAATTATAAGTTCTGATTTTTTCCGATCTTGCACTGGTGCCAACCTGAAAAAAAACATATGATCGATTTCTTAATAGCCTGTGATTGATAAAAGGTCTCTCTATTACTTAGACAGCTGACAGAGACAGTAGAATCGTATAAAGTGATGACTGATGGGTCAGCCGAAGAATGTCTCAGTTTAACAACCAAATACGTAACTACTGCTGTGGCAATCTCCCTTTAATCATAGACTCTTGTGTAGATTCCGAGAATCATTCTTATATGGGTCACATGCAACAAAATGGTACCTGCTCTGAGGCAATGATTTTGAGGTGTCGTCATGCCCACCCCTTTTGCTACTTTATAGATTGTGTCAAATAAAGATTTTGTTATCAAAATTACCAACTTTTTCTTTAATTTTGTTGAAAAGTTCTACTGTACAAAATTGTCTTCAGCCAATGCTGAATATTACTGACATTTAAAACATTTATTTACCTGTGCTTTTCTTTGACTTCTAATGCTCGAATCCACTTGATCAAGTTCTATTTGATATATTTTGGCCTTTAAACGAGCCAGAGCAGTTGCCTTGTTCTGATGTTGATTTCGTCCAGCTTGACACTCGACAACAATTCCTACAAAGAAGCTTTATTCAAAACGTATTAAGGTTGCGTCTTACACAAATGATTGTTTCAAAAGGACATGGTTTGTAATTGACAAATTAAGTAAATTGTGACAGTTGTGGACAGAAATTACAGTCCTGAGTCTACATAGATAGTTACCGGCACAAAAGAGTCGTTAAATTACTTTCACATAATTTCAATTGTCACAATTGTTCTCGATGACAATGGAAATGCATTACATCCTTCAAAACATTTCCCAATGTGTCTGCCTTTCATGTAGTATAAAAATGTTACACGTGAGCTATTTAAATGTACACTAAATTAGACTCATATAGGAGAAAAAGCCATTGAGATTCAATAATTAATGGCCTAAACACAAGATTATCATCAGGGTACTCACTTGTGGGAAGATGAGTTATCCGGACAGCACTGTCTGTCGTATTCACATGTTGACCTCCGGCCCCACTCGCCCTTTTGGTTTCTATTTTTAAGTCTGCATCTTTGAGGTTCACTTCTATCTGAGAAGGTATTATAACCATATATTAGGGAAAAGGAGCAATATGTATGAACAAACGTGATGATCATTAATTGTCATCTTTAAATTGGTTGGAGAGTCAATCAGTAACAATAAATTATTAATTTAATGTTAAGAATTTCTTTTCTTTTCTAAGACCATACAATCCTTTTAAAAACTAAGTCCTAGGGAACTTCCACATCAGCCTATGCTGAGTTTACATTATTGTATCAAAACAAAAATAGGTATCTACATATACAGATCAGTTGTCACTGACAATTCCCAAGTGATTTGTTGTTTCACTTATCCCATAAAGGCCTTTGTCTACCCACAAATTTTAATTTGAGCGAGCTTCCTTGGTGGGTGAGTAATTTTAAGAAATTAAATTCTTTTCACATCACCATGATGATATTCCATGCAGACATTATGAATCCTAATACTATCACTTGTCAGGTCCAGGTTAAATAGCTCTGAACTACCTTTGAAGCAAATTGCAAACAAATTCTTTTGTTCGATTAATCATAGGTGAGAGGAGAGACGATGACTGGCACAAGGTGCACTACTTAGTACTTACGTCGGACGGTTGAGGGAGCACTGCCACAGTCACAGTGCTCGTGTGCATGCGACCTCCGCGCTCCGTAGCCGGTACCCTCTGCACTCTGTGTACTCCGGCCTCGTATTGCAGCGTCTTGTAACATCCTCTGCCCGAAATCATCATACTGCAGTGTCTTACCCCTCCTGCACACGTTACACACTTTGGAACTACTTCCAGCTGTTTTCATTCTTCAGGTAAGTGTTATATATTTTGCATCATAGGTACATAATATTATCACTTAAGTTCTTATTATCAAATGTCCTTTGTCTTAACTTAGGACTAAGAAAAAAGCAACAGTTCTACACCATGGTTTTAGAAACCTGTATTTTTTAATGAGGTTTTTATTGGTTTTGGTTGCTGTTAGTTAAAAATTTTAATTTTCTACCGATTAAACTTGCTCATACTATTTTCTTACATATTATTACACTCACCCAACTCAGATTCGTCATTTTCAGCCAAGAAACACTGCCATCCTTTGTTTGCTACATAATTTGTGTACATAGTTTTGAGTTCTCCGGTGAAAAGCATTGCCTCCAATCCTCCCACACCCGCTGATATCTCCACCACAATGTCATTACAGTTCTCAAATTCATCTTTTGGTAATAACAAAGAGAGTATCTGCAACAAAATTGTTTGGTTAAATAAGGGGTTTACTTACGTAGCTCAACCAATTGTCCATTGGATGTTAATTAGTATAAACTAACTTAAATATGATTAATATTTGAAAACTGCTATAATAATAAAACACATTTGTTAAAGGCGGAGGAAACTGAACATACTTAAAATATAGGTTAAACTGATCTTTACGTAGGCTTATAAATACTACACATTTAGGATATTTCAACACTTCAAAATATATGAATTTCGGATAAAATTAGATTTACCTTCTCATAGTTTTCCATCAGTTCATTTTGAAACTTGTTTTCGTCCTCTTCTATTAGTTTTAACATTTCTGTATCCAATTTTTCCTTGTCTGCTATAAAAAAAAAAATAAATTGGAAGCTCTACGTCCTGTTTTTGAAAAGTATTCTTTATTTCTTCTCTGTCTTTGAAAGTATTATTTATGAGTTTTCTTTATTTGTCATTGACATAGATTTTACAATGTATTATCAATTATTACAGCCTTAAAAAAGCTGTTGTCAAATAGCTCATATTAGAATAACAACAGAACTATGGGTAGAGTACCATTAAGTAATTAAATATAAAATTGTAATTAAAAGAATTTGTTTTTTGAGTTTAATAGCAACAAAACCTTGGGTTTATAAAAAACGGTTTAACTTGACAATGACAAATACAACTCATAAAACATGCTCATGTGGGTGGGAAATGTAATTTGTACACCCAAATTAGGTCTAGTAATAAGTAATGTACATTTTTGAAGGAGAGATATAAAGAATGACAGAGGACCAGCTTACCTTCAGCTTCTTTCAACTTTATTAGTTGTTTCAAATTTTCCTCTATAACTTCTTTTTCTTTAAATAGCTTGAACACTTCTTGATCTTCTCCAACATCAAATTGGTTTTTTACACTTTCAAAGGTAGCGGTTTTCAAAAACTTATCAACTTTTGAACTACCTAATTTCAATAAGGTAGAGTAATGTCTCAAAGATGTTTCCTGAACTTTAAAACCAAACGTACCGGCACAACTGTTGGTACTAGTAGAAAAAGGAAAATATTGTGTACTGTTTATCGGTGTGTAATAGCAGTGAAATAATATACATTTATCAAAGAAGCATACACATACGCTAAATTACTAGGCCTATGTCTACTTACAAACGTAAAAGGAGCCAAGTCGTTTTGAAAGTAATCTAGTACAACAAAACATCGTATATACTAATAAAATTCAAATTATATATCACCATACATGGTCACCTAAATTATGACTGTTCCTTTGGAAACACTACAACTATAATTATTCTTCTATTTTGGCCAAACCATTAAACAGAGGCCATAGCGAACGAATGTCAGTGAGAAGGTTATGTTTCAATGTTTATATTACACTGTCTTTTCCTTTCAAACAAGCCATAGATAAACAAACAATGTGTAAATTCGACAAAACCCGTGAACAGTATAGATAAAAGTGAACAGAAGTCGTAATGTAAGAAAATCTGATCGTGGTACGAATTCACACGTTAGTAGTAATAGACAATAGTTACAGTATTTAGTTTGTAAGACAATCTCTTTAAACACTTTGTATAATCAATAATGCATGTAATTTCATAAATTCTTTTGTATTCATTAATGTAAGAACATAATTATATTGTAAAGTGGTGAATGCCGTGGAAATAAATAAATAATATTATTGAGGTTTAATATTGGGAATGGGTCTCTGATCATATTATTAAAAATGTACAATTATAAACCTAATGGGACCTTTTCCATCAAGGCTATACCAAGCTATTGAGAATCGCGGAGTTCTTAAACGGCTACGTGGTAGGGGAATCTCCACGATTCCCACGAAACCGCGAGATTTAGACATTTGAGGGCGCGCCTCACAAAAGTTATTTACGTGCAGAGGGAAAATGTACCGGTGAGGAGCTATGTCACAGCTGTTTATACTATCCTCTTCACGATTCATGCTAATTGGCGCTGTCTGTAATTATTAATAATTATTATTTCCGGACAGTATTAAAACATAAAAAATCATACCTGTTTATAAAAAAAAGTCAAAAGAATTAGTAGAAATTATCGGTCGGTAGCCTTGCACTCAGTCTTTTCTAAAATATTGGAAACCGAATACCTATTTATTTATTTATTTTCTTTCAACGGTCGGAAACCAATAATTTCAACATATACATTTCGTTATAGAACTACATAAATAATTCGGATGACTTACATGCTACGGGTCAAACCAAACATGCAACTGGACTCTAAATACTATCTTGGATAATGTAGTAAAATACAATAGT
The DNA here is from genome assembly GCA_018831715.1 of Matsumurasca onukii. NCBI lineage: Eukaryota > Metazoa > Arthropoda > Insecta > Hemiptera > Cicadellidae > Matsumurasca > Matsumurasca onukii. The sequence goes on along the minus strand of CM032058.1, from coordinate 75,646,519 downwards.
TTGAATATCCATACTGATAAATTAACATAATTAAAATAAAGTAATTTATAACAATATTATAACAATAAATAAAGACCTATCCGTTCTTGAAAAAAACAAAATACTAACATAATAGTATGGTTCAGAAAACCAAGTCAATCATTGACCAGTATTCTCCATATTATCTTCAACTTATGATAAAGAGTAGATTTGTTAGAAGAGGTCCTGTCTCCTGTGAGTCTTTTATCACACAGTGTAGGAATCCTTACAGTATTTAGTTTGTAAGACAATCTCTTTAAACACTTTGTATAGTCAATAATGCATGTAATTTCATAAATTCTTTTGTATTCATTAATGTAAGAACATAATTATATTGTAAAGTGGTTAATGCCGTGGAAATAAATAAATATATTTTGAGGTTTAATATTGGGAATGGGTCTGATCATATTATTAAAGAAATGTACACCAATGAACCTAATGGGACCTTTTCCATCAAGGCTATACCAAGCTATTGAGAATCGCGGAGTTCTTATTGGTGGGGGAATCTCCACGATTCCCACAATCTGAGATTTAGACATTTGAGGTTGCGCCTCACCACCCAAAACGATATTTACGTGAAGGGAAAATGTACCGGTGAGGAGCTATGTCACAGCTGTTTATACTATCCTCTTCACGATTCATGCTAATTGGCGCTGTCTGTAATTATTAATAATTATTATTTTTTGGACAGTTGTTAAAACATAAAAATCATACCTGTTTATAAAAAAGTCAAAATTAGTAGAAATTATCGGTCAGTACCTTGCAATCCAGTCTTTTCTAAAATATTGGAAACAGAATACCTAAACAGACTTATCCTGTTCTTGGAAAAAACCAATTACTAACCAAACCAGTATGGTTTTCAGAAAAACAAGTCAATCATTGACGCGGTATTCTCCTGTATCTTTGAACTTTGAACTTAATGGTCTTAATCCATTTTCAAAGAGATGGATGAGCGTCAAAGTCTTCCTCTGATTACGTCCGCTCCAGGTATTCCTCATGGAGTAAATTCACCCATGACCTCCATAAGCTTGTAAGTTTTGATTCAGCTTGGTTTTGGTTTTGGGAGGAAGTTTGTGAATAGTTTTGGTGCCGATGAGAGGTTCTTCTCGTACACAGTGAGGCGGTGGGACTGCAGGCGTAGTTTTCCTTTTCCTCGTGTTGTAGGGTGCGTGTATCTGAGAGATGGAAGCCCTTTCTTGACGACGTGCACAACTGCTTCTCCAATGAACATATTCGCGACAGTTTGTATTTAGGTCTTCGGAGACACACCTCGGCAGGAGTCACGGAATCCTATCCCAGCAGGGGTACTCTGGCAGCTGCTTTTTTTGAAGGACCAGGCTCTGCGTAGGTTTCCTTGTGGGAAGTAGCCCCAGACAATCAGCCCATGGCAGATGTGTGACTCAAAGAGCAGAAGTAAGCTGTTCTTGATGTTATAGTGCTGATGTGAATGAAGTCGTTTATCACGTATAAGGCTGTGCTGAGTCTCTTGCAGGTTGGGTCGACTTGTGGTTTGCCAGTTAAGCCTATTATCTATGATCATTCCCAGGTACTTGACCTCAGTGTTTGCGTTTATGAGGGGCAGCTCGTAGGCAGTGTCTTTTCAGGCCAAAAAAAAATCTGTTGGGTTTTCTGTTCATTGATACTATAGGTCATTTTTCCCTGGCTGTATTGTGCTGCCATGCTTTGTAGCTAGTGTAGGTTCTTATACTTCCAGCTCTTCGAGGTTTTTGTGTGGTAAGCAAGGCGGTGTCGTCAGCGTAGAAAAGGCTCACAGTAGTTCTCGAAGTACCGGTTGGTGTAGAGGTATAAGTACCCGGCCCAGAACTGAACCTGAGGACTCCTCTTGTTGTTTGGATTTGCGAGGATCTGGTTTTTGTGGTTTGTGTTGTTTTGTCCTGCACATGGGTCAGCTCTGTCATCTGGGTTCTATCATGAGGTAGCTCTGGAACCACCGTAGAGCCTTGTCACAATGCCCAAAGGTCTCCAGTTTTTCAAAGATGTTTGTGGCTGAGGCTGTCAAACGCCTTACTGAAGTCCAGAAAGATTCCCCTGTTGTAGCTCAGCTTCAAAATAGCTTCAAGCACGTAGTTTCCACTAAGTCTATATTTATGGTAAAATGGTAGTTTTCTTTTCTTTTCCCCTTCGAATCCGTGCTGACGGCGTGGTTAGTTGGTTGTTACTTTCTAGATGTGTGAGGAGTCGTGTAAGCACGATTTTTCTAATATTTTTGAGGTGTGCAGATGAGAGATTGGTCTGTAATTGCTCGCTTTTTGAATTTTGGGATAAGTAATTTGACTGCTTTAGTTGTGTAGGAAAAACCCTGTCTGGAGACTTGTTGATGACATCCACTATAGGAGTGATTACTACACTTTGGCAGTGCTTCAGAACAGTGGAGAGAGTTCATCTATACCTAAGGATGGCTTGGACTTGATCTTTGAAGTTACTTTGTCCACTTATTTCTGTCAGTTGGTTTGAGGGTTTCAGCTGGGAATTAAAGCCGTTTTCATATGTATTGCCGTAACAGCTAAGGGGTATCGTTAGAGCTGCAGGATACAGATGCTGCAGCATTGGGGAAGAAGAGACCTTATGTTCAGCTATCATCTCTCAGGGTCTGTTTGTTGACCCTTCAACTAGAGATTCAAGATTGTTTTCTGTGGTTTGCTGTTAAATCATTTGTTGTTGATTACCTGCCAGATTGCCCTAGTTTGGTTTCACATTTTCTATATATAGTTTGCTCCTTCCTTCCCTATACTGTTTCAGACATAGATCGTAGTCTTTTCCGATTGTTTGTTTCCTTTTGCTTCCCTCTGTGCCACTTAGGATTGAGGACGATTGGCGCTTGGATGGCCAGGATCCTTTGGTCTCATGACCTCTTGTTCGTGTTCCTGGTTCCAGGTGAGATTTTTCTTTTGGTCTGATTTGATTAGGGGCAAGCGTGTCCAGGGCTCTGGGTAGTATTACCTTCACTTTACAGCCTGAACATGGTGGTGGTGGGCAGTTTTCCAGGTTTCTTTGACATTTGCATGAAATAGACATTTGAAGGAACCATGTCCTAGTGCACTTTAACAATTGTAAGAAGGCTAGCCGACATCAATCACAGTTAGCAGAATCAACTAATTATACATGGGGATGAAGATGAAGCTTTAAATTAGATCATGTCTTTCCTCAAGGATCGATCCTAGATAGTTACCATGAGACATTCAGAAGATGGCTTAATCAGACCCAATTTTACATGGTAAACATGAAGGAATCAACATAGGTGTCCCCACATAGTACAAATATGGGTCCAGTGATATTATCATATTTTTGCTTTACATAATTGGACTCTGTTGTATCAAGACTGTTAGTAGTTTGCAATCTTGTTAGAAGACTAAAAAACATAGTTGATAAAGAGGTGCTTCTAAAGGTATACCATGGATGCTTCCACAGCATTTTGTCTTATGTCATAGCATTCTGGGGAAACAGTATAGTGAGGCCCAAAGAATATTTATATTACAGAAGAGAATAATCAGAACAATCAGTAATGTATTTTTTCTGGATCATTGTAAACCTCTTTTCAAAATCTTGAAATTTTAACCTTGACATCTCAGCATATTCTGGAAACCTGTTTAAATGTTAAAAAAATCTAGAAACCATAACTAATGTACCAGACAAAAACATAAGATACAAGTAACTTCATGCATTACAAGCTTACATTAGATAGATAAAACAAAGCGGAAAGAGTCTACGTAATTGCCAAATACAGCTATTAGTCAAATCGAAAAAACTGAAGATTTCAAGGCAGAACTGAAGAAACTTTTAATGTCAGAACCTACTATGAGCTTGAAATTCTTTGAAGATAGAAGAATATAGAGGCTTTTTATTTTGTGACCAGCGAATCATAGAAAGCTGTGGGATATCTAGGTAGGACAAGTAAAAGTAATTTCGAATTTCAATGTGCCACTACTTACTTTCATAGATGGATACAGCTTAGTGGTATAGGCGAGCTTAACACCAAAAGGTTAAATTCCGGCTGCAGTAATAACTTTTCCACAATAAGCCACTGCCAATCCCCTTGTTCGAAAGTAACGTTGAGCCGTTGGTACATTCCATTGGTTGGGCGACCCAATCTGGGGAACAGTCGGCCCTAGCTTTTAATAAGACTACAACTTCCATCCAACCCACTCATACAAGTAAGGTTTCACCTCAAAATGCCCTTTAAGAGTGGACAGTGTCTCAAATCAAAGTATAAATTTGATTCAAGAAATCAAGTTAGAGAATGCAACAGATGTATTAATTTGATAGAGGTTTAACTCAAGAAGGTTTGTGATGGTCTGATTGATTACCTCGTCCTCATGAATGATTATGGACAAATGCATAGATTTGTGTATTCATTGAGTTAAAATGATGATGGTCGACTACGCCACTTACAAGAATTCTCTTTGAACAAATATAACTCACGCTACATTTCACTGTTCTAAGTAGGTAAATTGATTATAAGAATAAATATATATAATATTGGTTACATTATATTTTCCTCTACATTATTTTTAGTTACTAATACAGTATATGACTTATTAAAACATTGGTCGAAATGTTCTGAATACAAGAGTACAAACTTTATGTAGAAAGGTGTGTATAAAGGTAACAGTGCAACACCTACATTTATGCATATTGAAATTGTAAAACTTAAAAGTTAACTTGAGTTGAAACTAAGATAAAGAAGTCACGATAATAAAACACACATTTGATCACTGAGAAAGGGGGAATAAATATGGCGTTCTTATGATTGTATAAATGATTGTTTTAAATTTGCGGTGGTACAAGTGTCTTTTGCAGGAATGTTATTCATGCCTATTGTAAAAAGTTATGATAAGAAAAAAAGAAAGCATCTTAAACTTTTTAAACTGAAAACGTAAATATTTTTAAGTATTATATAATATTAAGTATTTAATTAATTTTATTTAAAACATTTAAACCTGTTGTAAGTTTTATATTCACTAATATTGATCACACATTATTTTTTACTGGTTCTGTAGTGACAAGTAAACTAAGTTTGGGAAAATCTGATTATGAATGAATACTGCTCTACCAGTGGTGTAGTGGTAAATTTGGCAGAGTGGGAACGCAAAATTTTATCTGGGTTATCATAAATATTAATGTAATTGTATGGTACCTAGGCACTTTACGAAGCAGATTAAGGAGTATGAAACACCTAGGGGAAGGGGAAATCCGGAAATCTTCCCCGAAATTGTTTAAAATTTTTAAAATCATGAAAAATTGAAAAGCATTTTTCAGTGTGGGAACGCCGTTCCCGATGTTCCCGCACCACTACACCCCTGGGCTCTACCGATAATTAGGTAACAAAAAGGGCTTCCCAGTCCTGACAGAAATCAAAGGCCCGTTGTCTGATCTCACTGGCGTATTCAAAGAGTACTCCCACATTTTCCAGTTATGATCCTACTGTTTGTTATTTGAAAACTGATTTCAATCGCTATAACATTAATTAATTTTAAACTAAAGTTGACAAATAAGCTTTTCATTTTTTATACAGTAGTTTTCATAGCTCAAGATTCAAGTTTATAGCAGTTGATAGGGCTAATAATATTTTCAAATAACAACTTACAGAGCTCTCAATCATCTTCTTTAGTATCTTCCCCAGCCTTTCACTTGGGAACAGTTAGAGAGGGCAACAATTGAATATATAATCAAAAAGAGGAGACACAACATCAACACTTAAAACTAGTTGATTATGATTATTATAAGTCATCTTGGGTGTTGCTACTTTTGGTTTCGTTGTATCGTGTATGTATTACGAAACAGGCAGCAGATATCCTTCTGTACCATAAAGCGTGAATGGATAGTCATGGCTTTTCTTTGGCCACCTACAAGTACGGCTGAATCCCAAACAAATAATTAAGTAGCACGTTAAACTTGAACAACAATACTATAACTAAGTAATAGTTTAATGTTGAAATGTATTTAAATTACAACTGAATTCACCTAAAAATTACTGCTAAAAAAGATTATTTAGGACAATTAATCTTGGTCTTAGGGTTTTAGTTTGAATCAATGAAGAACTACTTGTTTTTCTAATTTGACCCAGAAAGTATTTTGCAACTTTCTTGACCTCTACTTAGAAACAAGAAGATTAGCCATAATGGCCGTTTAAAATATGACTAAAATGTGATAACTTTGGGTGAACTGACATTTGTTGTGTAACTTCCACCTTCACCATGTTTTGTAACATTGCCCTGGAAATGGAAATGGCCATGTTCAAATGAAAGACAATAACTCAGAGCTATTTGCGACTGACAAATCTTGCCTAAACTGGTTTCTATTAACACAATCTGATGCTGTTGAGTTTGTATCAGTGCAGAAATGAGTATGTCAATCAACAAGTTGATGACAATTCAAAGGGTTAAATAGGCTCAACACTACTATTTGGTATGATATACTATGTGAATGATTTTACCTACTCAAAAGTACACAGTTAAATTACCTGAAAAATATGAAAGGTTGTTGAAATGTTTATCAATATAAATTACTTTGTACTAGTCTCATCAGCATTTTGGTTTTAGATAGTTGACAATGATGAATGATGGTAAACTTCCTACATCTATTGAAGACTATTGTTCAACTTGTAATTTGTCAAACACTTTTCCACTTGAATTGGCTCAAGCTTTACTTTTGTTTATTGGTCCCACAGAATAACAAGTACAAGTTTTAATAACAAAACTTTGTAAACACCAAAATTTGAATTAAAAGTCTAGGTTAATCTGGCATGTGATCTAGTACCTTATCCATAGTGGATCACAGAAAATTCCGGATTATGAATGTGTTAAAAATCAGTGTAGATGCAATGGAAAAAGAACACAGAACTTTAGCTGTATATTGATTACGAAGGTTGTCCCCGCCTACGTTACGAGTGAGGAACGTTCACACACATTAAATCACAAAAAAACTGCTTAAGTTGAATTGTGTAACCTCCTCCTTGCATTAGAAGTCAGTTGAAAACACACAAAGAATTAAAAATAAATGTTTGTTTTGCTGCTTCCTGATGCAGGAGCATTGAAAGTGCTGAACCATACGGTGCCAGATTACCAGCTTTTCATTGTAGGCTGTATTGTATTGAATCATAATAAAATTTGATACTATTTAAAAATCATGAAAATGTTATACTCATTTAAAAGTTATCATCATTTGGATTTATGTTATCATGTAGTATTAATTTAATTATTATGAGCACTATTTAAACATTTAAACATATTTATTAATAAATTAAAAGAAAACACATAAAAAGTGATATATACTAGCATGAGCTAGTGCTGAAAATTACAAAAGAATCCTTATGAACTACCAATTCGGTATTTTCATGTTTTCAAAGCACAAACGCATAAATTGTTATTTAAAGCTAGGTATTAACATGATAATTCAGTCAGGACAACCACCAATATTCTTTATCACACAAAAACAACAATCAAGAGCATATATAATCCAAGGAAAATATCTTATCTCAAAAAAGGAAATAAAAACAGTTTTATTAAAGTGTTATATAAATCAACTAGTTGTATGCCCCTGCTTCACTTGAGACTTTCAGAGGAATGCTTTAGTTCAACATGTCCAATTAGCCTTAAACTTTTTCAAAAAGAAAATGACCTACAAAACAGCTTAAATTGCTTCCTTTGAGACCGCACCATTTGAATTTCAAATGTTATATGAACATGTAATGTAGTCAAAGACACACTGTGTATTGCCAATGTAAAATTTTGATAAATTATCTGTTCAGACATTTTTAAATGGCCAGGACCTTGAGAAGAATTTGAAAATGATCGTTGCGTTGCTATTCCAATGCAGTTCTAACTGAACAGTGTTTGAATTTCATAACCCCAAAATTACATTTTTAATGTAGGATCTTTGGACATAGAGGAAGGCTACAAACCTAAGAAATTTAGAAATGCCCAGCTTTGAATCAGTAAGAATTACTAATTAGACCTTGGCTTCTGTCTGGAAAATCCAGCAGTGACACACAATTAAGGGGTTAACAATAACTGAGCGTAAAATTGAATCTTGCAAAACGCCACCACTGCACGTGACACAGCAAGGCAAAATGATGATAGATAAACCCAATTTACTTGTTAAACAAGGGTACACAGCTAGCGAGAACTAAATTATTTGTTAGAGCGACTCAAGACATTTCAATTAATCAATAAATGGCTATCAATTTGACACCATTATAAAACTTTATGTTTGTGTGAATAAAAAAACTTGTCTTGAAAAAAGAGTGTAGCGACAAAGAGAAGATAGCTATGAACAATTAGGGTTTTTATTATTCTCTAGGGTGGCTTGGCTATCAATGTTACAATGCCCGATTTCTGAACTTTCTATCTGTTTATAGCATAGAAAGTTCATGCACAACAGTTCACTCATGCAACTGTGCACAGATTTGAAGTTTAAGCAATAAGCCAGAAGGATAAACACTTAGATTATAAATGCTCTTGTATAAGGCCAAATTCACATTACAGATCACAGGCACTCAAAATCATACTGTACTTGGAAAAAAATTGATTTTCTTTTGAATATATCTTTAAAAGGGCATATTTACAAGATAGAAAGGACACAGTTAAGGAAAACATTCAAAACAAGTTAATAAAATAAGAAGACAATATAACTCCACAATATTAGAAAGAACAATGGAATTTTGTACAAAAAGGAGGGAATAATTTGAACAATCTTTAAACAAAACACAGATTTGTTAAGTTTTGGAAAAATTAATATCTTACCCCAAAATATGCATCAGGATAGTAAAGTTTTCTTCTTCAGTTACCTTTAATAATGAAAGTTTCCTTTTGTAATAATTTGAAATTTTAAAGAAAGCATGAAAAATTATCTTTGAGCCGAATTTGTAAAACTACTAGGCTAACCCATTTAAGCTTCTTTTCCTAAAAAAATATAATTTACATCCAATTAGTATTTTGACACAAAATCTGTAAACCTTTCAAAATCCTGAAATAAAACAAATGTTGACATGATATCATTTTATATCTATCACCTATACTAATATTACTGTACAAATGATATTAATTTTACAGGAATGCAGAGAGATATATAAACGCTTACAATAACAACAGTAACATCGCGATAATATTTTATACAAAGCGAAGGTTTTTAGCCGCAAGGATCTAAGTTATTTTGGTAAATGTAAGGGAATGAAAGTGAAAGATGACATATTTTACTGAGCTAAGAAACCATATGATTTTTCCAAAATATTTTCAGCTGACCTTATTGATGCAGTGCCAAACACTATTTCCATATATCATTTTTATGAAGACAAAACTAGGCTATTTTAATGTCCAACTCATACCTACTAAATCACTTCTTAAAACCAAGAGGCTTGACAACCACAGTTCACGGGTTACAAATATTCTAGAGTCAGTCCTGAATTTACAGTCAATTCAGCTTAGAGTTAGTTTAGTTTTCAACACTTTAAATTTTTTAATATTTTTAAAAATCACTTTGTAATTACTATTTACAACATAGAAGCACTTTGTTGTCAAACCAGAACAAAACAATAGTATTGAAGGAGACTGATTTATTTACGAGTGATATAAAAATATCTTGTATCTTTCCACAGTGCTCAAGAAGTTAATTTTTTGCTACAGATATTAAGAAACATCCTGTGGTGCTTCATACAAACATTTTAGCTGTGACGGCTTCACTATTTTTGTTATAATTCATGGAATGTTCGTTATTAAAATATCTTATTTTTTCTCACATCATTTCTTACAATAGTCATTACATTTTGTAAATCAATTGTACATTCATTCGTCTTCAAACTGTTTTATACTAGTCCTGAAAGCCCAAGGAGATTTCAAGTAAACTTGTTCTTTTTTCTGCACCCTCAAAATTTTAAAACACGCTTTTTATTTCTTGTGTGTGTGTTAAGTTGGAACATAAACTAGTGAACAGTAAATTGTTCCTCCTAAGTTTTGAGAGACAAACACCTAAATATAATTTAAAGTAATTAAGCTTTATGGATACTTTTTGTAAAATTTAGCTTGTTGGCATTTCACAAATACAGTAGGAAACTGTAATTTATTTTTTGTAATAAGAAATAATAACAATAACAACACCTGAGTACTGCTATCTAACCGAATATTTATGAACAAAATTAATACACTTCTTTAATAAATAAATAAAATTAAATTCTTTTAAAACAATGAGAATGAATGTGTATATAAATGTCAAACTCTCTTTTAAATATAGAATTTACAAAGACTAACAAGCGTGTTTTGGACCTTTGAGGTGAAAAGTATCAGTCCCACACTTAAAAGTATTGAAACCAAGTTTTTTTGAAACCTCATTTCATTATAAAAAAATAACGAAAGACACAATGATTTTATCACAGGAAAATCATGATACAATTCATTTGAACCAAAAGCTTGCAACTATGTGGATGAGAGAAGTTAATCGTCGAGTCCTAACCTCTCTCGAGTGAGTTTGTTGTCCAGTTGGACAAGCTGGAGCAAGAAGCCTTCGTTGGGATGGATGTCCCGGTTCTGTCGAACCTGGCGCAACGCATCCGCCGCGGACATCTTCTCTTTGATCATCAGGTACGCCAACACGCATGTGCTCGACCGAGACATCCCCATCAGACAGTGCACCAACACTTTACCTGCAACCACAGAGTAATTGTTCAGTCCGTTAGAACGCAGCAACATTTAGTGAACGGTTCTTTTCCGGACGTTGAAGCGGTCGTGAGCTATCTTAGGAGACAACCTGGTAAAACAAACAATCTACACAAAAACATTCATCAACATCAAGATGTTAAGAGTTCTATATTGTATAATGTTCAAAAGAAAATTCTATTTTATCCCGAGTCCTCTTCAGTTGTACTCTAAACTTATTTAATTGAAACTAATTCACCTATGTTGGGAGAATGGTCGAGCTAATTAAATGTTGGATTGGCTGGGTTCTGTACAAATTTTAGTAATAAAAAAATTGAGGTTAAACTATTTCAACAAAATTGTTAACTTTACTATTACTTACAAACAGTAACACAAACTGTTTGATATTGCTAAATTAATTGACAGATTTAATTTTTTGCAGAAACCTATACCAGGAGTTGCATTTAGATACGGTATAGGTGTATCATTAGCAGAAATGGGTGAACTTAAACCTGAAACTCAACTATACAAAATGGTATTTCACAGTCATTGTACATTGGCATTTATTGTGATGATTTCCGGGTGAATTGTAGTCTTCTGTAGAAATAACTTTGTCTATTTGTGCTAGAGCTTATGCTTGGTCGCCTACAAAAATTAATGTCCATAATTATTCAGTATAAAACTGTATAAATAGTTTTATCTCTTAAGAGAAAATTAGTTACTCTAGGATTATGTATGTAAACGACATGTTTATAAACCATACCAAAGAGAACTGGAAGCTATAACAATGCCGGAGATTTGTTTGTAATTAGGCTATTAACAGATGCCACAGCTTACACAATGCTTGGCAACAGTCCACATTCTGATTGAATCCATCTTGCTTTGTGTTGTCAGAAATTCTGTACTAAAAATAGACCGTACAGGCACAATAAAATCCCTCAGCTCTAATCTTTTTTGATTTAAATATTTCTTTCTTTATGATTACTTTTTTTATGGATGGAAAAGATGATAACAATTTAACAAGAAGTTTTTAACAGGTGGAGAACTTATGTTTGATGACCGTTCAAACTGAAAATCTCTGTACGGTATATGTTAAAAATGTTAGTCTTCTTCTTCTAAAATACCTAATATGTATAAGGTAGTTTCCAACTTTAGTTCATCCATAATTCATCAATCAGATCTTGAACTCACCTCCACTTTTAATAGCATCTTGTATGAAGTCTGCCACTTCGTAAAAGTGCTGACTTATATTTGAAATCGGTAAATCCATGCAACTGAAGCCAAAGTACTTGATCGTGGTGTTCTTGTAAAATTCTTGGTCTGTGTCAACCATACCGAACAACTTCCCTTCCGCAGTGTTCACTACATGAGTGATCCCCAGCTTCATTAGGTACTGCTTGTTCTTTGCAGATGATCTGAAAGATATAGTAAGAGGGACAAAATAAATTGATAAGAAACCAATAAAGGCTTATTAGGTTGTGAATTTATATTTTTATAAAACCAATGAATAACCTATGTAGTATTTTTTGTTGCTGACAGGATTAAAACATGGAAGGTGACGTTTAAAGCCTAGCTATTAAAGAACAGTGTGAGCGTAATGGGAAACCGATCAATTCTAAGGATCTCCAGTATATTTTTGGTTAAATTAATTTGTACAAAGTCTATGACATGTGATGTGTAAAAAGATGAAACTTAATTTTTCGCCAAATTTTACTTTAACTTTCCATACCCTCATAGAAATCCCCCCCGGGCCGGATCCAGGGTAATATTTTGGCAAAGAAAATACAGGAGCATGGGACAGGGGATCTGGAGGCCCCTCCGCCAGAAAAGATGTATAAATTGAAGCCTCACATTGACTGTTTCAAGCCAATTTTGCAATAGAATGTAGCTATAAACACTTTGATTTTTAATGAAAATGTCGAACAAAACTAGAAATTAAACCTGTACATTTTCTTATAAACTTGTATCAATATTTTAGTCTTATCACAAACCTAAAACATTGGTCTATTGCTTTATAGTACTTTCATAGTTGTTTAAATCCATACACAAAATCTAGTTAGACTTGCTATACTTTTTCAAGACAAAATTCCCTGGATTTATAAAGTTTACCAGTGTTTTCAAAAAGTTTTAAGTAGTAAATTAACAGTAAACCTGGGCCACGATTCACTTTTTAACACTTTTACTGAAACCTTAGTGTTTGTAACATTAAGTGAAACCTTCAGTCGGAGATACCTTTATAAATGACCCTGAGTTTTATAGTAGTAGCGTTAACCGAGATCTTCGGTCTGAGAGACCTTCATAAGCGAAGGCCAGGAAAAGCTACGCACGCAACCCTCGTAGCCTCATCTTATTGTTCAACAGCAGGTCACAGATGTTACTAAAACTATACAAAAATATTATCTCTAAGTAGTATAAGAAACAGGAGGAAGTTATTATGATACTGGCAATAGAAATATGACTTAATAGGAATTATTTCCATAAAATTGTTCAGTGGTCCGTGAGATTGCAGGTTTCGGGTTAAGTTCTTAATTTAATTTTGTTACACTATTTTCTCTTTAAACCTTTTAGGTTCACTTATTTTGTATGATTAAATCATAAAAAGCTCTAGGCCTATAGCAAAATTGAGCCCTAAACGTAAAACCTTACAACTAACATCTTAAGTTGAAGACTAAGACTATTTGTCTTCTATACTCACGCATCTCCTATGTAAATGTTGGGAAAAACTTCATCACAATCCAGTCCAATTTGATACCTTTCTTGGTACACATTCTTGTCATATCCTGGCAGAGGATTATAGACTGGCCGGGTTGTGTTTAAAATGTGTGACAATTCTTTTGCAGCAAGTTCTTCTTCCCTTTTATTCATTCTCATCATTTTCTTTGCCTTGAGATAAACAAACCTAATTCAGAACACCAAAATCATAGTTAAGAAAACGCTTTAATTGTTTTATTTGTAACTGTATCATAATTATTGCTGTCCAGTTTGGCCTTCTCAGACCTCATCATAAAAATCCTTAAAATAGAATAAAAATAAGTTATTTTCCACAAAAACCTCAAGTCACAAAGCAACTTGTGTCAAATACTTGTCAAGAAAATATAAATATAGTGTTGTGCTGATTGATTGAAATAAAAGGTAAAATTTGTTTTATTTAACGATGTTAAGTTAGGACTACAAAGTCCTCTCTACCAGTCAACCTCGACCTTTACCTAGTTTCACCATACAGTCACTTTACAATTTTAAGTGGTGACTGCAGGGATCGAACCCGCGCCACCGGTGTGATGAGCTCCGGAGTTGTGTGATACCAAACAGCCATGGATACGCTATTGAAAATATATGGAAATATTCAAATGGCACAGAATTAATTAGTCAGCACAAAGCTGTGGATTTATTTTGTCCTTAAATGCATTTGAGCAAGCACCTTACGGAGAGTAGAAGGATTACCTTTTACTTCATGACTGAGACAAAGGTAATATTGTAGACAACTGCCCAATTAGTAACAAAATTATTACCCCCTATACAAGTGAGCTATTGGACATTATCTCATCTTGGTGACTTTAAATTTAACAGGCCTACTACTAGTTGGTTTAGCTGTGTAGTTTGGTCATGACTAACGTTTAAATTTCTAGATAGGCTAACCAAACTTTAAAACTAACTACTGCAATACTATACATCACACTGTTAATATTGCACGGATAATACAACTAGTTACACAATCGTAACTGTCCTGTAATAGGCTAAAAAATTATGAAGAATCAATTCTAATAGGTATGCCTAGGTTATGAACACGGTAATTTAACATAATAACGTAGGCCTACCTCAAGAAACGCAGCAAACTGAAGGATTACAGCAAAGTTTCAAAAACGACTAAATTTAACCTACTTACAAAATGTGTACAGGTGAAATACTTTACCTCCTAATTTAGTGAAGATTACAAAGAGAAACTCTCCTGAGTTAAATATAGAAACTATGGATTATTTTGATTTCAAGTTAAAACAAACAGTAGAACAGCTGAAAAAAGTTTAAGCAAAAAATATTCCCACTTCAGACGACAAATTCGACACAGACTAAAAAGAAACATCTGCACTTCGTATTATATTATAAAACAATCATGCTTCTAGTTTAGTTGTTTTTATTGTCAAAACTAGCGTTTGAAGTAAATCCGTTTTAATATTTGTCGACGGACAATACCAATACGTTTTGAAGTTGATTACTATTTTTATTTTTGTATTTTACCTGTACGTCAAAATATTGCGAAAATAGTTCATACATTTTAATACAGTTGAAAGACAGATGAGTTACACAAGACGAAATTTCAAAGATGTGATGCAATGTGCAAATATTGCAACATTGTCTTTCAGTTCACTGTTATCACTACGGTTTTAGACTTTATCAATTTGTACGACAGGTCGTCTCTTGCAATCAAGTTTTAAGTACCGTACCGTACATGTACATTCGATAATACAGGACTGTTGAACAGACAAACACGAAACAGAAACCGTGGTTACAGTTTATGTATAAGTTAATTTATAGGAGCCCCCAAGCAAATGACCTGCATAATCTAAACGCTACCATCGGGAGTTATATGAAATACCCACCAATGCACAAGAGACCAAGGACACCACCCCCGGGAAAACTAAAAAAATTTCAACCACATTTAGTGACATTCAATGCAAATTGAATACCTCAAATTTGTTTTCAAAACATATTTAAAAAGATAGTAATAGGAATCTGCTAATCACCAAGTTTATTTTATTCTTCCAACGGCCAAGCGACCAATACATACATCACAGGATGATACAGCAAGTAGTTTTAAATAATCAATAAGAAAAACAATAGGGCCTACAATTAAGTTTAACATTTTTCAAAGATGGCTATTCTAGGGATGAAACAATTAATACTTATGAGTAGGTAACTGAACAAATAAATAGTCAATAAATTAAGCTAGGCCTAATAGCAAATAAGTTTTGAACGATAACAGGTAACAATTGACAGTTGACAATAAATAAATATACGAAGAACGAGAATATACATAGATAATAATAAATAATTGTGAATTGAATAAATAGTTACGATATATTACTTCTATGAACAATAAATAAATAAATTAACAATACATGCAGATAATTCGAACTGTTTTCTAAGATATAGTGTAACATTTCAGAAGGTCTTGAAGGAACCTTAAATTGAAGAAGTTCAGGTGGTTAGCAAACTGTTGGCAAGGCGTTGACATCGAGCAAAAGGACTGTGGAACATATTGTAGTGTGTCAGATAGTGCCGCTTGCAAATAATTGATTGTGGCGAAGTCGAAGATGTTGTGGTGTTCGAAAGTCCAACTTCACAAGCAAGTGAAGCATCAATGTTAGAACTGATCACACTTCTCAGGAACATTAAGTCATTGATCACACGTCTAGTTTGGAGTGGCATCAAATCTAACTGTTCTTGCAATTGAATGATGGGAACAGTTCGGTACTCAAACCCTAACCGTCAAATTTATTATATTCATACAGTTTATGTGTAATAAAGTGTAAAGTATTGTTTTGTAAACCTTTATCAAGCTTAAGTTTGAAGTTTTGTTGTTATTTTGAAGGTCAGTTTGATACTACTTTGACATTTCTGTAAAATGACAAGTACATTTTGTTTGTGGTATATGATTTTTAACATGTCCACTTTCATAATAACAAAAATAATTCAGATTTACCAAAGTAAAAGAAAACATTATATTTATTCTACTGTGTAAGCAACATGTTCTAGTCTTATTCAGTACCCCAGATTAATAAAATTGGAAATCACACCGCTGTTTTCCTTGCAGCTTAGTAGGACTACAATGCAACAAAACAAAGTAAAATTCCCAACTTATCAACGCTATCTGTTGCTAATTATTATCAAGGTTTTTCACGGTCTTAACAAGCTCTAATCACAACAATCGTTTGTAACGAACTAACTTGACGACAACATTCCAAACGATTTACCATCAACTCAACTGGTCGGTGAGTGTTTAACATTTTATTACCATTGTTTATTTTATACATCGCTTTAGTCTGACTAATGGAGGTCTGAACGAACAATTTAGATTAAAGTTGGGTTTACACGTTGCAATAGTTTACCTAAGGCCGAAGCGCGGTAGTGATCGTAGCGAACACCCATGTAACACTCGTCATATAAAATCTAAGGCCGAAGGCCGAAGCGCGGCTCTGAGTGGAGCGAATTAGAGTAACAAATTGCAACGGAAATTCGACTCACTCATGCTAGCGGCACTTTAGCGCTTAGCTGCGTGTCGGTTTTTATTAATTTTTTACACAATTCTTATTGTGAATAATAATAAATGGCTATGCTATGTTATTTATAATAAACTAGCTGAAAGTACCCGCGCTTCGCCTCGGGGCTTTATTAACATAGCTGTGTGTATATTTTGAGAAAATTGCAAATTTAAAGTAATCAAAATAAAAAAATAGTTCCCGCCATCTTGAAAATGTTAAATTATCAAACATGTTAATAGCCTATGTGTTAACCAGGTATATAAGCCACATTCCTGTAAAATTTTATCACAATTGGTCCAGTGGTATTTGCGTGATTGAGGAACATACAGACAGACAGACACACACACCATCTCATTTTTATATATTAGTATAGCTAGTGATTCTATTAAAACGCTCATAATGTATTTTTACATACATTAAACACACTACGCGTGTATTATTTTATACTTCAGAATGGACTCAAACAAGGAAGTGTATAAGGTACAGTTCGCAAGTCAAGTGGAGTCATGTAGCCTCTTATACGATATAAACTGTAATTATTTATCTTACATAGATAATTCTTTACAAGACAATCCACTTGGATTCACCAAGTCAGAATCAATAGTTAATCACATATATTTAACATGTTCAGTAATCTTTATGTTATGTCAATCACATACAGTCATAGACAAAAACGAGAATGACATTTAATTTGCAAATGAGCGAAGAACAGCCTCGTAACGCCCGTGATCGCACAGAAAGTAAAGCTGAGACCGAAGGCCGAATCGAGGCTTTGATCATATATCAGAAACAATTGCTAAGGAAATTCGTTTCACTCACGCCAGTGCTGTTTTAGCGCTTAGCTGCGTGTGAGTGGGCTACAGGTCCCGACGATAGTGCTCCTAGTAAACTGGTCCCTCGATGAGGTCATGGCTGGTTGATTTTTATTGTTGGTTCACATGTTGGTTACTGTGACATACATGTTAATATCAAGTTTTATCGAAAATGTATAGTTTTACAGTTTTAATTTTGTTGGTTAGAAAGTTCATAATAGTGGTGGAGAGCAATTTAGTAAAAAGAAAGAAACGAACTTTTCCTTCCACTTCCAGCCACTTTTTTTCTCCGGAAGTGGCAGGAAAAGTCCGTTTCTTTATTTTGACTAAGTTTTGTTTTGTCCCAATGTAAAACAAAACGTTGCAAAACAAAAAAATAAAGTAGTTTTTAGCCTCCCAACACCTACTTAGTCAAACGGTAAAATTGTATAAACTATTTAGTTATCTATACAAATAAAATAATACTTTTGTCTGTACATTGCAATGAACCAATCGGCTTTTGGTTATTTGGTTTTAAACAGAAAATAACGTCAAAAAAATCCTGTCTGCAGTTCGTGACGTTTTTAAGATATTTTGGAACGCTTACAGCTTAAAATCGGCTGAAACTACGGTGACGAAACTTTGTTTAAAGGTTAAGCCGATTACACAGTGTGTCTTTTGCTATATTTCATACCCATACGACCATACAACATCCACAAAATAAATAGCAAGGAACTTAAGTGGGCCCTGAAAAATGTTGGCGTTATTTTATTCCGTATCAATAGTCATTTTTAATAAGGCTTCTTCGTTTACCGACCTCCCCGTAGTGAAGCTGGATAGCTATGGATTTTGTCTACATATACTACACAGTTGGCATAGCTAATTATCAGGGAAACATAGTATTAAACCTTATCGCTACATTATAATATTAAACACAACCGTGCGAAGAACAGGTACGTCAGCTAGGAAACTTCAATCTCCCTTTCCAAGTACAGGAACAGGTGTAAGGATCGGTAGTTTGATGCCAGTACCCGAGCCTACCTTTCTACAAAAATACTTTAGGGTCATGATACTATGACATAATATTTTAACAGAGGCGAAGCACGGGTACACAGCTAGTACAAATAAAAAGAATACTAAAATTAAACAATATACAACCATTTGAATAAGGATCCAAAACAATTATTATATTTTTTGCAGAAGAAAATAACCACTCTCTACAAATAACGGAGAATACTATTAAAAATAATAAAATCACTCTACAGATTTTCATTTACCAAATAATTGTCTACTGGTCAGCAGGTGTTTCTGTGACGCAAATATTTTCACAATATTCCTCCAGTGATTCTTGTGTAAGATTCTCTCTATATTTATTAGTGTCACTGAGTATAAACCAATATCATACTATTAGCGAAAATGTAACCTTTTTCCAGAAGATGAGTGAATGCACTTAAGAATGACATATGTCCTGCATGTGTATGAATGGAATTACAATTTTGCTAGCAACACATTGTTTGTGTACATTTCAAAACATAGCCACAAGTGCTAACTGAATCCTAGCGAATTTCATTTGTTACGAGGTAAAACTACACCGGAAGTATCCTTTTAGATCCCTCATGTGACCACTCTATATTTGTAAGATTGATACCAAATTTCGTACAGCATTGTTTTTAAATATCTTGGTTAAAAGCTCATTAACCGGGAAAATCAGTCCACTGGAAGTCCACTTAAGGGGGTGGGCTTTCCCCCAAAACTAGGCTTGTATGCAGTATACACTGTATTTAGGATCTGATTTAAACGAACCTTGGTATACATATTAATGTTAACGTATTGCACATGTGTACCAAAAGTCAACAAAATCTGTTCAGCCAGACCAAGATGGCGGTCAAAAGTCCTTTTCGATTTGACTCAGGAGGTGCTGGACAACTAAAAAACTGTAAACAGTTGTTGGACCACGTTTCGCTCTCTTTGGCGAATGAAATAAATTCCTATGGAAATTCGCTAATAAAAGAGACTATTTCTTGACGTGTTTTATAGGTATTGCAAAGTGATTGTGAAACTTTGGCCGTGTCAAGGAAAAGTTATAACAACTGTCAGTAACAATATTGCACTCAAATTTAGGCAGAACGAAGATTAGTCACTAACTTGTTGACAAGATACAATCAATCATATTTCAAGCATGGATTCCTTCCTGTAAACATTGGTGTTACAAAATTATGATTGAGTGTTTGAAATATATTTTGTTTTTTTAGGTCGATGCCGATAACACCTATTTAAGCTGAGGAGATTAATAAACTTTAGAGTCTTTAGTCATGGCTTCCCTGACGTGGATTCTGCTGCTTTTCATAGGTAAATACTAACCACAAGTACAATCAATATAATGTTTTAATGTGTCTAGTATTTGTGTGTAGAATTACTTCGTGTGTGTGTGCCTTTTCCAGTTCGCTGCAAATTTGTAAATACTGTATAATACAACATATTGTGTTGAATGTTTCAATAGATTTTATACTTGAATTCTCTGGACCTGCTTTGTAAGATCGGTTCTTGGATTAAAACACACAAATTTTACCATGTGAATAGTCATGGCTCCAACATGTTTTGTTGATCCACTAGCCGCCGTTTTATAATTTTAACTCTGAGTCCTTTTATCCAATTTTCTTCAAACTCAATGTAATTTCATATATATCTACCTTAAAATAATTGGAGACAAATTTAGTTTGATTAAAATGTTTGGTTTCAAGTTACAGCCGTTTAAAATGTTCAAACTTCACAACATAACAGCGAGATAAAAAGCCCAAAGATTACGGTTTGAAGTAAACTTTACTACCTACAGAACAACCGCATGACCTCCATTTTTTTATTAAGTGCAAGAGAGGACTTTACAGTCCTAACTTTGCCAGTAACAAAGTCGTATTTCATTTCATTTCGAAAATCAATTCACTAACAGTGCATAAACGGAAAAGCCTTTCTTTTGATTGTGAACAGTATGTCTGAAAACAGAGGTAAACTAAAACAAAAATGCCTTTATAATAGTGTTTTCTACCTCATTGGTTTCTTTCTATTTGTTTTCGGACATATTTTTGGGTGTAACTAAGTTTTAAAAGTCGGGGTGTAATTTGGTTGGCAGCAACATTTACCAAAACAAAGTATCACGTTAATCTTTAGAGGACCTCGCCGTTTTGTCACTATTTCAGTTTAAACATTTTGAACAGCCATAACTTTAATTGAATTTTACATGTCAAGCTTTGTTATACATAAAACTATAACGAGTTTAAACAAAACAAACAATTTATATGTAATATATTTTAGGACCTCACCGATAGTTTTGTAAGTTTGATGAGGCCAATTTCATAAAATCACTAACAAACTGTTTTGAATTTAAATTTTGAATTGAAAAAACTCAGGCAACATGATAAGGAAATAAAAGATTTATTACAATTACAAAATAGCTAGTGGATTAAAAAAACACGCCGGAACCGTGATTTAAGATAAGTAGTGTCTGTCGTGACCTAAGGATCAATCCAACAATGAAATAAATACAATGGGTAATCAGGGGTAGATAAGGGAATGGGTCAAACAGGCCGTAAAAACAACTTAAGCACAAAAAGGCAAAAACAACCTTGTTTGTAGGGGGTTTTGTCAATTTAACCACCTTAAATGCTAGGATAGTCAAAAATAAAAACATAGGAGCGATTATAGGCCCCTTATTATTTTCACAGAAAGGTTGTACTTTATACTCGTACCTTTGTGGTATTGGAGTAATTATAGTATTCTATAAATGTATAGTAATCTGAAATATTAACTAGAACTGAATTCAATTTCGACTACTCGAACAGTTTGTTGCTATTTTCATAAACTCATTTAGGTATTTTTGTATTTCCTCTAGTAGAAACCAACATACACTAAGCTGTAGTTAAAGTGTACAGTAATGAAGTAAACTAATTTAGAAATTCAGAAAACCAATTTTTAATAATTATTTGGACGAGGCCTTTCAATATCAAAGATATTATCTTTAGGTCCTCAATATAAACCTGCATAAGTCCTCAACATAGTTATTCTTGGTTTATATTGAGGACCTGAAGATAATATCTTTGATATTGAAAGGCCTCGTCCTAAAAGTTATTAAATATTGGTTTTCTGAATTTATAAATTAGCTTATTTTATTACCAAAATCCATATTATGCTCTATTCTACTATTTAAAGTGTATAGTATTAATTTTATAGTTTAGATTGTTGTATGCAACTTCGGTTGAATTGTAATTTATTCCAGGTGGCAGTGATATTGTTTTTGCAAATGCAGAAAAGATATTTACCGTAGCAAAAGACTTCCAAATAAAAGTTTCTGAAGAAGGTCAGGCGCACTTTTCTCTTCACAACGAAGGTAAGTTTCCTACAATACTTTACATTGTGCTAAGTAAATACAACGTAAATAAAACTTTAGCTTTTACATTCTGCTAGGTAAAAGCTAGGTGAAGAATTACCTTATTGCGAAGTAAATAAGAAGATTCTTGAGCCCTTTGTTTTGTGGAATACATTCATAGTATTTTGTACATACCCACAAAAGACGAATTACACATGTTTTGTGTTTAAAAACTTTAAATATAACAGTGGATTTGTTCAAAATACTATGAATTTATTCAATTAAGAAGATGTTAAATCTAGTTAGATGCATATCACTCCCAACCGGGATAGTCTCGAGGGATAGTTCCTTAATTGTCAAAAACTTTCGCTTCATTTCAATTTATATAATTATTTACGAGTGTCCAGTAGCTATACTAACAATAATTATACTAAAAAGTGTGCAAGGATTTTAGTTTATAACTTAATTGACTTTGGAGATACAAATTATTTAGTTAAAAGCATAGACAGACAGAAGGAAAACTAAGCGAGATATGCCTAGGCCTATGTATTAAAGGCAATTTTTTTATGACCTGGAAAATCACCTGGTGAAGGTTGATCCTGTGATTACTGGTCACCCTGTATATTCTACTTTGTCAGATAGATGCATCTAAAGAGACTGGAAGGATACATCATTTTTACTCCGTCTAAACTAATCCGTCTTTACCTAACTTAACCGGCTTCCTTCCTACTAGTCGTTATTACCCATGTTTGACCCACCCTTGGTGTTTGTCATTGTTTTACATATTACATTAAATAAAAGTGTCAAGAATTTGCAATATGAACGTTCGCAGGTCCCGGAATCATATCTTTTTACGACGTAATTACGCAGCCATTAGGTAATTAAACTATTTATCAATCAGAACTAATTACACGCTATCATTGAACAGGGTTACGGTTCAACTTCAAAGTTTCAAAGTACATCTACGGTTATATAAGGCTACGGTTGCGCCAAAGAGGAAGCTCGGTGAAGTTATCTCAGCTGTTTCTTTTGTCAGCTGAGAGGTGTCTGTTATCAGCTGAGTGGTGCTGAGCCGATCCGTAGATTATGAGATCGCACTGCACAAGCAATATTATAAAAAAATATGAACACACTACAGATTCAATACGTTTTTAACATCAGCAAAATATAATATCAAGCACTAGCTGTGCAGTCGCAAAAATAAATGTTCATTTATTCGCAAAAATGACATTTTAAATATACAGGGTGTCAATTAAGTCTTGAGACGGGTTAATAACTTTTGAACGGCGCAGGATAAACGCACAAAACTTTACAGACCTTTTCTAGGGGCTATAAACTACTATTCTACTTTTCTAATTGTTGACCCGATGCCGCTAGTCAGGTGCCCCGCAGGCAGTTCGTAGAACGGATTTTGCAGATGTCTATAGGGCATTGCATATAGTTGAAAAACTATTTGTTCAAAACGAACAATGCCGCAAACCACACTTTTGAGATATTGTTCAATGAACAATTTAAGTTCAATTGTTATTGCCGCCTCCGTGGTCACCGCAGAGAAAGGCTGAATTCGTCCGTCCAAGGAACAAGCGACCCGCACGCACGCTAGACAACGGGCTTTCTTTCAACTGATGCGGCCTAATTGTCAAACCCTCCGCTTGCAAGGGTTTCGTAGAAAGTAGATAGTGGTCTTATATGAAGGCTAAATTCGGATAGTCACATTTTATGGGAAGAGAAAGAGTTTATCTGTGTTTGCCTGTGATTAGAAATCGATAAACCTATTTTTAGCTTCTTAAATAAGGTCTTAAAATACTCTACATTTTCTAACTTTGACCACGAATAGCATAAAACTAAAAGACTACAGGGAAACCTAGATAATATGTTTATTTTTCTTTTAAGAGTTGTTTCGTAAGTTGTTTCGTCAACATATTATTAATACTAAGTCTCCATTTTATTTCCCGAAACACTCTGCAAAGACGCTCTCCCGAGCAGCTGAGGCAGACCCTTAAAGTTTCAAAATATAAAAGGTTTTAACGGAAATACCTTTGATGAAATAGTTTATTAAACATTCAGTTTGTAGCATTGTGTTTGGTGAAAATACTTTTTAACGATACGCAACTTGCCTATTAAAGTTTCAAATCAAACGACTCGCCCAAAATTGTGTCACGACTTGCACGTAAACAATGGATGTTCCCGTGTTCGGTGCCACCTCGCACGTGAACCTTCGTCATGCGCCGGAAAAGTGCCACTTTCGGTACTAGTAATGAATTTAGTAATGTATTTATGTTCCTCTTATTCACACATTGTTGTCGGTTTGGTTATTTCCAACGATTTCTTAGCGGAAAATCTTTGGAAATGTCTAGTTTAAAAGCTTAAATATGAGCTTATAAGGCGGTGTTCAACCAAACGGGAAAACACTGGATAAAATACTAAAGGATTACATTGCGGGAAACACTTGCAACTGCTGAATTCCTTATCAAAGTGAAGATTGCTTAGTGATAGGATCAAAAACGAGTTTGAATTAATAATAATAATCTTTATTTCTCACTTCTCAATCTATTACATAGTTTTACACAGATAATCTTGAACAAAAAGCTAAAGCCATCAATATTTTGATACTGTTGAAAGATTGTTTAAAACAAATAGGTTAATCTGTCAAATTGATTACACTATGGCCTGATTATGACGAACTTGAATACATTATCAGGTGACTTTTCAAGAGGTTTAAAACGATAAATCATAGTGAAGTAGCATTACCTAAGTTTTAAGTAGAAAGGATTAGCATACAAACCTTTTACAAACTTTTAGTTTGTCAATAAAAAGTTATGTGGGTGTGGCTCTGTTCTACCTAAACGTCGTACCAGGCTCAATTCCTAGAAGTATATTACTACGCAAGAAACCTTTCCATCTGATTAAGCTTTTTCTTATGGCTATACATAATCAATAGACAAGTTAATACAGTGTTCTGGGGGTCCGGATCGGTGCTCATTTCACGGTCCCGGGTCTGGGTCTTACCATGCTGACGGCATGAATATCTCATTTTCCCAAAGGAAGCTCGATACAAATCTGGGCTCCTTATGATATACGCACGGAGGTCAGAGAAGGGCCATCTCTCCGTTAAAAATGCAAAGGTATCATTGGTGATTAGGTAAACCTTTGTTACCACCACCTCAAAACAAGATAGCGATTCTCCCTAGAGAAGCAAATTTCAAACTACAGTATTTCAAACTGTTTAGTGTTTATTTTGCGAATACAATATTTACATTTGTCTTGTGACATAACAAAATACTGTATATGATTTTGAGATATATCATTCGAGGAAAAGGTTCGAATGCCTGAAGATATAATTGGACTCGTTTGTTTGTATTTATTCTGTTATGTAGAGCCTGACTGAAAAGTAACTGACACTCTTTTTTATTATTTGTTTACGTTCTAATTTCCATGACTTCCTGTTTCTAGGTTTGGGCTACTAAAGATGGTGCCTTTTTCCTTAGTAATTCCAGAAAAACGTAATCATGCAGAATCGTTGTTAAAAATTGTATCATACTCTCCCAAGCCCAAGGAGTCCATATGACGACATTTGATCCCTGACTATTGTCACAGAAATAGAAACTTTATCATTATCCAACCTTGTGATGATGTGTTTCAGAAAATGGCAAGGTTTTATCGGGAAGGATGGGGCTATCTCTACCAAAAGATGTGATTGGAACAGTTTCCCCATGTAGCGAAGATAGCGAGAACTGCCTCCAGTTTGGGTCAGACATACAGCTGACGGTGGAGAAGAAAGGGAAGTGCAGCCATGTCAACTGGACGTCGTCTCAAAACTACACATTCGAGGACTGCATTATCTATGACACCAACTGGTATGGGGGACCTGAAAATATCCAGCAGTATTGGCCGTTCAACAACATGACCTTTGAAGACTTCTCTTACATCAGTAAGATGGAGGGAAACCAAGCAGTAGCTGAGCCCTACTGGGTCTCGCAATCAGGGTTTTATGTCTATGTCCACAGTACTACTCCTCTGTTCATAGACGCCAACCACCACCTGCCTAAATCTCTTTGCTTGGAAGCCAAACAGGCTCCACCGTACTTAGCTAGAGGAAAAACGCAATTGGCGTATAAAATGTGCGGCCACAAAAACATTAAACAGGCGCACTTGCACGCTGTGAAGGCAGATTTGGGCAAACCCACTGGTATCCCTGACGAGCGCATGATTCAACACCCAATCTGGTCAACATGGGTCAGAGACAAGTACGATGTCAATGACACCGATGTCCGAGCTTTTGCTAAAGCTATTGTCGACCACGGTTTCAACAATAGCCAACTTGAAATCGACGACAATTGGGAAACGTGCTACGGTAGTGGACAGTTCAACAAATCTAGATTTCCAGACATGAAAAAGCTCGGTGAAGACTTGGAACAGATGGGATTTAGAATCACCCTGTGGAATCACCCTTTTGTCAACACCAACTGTGAATTGTTTGATACCTTGCAGAAGAAGGGATTCTTGGTGAAGGACCAGAACGGGAATGTAGTGAGTGAATGGTGGGATGGAACTGCTGGAGTGGTGGACTTCACCAACCCAGACGCAGCTGCCTGGTTCCTGAAGCAGAGGAGGACGATGATGAAAAACAACAAGATCGACAGTGTCAAAATGGATGCTGGAGAATCCAGTTGGCTTCCGCAGGTAAACTAGTTGTAATACGTTAATTTACCAAATGTACCAAATTCTGGCGATTGTACCTACCGGTTTACCCCAATTTAAGCTTAGAATGATAATTTTGTGTTTAGTTCTAATCTGTGTTCCCAAAAGTCACCTCAAAGTACCTATGCGTTTACTTACAGAATGAACAAAATATACAACACCTTTTTCATTTGTCACATACAGATTCCAAAGTTGACAGCGAAAATTGACGAGCAACCTAACGCGTTCTCCAAGGCCTACGTCAGCACTGTGGCCAAATTCAACAACATAGTCGAAGTAAGATCTG
This sequence comes from Matsumurasca onukii, assembly GCA_018831715.1. NCBI lineage: Eukaryota > Metazoa > Arthropoda > Insecta > Hemiptera > Cicadellidae > Matsumurasca > Matsumurasca onukii. Next base: position 75,619,460 of record CM032058.1, on the reverse strand, counting down.
CTTCCAATAGTCAAGACTTGCCCATCTTCGTCAGAATGATCGACAAAGACTCCAAATGGACCTTCCAGAACGGACTTCCCACCCTGCTGACCACCATGTTCCAGTTAAACCTCAACGGCTACACGCTAGTGCTGCCGGACATGGTGGGAGGTAACGCATACGGCTCCGATGTGGTCACGAAGGAACTCTTTATAAGATGGCTTCAAGCCAATACCTTCATGCCGTCCATCCAGTTCTCTGCTTCTCCGTGGGATTTTGATGATGAGGTGAGTTCCACGAAAACCTGCAGTGAGAGTTGCAGACGTATAAAACACATAAAACCTTACTTTTAACAAGTTATAGGTGATTTATAGACATTACTGACACGTGGTTCAGTGAGTGGGCGTTTTTAAATATAACTTTTTGTTAAAAAGTAGCTCTTAGTCAGGAAGGAATTTTTATTTTATGCTCTGATTTCAGACTGTAGAAATCTCTAAGAAGTTCACGGCGCTGCATTACGACTACGCGAGTACAATTGTTGATCAGATGAACAAGTGTGTGAAGTCGGGAGTTCCCGTGAACATGCCCATCTGGTGGGTTGCCCCAACCGACGACACTGCACATTCTATTTGGTCAGGTAAATGTGGAAGTTGTATTGTCATTTTCTACCAAAGTTATATTTCAATTTAGGCGTATTTAATCTTCACGTTAAAAATATTTAGAAAACTACTGGACGTTTTTTTGAGTCACTGATGATTTAGTTAAAGTTGACGATAAAGAAGAGTTTGGTATCAATTTGAATACAACAATTTGCACGTAGAAGTTCAACTGAATGATACCTGTCAGTTTTCACGTAGTTGGGGATTGGTCATGGTGCTGCTAGTAGATTCGCCACTTGTTTACTTTTGACAGCTGGCCATTATAATATACCATTTCTTCTATTTCCCAAACCTTGAAAAGCTTCTCGAATTGATGCCGCAGGAGTGTGGGCTAAATTCACCGAACAAGAGTCTCAAATGAATTAAACGTCTATTAGTAAGCTCAATAAAGTTCCAATAATTGAGAGCGAATAGATCGAGACATAGAATATTGAAACTTGAAATACTACTTTACAATAAAATAATTTGTTAATAATAATAACAACTTTATTTCGACTGTGAAGAAAAATCTTTCATGTAAAGGCGAAAAGCCCACTTAAGCTATGGTTTCCTAAGAAGCAATTACGGCCGTAATTTGACGGTGAGGTTTTGTTTCCAATGCTATCATATGAGAGTGTTTTTCTAGAGGACGGTGGTTGTTAAAATAGCGGTGAAAACTAGTTGAGGTTATTCTCGTCAGGTGACAAATTTTGTTTTGTAAATAAATGTGTAGCTCGTATATTCTACATAAGTAAATAAAATTTCACTACAAATAAACAACATGTCAAAATTTGTTTTTATCAACATCTGTTTAAATATTGTGTCCACCGCCACTGTTAGGTTCACCGCTACTTTACGGCCTAATATGTCAAAAGCTTTTCGACTGTGTTGATTATGTACTGTTCAAACTCAACTGTGTGGGATACGAGTTGCCACTCAGATGGCTTTGGTGTATCTTAGTATGGAACTCAATTTGTGGACATTTCCAGACGCTAGATCGGAGGTGGAGCTCAAGGACGGAGTCCCTCAGGGATCCTTACTGAACGGTACTCTTTCATCAATGTTAATGCTGACGTTGGCTCATCCGTACTCACGGTTAGATTGTCCAGTACGCAGATGACAAGAATCTCAGCTTCAAATCAAATTCAAATTATAAAAACTGGAAGATTGGCTTTTCATTACGGAGCAACATTTCAATCCAACATTTCGAGCTCAACCTCTTGACAAATCAACAAAATCAAATTTCTTCATTAAAGTTTTCTTTGAGGTATCGAGATCAGATCATAGTTTAACTGTTATGTTGGATGCGATGAGATCGAAAGTCTACACAACTAAATTGTAGGAATACACCTCTTGACAGGTTGACTTAGGATTGTCATGTAACGATTATCTCCAAAGATTGCTTCAGGCATTTATGTACTGAGGAACTATCGAAATACTGCCTACTCAGTACTGATGACGGCATATTACTGGGTAATATACCCACACTTCTCCACGAAGTGGCACTGTAAGTGGTTGCGCAATATCACTTTTCCAGACTTTTATTCTTCAAAAAAATTGGTTCGAACCATTGCAAAAATTCAATGGAGAGTCATTGCAGACCAGCGTTCAAACAGATACCAACATGTTGACTCTTCCACCATCCTCTAAATCCTTGAGACCTGCGTTTTCTTCAAATAGTAATCGATCCCATAAGAGACGGCATACACTCTTATGAAACTAGAGCAGGAAAACTACCGAACTGGGCGACACAGAACGGTGGTTTACAAAGCGTTTACCTTCTCAGGCAGGAGCTCGTTTGTCAACAAATTGCCAAATTCATGCAATGCTCCAACGCCGAAGCGTTCAAGTCTCGTCTAAAGCAGTTTTCACCGCAGTACTTTCTATAGTTCAAGACGGTTCTTAGCTTTACCACCAATGGGAGACCTAGTGAAATGGCTACCATACAAGGTGCTTAGAGATGGGAGGGTATTCGAATGAATGAGCCGATATGACTGTAAAAGTGTATGTACGAATGAGTTCTCGTGGAATGAGTGACAAAATTTTAGCTTTTAAAATATTTAAAACCTGACGAATTTCTTGCAATGTATTTTGTTAACGAAATAAAATATTTATTTATTTATTTATTTATTTATTTATTTATTACGGCCGTAATATAGAGGCCGTAATAAAGTTGACGATAAAGAAAGTTTTATCAATTTGAATACAACAATTTGCACGTAGAAAGTACAACTGAATGATACCTGTTAAGTTTTCCCATAATGGTTAGGGATTGGTCATATGCTGCTAGTAGATTCGCCACTTGTTTTATTTTTGACAGATGGCCATTATAATATACAATTTTCTATTTCCCAAACCTTCAAAAGCCTCCGGATTGAAACCGCAGGAGTGTGGGCTAAATTCACGAACAGAGTCCCAAATGAATTAAACGTCTTTTAGTAAGCTCAATAAAGTTCAATAGTGAGATTGAATGGATAGCACATAGAGATATTGAGAACTTGAAATACGACTTTACAATAAAATACTTTGTTAATAATAATAACAACTTTATTTCGACTGTGAAGAAAATACTTATTTTTCTCATGTAAAGGGAAAAATCCCGGATGAAGCTACATGGTTTCTAAGAAGCGGTGAGCGATACGATTACGGCCGTAATATGACGGTGAGGTTTTGTTTCCAATGCTAACATATGAGTGTTTTCCTAGAAAGCGGTGGTTGATAAAATAGCGGTGAAAACTAGTTGAGGGTTTTCTCGCCAGGTGCTTTGTATTTTTTTTGTAAATACATGTGTAGCTCGTCTATTTCTACATACGTAAATAATTTGATTACAAACAAATAACTTATGTAAAGTTTGTTTTATCAACATCTGTTAAATATTATTAATTACGTCCACCAACTGTTAGATTCACCCTTTACATTACGGCCGTAATCATAGAGTAACTAAAGATACAGGGGCTCAATAGTATTCCTCTGTGCCAGGCGACAGTCATGTCTGACCCGACAGTAGCTAACTAACTCTCGTGCCATGGCGGAAACGCTATAACCTCTTCTATTGGTGGTTAATTTTAAATCCTAATGTGTTATTGTCTTGTTTTAATACAAACAAAACTTTGATTCATCTGTTCAATGTTTACTTATCGTTTTGCAACTATGGCAATTGGCTTTAAATTGTCATAGACTTTTAATGACTTATTAGATAATATATTTTCTGCCATTAGGTATTTATTATTAATTTTGCAAACAACAGAAACACCAAAAAAATCAAAGTTTTATTTGTATTTTATAGGTTTGAAGTAAATTTACTTTGTAATAAAAGATCATAATTAGAAAATCATTTTTTGAATTTCTGAATTATATGATGGTCGCCTGTGAAAGACGGTATATTATAAAGTCTTAAATATATAACTATTACTTCCTTTCAACATTTTGAAAGATCTACATAAATTAAACAATTTCTAGGATAACAAACAATATTTTATTTCCATAATACATGTATAACAATAAATGACAATATTTGATTGGTTTGATAAGAATACTAGGAAATCTTCTGATCGCATTTTGGTTATAATATGAATAACACAATTCTTCTCTCTCTCTTTGACCAATTCAATTATTTAGTACAGGATTTGAAACATATCGGATTTCTTCTACCTGAAAGAGCACTTAAAATAGTTAATTGCTATTTATCAAATTAATAAGTATATATTGATGTAAACTATAAAATTGTTTAAGCACTTACAACAAAAATTCAAACTGGAGACGTGAAAATTCTTTTCAATTTCAAATAATTTGATTTTGTTGAGGTTTGCTAATTTAGTTTGGAATATTTGCAAGTTGTCTCTATATTTTAAATCGTTTTGTTAATTAATTTACAACATTGAATTTTATATGTTTTCATAAAAGTTATTACCTACAACTAATTGTGTTTGAACAGTTATGATATTTACTGTTTTGGGATTATGTAAAATTATACAATTTGAGGTCTTTTGGGAATTTAATAGAGATAAGACATCTGCCAGTAGGAACAATCAATACTGTAGTATGTTATATATCTGTACAATGTACTGTATGCTTTTCAATCAACAAAGCCATTTTACTACTACACATAGTTTATTAATTATAAGCAATTTACTTCAATCAATAGTTTGCTTCTAGTATCAATGAGCAAAATGGACCGTGCACATCTTGGAGAGAAGCTAAGAGAGTGTACATAATATTGTATTGATTACCCACATCTTAATTTGTTTAATTACTGAAAATCTTCAAACTACTTTGACTCACGCATGCTATGGATGTACCGAAGTACTCAGTGACAAGGGTGAAATTGTAAAAGCACTAGGTTATGTGTTTACAGAAAACTAGTGATCTTAGTTTTGTTGTACTTTTATTAATTAAATTTATTGGCGGGTACCTACTAAATAACTAGGTATATACTGTTATGATGTTAAATAGGCTACCAGCGTTGAAACCTGTGAGTTAAATTTGAAAATTGTCAACTTATATTTTCTGTTGTAAAATATAAAATTACTATTTTAGTTGTTAGATTAGTTTACTGAATAATTAATGTAAACTGACACTAAAAATATAAATAAAAATGTGACACACCACAAGCATGATGATATTTTTAAAGTATGTAAGTATGTCTAGCTAAGTTTTCTTGCTGGCAATTGGCGAATATACTCCTTGCATTAGGCCTACAAAATGTCATATCTTTAAAGATGACAATAAAAACCTGTAACTGACGTGAATATAGTATATGAACGACTATAATGCATTAACAAAATAATTATCATTAAAATGCAGATTACCTTTAACATTTGTTGGCAAAATAAAGGCTTCACATTGAAAAGCATTAATGATCACTTTAGGTCATTTCAATACCATAGGCCTACCAAGTTCTAGGAAGTGTTTACACTTTACACAACATTATCTATGTAGTCAATTATTTTTGAGGGAGTCAGGATAAGCAATAGGGTAATTATTTATTGAAAATGTTAGGTTATTAAATATTTCAACCAAAATGGCCATCTAAACAGTAATACAAACTAGGGAAAACGTAATAATGTGACACTAATAATACACCGTCGCCATCTTGTTGATTGTTCGGGTTTTGCTACAGTAACGGTCACGTGACCTGTCAGAATTCGATGCCAGCGTTCCTTACAGCTCAGTAGCTAACTAAAACCGTGGAACCGAGGCTACGGTATAAGATCGCCAGGCACTGGCCGTAATATAGCATTCGCAACGCTTTCTAGGCAACCATGGTTAGTTTATGTTAAGTTATGGTTAGGTCAACTATGTTATCTGAGAGTTGACTGATATTCCAGAATACATGCTGGGAGAGGATATTCTGGTGGCTCCAGTGGTGGAGAAGGGGGCGGTGACCAGGGACATCTACCTGCCTCAGGGCAAGTGGAGAGACATGGCGAACCCTGAACAGCCCGTCCTCAACGGCAAGATCTGGCTCAAGGACTACCCTGCACCCTTGGACACGCTGCCGTACTTCATCAGGGCCAAGGAATAGTTTTATTAAGTTGTAAATAAATGTGTTAGTAAACTTCTTTTATACTCGTTGTGGCTTTTGATTTGTTGTTCCGTTGCTCACAAGTGTTTTTGTAACAACGAGACAGTCTAACAATAAACTGAAGAAATAAAACTCTTATAACTTAAAATCCGAAAATAGAGTTGAGGTTAAAAAAGTGTACTACGAGGTTTTCGGTATAGTTTCAGTGACGGATTTAAATAACTTTATTTGCAATGTATCAAAATGTGTTGCAAAACCAAAAATATATAAAACAACATATTGTAAATGAATATTTACACACATGCACGCAGGAAAATACACAAAATGCACAGTTACCTGGAAAATAGGTACAATTATTGCTGTTTGGATTCGATTGTTTAGAAACTCAGCTAAATCGTAAAATGCATCAGTTACTAAATATTTCTTTAATCGAGCTTTGAACAAATTTTGGTTATTTTCCATTTTTATTTCCATTGGCAATAAATTAATCAATAAAAAATTTGCACCATTTTGAAAAGGCAATTTACTAAACAATTTTGTTCTGTGTAGCTGAACACAGAAATCGTTTCTGGTTCTTGTTTTATACTCGTGTATGGAGCTCCTTTACAAAGGCAAACTCTTAAAGCGGCAATACAGGATAGTCTCGAAAATGTAAAGGCTTGGAAGAGTCATTAGACCTTGACTTTTAAAAGTTTCACGGCAGTTCAAAAAATCTAACTGCATTTTTTTGAAATGTCTAGAGGGGCATAGGAACGTTCCCTAGAAGCGTTCTTTTTCAGCTAGCGAAAATTGTACGTATCATTTAGGAAATGTGTTATACAAAGTCAATGGCAATACTTACAATGTAAAATAAATGGTATTTTTCCTCTGACATGAAAATATTATACAATGTATTATGATTGATGCAAAATGAGCTCGTAGTTTGGCTATTTGTTTACTGGTTAGTTCCAATTGTCGTCTGTTACAGTTCAGTCTCTCTTTACAATTACGATAAATGTTCAGAATACAGGTACGAACCTCTTACTTAGTAGATGTTGTTTGTACATGGGCAAATTAAAATAACTAAACAAGATCATTTAAGAGGCGACTGGATAGAGGAGGCGTGGTCAACAGCTCTATCGTGCAGTATAAACTGCAAAAGTAGTTTTAAGCTATCTAATGTACAAACATTTGGACCCTTTATTCTATAGAAAAATAGAGCTATAGAGGCGGCATCAAAATTATAAAGACTTAAACGTAAACTGTTGCCAAAATGGTTTTATTTCAAAAATTGAAACTAAATTTCTATAAAAACAGGTTTTAACATTTTTGGATAATACATTTGATTTATTAACGTGTTTAGTCAGTAAACTGTTTATTAACATGATTGTTTTTGGGTTTATTTAGAACTTAATAGTTGATTTCTTTTAACGGACCTAAAAATGTTCAAATAAGTTAGTTAGTAAGTAAACCTAACTATTTTGTGTATTCTCACGTCCCCGGCCTTGTCAACAGGACCGTGTCAACAATAACTTTCAACAGAACTGGAAGCTGGCATGAACTGGGGACAACAAAGAAGTCACGAACTGATTGAAACTACCGCTAAGCGCCTACAAATGTAAAACCGCCTTTGATATCATCGATGCTTCTCTCATCGGTGACAAAGTTTCAACAATACCTTTCAAAAATTTAAAATAACTCTGAAGTCCATTATAAGCGAATTTCCTTTGAAAAACTGAGATATTCATGTCGTCCTCTTGGTAAGACCCAGACCCGGGACATTTCATCCTGACCCCCAGGACACGTTTTGATCATTTTATACATTACAACACATTACGAAATATAAGCATAAATATATATTACTGAAAAAGGATGAATAGTAAAACAAAGATTAATATTTCTTCTTTTTTTTAAATTATTTTCAACTTGTTACAAAATGTGTTAATGTTAAGATACACACATATTTTACATATTTTATAAAGTTTATTGTTTAGTTCTGTAAATAGTTTATTCCTCCTTCTTCTTCTCTTGAGAATGTTTTTTATAAAACGAAATGTAGAGATTTTTGTTATTATATCTTTTTACTTTACTGCCCATCCATTTTCAGTAATATAAAAGCCAATTGGCATTACCTTTCAAAGAATATTTATATATACGACATGGAATTTGGGACAAATTTTCCCTTTGTAAATATCTCGGTCAAGTTCGTTTGCCAGCAAAATCGGACAGCCAGTAGCTAAAGGGGGTTTCAAAAAGGCGGTATTAATGATCTTAAAACAGTAAACATCCGATTTGATGGCATTTGCGAGGCTGTGAGCGTAGCGAAATTGCGAGTAATAAGGAAATTTGCTTCACTCATGCCAGCGGCGCTTTAGCGCTTATCTGCGTGTCGGCCTGGTTATTACTCATTAGATATTTAGATATTATGTAATTAACGTTTTTATCGAAAACATTGCTGGTTTCTAATCGTCCGTTACAGCCTTCAACAAAAACTAAATTATCTAAAGCATATGCCTTCTAAATCAATACCAACTTATTAAAGTCTATATCCCAAAAGGTGCCATCCAAAAGTATTAATATGTTGTTACTAACAACAGTTTCTAGCTTCAACTAAACACGTCATCCATTATCAGCTATTATGTCTAAATTACTATTGTGACATTGGTTTCTTTTTATCACAAACATTACACCTCCCATAAATCTTCCTAAGTTAGCTTCTCTATTAGCGTGCTGAATGTGCAATCAAAACTACGAGGGTCATCCAGAAAGTTTTGGCATGGTAAAATAAAAAATAAAGATATCAACCCAAAACTTTATTTACAAATGCATAAAACCTTCTTCTACATTTCGCATAGATTTCAAAACGCCATAGATTTCAAGGCACTGGTTTTAACGTGGGACCAGTTTTTCCATAACCATGTTCTACTCATTTGCCGCCAAAACATAAGCCAGGATTTCTTAGCTTCTTTGAGTTCCTTATAGTTAGAAAACTGTTTTTACCCAAAATATGGAATAAGTGATAATCACTCGGCACCAAGACAGGGCTGTAATCTTTTCTATTCTTAGCATAAATTAGACATGGATTAAGCCCTTTCGATCCCAAAACAGTTGCCGTGACTTTTCGGTGTTTTTTACTTTACATTTGGCAGGTTTTCAACTGTCGATGCCATTATTAATCACTGTGGACACAATGCGTAATCATTCAGCAACGAACCTACACTCAAACTGAAGAGGAAGAATGTAGCTAGCAGCTGCACGCGCTCGTAGTGGTGAGGGGTGTGCGCGGCGTGTGCGCAATCGTTCTTTACTCTGGATGACCCTCGTATTATAAAAGTGGTTTTCAATAAATATCATGCACCTTTCAAACCAAAAGTGTTTATAAAACAATATCGAAACAGTTTAGTAATAATTATTGCACACAACACGAAATCTTTACTGATCTTATACTCTTGAATTCATACAAGTTTTTACTCAAAACACTGTAATCAGGGATAAAATGTATTTATGTGATTTTGATTAATCTTGGTGTAAAAGTATATGGTATCGTTCAGCTAGGCCAATACTTAGTTTCTCGCCACCATCTGTACCTAACTGATTTTGTAGATTTTTGGTAAACACGTTAGTAACTGTGTCATAAATTTGTATACCAAGTTTAATTAATATCATATTATGAATACAGTTTTTATAGCATGAAACCCCATTTTGGGAGGAAGGGAAACGCAGAAGAACAAAAGAAGCGTTATGCTGGCAAATTCTGAGTTGCTATTAAGTTAGAGGACCTAATAGGAAGATACATTGCAGATCGGCTTAGTAGTGTTGTTTTGAAGTTTAACATTTAAAATCACAGTATTTTTGAAAGATTTAATTTTGAAACTTTAGTTTATTCAACATAGATTTATGTGAAGTGGTTCATTCAATACTGGATAAAACTGAACGTAACTTTATAGTGAAATCTTTGAGCTTTTCCCGTACCGGTATTTTTCGGATGCAAACCGGCTTCGGTATCAACGAGGAACCATATTGCTTAAGAACAAGGTCGTGAGTGCGACCTTTCACAGATTAACTAAAAAGAATATTGGAAAGCTTCAAAGTTCGCTCTTGTGCCGTGTGTGGAATTCAGAGAGAAGAAGAAAGAAGAAGAAACGTGTATAGCTTTCACAATACAAATATTGTAAAGCATATAAAAACAAGAAAAAGATCAAACATAAAGGCAATAAAATTTACAAATATAAATCATTTGAAATTAAAGACAGAACAATGCAAATCAATGTGTGTAATAACACTAGATTTTTAGACCATATTAGGATCATTATCAAGGTTCTCGACACTTGTAAAATGGTCGAAACATGTAGTGTTATTACAAACATTTGTTTGCATGCTCTGTCTTTAATTTCAAAATATAATACAGTATAATAAGTTGCAAACTTGGTCTTCATGAATAAAATATAAACACATCTAAAGGTGGAAAAAATTTAAAAATGTCAAACAAATTATTATTAAGTTGATAGATATAATAGAAATAAATATAAAATAGTAATAAAAACATTAAAGCAGTAAAAAAATAACAAATACAAATTTTAAATCCTACGTACGGATTGTACGTGCACCCAGAAGTAATATTTTATTACGTATTATAATGATAAATCTGTTTGTATCAAGGTTATCCAGTAAAACCAATTTCGAAACTATTTAAAATTTAGTTGACCTTTGTTCACGATACGCAATTCAAATTGGCAGTACCGAACCAGCGGACCCGTGGCGGGTTGGAATCGTGCGCGACTCCGGAGCTCATCACTCCGCTGGCGTGGTTTCGTTCCCCGCAGTCACCACTTCCATTTGTAATGTGACTATATATCAACGGTAAAGGTCGAGATTTAGTGGCAGAGAGGATTTTGTAGTCCTACCTTCGCCTCGTTAAACAAGATAAACTTTACCTTTTACTTTACGTCTGCCTGCAAGCTCGGCAATTCTACCGTTCATATCAAATGAAGGGAGGTGACATTGATTTATTGTTGTTCAAATATCAAACGTATTGCATTTATCATGTTTGAAATGGTACACTGTATTCTTTGTATCCAAGGTGTTAATCAAGAATATGGGTGACAAACACCAAATCCACTGTTACACTTTCCTTAAGAAAATATAATCTTGTATTTAACCTTTTGGAAGTTGATTGGGAGGGTCGCCTGCACACATGCTACCTGGTGAATGAATGCCATATGTGCAGTGTCACAGTGAACATCACTTCTTTCACGTGACCTTTTCAGTATTGTTTTCAAGGGCGCCCAAGGGGTATCTTCCAGGGGGCTAACATACCGGGTGTCTGGGAGTAATCCTAGGACGAAGGGGAGTCCATAATCTCTCCGCCGGAAAAAATAGAAAAATATAACACAATATAATACAAGTTTTTTTTTGAGCTCTGAAAGATATATTTCCCGAACTTAAAGACTACAATTTTCCATCGTAATTTTGTAGAACTAGCATAAAAATAAGATTAATAATTCAATATGACACTTTTCCTTGCAATGATGTTCCTTTAGTCTTAATATTAAAACTATAAAATTAACCACAGGTTTTAAATACAAGGTTTAAATACAAAATTTTAAAGACTTTTGAATCTATCTGTATAACACAGTTTTACTCAACCCCTACCATCCCAATGAGTGTACAAAACATGAATTAGCTTGAAATTCAGACAACAAATAATAAAATTACTATATTTTGTTCAAATATATATATTTTAATTTTTCTTTATTGTGAAACATTGAAAATAAATTTTCTTAAAACCCAGGGTACCGCCCTTGACCCCTAGTATGGGCGCCCATGATGGTTTTTGCTTAAAAGAATTGATAACACCAGAAAAGTTGCTCAAAACACGCTTTCGTAGTGCCCCGTTTAGTACGTTTAATTTCCTTTGGTGTAGAGATTAGAAACGTTGTTTTCCATGTTTTAAACGTTGTCTCTAGGCTTATACAACCTGTATTTTCAAATCTCTAACGCCAAAATCACCAAAAAACTTTCAAGTTGGCCAAAAATAGGCCATTTTAAAAGTGTATTATAATTTATTTCAGTTTGAGCCTTTTTCGTGTATAAGGAACATAGAACCACTCCTACCCTATCATAAAACCCGCATTTGTACGTTCCGTTTAGAAACGACGTCGAAAGGAACTACGAAACCATGCTTTGCCACCTTTTGAGAGAGCGGAGCAAAGTTGGAATACCGCTACTACCATTTCTCTTGACTAGCAAGGTCGGTGGCACACGCGTTCTTCAAAGAACTGAGCCATACAAGACAACCCTACTACTAGAGAGCCGATGTTTTTGAAACAGAAGAAGTTTTTGAAACACTCTCGACCACTGAGGAGAAATAATCAATACTCCGCTATTTCAATGGTAAACCTGGGTTCTTGCTTGGTTGACTAATCCTCTTAACATACATAATTTAATTTAATACATTCTATGCTCTCGTCAAAAAGTTCCTTCTTTCTTCTTGAGCTGCGTTCCTCATATCTCATTACATGCACTAAAGCGCACCCCGACCACTTCAAGGTTAGTATACGCTAAGATAATAGAAGGCCATCACAGAATGCACCAGGAAATCTACTATCAAAAGTTTTATCAACTTAAAAGTGTGTTTTCTCGTGTATCGGTGAAGGAAATAATCGATGTTATTAGTGGGTGACCTCTTGGCTCCGTTTAACAAAGCATGATTACTGTTGTATAAATCATTCACTAGTCATCCTCAGTCTTGAGTGAAAGGCACGTCTATTGGACATTTACTAAGGTATGTAAACAGCAATTATTTTACATAATAGTTACACTTTCATGCCTTTACGTAAATAACATTCTTTGGTACGGAAAGGCTGAATTTAGTTCAAATAGTCAGTTGTGTTCAATTATTCTGAAAATTTTCCCTGACGTAGAGAAGTTAAAATTGTGAATTCACTGTGAGAGAATTTAACCAGATATTTTAAACCCGAACTGTGTCCTAGTGACTCAGATTAAGTTTGAAGCGAGACTGTCTAAGTGGGCCAACCTTGAACTAAGAACACAACTCACAATCACGTGTTTTATTTTGAAGATTTATCATGACAAGGGTCTACTCGATACGTTCTTACATGAGTTAAATCAATGTTTGTTTTCTTATCTTGCTTTAAGGTCATAAGGTTGCGCGTATCATTAGTCAGAGAGAATAATAAAACACAAATAATAAATGTTAATAAAACATGTCGACAGTAGAGTTTATCTACGACAACGATAACCCACTTGTACTCATTTTGGTTATCGCCGAAACGTGGAATTTTTTCTGATAGTTATAAACAACAACTAGTTCAAATGCAATCATTCATGGCAGTAAGTTAATGAAAGTGGCAATTAATTAGCATAGGTTACATGGTAGGTTATATGATCATACTGACTTACATAACTTACTTCCTGGAGAAGTAAAAAGTACAAGATTTTCACTAAAAATCATGAAGGTTGTTCATGGACCGGTTGAATCAAAATCCTTTCTTTGAAACCAAATAAATATGCGAAAATGTATGCCTACCCATTTATTAATATTTACCCAAACAGCATGTCTAAGATTCTAGTTTTTGACTATAACTGCCTATAATAAATAATTGATAAACATAGCCAATGCGTAGACATAAGTGCTATCGTGAAACTTAGAACTTTAGTAAGGGTAAGTGATTTACAAAAACCTTTTTCGGGATGCGTTTCCCCCTAAAATGAGATTTTATGTTATACCTGTAGTTATGATCAGATTTCAATGTGACTTAGTCATGAAATGTTTGTCACCGTAACGTGTACTACAAATGAACAAAGTACAGTACAATAAGACAAAGGTCAATGATCTAAAAACAGTACATTTCATTATCGAATTTCCTTTAGAACAATGAGATATAGCCTACTCGTATGTATAGACTATATGTGTATTACCTCTACAGGTCGCATTTTTGTCTGATTTTTGAAATTCGGTACAAACGTTCCTCTTGCAAATATGTCAGTAGAATTCGTTAACCAGCAAAATCGGACTACTGGAAACACCCTTTTTCACCCATAAAGACGCTTTAATGATCTTAAAACCGTAAACATCGACCGATTTTGATGAAATTTAAAATAAATACTTGTTGTGTTGGTATACATCAATATAATTTCTTTAAGTGGAGATTACTAGCGATACTTAACGATATATTTCAAATACAAAAGGCCAATAAATAGTGATATTTTTAATTCACAAGCGCTTTCAACAGCAATGCTGTCATCATCAGGCAAACTTGTTACATGGAATTTTAAAACCAAAAAAACGAACAAATAAATAGAAATAGTGCAAAAGTAAAAATTAATATTTATATACAATTGTTGACAAATAAAAACACAATTCAAAAACACATGATTTAGAAATAAAATAATTACTAAGTGAAAAGGTTATAACGTATATATATATATAAAAAATAATAAATTGAAAATAAATAAAGTAAAGAAAGAAAGAAACTAGTATAAAATAAAAGTTAAGTTTTTGACGTTATTAGCCTAGATCTATTAATTTTGAATTTATGATTGGTCCATCTTGGTTGTTAAGTAAATTCGTTTTGTCCGTGTTGTTGATAAAATACGGCTATGGTTTTTATTGAACTAAATCTAGCTTTATATGACTGGGACTCGTGGCGTGGTCCTGTAATCCAGCTTCATGTAGGTCAGGTTTTGAGGATGATATAGGTCTAAAGCGGCTCAGATAGTCTCAGTGATCATCTGATGATACCCGCATCAACTCCCACCATCGTTTAGACATATCAGACCATCACCTGCGTGGTTCGGAAGTCACGTTAAGCCGTTGGTCCTTGTATTTCCATTGGTCATCAGGCTATTAATTAATGACCCATTCTAAGGAAAAGTCGGCCTTAGTTTGTAACAAGACTACACCTCATACATATTTGCCTTAAAATACCCTCATGAGAGTGGTCGGCATCTCAAATAGTGATTTAGTGATTTAAGGACTAAATACAGAATACAGTAAATTATAATGATCAGTTGACGCTCCAACAGGACCTATCAATCCAAACATAAGGTCGTTTGTACACTGGGCTAGTAGTGGCGTCCACCGCAACTGGCCAGTACTGGCCACCGACAATTCTCGCACTACTGGCCTTGTACGAGTATATGGCGCTACTGGCGGCCAGTAGCTTCCTCGAACTTGTTCAACTTCAGTGGCCAGTGATGCGGCCCCTAACAGGTCACGTGGTCTAATAATAAGGCTAATTATAATGCCTGGGACTGAAAGATGTCACCAAATGCTAAATATCGTAGCGTAACCTCTAATTTTTGTTTGGCAACTATTGAATTTCTTGTTGCTGTGCCTTTTTGTGTTTAGCAATCTAGGCTCTATTAAATTCAAACCCTCATTGAATTGTTCAACGGTCATTCTTAATTGTTTCATATACTCTAAAAGGAGTTTCCCTTCTCGTTTACTTGTGTTTCTATTAGTAAATACAATGTTTTTATCAATTTAGATTTTATTTTACTATTAACAAAAACAGTTCCATAGAAAATACTCAATGGCGTTTATAATTATGCTTGTCTGCTAATGTTGCATGAGAAGTACATAACAGTAGGCTACACTTGGTCTAACCTGTGTGTGATGCGAGGCAGATTCAGCATGAGGATAGCGGCTTGGATGTGTCTTGGATTGTGGCTGGTGTTGGAGGCCCAGGGAGAGGAGTGTCCGAACTTGACAGAGGAGAACCTCGCCAGGCTCAAGGAACTTGTGGCCACTGGGGATGTTCATCATCAGGTAGGACACACCTCTTCAGAGGATTCTCACTCTAAAATTTAGAGTAATTGATAACAATTCAATTCCTCCAGCTCGTTTATTATGAACCGCAAAACTTTACCATAATTCAAGGAGAGGGCAACCGTTCATGGACTACCGTCCTGCGACTCACAGTTTGGTAGTTGTGTTTACCTCTAGTAGAGTAGCGAAGAGGTAAGTAGTATCTTGAATTATTACTAGTTTCCATTTGAAAAAGAAAACATTTTCTAGAAGATATTGGCAAGGAAGTGTCAGCAGTTTAAAACTCTTCCTTGGAGTTTCACGCTGCTCCTTTTGGAGAATGGACATTCTCAAGACGTTTGCGTTTGAGCAACCTCCTCGCAGAGCTATTCCATAGGGGAAGTGTAGGAGACAGCTCCACCTTAAGAAAACCGAAAAGTGGCTGTTTGCTCAACATCTGAAAATCTGGCTTCAAGAAGAGGTTATTCTTTCAATTAATTCTTTAATCCATTGTGACCTTAAAACCTTAGCTGTTCTTAAGCTATATTATATGACACTATTCTTATCTTAATGATAGTGAAAAAATAAAAATTTGACTTTGACATGATATCCCGTTTTAGTACCTGAGTTGGGCAATATTTTGACAGTTTCCTCAAAACATAACTTTATTCATTAATTTTGTCTATGCTCAATGGTTAAATTATGTTGACTACAATTTATAAATAAAAACAAAGTAGAACAAATGGTTTAACAAACAGTTTAGCAAGGTAACTTGAAGGTAACCTGAAGGTAACTTAAAACTTCGCTGTCAACATGACAATCCCAAGTCAAACCTTGATCTGGGTGAATACTTAAGATTTCATTGAGTAGACTTAAGATATCTTGGTATCACGGTTCCGTCGTGATTAAACTGTAGAGAAATTGCATTGTAGGTACTGTAACTGTTATGCCCTATGAGTTGATATTTGCATTATGGGAATTGTGCCCCAAGGTGGTTTGGACTATTTCCTGCAGATCCTGGAAGATGGGATGTGGCCTAAGAACCAATAGAGTAAAAATAGGTGACTCAAATTTAATTGGTATGAATAAAATGAGGAAAATGTTCAGGTGATCAATTCAAAGACGTATTGTCAATATAGCGTATTACCTCAAGATACCGTGAGGTATAATTCAAATATTCTCGGTATGTCGGCAGATGGTTGGCGACTTTGAGGAGTCTTGGGGAGCGAAGGTTATACAAGACGCTGACTCCAACAGCTGTTCCAGAGCATCCAGGACCAAGGTGGACGACACACACCTCACTCAGGTGTTCTACATCAGGAGCTCTTGGTAAAGTACTCTATAAATTAATAAATAAACAAAACAACCGAACATTGTATGTAGTTGTTTAGTAATTTTCCACAGTTACTGTCGATGTCAATGTCAAGTCGTTAAACTCAATCAGCTTGAAGTTGCATGGTTGAGGGAAATATGTTGGTTTCAGCTAATTATTCATTTTGCTCCCAGGAGTTATCCAAGGATATGTATATTAAATTACACTACATTTTTTTTTCAAAACAATAAATAATTGTGTAGACATATAAATGTTTAAATAAAGTGTGTCACTGGTAACACAATATTACAACCAAATGTGTCGTCTTAATCTTTATAATATTATTCTAACATAATATCAACCAACCTAATTTTAGTTCTAAATTTGGTACACTGGAAACTTAAATTTGTTGTGCATAAACTCGATCATCAACAGTGTAGTATGCATGTTTTGTCAGAAATCTTTTTAGATGTTTTTTAAACAGGTTCATGGTTTGAATAGACCATTGAAAAATCTGGCACCTGATTGTGAAGGCATGCTCTCAAACAGTTTTAGCCTGTGTCTTCTTTTGCCTGGCTATATAAATTGCAAGTGACAGTTATAAGTTTGTACATCAGCTTTAGTCGAGAACAGTCAAATGTCTGCGTAAACACGATCATATAAAGTATTATTACATATGGATTCAAGTAAACCAGAGACTTACTTGTATGACTTTAGCTCGGCAGGTTGGCGTCAGTTCTATCTCTTTGGTTAAGTCTGTATGACCACCAACCCTTCTATGTTTTAAATGTCTAAAGTCTAACATGTATATTTTCGACTCTATTTCCTGGATGTCTTCGCTGATTGATCTTGGTGTATCAGAGGTAGAAAGGCTTATCACAGCTGAGTACAGACAGGAACAACATGACATAACGTAAAATCATTTCACGCACCGGCTACCTTACTTACATCTACTTTGCCAAAAGTCAACCCTCCACCATCTTCATGAGCAGTAAAGCTGGCGCAGCGTTAGTTATATTACCATCACCACTCGAACCAACTACAGTAAAATCGAATTTAATTTAAAACATTTGTATCCACGACCACTATCTTATTCGCTGTTTATTAAACTCGAGCTTACGCACAGGCTTCAGCCTATGAAGCTCATTTCCAAAATTATATTTTTATTTCAGGGAAGCTAATATTTACTTCTATTTGACCATTTCTATAATTTAGTTCATTTGGTTTAGTTTAAATGTTTAGTTAAGCAATCATCAACTCATTATTTTTTGTTTAATTCAAATATGTAAACATTGTTAGTTAAGCTTCCATTATTGTTATTTTTCTATGTATATATGTATGTATTGCTTATATGAAATAAAGTGATTCTGATTCTGATGTTGTGCATTAATGATTGAAGGTGTTAAATTACGCATAGGCCTAAGTTTGTAGTCATAGAGGTAGATCGGTTTGTTGTAGGTATTCTCAAAATAATTGACGTTCGTATACGTCATACAAAATTATGTGTACGTAATACAAAATTGAGTTATGATATTATAATATAAAATTTGTTTAGCTGAACTTAAGATAAATAACTGTCTGAACTGATGTTCTTTTTCAGGCTCGAAGGAACAGGAGAGAGAAACTATACGTCTTTGCTGGAGAAGTTGGAAAATGGCATTTATTTAGTGAAATGTAAGTAAATGGATCAAGAGGCAAACATGGACAAACGACCATCCATTTCCTCCAGTTATAAAATGTTTGCTTCTGGAACAGTCAACACTATAAACCAGAACCACATGCAGGGTAAAATGTGTTCAAAAACGATGTCCTTGTCAGGTACCGCTTTCATATTTCTGTTCTCTGTCATACCGTCTGTATATTAAATTCAGTACTGTATTTTGTACTTATATAGGACAACAATATTACATAAAAAATACTAGCATGATTAGATTTCTCGTTTAAAATGGCGGATTCTGTAATGTGTTTTTGAAAGTATAACTCAAATGAGAGAAAAATGGTGAGGAGTAACGGATATTTCAAACAAATGTACAAATACGCAGTTTACCGATATAAAGTCATTCCACCAAGAAAATTCCATTCCAAGAAAAAACATGATCAAAACAGGTCATGTGATAACCTTGCATGTCATGTTTCGTGGTCTAACTCAGTTGTTTTGACAGGCAATCGTTATTTGCGAGTTGTATTGTGGTGTGTGTGGTCATTACAGTAGTTTCTTTTTGCAAAATCGACCGATTGAAAGAAACCTCTTGGAAGGGAGGCGTCTCCCAAAAATGAGGTTTTATGCTATAAAACTCATTTATGATAAGATTTCGACATTTGTCATTTATGGCACCTTATTTGTCCTGATCTGGCTTTTTTGATATTTTAGTACAAATGTTAAGTACGGTACCTTAAATGTTGAATTGAAATAAAAATACATATTTTACACCACAAACCCTTTTGTTGAAAGGACCCCTTAAAAGGAACTTCCAGTGTAAAGTATACTCTAAAATAGGAAATCCGTGATAGTGCTAGTCGGCTGTTTTATGTATTGATAAGTAAAGTTAAAATTGCTAAACAAGGCTTTTTATTACAAAGCATTTCTACCGAAAACCTCACTGGCCTTAGCGACTTTTAATAAAGCCATCATTTTATAACGAAAAGTCAGATCACGCTGGTGTTTTTTTTAACGACGTCCCTTACGAGTAGAATAAATTTAAAGAACCATACATATGAGTATGAAAATAAATTGACGACCAAATGCACATATCCGGTAAACCAAGTGTTTTACAAATTAAATCTTGATTTTCTCGGTTTTAATCCGTATAACCACTTTCCAACGAAATTGTTTGTGTCCAGTATTTACTTTACTTGTTTGAGGTATGAGTAAAGTTATAGATTTCAGTGTACTGTGTTTATCTCTGACCTTGAGCGGCTTGGAAAGTCAACACTGGATGTATTATGTAACGCTGCTTTGAGCTTGGTTGTCTACCGTGTGAAATAGCGTGTTCACCGTCTCTACTCGGTTCCCAACTCTGATAATTAGCAACTGATTAAAAGTTAATTGGTAATGTTATTGTTAAAAGTTTATTCGCACGACTTCACTTAGGTGAAGACTTGTCCACCAACATCTTTGAGCACGGTCATATTTGGAATACGGTTTGCATTATTTTTCAATCTAACTGAACTGTTTCCTATTTAAAAATAATTTCGTTTGACAATTTTATGTTAACAGTTTTGATCCCCTACAACTAAGGCCGATTGCCCGTGATCTAGCTCCCTAGGACCTCTGCAACGATTGGCTAATCTAGTATTATAGCAATACATTTCTCTGCCTTGAACTAAATTACATTTTCGTTGGCAGTAAATTAAAATCTGATATATTTACATGAATACCAGTGCGAAAATCTGCGTTTTACAAGAAACCACAATAGCAAAACGGTAAACTTATTCTTATAACAAACCTTTATAGTATAAACAATTCTCATCATCTTTTTTGGAAGAATTTCTCTAAACGCATACACAATATGACATGTATGAATAAACTAAGCTATAACATAGGGGGTTTAAATATCTGGTGTGCAATAGTGTGACTCATTTCGTAGGGGTCAAATAAAGATGAACGTATAGATGGCACTCATTAAATCAACATTCGATGTCCATGTGAGTTTATCTGAGTTTATTCTTAGGAACTTGATAGTACAGTATTAGCTTCTTCGATTAATCGATTAATTGTATAAATGTTCAACATAATAAATTATTGATTCGTTACTATTTGATCTACAAATATATATATATATACAGGGTGTCCAGTAATTAGGGAATCAAACTTTACCTGGTGGTTTATCAGCTTATAACAAACAAAAAATGTCCTATACCCTATAGTCCTATCTCGCTTAGTTTTCTGTCTGTCTGTCCGTCCGTGTTTTTCACTAAATAATTTGAAAGTCAGTTAAGTTATAAACTAAACCTTGCACACTTGTTAGTATAATTAAAATCAACATTTAAAATAAATTTGACTAATTTTCACTTCTAATTTAAAAATGGTGGCTACATTAATTTTTTTATGCTTAATAACTCAAAACTTTGACCTTTAACCTTTAGGTAAATACACAAAATAATAACAGAAATGCATTTTAAGACTAAACTTGTTGTTCTTGTTAACGGAGAAATTTAAGATTTGAGCGCACTCCTTTGTTTATAATTTTATGAAACATATGCAAATACAGGAGTGCGCTCAGAAAATCTTAAAATTCTCCGTTAATAATTGTTTCAGAACAACAAACTTGGTTTTAAAATGTTTGTAAATACATTCTCCACATATTTTTATTCTTGTGTATTTACCATGAAGATTATTAGTTTTTAGTTATTAAGCTTAAAAAATTAATATAACCACCATTTTAAACCAGAAGAGAAAATTAGTAAATTTATTTTAAATATTGGTTTTAACTATACTAACAAGTGCAAAGGTTTTGAGCTCGGAGATACAAATTATTTAAAACACAGACAGACAGATAGACGGAAAACTAAGTGAGATAGTACTATGGGTTATAGAACATTTTTGTTTATTATGAGCTAATAAACCACCTGGTGAAGTTTGATCCCCTAACTACTTGACACCCTGTATATAGATAAACATAATAAAGTTAGTGTTTTGAAAATGGTATTTTAGATTGAGTGATTCTAAAAATAACTGAGCGGTTGTACACACAACTAACTATATACAGCGTGTCACACAAATGTGTAGCGCGCTATTCACATAAAAAGTCGAAAATGTCCAGTAACACTTTTGATTTCGGTTTAGTTTAGCCGTAATCCGTCATTTTGAAATTTGATAAGTTAGATAATATATATTTTTTGGAAATTGTTATTAGGAAAACAATTAGGGTTTATACCAAGTTTCACAAAAATATCTCAAAAAGTTTTTGAATAATGAATTATTTTCAAAAAATTACAAAATGGTGGATTACGGCTAAACTAAGCCGAAATTTAAAACAATGTTATTGGGCATTTTCGACTTACTTTTGTAAGTATAATCCGGTTCTGCATAGCGCGCTACACATCTTTGTGACACCCTGTATGTTTATGCCTTTCTTTTAAAATTGAATATTATTGATGATAGTTTACCAAACGTTGTGTCAATAGCTTATTCAACAACTGATACAGCACCTATTTACTATTATTGTAAAGTATGAAGTAGATACAATTTTTGAACAACAAAGGACCTAAAACCGAAACTTGTAGAACTCTACATTTCACTTGTATTGCAAGTGAGATGTAGTTTTAAGATTTGGTCGATTGGTTCTTTACGTTATAACTTGGTTTTGTTTCAGTAGAGAACGGCTTCCATCTGGGCAAGTACTACGTGTTGTACGCTAAAGACAACGTAATCGCTTACTACTTGTGTCTCTTCCATCAAGGTAACAGTATGTCAAATAAACATCATCAGCTACCATACTAGCATTTACCTAACACAACTACAATAATTAGCTATTTACTCGTAGATCAACTAGAAATAAGATATCACTTAGGGTAACAAGGTATAACACCGCCTTTTTGTTGGAATATGTTGTCGGTAGAAAGGAATTTTTCGTCAAATATATTTATTTGGTATGATAAAATCGCTATGCTCACACATTGCTATCCACATAGAAGTATATCTCGAGTTATACAAAGTGAAGCACCAACAGAAACCTTTTCAAAACTGTGCTAGGAACTTCAAACTTTGGCCAACTTGCTTAACTTTCGTTTTAAAATTAAACTAATAGTAGTTTCATCAATTTATCACAATTCAGGGGGTAATGGGATGAGAGGACATTAGGGAGGCTTTGTGAAGGTAAGTTACGACTACATAATAATTTATTACATAATAAACAATTTCAGCAGAACTCGTAGGATCACTACCATTATTTCGACACTGCGAATTAGTTTGTTTATGTGTTGTCGGTGCAGTGCCACGCTCTAAAGCCTGTCATCTGAGTTAGTCCCCACCTTATCCTCCCCCAAACTCAGCTAGCCTCAAGGTTGTCATACAAGACCGTTGGGAGAGCGGTTTTTCCGCTGCACACACATCAAATTCCGTACCTTTGCGAAGTGCGCAATCTATGCGCCGTAGATGTGTAGTCCGCTCTCTAGATGGGGAGGGGAGTACAGTTCGTCAGGTTTAGCAAGGCCGGTGAGATGGGCTATAGGACCATAAGCGGCCAGCAGGAAATCTCAAGGCCACCGGCCATGCTATACCTAACGAACTGTACGCGTTTATTCATGCCTAAGCTTAGCGCTCAGCTGCGTGTCGGCCTGGTTATGTACTACAACTATAAACGAACTGGCGAACTGACAGGGAAACAGTATAATTTACCAAACAACAGAAACATTAATTATTTTAGACACATTTAGGTAAATACAATCACAAACATTCAATATTTAGCGTAGCACGGGTACCGTCAGCTAGTTGTCTATAAAATGCTCATGGACTTCTTTCATTCTCTCGGTGGAGAAACCAAGAACGCTTTCCGCCCCCTACTTTAACGGGTTTGTACTGAGTATAAATATTTATTTTACTTTAATCAAAAAACATACTACCGGGTTTTGACAACGGATTATTATAGTGTCACAGCCAATGAGAACCTTTACAGTTGGCATCCCTCCCGCTCAAATGGACGGTTGGCAGCCCTGCCTCCAATAGAATAGCAGACAGCGACCAGCAAGTAGCCAGTTTCAGCCAATCGGTGACAGAATATGGTAATTTACAGCGAGACCGAAATATTTCAAACTAGTTATTATTCTTCAGTTACACAGAAATAAAAGATAGAGCACAAGTCTACATAAAATATGGCTTATATTTCGCCATTAAACATGGCTTAGTCATAGCCTAACTATTACAACACCTCTCAGCTAGCCCCCCGTCAGGTTAGTATGTCTAATTATTATGATGTTTTGACGCGGTGGGAAAGTTGTATATTATGTAACTGATATTTGAATTAAGACACCAACTACTCGTAGAGGATATTTTAAGCTGAACATGAGGTGAAGGATGTTCATGATGAGTGTTCAAATTCAAGGTATTTAAGTCTTGCTACTAACCAAGGCCGACTGTTCCTCATATTGTGTTCTGTGCAGCTAGTGACGCTGTGAAAAGCTAGTGACGCTGAGTTGCCGAAGTGTTGCCGTGGTGTAGGTGAAGGACTCCAAGACGCCTCTTGACGGGATCACAAAATATTATGTGAACGAAGCTGCAGCAAAGCTACAGGGTGACTCACAACTGCTCCGAGAGATTGCGCAGCACACGACGTCCTGCTAGAAACAGCAAGATTGCCGCATTCAGCTGGCAAATTTGAACTGGTTTTATTTTATTGTTTACAAAGATAGTACTATAGAGTAAATAGACAGGAAAAAGAGCAACTCAATGTTAACTTTTGTTCCAAATGTTGGTGATCAATGAATTTCTTTAAGCTAGAAAATCTGCTTTCAGTTGTCAAAATCATTCAGTTTGCTTCCGGATTACTTTTATTATTTAGTTTTCCTTTGATTAATTTGGAATGGAACGTAAATTTATTTTATCCATGTTTATTTTTCGATGTTTAAGTTTTCTTAAAAAGCGGGGACTATAAATTGAAGGCATTGTTTTAACATAATTAAATGGGAGTGTTTTCCTGAAAACGATAACCACTGATTCCATATGATTGTATCAAAAGCAAAAGACGGTCACTGCTTTCCTAGCAAAGCAAGCGTTCAATAGTTTACGATTAATGTTGCATGCCAAACATTTATTAACTATTGTAATTAATCTTTGTAAACAAATAAATAAATATGTTTTTAAATTTTAGTGCCAATTAATATGAAAGTTGTTACATTATTAGCGAATTTCCTTTGGAGAAATGAGGTATTCATGCCGACAGAATGGAAGACCCAAACGAGCACAGATACTGACCCTGCTGCTGACTACTTTTAGGGCATTTTTATTTTTCTACATGGTTGTTGTTCCGTTGTTATAAACACCAACCGGTCACCTTTTTGAAAGTTCCAATATTAATTTTAGTATTTCAAATGATGCAATAGCCGCGGGTCAATTTAAACGGGGTCTTAATAAAAAGCCTATGTTTTAATGTTCGTATTTGACCTGGACTGAAACGATCCAATCAATACGAACGATAATCGATGTATATGATAGAAGTTTTATATTGAATTAGCCTAAAAGATTTAGATTTTTACGAGTTGCTTGCCTAGTTATGCTTCAAACAATTAAGTTCATTTTATTGATAACTACCTAAGCTGAAACTATGCTGTAAAAAGTGTATAAACAATATGTCATTAAATAAACTTGAAATTTTGTTAAAGTAAGTTATGTTTTCTATCACTATCACCTTACCAAAGTAGAAAAGCGCATAAAAGTATTAAAAAATCATACATTTACAGATGTTCCAAAATTAAATACAGATTTTTTCTAAACGCAACCCATTTTTTTACGAGCGCTATATGGTCATAGACTTTATCATTGGTTTGTTCATTTCAATATCTATCAGATGGTATGTATTGTTGTATTAATATAGTAATTTTGATTTCATAATTTTGATGTTATTGTGAAAAACGCAATCATGGGTTTTAGCAAAGATCAAAGAGTGTTTATTGTGTACGAATAACTTAAGGGCAAGATAATTTTCTTTTTGTCAAGAAGCGTTTCAGATCAAGTTTCCAGGTGTGAGTTGCTTTTGATGTTTCAAAATTCTTAAAGATTTTTAGGGGAATTTTCTGAACTTACCCTAACATTCTCCATCAGAACAGCGTCGTTCATTAGGTACAGTCCGCCTTTTGTTATGTTTTCTAATCTCGCAGAACTAGTTTCTTGTTAAACCTTTTAACAAATCTGTGAATTTCAGATTTGTTTGGAATACTAAGATCTGTAAACTTGGCCTTCAACTTCTCTTGACACACAAACATTATCTTGTTCCTAAGTAAGCTCTTAATTTTTTGCTAAAACCATGATTATTTCAATAATAACAACAAAACCTAAATTGGTAAAATTCATTAAAAACGTTCCTGAAGGGCAAGTTTTATTTAAAGCCTCTTAGTTACAAGCAACTTCAACACATGTAATTATTATACCCTAATGCATTCTGATTATACCCGAATACATACATTTAACCAGTAGGCTTACTAAGAAAAGCTGAAAGAAACACATACTTGAGGTATTCTAGCTGACTTCTGCCATCTTCGGTAACTTTGTAAACTGAATTGATTAATTATCAAACAACAGTAATCACAAGGTTTAAAAATAAAATTAATGTGTTCTTATAAGTAATTGCGTTGCGGTGCCTCACAAAGAGCATCTGAGACACTGGATGAACGGGAGGCTCGAATTGCCGCCAACACCAGCTGAATGACCTCGAAAATAGCAAATGAGACTCCTGAGGTACCCTAGGACCGACTGGAAAATGACAGAACGAGGCATTCTCACAAAGAGCATCTGAGACACTGGATGGACATTGGAGGTTTGAATTGCCGCCAATACCAGCAAAAACGGCCTCGCAAAAGACCGGGCGCGCCTTGTAAATGAGAGGCTGTTTTACAGGAAAGAAGAAGATGGTGAACAAACAGGCAAACTAATTTGTTTTTCTAAAGATAGAAACTATTTATTTTATTTTTATTTGCATCTTTCTTAAAGTATACACACAGCTATGTTAATAATGCCCCGAGGCTAAGCGCGGGTACTCTCAGCTAGTAAAATTATAAAAGAGGAAACGGTGTTGACTTGTAGAAATAGACTGTAATAATAAATCGAAACATAAATATTGAATGGAATATTACAACAATGAACAATACAAAACATATGTTTTCAATGCTCAAACATAAACAAACCAAATTACATGTACATTGTGTACTATAATAAGTACAGAACGATATGTAAGTTTGAAAATATATGTAACATAATTCATTAAAGACCTAGCCTAGGTTATTTAATACTTAGAGCAATTTGTCATCCTGCTT
The DNA here is from genome assembly GCA_018831715.1 of Matsumurasca onukii. Classification (NCBI taxonomy): domain Eukaryota; kingdom Metazoa; phylum Arthropoda; class Insecta; order Hemiptera; family Cicadellidae; genus Matsumurasca; species Matsumurasca onukii. Next base: position 75,592,290 of record CM032058.1, on the reverse strand, counting down.
TCTTGGCATAGTCTGGAACTGGATTTGATTTGTATGCATATAAAAGAAACATTGTCGATAATACCGGTGCTAGATTAATTAAAATAATTGTACCCTTTTCAGCTGATGGATGCAAGTAATCATTAAATTTGTAAGAGTGCATGTAAATGGGTTTCCTTACAACCTCAAGCAGAATATGTAATTTACAAAGTATTGCTACACTGTGTTTAAAGATGTTAACTATTATTAAAAGTGGTATTCTATCCATCAATCTGAATGCTCAGACATTAATTTTCTGACATTTAATTGTTTTTCACAATTATTGTTAATTCATCTAGATTTAAAACGCCCTTTTAAAACATATAAAATTTAAACCATTCTAAACTTACTAGCTGGATAACTAAAATATTTTAGTTTCAAGAAAAAGTTAAAATTGTATGACAAATTATAACGATTTATTAATGATGAACATTTTGATACTTACTGCAAACTTTAAAAGAATTGATAGAAAGATGTTAAGAGCAACAAAAATCTTTAGAAATAAATCAGCGAATCTAAAACTGCCTGGCAAATCATTAACAACAATAAAATAGTTAGTAAGAATACGCTTACTGAACTGAAAGTAAATGGAGACGTTTTGAAAGGTCCTTGCGAAATAGCTAGTGAAATCAATGGTTATTTTGCAAACTTTGCAATAAATCACACACACATCAGTACAGTATTCCCTCCAAATAAATACAATGAGGCGTACACGTACTTAAATGTTGCAACCAATCAAGAAGTATTTAAAGTAATAAGGGATTTACCTCCAAAAAGGTCCACTGATATTGATGGATTCTCAACTTGGATGCTACAGAAATGTTGTGATGAAGTAGTTGAACCCCTTACTCACTTAATTAACCTGTCTTTTGCAAACGGAACTTTTCCACATGCACTCAAACAGGCAAAAGTTGTACCCATTTACAAAAGGGCTGTCCTACAACTATGTGCAACTATAGACTGGTATATCTTCTTCTCATTTTTAGCAAAGTCTTTGAGAAATTGTTTCTTTCGAGACTTGTATATTTTTTGGATGAGTTCAATATAATAATTATAAAAACTACCTCATAAACCATCTATTTTAAACTTTAGGTGAATTTATAAATACTTCTATTTAGTATAAGATATTATAATTTTAAATTGTATACTTAGTTACAGAATTGGACCTTGTCTTACCAGTGGTAATAGTCAACAATATTTTACTGTACAACTGACTACATATAAATAAAAGTTATTGAATTCCCTTTAAAAAATGAGATATTCATGCCATTAAGGTATGCTTATTTAAGGTATGCTAATGTTCAGGAGAAAAATATGGGCATAGAATGTTGATAGAATTTAAGATCAGCTGATATTAATTATTAATATTGATATTGTTAATTATTAACTCTACCTAAATTGTCTATTGCTAAACACATTAATTTGTACAGAAGTTTAATTACGAAACAACGGCGTCCTTTGAAAATATGTAGTGCATAATTTCATCAGAAGGAGAATGTCGATGTATCCTACTTCGTTGAGTTTTAAGTAAGAAGCTTGGTGACAACGTTTATTCGATAACTGAGGTCCACAATAAAATTTAATAGGCCGTTTCAATAGCATGGTAAAATGGGGTAAAAATGAGATCAATAATAATTATCAATTTTAAAATATTTTAAAATCTGCTGAAGTGGTACCGGTGTTTGTAAAAGGAAATCTCCTTGAAGTAACCAATTAACACCTTTTTAATTACAATTTTGGGATAATTTGGGAAAATCTGTTTTATAAATACATATTTAGAAAATTTTTCCAAATGACAATTTGGGTTTACCAAATTAATAAAGGCTACATTGTTCAGAGAGCTAATTTTTAAAACGTATACATATAATTATTATTGAATGGGACCGACACTAAAAACCTTTTTTTTAGATCTCATCAAAGCGGTCGTCTAAGCTGAGCGGCTGTGCTCAAATGAAGGATCTGCAATAATCTAAAATATTCTTGATGCTATTGCAAACGTTTGCCGTTTGACAGCCGTAAAGTTGAGCTTTAGAGGAATTCAATTCCTTTAAGACCAACGTTAGAATTCCGAAAACATCTTTACTACTCTATTACCTTATTAAAAACATAACAAGACAAAACAATTTAACTGCAGACAATCTCGGGAAGATGCCTTCAATAAACTGAAGACATCTTCACTTCCTCATCGTTTCAAACTCGCAGTTACACAGATGCCTCTAATTTCACAATTGGTGCAGTAGCTTCGACTCAACAACTGACAAACAATTCCTTCCAATATTTCAGCAAGAAACGAAAGTCAACTTAGTGATCTTCAATGTCAGTGAAAAAAGGTTTATAGCGTTAGTGACAACTGTTTACAGACGGAAAAAATACTTCCTTGGAAGAACAGTTTATGTGTACAGCCTGTTCCAAAATTTAAGCTCATAGTAAATGGGGAACTCATAACTCAAAAATGCAATCGATGCGATGATTCAGGCCCAATTGATGAAGTCTTTCAAATAGTATAAATGTCATCACTATAGATCCTAAAGTGACACATTTCGACACGATGTTAAGTTAAAGTTTGAGGCGAAGCCGAATAATATTGTTTGAAGAAACAGCTGTTTACGTTGACCAGCTGATGATCATGGAACAAAATGATATTTTTCTCCCTAAGGAGAGAAAGAAAATCAAAACAATACTTTATTTCCTAAAGCAAGTTGGGTTTAAAAGTGTTACTTTAGCACGTTAATACATGTGTCTAAAGCAGCTGTTTTAGAGCATAATAACAAAATAGTATATTACATCACTAGGTCCTAAAGTGGCACTTTTTGACACTAGGACAAGTTAACGTTCGAAGTGCAGCCGAGGACATTTGATAACCGAGGGTCAAAAAGACACTTCAGGGCCGAGTGATGAACGATACTTTTTGTCATGATGCAAATAATAATGAGAAATAAATGTTTTAATATTGAAAAAAACTTAATTAAATATTGAAGCTGTTACACTGATTTACTATAAGTCAGTGTTTAAATTCAAAACAAACTCGCTGAACCAGCTGATGCCCATGCCACAAAAAGATCATTCGCCCGAGCGAGAAAAGGATAATCAAAACAATAATTTCTTTTCCTAGTTTTAAAAGTGATATTTTAGCATGTCAATACATATTTCTAAAGCAGCAGTTTTAGAGCAAAATAATAAAAAAACCTTATCACGCATCCATTAGTAGGTTTTAAAATGACACTTAATTAAACGGGACTCTTTTCAAAATCAACGATAACACACTCGACCACTCTTCAAACAACTTCGAATTTACCAAGGAAAATTTGTTCATTTTAAAGTACCCGAACTTTTAGCGTAAGAGTGATAATAATAGAGGAACAGAACATCTTTACTACGTAACAAGATAGTACTACTCGCCAATTATTTATTAGACCTAAAAGCATGTAAATAATTTTATTAAACATTTGTTTACTTGGGTCCACTTCACCTATTACCAGACACACTTAAAACTGTAAATAAACATATTCTGAAGTTTTGTAAAACCAAAAATTGGCTTAAGAAATGAAGACACTGATCTGATAACACGGGTGTTTCAATATTTTGTCATCCTCCGGTCCTTGCTTACCAGCACCAGTACGAACTGGCGAAAAGCCTTAATCGGCGAGGCACCCCATGTGTTCATGTGTTGGAAACCAAATTTCTGGACGCGCGATCTGAGAAGGGTTAAGTAATTCCCCTTTTCCTCAATTCTAAGTCCATCGCTGTTTTGGTTTACGTCAAGTTAAGCGGCTCATGGTACAAAAAAGGACAACTTGTTCGGCAATGCAGATGACATCAGGACTCTCTGTTTCAAAGCACCATCATGAGTGAACTTAGGAACGCATGCCGACGTTTGTTGAGCTCAATTGTTAATTCAACATTTCCAATGAGCTAAACATGGAAAAAACAGGTCCAACAAAATCAACATAAGATCTAGTTTGTTATGACCAACGATTTCAGAAGCCCACAGTCATGTTGCACGATGATACTGTGATCAAAGAAGTCTACTCGACTAAATTTCTGGAATACAACTTGATGAGTTTTTACTTGGTATTTACATCATGCAGACAGTTTTGTTCAAAATTACCTGGACATTTATGCTTTGAGGCAGCAATTCAGGCACGTCAATTCAGGTATTGATGACAGCAAATATTACGAGAAGTATAATTCACCATACTGTCTTACGGATTAGAGTTATGGGTGGTTGTTCAAAACACGCAATTTCTTTCCAGAGCTTTCATTTCCAAAAAAGATCTTTTCGACAATCCAAAACTTCAAAGAAGAGAGTCGTGCACAACTTTCCAAATTTAAATGATACTTTTACATTTGCACTACATTTTCAAACTTGTTCTTTCAAATCAAAATAACATAAGAGGAAGCACATTCACTCTATGAAACAAGACGGTGCAAACTATCGAACTTGGAACACAGAATGATAGTGTTCATGAACGTTTCCTTTCAGGCAGTAGTTCAAACAGCTTCAACCGTTGAAAAATTCATTGTGCGCAAGGTTCAAAGCTGTTAAAAAAATCTTGGTCAATAAACATTTTTAATAGTACAGGACAGTTTATGCACATAACTAGAGACTGCAGAACCTAACGACTTAATAGAGTGGGTAAGGGAACAATTCAATTAATGAGACAGCTGCTGAACAAAATGTGCTTTGAATGGGACCCGATGTAAGAATGCAAGGAAAAATTGAATTCAACCACAATAAATATGGTCACATTGCATACGTTTATGTTTAGCAAAAACGATTCCTTAATTAATGAGGGCAGCGTCTGTGTTAGCGTCCAGCCCAGGAACGCATGAGTGCCTTGGTCCGGAGGTGGATGAGATATGCACGTATTCAATTTTCCTAAATATTTTATCTGTATCTGTAATTTTTAAAACGTAAATTTAAGACGTCATTAATTTGTTGACGAATTCAGTGCTAAACATAACTGTACCGGTAAATAAGTGTACCTATTGTTTGTGAGATAACGTCAACTCATTCTTCGATACAGTTGCCGCACTGAGTATGTTGTTATCTGGAAGACTGGACAGAACTGTGTTGTTTTATTTTTGTACTTTTCACCTACTAGTTTTTGGTGGAAATATTGTTCCGCATGTACATTATGTATTTATTCATGTATTTTGATGGAATAAACTATAATCTTCTTCTACTTTTAACACACGTCAATACACGTTTCTAAAGCAGCAGTTTTTAGAGCAAAAAAATGCTTTCACGCATCCATTAGTAGGAGTTAGCCACATTACGTTAGTGAACTAACGTTAGTGCGTGCCCTCGTAGTGCGACGTTCGTCGAGTCCGAGTCTGGGTGAGATCCTTTCAATCAATAACTACTACCACAGTTCTGTGTTTTTCAGCGTATTTTTTTCAGCTATTTCATTTATGTTAAGGCTAACATGTAGTTTTATTCCTATAACGTGCTAATAACCAGTTTTTTTGTTTACCTTTTGTAAAGATAAAATAGTTTTTTAAGTCCGTGAGTGTCAAATTTATAGGTAGAGTTTAGATTTAAGGGGAGCACATCGGTAAGCATAATTTTCTAATGTATGTTTGTGACACAAAATTATCTAAAAATACATAATACATACGTCGTCGTGTTGGGTAACAGCTGTTGGATGTAGGCTTCTGGTCAGTTGATGTCCATGTTTGGCAAACACGTATCTTATCTGGGCGTCAAGCCAAACTGTTACATATACTATTTGAACTGTTTCTGTTTTTATTGTCTTTGGGTAAATCGTTGGTGTTAACTTGTTTGATTTTCAGATAACCTATTGGAATGTGTTATTTTATTTGCTTCAGATAAGTGCCTGAGATGTAAACTTGTATTTATTCTTCGTCTGGAAGTCTGCAGCTCTGTATGCGTATAATTTACGTTTGTCTAGCAGTTTTGGTTTAGCAAGTCAAATTAAGTATAATTATTGGATAAATAAAATTATTCAATGAATTGCAAATGTTGTTTAAGTTTTAAATACGATACCTTTTTACTGATATAATCTCGGCTGCATCATTGTACGTACTAGTCGATTATAGTTGACAGTATTTCTATTTATTAGTGAATTTGTTTTGGAAAAACGAGACCTCCCTAACGTCAGCATGGTACCCAGAACCATGAGCACCGACACTGACTCCCAGAACACATTTTTCAAAACTGTACATAGATTAGTATCAGCTGTGGATCCTCTCCACAGGTCACATAATTTGTCATTTCCCTAAAATGTTGTTCAAGCGATCCTTCAAGCATAGACTAACAGAGTTCGTTTGTCTGTGCTTCAAGCAAGGGTTAGCCAGCGAAGTACTCTATTCCCCGGTTTGGAATAAGGGGATTTTTGACAAAAAAGCTTTAAATTATTTAAAACTGTAAATTTCACCATATTTTGATTAAACTAATATGTATTGCAATGTTATACATCAATATACCAAAGGTAATGACAACCCTATGCTACCTATAGAATTGATATTACTTTGAATACACGCTAAATAGCTAATTTATTACTAAAGAAATTAAAAAAAAAATGTAACTACCCACTACATCATTTTGTTATAGGGGCAAGATGGTGTAGTGGTGAGCATAATCCTATAGCATTGGAAAAAGTAGTCCAATTTTAATACAGTTTGAAATGCCCTGCATAATAAAGTAGCTCCTCAATATACGTCACCGTAAACTTGCAGTGAAAGTCCACGTAAAATAAAGGTAAAAGTTTGTCTTGTTTAACGAGGCGAAGTAGGGACTACAAAGTCCTCTACCACTCAACCTAGACCCCACCGTATAGTCATCATTGAAATTGTGGGTGACGTGGGGATCGAACCCGCGTCACCGGAGGATTGAGTCGCGCGCGATACCAATCCACCACGATCTCAGTCACAAAGTTCAGGCCGAAAGCTGAAGCGAGACGAACAGCCTTGTAACACCTTTGGAAATAGAGGAAATAGAACAGGAAAAGCTGAGACCGAAAGCCAACGATCAAAACCTCAAAAATATTAAAGAATGCAGTAGTGAGAGGTCAAGCGAGGCTGAATTAGCAGACACACGTTAAGAATACGTAGCTTAGCTGTTTGGTCGGTCATTCACACTATTTTATCAGATGAATGCTTAAAGCTGCGGTCTTTACGGTGACCGCTACATTACGGCCGTAATATGACGGTGAGTTTGTTTTCAATACAATCAGATGAGAGTGGTTTCAGAAAACGGTGGACGTAAAGTTAGCGGTGAAAACTAGTTAAGGTTTTTCTCACAGGTGACACATTTTGTTTTGTAAACAAAGTCTAGCTTGTCCATTACTACATACGTAAATAAAACTTTATCAACTAAAACAAATACGTCAAAGTTGTTTCTGTCTAGCATCTGTTTAAAATATTGACGACGTCCACTGCGTTGTTCACCGCTACAATAACGGCGTAATTTATGGTGAACTTAGGAAACCATAACTTAATATAGTTAATATGCGGTATTTGATCAAGGAGTAAGTCAGATCCAAACATTTTATAGCTGTGAAAAAGGTTGCGTCACACTATAGTGACACCTGGTAAAAAGTAAAAGTTCTTCGAAACAAACCTTTATTTCCGGGAGCAAAAAGCAACTTAAACACATGTATAATAAATGTACAGTAGGCCTATCTAAAGCGGCTGTTTTCAGAGCAAAATGAAAAAAGAGTATTTGTTCGTCACTCTTCGCTCCACTCTTCGAGGCTTTGCAACTCTCTTCACTTCAGACAGATTAAGGTTTGTGGTGGCTTTTATAATAGTATTACTTCAATTGCTGACGATAACTTCTTTTCTTTAAATAAAATTTTATATGTATAAGCATTTGCATTGTAAATCTTTTACTAAGTAAGTCGTTTGACTTCCTCTGGTTCTTTTTTAATTGCCTGCTAACCAGATGGTTAACTAACCACCGGTTAATTTTTTACAGTCTGCAATGTTTACATTTTCACGCAACTTCAAAACACTTAAATGAATTGTTGATGATCATTCATGCAATAAAGGTATTCTTTACCATTTTTTGTCGAATTTAACATGTTTACATCTTGTTGATATAGTTAAATACAAACTGTAACACCAAAATTCAAAATCAAAACAAAACTAAAGCTTTATCTCAAAAATATCCAGCCTCAAAAAAGGCCGCTAGAGTCATTATTAAAAAAAAAAGGCCGCTAGAGTCATCATTAAAAATAAACACAAAACGGCCGCTAGAGCCGTCTTTTTAATTCAGCCTGAACTGGCGGTTAAAATTAGGACCGGCAGCCAACCAATAGGAAAGCCGGATATTTTTGAAGTTAAGTTTTACTTAGTTTGTTTTGATTTTGTATTTTAATGTTACAGTTGGTATTTAACTATTTTAGCATAACGTATACATGTTAAATTCAATAAATAATGGAAAAGAATACCTTAATTGCTTGAATAATCTTCAATAGTTCATTTAAGATTTGGACGTTGTGTGAAGAAGTAAACATAGCATACTGTAAACAACTTAACCGGTGGTTGGTTAACCAGCTGGTTAGCAAGCAATTGAAAAACGGCCCTATTTCTTCGAGTGGACATGTTTTTAACTAATTCAAATAAATTAGTTTATAGTTTCTGTCGAAATGACGTTCTGGAAGGTAGTTCATTAATTTAGGAACACTTACTTATTGTATTACTACACTTTTTAAAATTTAAAACAACACACATTTCAATTTTACAATTATATTTCGATTTATTACAGAAATCCCCTTCAGATTAACATGTAACAATTAAAACAAATTACAAAACCTAATGGTTTAAAATTAAAAATTAAACATATGGTTATGAACATAGCATTTTAAAGGAAATACTCGTAACTATTGATTTAAACTGAAATATGCATGATAATTATTGAAAATTTTCTTTTAACAAGTTGTTCCAAATAGGGTTTACAATATTCGAGGTTTTGTTAACATGATAATGTGTGAATGTTTAGTCCATATAAAATGTTTCCAATAATGTTCTTTTAAATCGATTTTTTCATAACGAAGAATTTCCGTTCCACCATAGTTTATTAGCAAATTTCCATAGGAAATAGAGCTATTCATTTCTCCCGCCAAAGAGAAGGACACGTCCACACCATAGAAACAATGGATTCTCTAGAACCTACCGTTATCAAGTTATTTCATTTTAATTATTTTGTCGGAATTTCTCCACTTTAACACTCAGAGCATTGGGCAGAAATTAGATTTAACTAAATTTCAGAAATAATTAAATAAATATTTAATTTACCTGTAGCCTAGGTTGCCTAGGATACAGAAGTTGACAAACTTACTTATGTCAAAACAAATACAACTATTAACAGCTGTTGTTTTTTTACTATACAAAACCCTAGAGTAAATGCATAAGGTAAATTAAAAAAATAAATTTTAAATTTACTAATAGTTTATAAAAGACTTTTGTCTAATTTAAAATAGATAAATAAAAACTGTTCTGTTTTATTGGAAATTCGCGAAGATTCACAGTAGCGCTTGTGGCTTCGTGTCGGCTATGTTTTTATGGGTTTTAGAATTGTTGTGTAGTACAAGGGTACGTTCTTCATTTACACACTTTTCATTATATTTTTTTGTTTAATTCTTGTCTCTAGAAATATTTTTGTTTGGCCTTTATACACATCAGTACAAATTACAGGGAATTTTATAAATTAAATTTTGTCATATTAGTAGTTATTTTTTATGAGAGTTGATTTGAGTTCTAATCCGTGGAAAGTTATATGAGTATGTTACATTATTAGTAATTCTTTTAATTTTCTCAGAATTTACTCTAACACACAAAAATTGTATATGTGAAATAATTTTTATTTTTCCTGTGTCGTCTTTATTATTGTTTGGCTGTTTTAGTGTTGAGTATTTTGTTACAAATCATTTGGGGTAGTCATTAGACTATAAATTTAAAATTGGTTTTATTAAAGAAAAAAAAAGTGTGTAGCCACAATAAGTGTTCTGAACTTAGTTTATACTTATTATCATTACAGTTTAACATCAAGATTCACATTTGAGTAATCAAAAACTCGTTTTGAGAGACATTATGAATTTCCCTGAAATAATTTATCTTCATGGAGGCTGTTTAATTTATAACGATAGGCTGTTTTACCCTGGAAACTGAAATTTGCCTAATAACAAATCCTAAATAATATTTTACAGTGGTGTTGGAAAAGCATAGGCGCTCGATTTAGGAAATAGTAAGAAAACTAATTTTAAAATATCACAAAGCCAATATTGTCAAATGTGTTTTGGAAGAAAGAAAGATTAAATCCATATATATGTTGATTAGATGCATAGGCATACAAACAAAATATATAACAAAGAACAAATCAACAAAAAACAACCAAAAGACCCAGGAAAACAACGCTATTCTTCACATGTTTCTTCCATCATGTAGTAGTGTACGGAGTAGAAGGCCTTCTTCAAGAAATACTTTTTAATTTTGATCCGGAAAATGGACGATACTTCTTGATTCAAGTTATTTGGAAGTTTATTATACAATTTAGACGACGCATAATTCTATTTTTAATATACAAACTGGAATTGTGAGTTGGCATTTTATTATTGTTTTTTGTTCTTAAATTATAATTATTAGTAAATTTGTTGTTTGATGAAATATCCAAAAGTTGGGTTTTAAATGGATTAGACACTCAAAAATATATATAAAGGGTAAAGCCATAATATTGAGTTCAGTAAAAATTTGCTTACAACTAGATCTCCTTTTTAAATATACTTCTTATAGCTTGTTTCTGTTTTACGAACAACTTTTTAATATACGAACTATCTTTTCCCCAAACAATTATTCCATATCTGAGATGTGGGAATATATGAGCATAATAAATATTTAGCATAATCTGGATATTTTAAAAACTCGTAAACCGTTTTATTATAAATATACCACTGTATATTTTACGAATAACTAAGTCAATTTGGTTCTTGTATTTTAAGTTTTTATCCAAGCAAGAATTTCACTACGTCATTTGGTGAAATATTAATTCCTAAATGTTCTAGATCTAGTTTTTATTTTCAATCCTATTGTTTATGCAAATGCCATTAGCTTTGTTTTGATAGATTAATTTTAATTTATTTTCGTCAAACCATTGGAGTAAGCGTGATATGTCGATGAATTTCCAGCGTGAACTCATTTCCAACTGGGGTAAAGGTGAATGAATGGGAAATAATGATCGAAGTTTCATCAGCGAATAGAAATAATTTAGAATTAAACAGGTATGTGGAAATATCGTTTATAAAAATTAAGAATAGTTCAGGTCCAAGCACAGACCCTTGAGGCACACGGTCCGTTGAATGTTCTGATGACTTTGGTAACGCATGTTTACAGATGAAGGTTGTGTGCGTATTCGTGGCGATGTGCCTGGCTCTCGCAGCCGCTTACGAGTGCCCCAGTCTCGCTGGAGGCAAGCTGGCCAAGCTCAAGAGTCTCCTGGTCACCGAGGACGTACATGACTTGGTAAGTATGCGTGTTCTACTGACGACATACAACAAGACTTACTTGACGACGTATATATATTTGACACAAATATCTAGTCAACGCTCACCAATAGATGGCGCCAGGTTGTCAACGCACGTAAAAGAGGGTTTGAACTGTTACAATGCTGTATTTAGTGGTTTCAGTGACTTTGGGTGTCACGTTGTTAATTGCTCTGAGTTGACAATATGACATATGAAAACTAAGCTTGGTTACTAATCTTTAACGATTTTTCTTTGAAAAAGAGTTTATCATTTCTCTCCCCAAATAGAACGAATTGTCGTAGAAAGGTGCGGTTTGCCGTTTTTTGCTTCCCAACACCTCCCGAGTCAAATGGCAAAACTTTATTTGTATATACATAGCGGATTTCCGGTCCGATTTTCACGAAATTTGGTGTACATGTTCCGTTTGAAAATCTAGGTTAAGTTCGGTAACCAGCTAGATCGGACAGTCAGTTTCATAATGGTGGTCATTCAAAGTTTTGATTTAAATATCAAATTGTAGCAATACCATAATTGAATACAAAGTTCACCCTGTATAGTACAGTTTTACATTCTTAACCGATCAACCCAACTCGCGATGCTCTAGAACTTACCGTTTAAAAGTATATTATGTTTAATTATTTAATCCAAATTTCTGCAATTTGATATTCAGAGCACTGGGCATAAATTAAGCTGTTATATAACTCCTATGTTTCCTTAGACACAAAAAGTAGAAAGGTAAAGCTTGTCTTGTTGAACAAGGCGAAGTTAGGACTACAAAGTCTTCTATACCATTTAACCTCGACCTTTGCCAAGCCTCGACCTTATAGTCATATTATTACAAATGCAAGGAATGACAGCGGGGATAGTGTATAAAGGAATTTTGTCTAATTTAAAATAAATAAATAAAACTTGTTCTGTTTTTTTTTTTTATTGGCTAAGATTTACCCTAGCGCTTGTGGCTAGGTGTCGGCTATTTTTTTATATTTTAAATGAAAAGGCTTGGTCTTTTAGAAATTTAGCCCTTTTAAAGCAGCGTTTAAAATCAAACTTTGAATAAAAGTACTTTAGAAAAGGGCTTATGAATGTAGTTTTAACTTGATTTAAAGATTAGCCTTCTTTTACTGTGCATGTTTCTAGATCCTTGGAGACCAAAAGGAAATTTGGGGTCCGGCTCAATTCCTGGAGTTGGACTCTGAAGCCTGTCTCAGATCCTCTTCAACCAAGAAAGACGACAAGAACATCGAGCACACCGAGACCTTCAAGAACAAAGGGTACGTTTAAATATAATAATAAATTCTTTAGTTTTCTCCACAATTTACATAGTTACAATACAGATCAAGTATATGCAAACATAATTACTAATTTCTATATAAAACAAAAATTAAATTACTTTAGCAACTTTCTCAATAGAGAAAAATGAGAGGGTACTCTTGAACTAATTAATAGTTTGTTTAGTTTAGTTAACGAGTGAGTTCAGGAGCAGAATAACTGTTCATAATTACACTACTATAAAAAACTTAGAAGTGGCTTTCCTGCCAATTGAGTTGATACAAATAACACATAAAACGTTACTAATCTACCTTAAGTCTATCTTAACAAACTACGGACATGTAACCGTAAAGAGACATTCGAGTATGTCCCTTGACTTTTCTCTGAGTTAACATTTCAAATGTACCCCAACGTACTTTAATTTCATTCTAAAAAGTGTTCTGTATTAATTACACTAAAGTTCGTATTGTTCACTTGCAGATATTCTTTATCTTACGGCTTACTTATTCTCGTGAACACGCACATGTGTGTTTAAGCCTGTTTTATTATTAATTTTATATTGGTTTATTTTGTTAAAACATCTGACTTTTCTGATATAAGAGGTGAAATTACTATTTCTGAGTGGTTTTATGATTTTAATTGTCACGAAATTTGACCATGAAAGACTCTTGTTTTGGAGTGTGCGGGGATAATCCTAAATCACGAATTATGAAGATTTATCTGTCATTTCACTATTTATATAAATATCACAGCGATACACTGTGCACTCATTTACAGAAACCTGGCAATCAAGGTGCTGAAATTAAAACTTGATCTCGGAAGAATTTTAGTTGTATTTAGTTAATGATGAAATTATCTGTAGTGTGAGAATATGTTATACGTCGTAAATATAAACAACAGTACAGTTATTACAGGGAATTTTATAAATTAAATTTTTGTCATATTTGTAGTTATTTTTATGAGAGTTGATTTGAGTTCTAATCTGTGGAAAGTTATATGAGTATGTAATTATTAGTATTCTTTAATTTTCTAAAATTTACTCTAACACACAGAAATTGTATATGTGAAATAATTTTTTTTCCTGTGTCGTCTTTATTATTGTTTACTGTTTTAGTGTTGAGTATTGTTACAAATCATTTGGTATCATTAGACTATAAATTTAAAAATTGTTTTATTTAAAAAAAAAGAAGTGTGTACAATAAGTGTTCTAGAACTTAGTTTATACTTATTATCATTACAGTTTAACATCAAGATTCACATTTGAGTAATCAAAACCTCGTTTTGAGAGGCATTATGAATTTCCCTGAAATAATTTATCTTCATGAGGCTGTTTAATTTATAACGATAGGCTGTTTTACCCTGGAAACCGAAATTTGCCTAATAACAAATCCTAAATAATATTTTACAGTGGTGTTGGAAAAGCATAGGGCTCGATTTAGAAATAGTAAGAAACTAATTTTAAAATATCACAAAGCCAATATTGTCAAATGTATTTGAAAGAAAAGAAAGATTAAATCCATGGTATATACAGATATAGATGATAGGTACAAACAAAACATATACAAAGAACAAATCAACAAAAACAACTAAAAAAGACCCAGGAAAACAACGCTATTCTTCACATGTTTCTTCTAAAAAAGTACTAAAGAAATACTTTATTGATCCGGATAATGGACATACTTGATTCAAGTTATCTGGAAGTTTATTATACAATTTAGACGACGCATAAATTCTATTTTTAGTATAAAACTGGAATTGTGAGTTGGCATTTTATTATTGTTTTTGTTCTTAAATTATAATTATTAGTAAATTTTGTTTATGAAATATCCAAAGTTGGGTTTTAATGGATTAGACACTCAAAATATATAAAAGGTTAATATTGAGTTCAGTAAAAAATTTTGCTTACAACTATCCCTTTTTAAATATACTTCTATAGCTTGTTTCTGTTTTACGAACAACTTTTTAATATACGAACTATCTTTTTCCCAAACAATTATTCCATCTGAGATGTGGGAATATATGAGCATAATAAATATTTAGCATAATCTGGATATTTTAAAACTCGTAAACTGTTTTATTATAAATATACCACTGCATATTTTACGAATAATAAGTCAATTTGGTTCTTGTATTTTAGTTTTATCCGAGCAAGAATTTCACTACGTCATTTGGTGAAATATTAATTCCTAAATGTTCTAGATCTAGTTTTTATTTTCAATCCTATTGTTTATGCATAATGCCATTAGCTTTTGTTTTTGATAGATTTATTTTTAATTTATTTTCGTCAAACCATTGGAGTAAGCGTGATCGTATGTCGATGAATTTCCAGCGTGAACTCATTTCCAACTGGGGTAAAGATGAATGAATTGGAAATAATGATCGAAGTTTCATCAGCGAATAGAAATAGTTTAGAATTAAACAGGTATGTGGAAATATCGTTTATAAAAATTAAGAATAGTTCAGGTCCAAGCACAGACCCTTGAGGCACACGGTCCGTGTTTTGCCGTTGAATGACTTTGGTAACGCATGTTTACAGATGAAGGTTGTGTGCGTATTCGTGGCTATGTGCCTGGCTCTCGCAGCCGCTTACGAGTGCCCCAGTCTCGCTGGAGGCAAGCTGGCCAAGCTCAAGAGTCTCCTGGTCACCGAGGACGTACATGACTTGGTAAGTACGTGTTCTGACGACATACAACAAGACTTACTTGACGACGTATATATATTTGACACAAATATCTAGTCAACGCTCACCAATAGATGGCGCCAGGTTGTCAACGCACGTAAAGAGGGTTTGAACTGTTACAATGCTGTATTTAGTGGTTTCAGTGACTTTGGGTGTCACGTTGTTAATTGCTCTGAGTTGACAATATGACATATGAAAACTAAGCTTGGTTACTAATCTTTAACGATTTTTCTTTGAAAAGAGTTTATCATTTCTCTCCCAAATAGAACGAATTGTCGTAGAAAGGTGCGGTTTGCCGTTTTTGCTTCCCAACACCTCTTGAGTCAAATGGCAAAACTTTATTTGTATATACATAGCGGATTTCCGGTCCGATTTTCACGAAATTTGGTGTACATCTTCCGTTTGAAAATCTCTAGGTTAAGTTCGGTGACCAGCTAGATCGGACAGCCAGTTTCATAATGGTGGTCATTCAAAGTTTTGATTTAAATATCAAATTGTAGCAATACCATAATTGAATACAAAGTTCACCCTGTATAGTACAGTTTTACATTCTTAACCGATCAACCCGATGCTCTAGAACTTACCGTTTAAAAGTATATTATGTTTAATTATTTAATCCAAATTTCTGCAATTTGATATTCAGAGCACTGGGCATAAATTAAGCTGTTATATAACTCCTATGTTTCCTTAGACACACAAAAGTAGAAAGGTAAAGCTTGTCTTGTTGAACAAGGCGAAGTTAGGACTACAAAGTCTTCTATACCATTTAACCTCGACCTTTGCCAAGCCTCGACCTTATAGTCATATTATACAAATGCAAGGAATGACAGCGGGGATAGTGTATAAAGGAATTTTGTCTAATTTGAAAATAGAAATAAAACTTGTTCTGTTTTTTTTTTATCTGGCTAAGATTTACTCTAGCGCTTGTAGGTGTCGGCTGTATTTTTATATTTTTATTTTTAAATGAAAAGGCTTGGTCTTTTAGAAATTTAACCCTTTTAAAGCAGCGTTTAAAATCAAACTTTGAATAAAAATACTTTAGAAAGGGCTTATGAATGTAGTTTTAACTTGATTTAAAGATTAGCCTTCTTTTACTGTGCATGTTTCTAGATCCTTGGAGACCAAAAGGAAATTTGGGGTCCGGCTCAATTCCTGGGTTGGACTCTGAAGCCTGTCTTAGATCCTCTTCAACCAAGAAAGACTGACAAGAACATCGAGCACACCGAGACCTTCAAGAACAAAGGGTACGTTTAAATATAATAATAAATTCTTTAGTTTTCTCCACAATTTACATTGTTACAATACAGATCAAGTATATGCAAACATAATTACTAATTTCTATACAAAACAAAATTAAATTACTTTAGCAACTTTCTGAATGGAGAAAAAGAGTGACTCTTGAACTAATTAATAGTTCGTTTAGTTTAGTTAGAGACCAGAATAACTGTTCATAATTACACTATAAAAAAACTTAGAGTGTGCTTTCCTGCCAATTGAGTTGATACAAATAACACATAAAACGTTACTAATCTACCTTAAGTCTATCTTAACAAACTACGGACATGTAACCGTAAAGAGACATTCAGTATGTCCCTTGACTTTCTCTGAGTTAACATTTCAAATGTACTAACGTACTTTAATTTCATTCTAAAAAGTGTTCTGTATTAATTACACTAAAGTTCGTATTGTTCACTTGCAGATATTCTTTATCTTACGGCTTACTTATTCTTGTGAACACGCACATGTGTGTTTAAGCCTGTTTTATTATTAATTTTATATTGGTTTATTTTGTTAAAACATCTGACTTTTCTGATATAAGAGGTGGAAATTACTATTTCTGAGTGGTTTTATTATTTTAATTGTCACGAAATTTGACCATGAAAGACCCTTGACTCCTGTTTTTTGGAGTGTGGGGATAATCCTAAATCACGAATTATGAAGATTTATCTGTCATTTCACTATTTATATAAATATCACAGCGATACACTGTGCACTCATTTACAGAAACCTGGCAATCAAGGGTGCTGAAATTAAAACTTGATCTCGGAAGAATTTTAGTTGTATTTAGTTAATGATGAAATTATCTGTAGTGTGAGAATATGTTATACGTCGTAAATATAAACAACATGTACAAACACCTTTAAACGTTTAAAAACACTTTAACAAACACTTAAATACTTACAAATACAGTACTCATAAATATGGTATGGAGAAAACAAATTTTAGTGGTATTGTCTCTTTACACATCCAACACAGCTTCCTAATGGTATTTTGGAGGTCCATTAATCTTAACTTATTTATTGAAGATCCTTTTTTAACTTCTAAAAGATGATTTAATCTTTAGATGGAACGATGGTGAATTCAGCTCAAAGTCTGTTCAGGAGAAACTGGAAAATGGAATCTACCTTATCAAGAGTGAGTACCATAAAGTAGACTTGTCTAACGCTTAAAAAAGTAAAGCTCGTTCGTTCATGTTCTCAAACAGAACTATTAGTAAAGCCGCTAATACCTCGACTATAATACTCGACTGCGCTTGCGTAATCACACGACCACCATCGCAGTATGGACACACTACAGATTAAACACATTTGTTTGTACACCAAGTCATGCATAAACATAGCCGACGCGCGCTACCGTTATCCCAGTGAATTTCCTGTAACTGTGTATAAATCACAATTTGTATCAACATCTTTGACACCATACTTAACATGTGCACCAAAACTCGACAAATTCCAGTCAGCCAGACCAAGATGGCGGCTGAAAATAGTTTTCAAAGCGTACAACCTCATTTTTGGTGGGAACGCCCCCCACCCTCCAAAAGGCCCCACCCTTCTGTGGATCGGTTTTGTTGGTTAACGAACTTAAAAGAGTAGATTTGCAAGACTTGCAAAAGGAACATTTGTATTAAATTTCGTACAAATCGGACAAAAAATGTAATCTTTATAAGTAGAGTTGCCACACACAAAATTATACTATATACATATAAATAGGCTATATCTTATATTTTGTATAGGATGATATAGGTCTTAAGCGGCTCAGATAGTCTCAGTGATCATCTGATAATACCCGCATCAACTCCCACCATCGTTTAGACATATCAGACCATCCCCTGCGTGGTTCGGAAGTCACGTTAAGCCGTTGATCCTTGTATTTCCATTGGTCATTGGGCTATTAATTAATGACCCATTCTAAGGAAGAGTCGGCCTTAGTTTGTAACAAGACTACACCTCATAACTCATTACTACCACTCAACACACTCATCCTTCACCACATATTTGCCTTAAAATACCCTCAAGATGGTGGTCGGCATCTCAAATATTGATATTGATTGATTGTATCAGGTCAAGTTTCCCATCTGTTTTATGCTTGGTATAAATTGTGTGATATAGAAATAATATCACCACTAATAATTGCATGATGAGGTAGTGATTTGATACCTAGCACAAAATGCATACCAAACATGAAAACAAATGGTAAACAGGCCTGAAATAATCCTAGGATAACCAAGGGTTCTAAAAAAAACGGATAAAAACTCAAAAAATTAAACACAGATACAAAACGAAATTATTTTAAACCTGTCCGACACGCAGCTAAGCGCTAAAGCGCCGCTGGCATGAGTGAGTTAAATTTCCGTACTACCATAGGAGCTACGAGGCCTTTTACTGCGCGTTTTAAAACGTATAATGAATGGAAAATGTGTTTCAATTTTAATTAAAAGTAGACTACTTATAACGCTGTCATAGCGAAAAATCACTTTTTTGGCCGCCATTTTGAAAAGAATTTTCGTAACTTTTGGTATATTGATGTATTTTAACAAAATATATATTTATTTCGAATTCATCAAAATCGGATGAAACCTGGCTAACAAACTTGGCGCGATATTTACAAAAGAAACATTTGTACCAATCAAATACAAAATTAAAAAAATGTGACTTGTATTTTCATTTATGAATACATTCGTCTATTACACACACAAATGAAAACACAAGTAATCTTTTTATCTGTTTACCCGATGTACATAAGATCTAGTGCAAGACAGCAAAATTTAAAATTGAAAATACCAAATCTTAACATATTTTTTTACAAAGCATTTACAATGAAAGAATATAATGTTAACATAATCTTTGCCACAATATAGCATAGCTATTGAATAATCGACTTGAGATATTAAAAGATAAATCAAATATTGATAAGTTTAGAAGAAATAAAAGTGAATCCTCACTCTATTAATTAATTAATTTTTAGAAAATAAATTAGACTTCTGAAGCCTGAAGTCTTGAGGCCTAAAAGTCACTTATTTTGTGGTTTTTCTTGATTTATTATAATTCTATATTTCGATTTGGTTATACCCCTACCATACTCTGTTCTGAGTGAAACATTTTTAGATAACATATATTTTGACGATTGCGATACAATGAACCTTGCCTATGCAATGAAGATTTATTTATATATAACACCTCACTTAACGTGTGTACAAAAATGAACAAAATCGTGCACACAACCCAATATGGCGGTGGAAAATTCTTTTAGATGTCATCTCAGTATGGCTGATTGGAATTTGTTGGATAATTTGATATAAATGTTGAATAACGTGTCGTAAATTTATACTAAGTTTCATTGAAATCGAATCATAAATACAGTTGCATAGCATAAACCCCATTTTGAAGGGGCCCCGCCCGATGTTGCTGATTAGCTTGGAGATTAACAAAATGCAAATGTGTACCATGTTTCGTGACACTTGCAACAATGCGAGAGTAATTATTACAGGTATCAAAAAGGACTCTTCCGGTGTGATTGCAACCCTGTTGTAAGGAATTCACTAGAATTCACAGTAGCGCTGATGACTTCGCGTCGGCTGTATTTTTTAATTTGTAATGTTTCTTCTAACTTTGTCCACAAAGTTAACATGGCTAGCCAGTTATGTAAAGCGGTTTACTAATGGCATACCAAAGATTGACATCAGTTTTATCGGATATGTTTTCAGATTATTAGAGCGGTTCCGGTTGGTATTTACTAATTGTTTACTAAATTGGAACACCAGATTCAAGCAGTACGGCAGTACAATTTAGCTCGCATATGGATGCAAAACCAGCTGTTTTACATACAGAATAAAACCCCTACTTGCCATTCGTGCCACAATCAGTACGGAAACTTTCCATTACTTTTTTCCTGACCTTTTTCCTTTCTTTCAGCTTGTTGTTTGCTAAATGCGGAAAAGATACTGTTCTATATCCGACCTTAAACTTTAACCTTTTCTGCAGTTGGCTATTCAGCCATTACTGTAGGCGCTGTACAAAGTTGCATCTGCCGGCTTGACCTGAAGATATCTCTTATCTTAAGTTATATTATCAGTGTTATATTTATGCAAGAGGTGCGACCTCTATTTATTGCCAAGGTGGTGGCTTCTCTGTACCTAGACACTCCTTCACTGCACCCAGGAGCACCACTCTGCAGTCGTCCCTTCTAGACTGAACGTCCTTCGAAACTTTCAGGGTTCGTATTTATTTACAGGGTTCTTACTATACTGTATACAACTAATTTGTAATAAACATACTTATTTTACCAGAATTTTAACAACCACACCCGATTTTAAAACAACTTGTTCTTATAGGTGTAATTATTATAGGTGTCCAAAACACGAACACAATTCAAATCAGATCACAGAACTCTTGTTAGAAGAACAGTGAATTTCACTTAATGAAATTTTAAAATATATGGGAAAATATTCACTAGGGACAAGTAATGTTCGATGCGATTTACTATAAATGTAGGGTCTAATTTGCTTAAACAAACTAGCTGTACAAAGTTTCTTGGTTTGCACTTAGATAGCAATTTAAATTGGTCTGTACACATCGATCACCTATGTGCAAGAATACTTCAGGGATTTTTCTTCTACGACAGCTTGCTACCCACTGTAAATTGCATGTACTTAAAATAGCCTATTTCAGCCTTATTCATCCCTTCTTATCTTATGGTATATGTATATGGGGGGCATGTGCTGATTACAAAATTAAAAGAATTTTTATCCTCCAAAACAAGCATTGCGAGTAATTTCAAAATTGGGTTTTCGGGAATCTTGCAGAGAGTTATTTAAGACTTTAGATATTCCAACCCTGCCAAGTTTGTACATCTATTAGACTATTCTTTTCTGTTTGACAAAATGTGATTTAGTTCAAGGTCAGCAAATTCACAAACACAATACTAGGCAAATTCATACATTTAGACAAAATTCTCATAGATTACACATTTATGGAAAACTTCCATCACAGGCAGGTGCAAAATTGTTTAACAAACTCCCCGAAAACATTAAATCCACTGAAAATTTTATCTTATTCAAAAGAAGGTTAAGAGCTTATCTATTGGAAGCCTCATACTATTCGGTTGGGGAATTTTTAGATCAGGCTATAAATCATGATAATTAAATGTTATGATAAATTTAACTAGGTTTTGCTCTTACTATGTAGTAGTTTACTTTGTTTTATTTTAAAGATTTGTTTATTGTTATGTTTTTGTTACCTTTTTTGTCAACGCAAAAGTGTTTGTATGTGGCAAAGTTAAGTTAGGGTTTATGATTTTTTTCCAGTCTATGAGATTAATGGTTTATCCCAATTTGTACAACATCTCAAAAATACAATAAAATATATACAAATACAATAAAAATTCTTGATATTTTTAGAAAGACGAACTATTCATATATCTAGTTATAATGCTTCGCTACTCATTGATTAAAAGGAGTTGTTTGTCCTTTAAAATAGAATGAATAGAACTATGTGCTGCTTATGCAGTAATTAAACATATGTGGCTACAACTTGTGACAAATTATATAAAGCTTAATGTTCTAGTTTAATTCATATACATTATAACATTACCAATACACAAAAAACCAAAACAGTTACGAAAAGGTAATACACTTTACGTAATGCCTCTATAAAATCGGAGTTTACAGATAAGCTTTTAAAACAAGCACCTTTCAATGAAAGGTAAAATATCGACTAGTTCATATCCATACCTTTTTATTATTATCTATCTTGATTAATTTCAAACCAAATTTTATATCTCATGGTTAAGTAATAGATTTCTTATAAGATATAACTGAAAACATTGTAGAGAAAAATATAGAGCTAGTTTTGTAATGAGATATTATTTAAAGCTCAACCACTCTTATAAAGTGTAAAGCGCGATTATTAGACAAAGCCGTCTTTCAACACTAACGTTGTTGTATTATGTCCTCTCCATGATTTTTTCAAAATTAAATACACATGTATTTGTTCTTGCTATTTTGCACACCATTTCTCTTAACTTTTCTTGATAATCCTTTAGATTATAAATTACATCAAGCTAAAAACTTTTAGTTTAAGTATTTTTTTAAAGTTTCTAAAATTATTCCTAAATTGATGTAGTCTGTATCCATTGGCGACCCTTCAACATCTCTCAACTGTTTGAACGCCCATCTTAAATACCAAACATGCGCTCATGAAATTCATATAACTCAAGATAGAGCTAGCTAGAAAAGTTACTGTGCTTTTAGGACTATTTAAATCTTTATAATATGCAAAAATAAATAAGTTTTATTATTACCTTCTTTTTAAACAGTTTTTAAGAACATTTGTTCAATTGTCTTTAATGGAAGTTAGCATGTAGCTTCAATAAAAACTAAAATTATATAAATGTAAATTGAGGTAGTAACTCGACAGTATGTTTTAATTTATCGGAGCACAAAACTATTTAAAATGGAATACATTTTCATTTATTGCGTTTGTGTATGTTTTGTTCCAGATGAAGGTGTTGTGTGTGTTTGTAGCAGCTGTCCTAGCTGTCGCAGCTGCTGAGGTACATGGTGATCATACTCACGAGTGTCCCAGTCTCGCTGGAGGCAAGCTGGAGAAACTCAAGAGTCATCTGGTCACTGTGGACGTACATGACTTGGTAGGTACCGAAACGGTGGCGCTATCTACTGTCTTAAAGCGGAAACCAGCATAGCTTGCCGCCACAATGGTTTCGGCCATGAGATCATTTCATTTATCTATAAACACTTAAATACCTAAGAAATTAAGTATTTGCGAAATGTGTCTCGTGTATACCATGGCTTATTTTATATGAATTTACTGTTTGCAACAAATCCTGCGGTAATGACCTAATAAAGGTTAAAATGTTAATTAATCCCTTATTTATTCTTGATGGTTTCTCCATTAACTTTTTGGTAGTCGAAAGTATAAAATTTACCACATAAATTATTAATTTAAAAATTTATGTGGTAAAGTGCAAAAATGCTTTCTTTGTATAATCCCTTATTTATTGAGATTTTGTTCTGTTTGTCTGAATACGTTTGTTTAAATAAACTACTTATATGTAATTAACAGAATTTGTTACTTAGTTGGTATTTAGTAGTACAAGAAGTTCTTTGTCCCTCAAGAGTCAAATGCGAAGTTCAGAAAAACACTGACCTTACAAAGTACGAAACGATCATTCAGAAAATAGGTACACACAAAAATGACAGTAATAAAGAGTCAGTAAATACCCAAATTAATCACCACTGAAATCATGGAACTTTTTTCAAACAGCTCGGTTCAAGTGCCAATAAACTACTCGATTAAACCATGGAGCTCTGCTATTGATACTTTCAGATCCTTGGAGACCAAAAGGAGGTTTGGGGCCCAAAGCAGTTCATGGAGATGGATTCAGACGCCTGTCTTACGTCTTCCTCAACCAAAAAAGATGACCATAACATCGAACACACTGAGACCTTCAAAAACAAAGGGTACGAGTAAAATTTTATTTATAATTACAAATCTAAAGTTGTCAATGGTCGCGATGGAGGCTGCAACTGATTGGTTTTAGCTTTCTCAATAAATTATGATGGTGTTAATATTCAAATACTGCCGACTCGTAGCCATAAGCGCTAGTGGTACCCTAGCGAATTTTTGTTACGGTGGATAATTTACACAGGAAGTGTCCTTTGTGGGGGGCGTTCTCCCCGCCATTGGATTTCTATGCCTTACAGTCTAAATGTATTATCCTATTTCGACTGTATATGTAATACATGTTTATAGCTACTTAAGTTTTCTTCCACCGTCATCTTGGTCTAGTACAACGGATTTTGTTGTTTTTTGGTACAAATGATAGATAAGGTGCCAAAAGTGTGTTTACAAAGTAAAAGAGAAATATAATCATAAGTACAGGTTTATAGCATAAAACTTATTTTTCGGAAAACGTCTCCTCCAAAACGTGCTTCGCTGTAGGAGTTGAATAGTATTTCTGAAAGGTCTGCATGTAGCTTAATAACCATACGATTTAAAATTAAGAAAAGGAAAATTGCACTGGCACGAAAAAGGGTACGAACGTTGGTGTAAACATATGGCATGGTTAAACCTCTTTTGAAAGTAATAACTTAGACCTTATTTGTAGAATCCTTATCCTAACCCCAAACCCATTTTATTTCTAGATGGAATGACGGTGACAAGGAATTTAGTTCAACTTCCGTTCAGGAGAAATTGGAAAATGGAGTCTACCTTATTAAAAGTAAGTAGCGTAAGTTTATTTGTTTTGTATCTCAGACTGCTGCCAAGTTCCGTACAAGATTTATCATCATACTCAAAACAAAAACTCGGGGTTAATTAAGGTGGTGCAAAGTTCAGTCACGCCAAACTACTCCGCCCAGGATGCGCCACCGTCTCCGGCTCTACAGTATCAGCCAATTGAAGAGCTCATAGTTAAGAGTGAAAGCGACTATATTTGTCTTTTTACTGCTAGTTGTTTGGTGAACATTGAAGTCTTAAGTATTAAACTTTAAGGAAATTAAAAAATATATATAGCACATACAAGTTTTGTTAAGAAATTCACCGAAGTAGTCCCAAAAGTTGAGTTGTTATGTGGATCTCAAATTTTAAGGCATACTTCTGAGTCGGGACCTCGTTTTGATGTTCTTTATCACAATACGAAGTTAGCTACCATACATATGAGTATCTGGAATAAACTATTTATGCATACTTACTGTTAAAGTGTCACATAAGTCCGGAAGATTACAATGGTCCTAAGTAAGAGAAGAATTAGCTATCTGATCTTTCAGTATATTATGTTCTATTGTTTCCTGATTTCAGGGGGAGGCACTGAACCCTACGGCATGGCTTACTACGTCTACGCTAAGGACGGTGTTGTAGCTCACTACATGTGCAAGCTGAATGCTGGTAAATATATAATTTTCTTGCTATTTTGTTATTTATGGTATAAAGGTATGTGATAATACATTCATTATAATATCATAGATTCGGACCATAATAGCACAAAAACAAAACATTGTAATCCAAATTTAACGTAATCTTCCGCCCGTAAAAAGTGGTCACAGTTTTCTAGGAAACCATAGCTTTATGTCTCTCCAGGTCAGGGATGCCAACTGTCGATGTTCTCATTGGATGTGACACTACCGAAAAGACTTCTTCAGGACTGGGTGCCAGCTTCTTGAAAGTTTAATGCTGTCTTCTTCGTTGAAGTTATTATCATTTTGATTACTTCTTTTCGAGAGGTATTTTCAATGGTGTCACAGCCAAAGAGAACATCAACAGTTGGCATCCCTGCTCCAGGTACACATAAACAAATAAACGGTTCGACTTAACTTTATTCAATCTGAAATCACGATTGTTTACAATTGGAATAAAACCTACAAAGATTAACTTGTATACATTTCAGAAAAGGAAGAAGGCAAGAAGAAGTGGCATGAGCCCTTCATCTCGTACGTGAAGGTAGCTGCTGCTGACGCCAAGGTTCCTCTGGACGCGAATGTGCAGAAGAATGTTGACGAAGCTCTGAAGATTCTCCAGAGTGACCCTGAGCTGTTCGGAGAGATGCAACAACACACTCACTTCTGCTGATCAGCTGATGACAACCATTCTAGCTCTACTTCTTATTTTTCAATTGCATTATTTTCTTAATCATGATGAATTATTTTATGTTTCTTTATACATGAAAGAATTATAGTGTTTTACTTCCGTTTCCACAGCGTAGTTTCATTTATTCGTCCATATCTATTCTACTTTAGTGTATACATCGTATTACATCAAAAATTAAATAAAATGCTTCTTTGAAGAAGGTCTTATCGGAGACGGTGGATCTGTCTTGATTTCTCAGGGTCGTAGCCAAGGGAGAATTGTTTCCGGTCATAACCCTCCCTCATGTCCCTTGGTAAAGGCCCTTAAACGGCCCGACTAGGGTATTATATAAACAAAGTAGAATCTGTTTTATGGAATTCAATTGAAGAACAAATAATGCAAATCATAGCAAATATTACCAAACTCAAAACTATATTAGCATATAACACTATTTTTTAATAATGAGTAATACACATAAAACGTTTCAACGGAATACTCGGAACGATGGGATTAAGAGTGAAAGCGACTATTTGTACTTTTACTGCTAGTTGTTTGGTGAACATTGAAGTCTTAAGTATTAAACTTTAAGGAAATTAAAAATATATATATTTTTTAATTTTAAAATCTTTTAAAGATCTTTTTATATTTTTTTATTTATAACACTTGATTGTTAGCCAAAACTGATATGCATAGATATGTATTTTTGTATAAATGGGCATAAGTTTATTTGCAACCAGTGATTAAGTTCTCAGGTGTCCGTCTATAGTTTATAGGTTACAGTAAACAACATGTAAAAACAAAATCAAGAGTATTTGGAAAACTATGAATTCAAAATCTGACAAATGGGATGGATATAACACAATATTACATATCTAATTTAATAGAATATCCCCTTAACTATAACACATATTTCAGCATAAGTTTTGTGATCAAAATAATTTGATCTTATTTTATCTAATTAAAATGTTTTGTACTGCCAGAGTGCCTATAAAAGCCTGATCACTACTACTTTGTTGTTACGCAATTGGCGTATTAAATCTTTTGGTAAAAACCACCTCATTTTGCATCACAATTTAGCATCATTTACGGGCCCCTTTTTAAATGACGGGCATGGAGTACCATTAGGCCTCCAGTGGTTCGCTCTTATCAAGAACCTATCTTCCGTTTCACAATCCTGGAAATCCCCTTCCCTCTTATCCCAAAATCCTTGATTTAACATGCACACTAGCATTCCTGGGGGAACTAGTTTCAACTACGTCAGTAACACACAAAGTCCATTGAAAACCTTGTCGAAAATAAGCTGGGCTTTTAGAAGACCTAATTCAACTCATCCCATCAAAAGACCCGCCAACGCTGCCTTAAACGATATCAGCCGCTTTGTTCCCGAGTGGTCTATAAAACGTGTAAGATTTTTGTTCGTGTGGTTGGTTGCCAATAGTCAAGTTAATAAGCTGCCAAAAATCCTATTATTATTTTATGAGTTTTAAGGGTGTGCAGTACGGTCATCAAAAATTAAGATATAGTCTGACCAATGGTTAATAATTGTAAGTTTGTTAGCGGCTAGAAACTACAAAACCTCGCGTCAATTTAGAACAATATACACTTTAGCGGCTATGCTATGATTTGTAATCCAACAAACGCTGTCCTCATGTAATGATTTTTGTTTGTCTTTTACTGTTTACATATGGCAAAAATATTAGCTAGCTTTTTAAAATCAAAATTAGTTATTGCAGATTGATAATGTTGATTGTGTTGCAATAGTAATCTATAAATATATGCAAGAAATCTTTAAATTAATGACGTGTGGTAAGTTGTACAAGTAACATAGTTAAATCATAAGTATAAATGAGCATAAAAGAATCTTTTATGTTTTACAAAATTAAACAGTGTTATGTTTTATACTGCAGGCCTACGAGTTAAGACAAAAATCACTACAGAGTACAGAGTAGCAAGATCTCTGCAACTTTGCTCCTTTTAATAAAATGTTGTATTTATTTAGATTTTACCATTTGAATGTTTCCAGGGAGTTTGTTAAATAATTTTGGAACAATATTTTAGGGTAGCGTGGAAGAAAGTTGAAGACTATTGGGAGTTTGTCTATATTGGTCTCGTGCATCATACCAACACTGACCAGCTTACGTTTAACTAAGTTATTTAATTAACAATTCTTTTCTGAGTAATGAATTTCTTCACAATTTTAAGCCTAATAAGATAGTTTTGTCGTTCACTATAGTATAACTATAAGAAAAAGAACCTTGAAAATAGCAGAATTGATTTCAACAACTAATTACAGTAGATAGTAAATTTTGTTTTTACAAAATACCTGTTTCAATTTTGGCAGTGTACATTTTGTTACGAACTCAACAGAAATCTCCACAAAACGCAAACCCATCATGCGGAAAGTGTTTGAGGAATTTCGTGTTGTAAGTGATTACATTACTAAGTTTTAAAAATAAACCTACTAACGTCTACTTTATTTCCAACTTGCATTTCCAGATCTCCATTCTTTATCAGCTGTTGGTAGATTAGCATGCAGTTTTATAACGACACGTTTTTAATGACACTGGTTTTTCTTCTCTTGCAGTTGGTAAGCGTTGATTTCAATGTTTGTCATTCATCAACAAAGTAATAAAATCCAAGCAAAATCAATTAAACTCCGTAAACAGTGAATAAAGTACGGATTTATAAAGTATAATGAGCGCGCAGACAAGTGCTGGCTCCAGGGGCTTTCATCACTGCAGTACTTGCTTGTAGATGCAAGGTGGCTCGACTTCTCCACTTATCTCTCAGCCATCAACTGGTTTCTTCAGTTGACATTTATGGGATTAATGCGTTTTTGCACGTCCAGTTCTATGCTAGGCCTAGTACTTCCATGCACAAATCTGGAGCGTTTGATTTCTTTGTTTTATTCATTTTATACCACCGGTCGAGAGCTGTACACTTTTTGCAGGCCTCAGAGGCACCAAACAAAAAGCCCCTACCTAGTGGAAACTCAGTATGGAAACTAACAAATATTTTGTGTTCAAGGATTTTCGTAAAGAACTTATTTTAAATTAAATATTTTTATGGAATTATTACTGTTATCACTGCGGCAGGTAATCGAACCCGGGCTGATTTGATGCGAAGCAGACACTGTACAAGAACTAGTGTAGAGCATGGATATGAATTTTACCTCTCCCTGGCCAATTAACCGGATTTGTAGTCCTTCATTTTGAAATATAGTCCTGATGATTGTGATGTTTCATTGTTTGAAATTTAGTATCTCTTGTAAAAACTTTGTGGGTTATTGTGAAGACTAAACATTTACACTAAACATTTCGTTTATATCCATAGTAACTCATATTGAATTTAAAATTTTCCAATTTCTTTTTAAAAACATCTGTTTGCTATGTAAACAATGTTTATTTGACGGTCCACTGCAATTTTTTGTTGGATAACAACATTTAATTTATATACAGGGTCATCGAAAAAGGTGTACGGGATTTGAAAGTGAAATAAAAATGTTAATTAGGTAGAGTTTTGATTTTTACATCAAAAGACACAAAAAGTCTTAAATTTGTTTAATGTATTTAAAACGTTTCAATGTGAGCTCCCCCCATTGCACGACAGACATCTAGCCGATAGTCAACCTTTTACCAGGTGTTTGGAGCATTTCAGGAGTCACCGTTGAAATGGTTACGTTGATTCTTCTTCTCAGGTGCCGTAGATCACGTATTTGCTCAGCATAAACTAAGTTTTAAATGTAACCCCAACAGAAGAAATCTAAAGGCGTCAAATCAAGACTCCTAGGTGGCCACAAAACAGGACCATTCCTCCCAAACCAACGATCAGGAAATCTGTTGTTGAGAGCTTCTTGGACGATTAGACTGTAGTGACATGGAGCTCCATTCTGCTGGAAAATGACATTAATGCCTTTTCCCTTTCAATTTCTTCAACTTGAGGGAAGAGATAAGAGAAGAAGAAGACGTAGCCATTTCAACGGTGACTCCTGAAATGCTCCAAAACACCTGGCGGGAGGTTGACAATCGGCTAGATGTTTGTCGTGCAACGGCCCCCCATTGCAAAGCGTTCAAAGCTCACATTGATTTTTAATTACATAAAAAATTTAAGATTTGCTGTGTCTTTTGATGTAAAAATCAAAATTCTACCAATTATATTAACATTTTTATTTCACTTTCAAATCCCGTACACCTTTTCGATGACCCTGTATTTAACATATATGTTGCCCGAAGATGCTAGCCTTGCTATAGTAAATGGCCTCGCAAGTTAAATTTATACAAGTATTGGTTTTGGTTTAATTTTAAATTAATGGATGTATATATTATTGCAAACAACCTTCATTTGAGTTATATAGCCACTACGGCAGTTGTACAACGTGTAACGGCAGAGGTGACTTTGACTAATTAGTAGACC
This sequence comes from Matsumurasca onukii, assembly GCA_018831715.1. Lineage (NCBI taxonomy): Eukaryota > Metazoa > Arthropoda > Insecta > Hemiptera > Cicadellidae > Matsumurasca > Matsumurasca onukii. Next base: position 75,561,562 of record CM032058.1, on the reverse strand, counting down.
TGGGAGAAGAACTGCCGGAAGTAGAGGGGAATCGCGCTGAAACAAATAAATAATAAATAAATCATTTATTGCATAATTTCATTTTACTTGAATCGCAATCTTCAGTTATTAGTGGCTAAAGTTTTCCATCCACACATATCTATATATCTTTCAGACATACAGAACCTTCAATTACATGATTCATCCCACACTTTCCTTTCCCCACTTTAGCCGGGTCACTTTATGGCGGGTCAGTTGTCTTCTAATGTGTTCTCCTAGTCGTGTGCCATAAACTCGTCGGCGCTGAGTACTCGTCGGTAGTTCAGAGTATTCTTTAGTTAATTTCCTTTGAAGAATGAGATATTCGTGCCGTCCTCATGTTAATTAAGACCCAGATCCGGGACCATAAAATGTTCACCGATCCTGACCTTCAGAAGGTTTCTAGCATGTTTTCAAAACTGTATATGCTTATGTATATAAACATATATGAGTGTACTCTCTACAGGTCGCATTTTTTGTCCCGATTTCCATGAAATTTGGTACAAATGTTCATTTTGTAAATATCTCGGACAAGTTCGTTAGCCAGCAAAATCAAACTACCGAAAGTACCCTTGTGGGAAGAGTTTTTATGAAAAAAGTTGTTTTAATTATCTAAAAACAGTACATTTTATCAGATTTTGATGAAATTATAAATACATAATTTTTATTTCGATATAATCCATCAATATACCAAAATTATGAAAATTCACATGGCCGTTTCAAAATGGCGGCCAAAAAAGTGATTGTTCGCCTTAACAGCGTTATTAGCAGTCCAATTTTAATGAAGTTTGAAACAAGTTTTCCATTTATGATACGTAGTTAAACGTGTAGTAAAATCCCACGTAAGCTTGAGGAAGAATACCCGTGATAATAGAGAATGTAAAGCTGAGGCTGAAGACCGAAGTGAGACTGTGAGTGGAGCGAGGGTGTAAGCGTAGCGAAGAGCTCGTAACACGTATGTTTGTAAGGAAATTCGCTTCACTCATGCCAGTGGCGCTTTAGGGCTTAGCTGCGTGTCGGCCTGGTTTACAATCCCATCACAATAAATATACATTTGAATACGTTATCTTACCAATTTAAATATGAATTTAAAATACTGTTGTTTGAAAAAACACTTAATTATTATTGAGGATATATTTAACAGAAGACCTTTTTGGCGTGCACTTATGACTAAATTATTGCTATGCATGCATTAGTTTATGTTGTTGTTTTAAGTTTATTTACTATTTCTTATTTCGTTTAAAAATTTCAGTATTTGTCATAGTACTGCTTGCGTACATGTACTGACAGTTATAGTTAATGCATGTGTTAAGCAAAAGTGAATCTGATCCTTACATTATTAACATGAGTCACCACGCATTTATCAACCCGTATGTTCTACAATGTTGGGTAGCTGGAGTGTCCCTGTTTGCTTGATCTTCAAGCAGTTGATACCTGCTAGCTATGTACTTGTACATTATACAATACTCAGGCCAAGGTCACGTGGTCTCTCTCTCCTTCCTACTCTGTGTTAACACCGCTTCATCGTACTCTGTGGTGGCAGTCTTCGCAGGAGTCTTCTACACCGCTCACATCTCCAACAGTCTGAAAGGTTTGTATAGATTTTCATGTGTTACAAATACCCAAATAGCAGAATAGAGCATAATATTGGATTTGGTAATGAAATAAACTAATTTGGACATTCTGAAAACCAATATTAAATTACTTTTAGGACGAGGCCTTTCAATATCAAAGATAAAGTAAACATCTAAACTTACATTAGAGTATGGTATCTTAATATTTGATATCTTAATACAGTATATTATAATGTTGTGTTTCATGTATTAAATTCCGCCATCGAATAAAATGGATTTTCTTGAAGCCACCTTTTCAAACTTCTTTCGAAATATTTATATTCTGTGGTCTTCAGTTCGTTAGGCAGACTGTTCCAGAGCTTTGCACCTGCATAGCTTGGCTTCCGTTCAGTGGCTGCAAGGTGGTGAACTGGAATAGGGTAGTCAAAAGCGTTTCGGGTGCTGTACTTATGACAAAACCTTCCACTTGTTATTTCTTCTGGTGATTGTTTGTGCATATACGTTACTGCTTCTTGTATGTAGAGATTATTGCAGTTAAAATTTTCAACTCTTTAAACGCGTCCCTGCAGAATTGCCTTTGTTAGAGATTTCCTAGAATCCTGATGGCTTGTTTATGAAAATGTGTTTCCTCCTTTTGTAAATTTATGAAGTATGTTTCCCAGGCATTTAAAACTTGTTTTACGATTTCTTTCATATTTTCAAATTAGATTCCAATACTGTACGTCCAAGAGATCGCAATGGTTGGCGATTGCAGATTTTTCTGGACGATCATATTTAATGTGTGAGATGTGTTCTTTGAATCAGGCTTTTATAGTTCGTTTTGTTTGATCAATGTAAAGTTTATTACAATTGTTACAGTTAATTTGGTATATTCCAGATTTATTTTCAGTTCAAACTTTGTCTTTTGGGGATATAAAGCTTTTTTTAATTGTTGTTGGTTTTGAAGTAAATGTTTTGTTATCGTGAATTTTTAAGACTTCTTAATTGACGATAAAATTCAGTGTATGTTGTACTGACCCATTCCTGGATTTCGTCTTTTAAGGGCAACATCGTTGTTCTTGATTTCTTCAATTGATTTTTTCTTTTCTTAGCATATTATTTAAAAATTGTTCTATTAAAATTGTAGTTTTATAACCATACAATTTTGCTGTGTTTTTTGTGATTTAATTGTTTGCGGTTAATTGGATGACTTTCTTGTAAATACCAAATTCTATGTTTTGTCAATTTTGATCACTAATAAATCTAGCAAAGGCAAACTTTTATTAGTTTCTTCCTCAAAGTTTTTTACACCATCATAAAATTTACTTTTTAAACCTGAAAAAAATCTTTTATATTGAAAGGCCTCGTCCTAAAAGTAATTAAATATTGGTTTTAAGAATGTCTAAATTATTTTTATTTAATTTCATATTACAAATCTGTTTTAGTTGCACTCTTATTAGTAGTTTAGGTAATAAGGTTTAATAGTATTTGGTAGCACCATTGGACACGTTAACAATAAAATAATTTGTATCGAACTTCTTTTGGAAAAATGAGATGTTTATGCCGTCAGCACGGTAAGACCCAGGTTAGTAAATAGGTTATACTATAGTAAATACGGTTTAGTAAATAGGTTAAACACTATATACTAACCTTGGGTAAGACCCAGGCGGGAATATCAAATGAACACCGATTCTGACCCCAGAACACATTTTGAGAATGTTTTCAACACTTTATATATACATATGCGTATATATGATACAGTTAATATTTTAGTAATAGACCACGTAAGTAACAAATTGCAAAGGAAATGCGATTCACTCATGCCAGCGGCGCTTTAGCGCTTAGATGCGTGTCGGCCTGGTTTAACTTTGTAGATTCCTAGAGACTTAAGTTTTATCGCTAAAGTATTGCACATGCACTATGAGCGTATATTCATATACGTGTGTACTCTCCTCAAGTCGCAGCTGATATTTTACACGTTATTTATCTTTGGGCTATTTTTCAAAAAAAGACTACATTGCGTAGTATTACCATGATAACTATTTACAATGTTTAAAGCACAATTAAATAATATATTTCATCACTAGGTCCTAAAGTGACACTTTTTGACTCGAGGTCAAGTTATCGTCGTTAACGGACGTTAAATGACCGAGCTTTAAAAAGACACTTTCCGAGTGATGAACGATACTTTTGTCATGATGGTAATAAAAATGAGAAATAAATGTCAATAAATGTTTCAATATTACAAAATATATTTAATTGAGTAAACGTTGTTTTGAACTCAGAAGTCTAAATTACTGTTTTGAAAAAAAAAAACAGCTGTTACACTGATTTATTATAAGTCAGTGTTAAAATTCAAAACAAACTCGTTGAACCAGCTGATGCCCATGCCACAAAAGATCATTAAAATGATCTCTTTCTCCCTAGGGAGTAAAATGTCAACAAAACAATACATTATTTACCTGGGTGAAAAGTGACACCTTAGCACTGTCAGTACTTGTGTCTGCAGCTGTTTTCAGAACAGAATGAGAAAAAACTAGTTATATGCTTACCACGGCTACGCGGTACGGTCAGAAAATAGTGGCAACGCAGAGGGTCCCTAAAACGTCCCGTTTAAAAAGTGGTGTTGTAAGTTTAAGACTATTTATTATATTACAGGTCAATATATTTTTAGGGCTAATTGGAAGCCGATTTGTCCGTTACTTTGAGAAAAATCAAATTATTACAGTATTTTTAGAGCTTTGAACCCCTTTTTAAGTAAAAAGTGGCTAAAGTGCACCTCTAATGGTGTAAAAACTATGGTGCATACGGAAAGGCATTACGTGGGAGTAGTGCTTGTTGTAAACCTTGTAAAAGCACTTGTCCAGAGTTGACGCGAGATTTCTAACCGCTGGAAAACATACATATAACTGTTTTTACTCCCGACTAAAATCATCGGTCAGACTAAATCGTCATTTTCTGATAAAGTAATGATAACACATTTCTTCACATACCGAATTAAATAGAATTTTAATATTAAGCGTATTAATAATATTTTTTATGTCTGATCAAGCGTAATATAAAACAGGCCGACACGCAGCTAAGCGCTAAAGCACCGCTGGCATGAGTGAATCGAATTTACTTTGCAATTTGTTACTTTAATTCGCTACGCTCACAGCCTCGCTTCGGCCTTCGGTCTCAGATTTACGAGGTTTTTTGTTAGAAGTATTATGAAAGGAAATCACAAATTAAATTTTAATAAAATTAATTTTTGGCCGCCATTTTGAAACGATTTTATGTATATTTATAATGTTTAGTATATTTATGTCCAAAAACAATAAAATACATATTTATTTCAAATTTCGTCAAAATCGGAAGAAATTTACTGTTTATAGATAACCAAAACTCCCTCCCCATGGGGAACTTTCGGTAGCCTGATTTTGCTGGCCAACGAACTTGACCGAAATATTTACAAAAGGAACATTTATACAATATTTCATGAAAATCGGACAAAACTGTGACCTGTAGAGAATACACACATATATAGTATTATATTTAGTTTTTAAAATTTTCAAAACAAGTTTTGGGGTCAGGGTTGGTGCACATTTCCTGGTCCCGGGTCTGGGTCTTACCATGAGGACGGCATGAATATCTCATTTTTCCCAAGGAAATTCGATAACAACTAAATCACGCAAAATGTACATATTATAACAATTAATTTCGTACATGAGAACTATTGTGGATGATTTAGTACAGACCCGGCTTCTCTTCAATAGTTGTTAGATGAACTTACGAGTTCTTTAGTTGTTATGTGGTATAAACAATTAAAAGAAGGATTTCAACATTTTCTATCACGTACATATTAATTAAATATTGAAACATTAACAAAACATGAAATCTTCAAATGTACGGAGCCATGATAAGATCAATGAAACTCTCAACGCAATGTTATGTTGTCTCGAACTTCAACTTGAAATTTAAAATAGGGTAATAAGTATCCAAGAAAACTATGTTTTATAAGATTTCTTATAAGAAATTTATAGAAATAAACTTTTATTATCGCAATCAACCTTTTGTAAAAAGGGATTTTGATGTTAGAGTTAAAGCGTAGTTTTTTACACAGGGTGTCACAAAATATGTAGCGCTATGCAGAACCGGATTCTACATACAAAATAAATCGAAAATGTCACACACTTTTAATTTCGGCTTAGTTTAGCCGTAATCCGTTATTTTGCAAATTCTTGAAAATAATTAATAATTCACAAAGCCTTTGAGATACTTTTTGAAACTTGGTATACACCTTAATTGTTTTCCATATAGCATTTTCCAATAATATTTTTATTTAACTTATCACATTTCAAAATGGCGGCAATTTAAAAATATCAAAGTCAAATTCCAATTTGATTCCATTTGAATTTGAAATTTTAAATAACCGCTGTTTTGAAATGTCATAAGTAAGATAAAAATGTTTTGGAAAATGTTATTAGAAAAAATCAGGGTTAATTTTTTAAAAATATCAAAAGTTTTTGGATTAATAATAATTTTCAAAAATTACAAAATACGGATACGGTTAAACTAACCGAAATTTAGAAAATATTGACTGGACATTTCGGCTTGCACTGTATGTAGAGATCCGGTTTGCGCATAACGCCTTACACTTTTTGTGACACCTGTATAAAATCGTAGACGATTGCGATGCATTTCATTTTAAATGTTTATAGAATGAAATGCTTTTAATTTACTTTTATCAACATAATATACAGTCACAAACGCCGATCGGTGAGTCGACAAAATGTCTGGTTTTGTCAGAGTTTTACCAGCAAAAAACAGTCCGAACTGTAAGGCCGCTTTCAGACGTTACGACTTTTCGCCGTGCGCCGGATACGGCACGGTTCGTTTGAGTTTGATTACAATGACAACATATGGAGCTGTTCAGACGTGCCGGCCACGGCGCGTTGATTTTTACTGTGACTTTAATTGTCTATGGACTTATAAGTCCGCCGCTAGGTTTGCGGCCGGGGTCAAAGATCTCCTGATTCGGGCTGTGAGTGACTAGTGATCGGTAATATCTGTGGTCGGGCGATGTTGACAAGAGTATGAATGGCGATGGATGATTGTGTTATTATTCTACAATAATTATTTTATTGTACATCATTTGACAAATAATACATTTTTTCTCACTATTTTGTGAAAGTAAATGAGCAAATCGTACCTTTGTTATTTTCTACTTTGTTTAATTAAGTTATAGGCTAATATTAAGTTAAATTATTGTACATATCCTACTTGTATTATATTTGTCAGGTTAAGTGGTGGAGAGGACTCTCATAGTCCTAACTTTCGCCTGAAATAAATAAATCTTCATTTCATTTCATTATATTTTCCTTCAGTTTAATGTCTCCTGATGATAGACACGTTGTGTTTGAAAGGCCTCAAGCTAATACAAATTTACTATTAAAAAGGTTTTATCTTTAAATTATCGGTCTGTTTTAATGCCAAATCAAAATCAGAACTTTAGATGGTAACATTTACCGAACTCAACCGTTCAATTCAACATTTCAATGAACTCAATCTCAAAACAAACTCAACAAAATCGAATTTCATTCATTTTTCATTGAAACAAACAAACTCAAATCAAAGTCCAACGGTCATGCTGGACGACACTGAGATTGAGGAGGTCTACTCGTCTAAATTCCTTGGTATACACCTCGATCGAGGGTTCACTTGGGATTGTCACGTAGACCACCCGTCTGCTCAGAACTGTCTTAAGGCATTTATGTTCTGAGACAGTTGTCCTAATACTATTCAGATACTGATGACGGCATATTACGGTCTAATATACCCACACCTATCCTACGGAGTGGTTTTGTGGGGAGGATGTGCAAACATTCATTTTTCACGTTTGTTCATCCATCAAAAACAGGCCATCAGAACCATTGCAAAACTGAAGTGGGGAGAGTCGTGCAGAACAGCACTCAAAAATCTCAAAGTGTTGACACTTCCCTGCCTCTACATTTAAAGACGGCAATTTTTGTCAAAACAAAATGCGAGCCCATAAGAGGTATTGACACTCTATGATACTAGAGGCAGGAACAACTACCGAACTGGGATGGTAGTTTTTGAACGTTTGCCTTCTCAGGCAGGAGTTCGCTTCATCAATAAACTTCCAAATTCCGTCAAAAATGCAGTGACGCCCAAGGCGTTTAAAACTCGTCTGAGAGCTGAATTGGTTTCAAAGACCTTCTACAGCACAGACGAGTTTATGGCATACAGCTGGGAGACCCCATAACCAACAGACCGGCACAGGGAGCAGTAGTGGGAAACTTCGAATGCATGAGAATTTGGGTGAATGTAATATTGTATGTCTGAATGAGATTTCGATGGAGAGTGAATGCAAAATTTTAGGGAAATTAACTTGAAAATTGACCATTTCAATAACATGTATTTGTTCCTACGCAATAGATGATTTATTTATTTATTGAAAAAGTAGCAGATTTATTTTTAAATTATCGGTACCCGCCGTGAAGTCTCCGGCGCACGGCGAAAAGTCGTTAAGTTTGAAAGTGGCCTTACAAAGTTGGCTGGGGAAACACGGAACGCTCTGACTTACTACAATTAGAGTTGTACAGTTCGAATGCACAAACAAGAGAGTAAATGTCAAAATGTATGTCTGATTTGGACTTCGATGTTAAAATATGTGGAAAATTCTAGCTTTCAAATCACATGACGATCGTATAACATATAAAATGTTCACACAATAGCCTATCCATTTATTATGCACATTTACTTAAGTTAAGTATTTACAAAAATACGTCAACAGTATATCAAGGTCTACTACTAGAGTACAAGGCGGTGGAGGTTGGCCTTGCTAGTACAGAGACAATTACTGTTAAATTATTCCTCCACGATCAATCAATCATCAATTATTCATTGTATAGAATATTGTGAGACCTATTTCGATCGCTTTTACAATGAGGTGTATTAGTTAACCGTTGGATAATTATTATTACTAGATGTATAATTTCCTTCTAGGTGTAATTTTTAAATATTGGGTAAGCATAAATTGTTATTAATAATAGACATTAACAAGTAAATCATCAGTTAAACATGCCTATGAATTTTCAAAGTTACTATCACTGGAAATAGAACTCGACAAGTTGAGTTTGCATTGGTTTAGAATTACTAAGACGCCACGCAGCCGACACGCAGCTAAACGCTAAACCACCACATGCATGAGTGAATCGAATTTCTTTTCCAATTTGTTACTCTGATTCGTTCCGTTACAAGCCTCGCTTTGGCATTCGGCCGCTCTATTGCCACGGGCGACCTTTTCTTAAAGAGTTTAATAAAATACATAAATATTTTATCCATTGCAAATTTTTTAATAAATGCATAAAAGTCGTTAAAATAGTTTTAACCTATATTTGTTTATAAATCCATCCTTACATTTACCACTTATTCGAACATACAATTTTCATATTTACTCTCTCCCATCATTCGAATTTTACCACTCTCCTCCCTACTAGTAGTCAGACAGTCTACCAGCACGGAAGAGTCCAGGATTCCATGAACACGTCCGAGCATTGAGAACGCTTGAGAAATCAAGATTGGTTTGTGACGAGCCTCGAATGCTTTGGGCACAAAGGGCGTTTTTTAGCAAATTGGCAACCTGTTGAAGTTAACTCCAGCTGTGGCAAGGAACGTCCACGAATTGCCGTTCTGTTTCTCCCAGTCCGATAGCTGTCTCTGTCTTCAGTTCCATAAGAGTGTACGTCACTGCCTCTTATGGTATTACTTTTTGAATTGAAAAGATGCTCGTCTCCAAAATTTAGAGGCAAGGTAAGGTCGCGACTAATTAACTTTGGTTCAAACTTCTTATTTTGAAAGAATGAAGATCCTGGAAAGGGTAACGGTTGTGCAACCTCCCCACAACGTCAACCTGTAAGATAAGTGTCTCCGTAGTTCACCATCAAAAGTAGCCTACCTAAGACCTACCTAAGTTTCCTCAAAAAGATTCCTGAACACAGTCTTGAGCACACGTGGTCTAGGTAAGAGTTCCAAGTAACCCCCGATCAAGATGTATTCCGATGAGGTTGATCAAGGTGTTTATTGGGTCGTGGTTTTGTTTGGCAGGCGCTTTCGACGGCGGTCCTGTCATCATCGGGCAGACTTGTTACATGGAAATTAATTCATTTCCATGTAGCGGGTTTGCCTGGTGATGGCAGCGTTGCTGTCGAGGGCACTTGTCGGATAGAATTGCGACTCTTTGTTGGCCTTCTTGTAATTTAAATATTCTGTTAGAATATTATTAGTCCACTGTCAGTCTTTATAGTTATTACCCTGTACTTTTATGGTGATTTTGCCATACTTATTTGTTTTACTTTGTTTCTTGTTTTTGTCACACAATGATTTTTGTAAATGACAATAAATATTATTATGTTTACAGATGAAGGTGTTGCTCGTGTTGGTGGCAGTTTGCCTGGCTCTAGCTGCGAGTTACGAGTGTCCTAGTCTGGCTGGCGACAAGCTGGCTAAACTCAAGAGTTACGTTGTCAAGGAGGACGTACATGACTTGGTAACCAACATTCTAACCAGACTCTTAACTCGTTAACATTACCTATACACGCACTAAGTCTGCTACGACCCCAAACCGATAACAATTGTATCTGAGGTTGAAATAATATTATTACGAACGTTTTCCATTGTTCTTTAGTGAACAAGAAGAACACGACGTTTTGGGACCTGGGACCTGATCCCGTCTTCAGGTGAAATGTAACCTATAACATCAAACAACACATTAAGAAATGAACCAGCTAAAAGTAATCAGCGCAAGCTTATCAGTCACCTAATACTAAAAGACATGAGCTGTCTATTCTGTTTTTGTATTTTCCTAAACTTATTTAATTTAAAAACAACTCACCTAGAAAACAACTAGCCTTCAATACAACATGCCCAAAAGTTAAGGAATTAAAACAAAGTTAGAGAAACCAAGCACGTCTATGGCCAGTCACAGCTGCCCACCGGTTGACTGTCTGGCTGGCAGGGAGCAGCGGACGACCAATCACAGACGTGTATCAGACTGACCAACTGTAACAAAGACCAGAAAAATACCTGTTTAGTGTTTAGGCACAGCCAATGGAATGGAAGACATAGTTTAGAGTGTTGGTGAATGAGTCAGTTTTTAACAAAGAAGTTAAAATTACTAAAACGTATTCATAAAGTTCCCTACACGCTGATTCACGTTAATTAATTTAACTCCTTTGTTAGGAAAACTGGAAAAATACCCAAAACTCCAAATAATTTCTTTTCTTACATTGGATGCCCATAAATAGGTATTTTGTGAGCTCTTATAGTTTGCCAGTCTGATTGGAGGTTTACCTACGCAATGTACAAATACTCAACCTGTTCACTCCTAGTGTTGGACTCTCGGCAGCACCAGATTACCATCTAACTCTCTTTTCACCGGAGGCACAAATCTGAAACCGTTTGACACATTACCAAGGTTAGACCTCTGATCGTTAGTCGTTTGCACTTTACTCCTATTTTGCAACTACGCCGATCTATCGAGATAGGCCTTTCTGCCCTGAAGACAGCCTTGACGTAGTGTGCCACCTGGTTCTCGAGGACAGGGAGCTGATCATTTTTCACTATCAAATTATATTATTATTGTTCAATATTATGGTTCCCCTACGGAAATTCGCCATAAAGGGAATACTGTATTTATGTCACAACTCCCAATAATACAAAGCTACAAGTATATCTTGAAGAATTTAACCTTTTCGTTTAATTAGGTTAAACATTTTTAAATTGAATTTTTTAGTATGTCATTATGAACGTTTTAGATCCTAGGAGACCAGAAGGAAGTTTGGGGTCCCAAGCAGTTCTTGGAGTTAGACTCTGAAGCGTGTGTCAGATCCTCCTCAATCAAGAAAGATGACAAGAACATCAAACAGATTGAGACCTTCAAGAACAAAGGGTAAATCTGAATATAGTTTAAGTAGACCTTGATGACCTTGTAGACCTATTCATAATCAAGCTACATTTGTTTTGTTATTTGTTTACAAACATACTGTTCTGTACTTTTATAGTACATATGTTTTAATGTTCATGGTTTGGTTTATTTGTGTTTTCATGTGATTTAGTTTGTTTATGTTTGAGCTTTAAAACATAAGTTTTGTATTGTTTTAATTATCATTCAATGTTTTTATTTTGATTTTATTATTACAGTCCTTTTACAAGTTAACACCTCTTTCTCTTTTTTAATTTTATTTTACTATTACAATCAAATATTTTACCGCACCGCAATTAATAACAAGAACACATACTATTTATAATGCATTAGGTTTATAATAACATAGTCATATCTTAAAAGCCATCTAAGAGTCATGTGTTTTCTAGATGGATCGATGGTGAATTTAGTTCAAATGCCGTTCAGGAAAAATTATCTAATGGAATCTACCTCATTAAGAGTAAGTACTGCATCATGATGTTAATTCGTCTTTTTATAACCATAAAATTATTTTACAGAGTTTAATAACATTCGGCAAACACGGAGGAAATTTATAGATCATTCTATATTTTCATTTCAAGTTGCAGAATTAAGGTGTTGCTCACCTCAGTAACTTCAACATTTTCAGCCTGTAGGTTGCGCTACTATAAAACTATTTTAAACGGCCGCTATTTTAACAACATAATACGTTGGCAGCTTCAATAAATTTGCCAATAAATACCAAGTTCTAATGTTATTACTATTCACTTGCAATACTGTACTTATTCTGTTCGCGAATCAGTAGAGTGCACCTCTAATAACAATAGTTGAACGCTTGAGTATTTACTAGTCTATCAGTGAAATAGAGACTTGACGCTTTTCATTTTTCAGGGAAAGGTACTGAACCCTACGGCTTGGCGTTCTACGTATACGCGAAGGATGGTGTCGTAGCTCACTACATGTGCAAGTTGAATGCTGGTAAATATATTTTCAATTTCATCATTTGCAATTTTGACTTTTTTATAGTATTTCTCCGTCCGTGGCTCAGAGAGTAGAGTCAAAATATATTCCTAAATTAGTTGGTTATACCTAAATTAGGTAACTACAAGATTATATTATTGTAGGTAGATAGCGCATTGATGGCTGAAGCAGGAAAATCAACATAGTTGAGGCAGCCCAAGCACAGACAGCGCTGCGAGGGATTTCTCAAGTAGGGACACGCGCAAATTTGTTCGTTCTTGAAAATCGCACGATTTGGTCACATTTAGGTCATCGGGCAAACTCGAGCATGTGAAGCTGAGGGGAGGAGGCAGCGAGAGATGGCTGGGCTCGCAGCGCTACCTCTGCTCAGCCATGAATGCGCTATCTACCTACCATAACATAATCTTTGGTGACTAGTTAAAATGCCGTGAACAGAAAAAAGAATGAAATGATCACGCTTCTTAACTTTGAGTTGGTATTGATTTTTCTTTTCAATACGTTTTCCATTTCAACAACGATGCTGACACGCTTGCATTGAATCTTGCTATTTGCCACAGGAAAGGAACCAGGCAAGAAGAGGTGGGAGCAGTCATTTATCTCTTATCTCAAGGTCGCTGCCAAGGACGCAAAGATTCCTCTTGACGAGAAAGTGCAGAAGAATGTGGACGAGGCTCTGAAGATCCTCCAGAGTGACCCTGAGCTGTTCGGCGAGGTTCAGCAACACACAAAGTTCTGCTAGATAACACCTGATTGAACATACCTGACAAACACTAATTAATTTGAAGATATATTAATGAACTCTGCCTTTTTTACAATGTTTACACAATAACACAAATAAATCACGCTTAAACCTTACATGGATATGCCTTATAATTCTTGCAATCCCAGTACCTAAACCTAGAAAACAACGCAGTAAACCTAGGTCGAATTTGAGATGAAAGCTAGTGAGCATAGCATAAACTAATGGGAGACCAACTCACCACTCCGTCTTAGACCTTTCACCTGTGTTTACTACGATTTTTGGGTCCTTTGCTAAGTAACTTTTTCATTAAAATACAACCAACTCTTTCAATTGGTAAATCTAAAAAATATAAATATGGGTAGTATCATTAAATTTCCATTTTCTTGAAGATGGAAAGTCAATGGTGGTATGGGGTTTTGCCTTATATACTAGTACCAACTTGTCATATAGAGTGCGCAGTAGTCGCTGTGACCTTGCATTTCGTTCCACGAGAGCAATGTAAAAACATGCCTTTCCTTGGGACACCTCACGCCTACAGTTTTAATAGGATTTGAATGAAATAAACATTGTTTTAAAGTGCCTTAAATACTGACTCCGCTGAGCCGAATTTGTAAGACATTGACACAAATCCAAAAGTTGAAGAAACTTTGTATTTTAATTTTTTTTTTTTAATATTAAACTAATACAATTTTCAAAAAAATGGTTAGCGAAGTCCCTGCAGAACATTGTTATGTTTTAAGTGCAACTTATTTCAAAAAGGTCTGATGAAAAGTGTAGGTGTTAGGACTTAGGTGACTCAAGAAACTGCTAGTGTTTACATGGTTCTTCTGAGACAAAAAAAAACAAAATAACCGACTGCTACTGTGCACTGTTAAAACTCCTCCGAATAACCACTATTTTCTGCACCTCGCTCGCTTATCTTCTCTAAGGGAAGGAGGAGGCTCACAATCAAACGCTTTGTATGCGGACTATGTACAAAGTTGCATCTGCTTGTCTTATCTTTGACCTGATGATATGTGTTATCTTTGTACATTATACAAGACATTGGCTTCACCGAGACCTATAACCTTGGTGAAGGTCACTGATGAGAGTCCCTATAATCTCTAAACCACCGCTCCATTGTGCTCTCTCTTATCACCCGCTCCTCTTCTCTAAACCATTGACTTTACCCTCGACCCTCCTAGACTGGACTTCTCCCGATAACTCCCAAAGGTTAGAACATTTAGCGTATACGTTATAGAAACTCAAATGAATAATAAAAAATATGTTCGCAAACAACTGCCAATTTACGTAGTTCAGCCTTGATGCCTAGAGGTGCGCTACTTGTTCTTTTTTTGCTGATCGTTACAATATTGACGTGCTGGTCAATATACAGAGTCACAAAAATGTGTTGAGCACTTTGCAGAACCGAATTCTACATACAAAAGTAAGTCGAAAATGCCCAGTCACATTCTTTTGATTTCGGCTTAGTTTAGCCGTAATCCACCATTTCGTAAATTTTTGAAAATAATTAATAATTCAAAAACGCTTTGAGATATTTGTGTGAAACTTAGTAGAAACCTTAATTGTTTCCTGATAACATTTTCCAAAAATATTTTTTATCTAATTTATCAAATTTCAAAATAGCGGTAATTTAAACATTTCAAAGTCAAATTCGAATTTGATTCCATTTGACTTTAAAGTTTTTAAATCACCGCCATTTTGAAGTTTGATAAGTTAAATAAAATAAATATTTTTGGTTTATACCAAGTTTCACAATCCCAAATTTTGGATTAATAGTTATTTTCAAAAGTACAAAATGGTGAATTCCAACTAAACTAAACGGAAAAATAGACATTTTCGACTTACTTTTGTATGTAGGATCTGGTTTACATAGTGCGCTATACATTTTGTGACACCCTATATACGTGACGTAAATACTAAGACGTATTAAATCTACTACTAATACATAATTTAAGTGGTTCAATAAAACAATTTGTTTGTTACTAGAAACGCTTCAATAAAAATGCATTTTATTTGTTTGATTAATATTGTATGTGCTCTACATATTTGATTAATATTGTTACTCTATCCTCAAACTCTTCTTGGGTTGATACTGAAAATTGCGGGATTAACTAAATTTATATTCAATTACTAGACCCTAAAATGGGTAGGAAATTTTCAACAACAACGTAAACAATATTTTAAATGTAGACTAATATTCGCTTTTGGCAGTTTTAAGAAGTTACATGTTTATAATTTATGAATTCAACACAATGTTTAAATACAAGAAAATAAATTCTTACTTTTGATTTATTAATATAGCACTTATAAATATACAGAGTTAGGCAAAAGTGTGGAAACGCCTTTATAACTTGTTAACCAGTGTTTTCAGCAACCGAACTCGGTACACTTTATTAGAGGAAGCCAAAGTACCTTTTAATGCATACTGACACTTTGCTCCAGTTTTCAAAATGGAGGATTGGAGAGGTTGCCCCATCATTTTCATGAAGCCCCATCGAGTGACACCTCATTTTGAAGGTCTTAGAAAATGTTGATGAGTGCTGAAAACTAGACGTCTCTATCTTAACCCAGAAAGAAATGGCGTCCGCTTTAAGATACACAGACTTTTATTACGCGAAAGTGTGGAAACGTCTTCATAACTTTTAGCCAGTTTTCAGTGTAACCAAACTTGGTACATATTATTAAAGTTATCAAAACTATCTTTTAATGCATACTGACACTTTGCCCCAGTTTCGCTGGAGGCAAACTGGAGAAGCTCAAGAGTCATCTGGTCACTGAGGACGTACATGACTTGGTAAGCGTAGAATAAGGATGGCCAAAGGTATGGTATAAGAATCACATCACAATAGTGGCTATACGGTGAAATTGGTAAATATTTCAGTTCCAAGTCATCCTTAGGCATTTATGCTCAGCGAGAACTTTCAACTAGGGGCAGAATATTACTTTTCTTTAATGTGTACGCATGACATATTTTTTGGAAATCTTAGATAATTTTCGACTTTTATTACTAATCAGATCAAGCTTTATCGAGTGTTAAGGGCGTTCCGTAATTACGCAGTATTCTCGTGTTAATTACCGCTATTTTGAAACGGCTTAGTACCATTGATCATGGGACTCGTGGCGTGGTCCTGTAATCCAGCTTCATGGAGGTCAGGTTTTGAGGATTATATAGGTCTAAAGCGACTCTGATAGTCTCGGTAATTATCTGATGATACCCGCATCAACTCTCACCATCGTTTAGACATATCAGACCATCACCTGCGTGGTTCGGAAGTCTCGCACGTTATAAGCCGTTGGTTCTTTTACTTCCATTGGTCATTGGGCTGTCAATTAATGACCCATTCTAAGGAAGAGTCGGCCTTAGTTTGTAACAAGACTCAGATCATAACTCATTACTACCACTCATTACACTCATCCTTCACCACATATTTGCCTTAAAATACCCTCATGAGAGTGGTCGGCATCTCAAATAGTGAAAGTGATTGTAAACTGTTTTACCAAAATTCTATACATTCAATAATTTTTCTAGTGATATAAGACACGACTCACCATAACATGCCAAAACCTCAAAAGTTGAATTAATTACCTGCAGTTTTGATACCGTACACTCCTATTAAGATGTTTTTAAGTTATTTTTCTGCAATCCTCAGGTTTTTCTGCAATTGCTGAAGATGAAGTTTGTTTCATATTTCTAGACCTGCTGGTTCGTCTGTTATGTGTTTGTGACATATTACGTGAATTACTCTTCGTATTTTATGCTCACTTACAAAAAAGAGTGGTAAAAATAAATTTAGACATCACAACTCCAGAGAGCCCGAATGGATTGAGGGATGCACTGAATTATACGGTAAGGTTATCCATGTCTACGCCAAGGACATATTTCAATAAAACAATATTGACATTTTTAATTCATGAGGCCTTTCGATCTTCAGATAACCTGGAACTATAACGAATGGATAACCTTCAGATAACGAATGGAGGTTATCTGAAGGTGACAGCATTGCTGATCGAAGGGCCTCATGAATTAAAAATGTCAATATTATATTATTTGATTTTAAATTTCTTCTTGTTTTCCTGGGTCTTTTGGTTGTTTATTTATTGATTTGTTTTCTTTTTATATGTTTTTGTTTGTATTCCCATGCATCTCGTATGGATTAAATCTTTCTTTCTTTCTTTCTTTCATTATTATATGATTGTTAAATGTCAGTGTGTTACATTATAGATCCTTGGAGAGCACAAGGAAGTTTGGGGTCCGAAGCAGTTCCTGGAGTTGGACCCTGACACTTGTCTCAGATCCACCGCCACAAAGAAAGATGACAAGAACATCGAGCAGATCGAAACCTTCAGGAACAAAGGGTCCGTACTCCGTGTGTTTCACAATAGATGTCGATAAACTATGATTTAAAATGTTTTATAACTAATTGAAGTTATTTAGATTTAGTAAAAAGAAGTCACACTTTTATTTTAACTTATACAACTTTTCAGGTATACATTTAAAGCTGCGCGTCGTTTTATTGTTTGTCTCGTACCACCACGAATGAAGCTTTACATTAAGCATAATGTCTATAAACATCACCCACCATTCTGAAAAAGTTATAACATTTCTATTATTATTGCATGCATGTGTTATTATTTATAAAATTGAGATTTCAATTTTAGGTTTGTCAGCGGTGAATTCACTACAACTTCCGTTCAGGAGAAATTGGAAAACGGAGTCTATCTTCTCAAGAGTAAGTCGTAGCATTTTTGTAAATCTCTAAAGGACTAACATGGGACTTTTACTTAATTTGAAGGTGGAATACGTCGTCTGTTACCTACTAAAGAAACTCCGTTTCATGGCCTTATTATGCTGATTTCAGGGAGGCACTGAACCTTACGGTATGGTTTACTATGTCTACGCCAAGGACGGCGTTGTTGCACATTCTTTTGCAAGTTAAATACTGGTGAGTAAAATACATCATCTTGTGTCATCTTTAAATTGGTGTAACAAAAGAGTCAAGATAAATGTGTTTTCTTTTCGTCGTTGAATTTATTTGGAAATCCCCTTTCTTTTGACGTGCCCCAAGGGAGTATTTGTATTTAAAAGTTTGGAGCGCCCTCCCCTTAACTTTGGGTAAGGGGTGGATCAGTCAAATTACGTCAAAAAAACTTTAGAATCCTATAAAAACATTCCCCAAAGGGGTTCAAAAATATTTCTTTTTTCAAAAGTTAGTGTGGGGGGGGTGGAAATTTAAAACTCACCCTGCAGATAATCTAGTGCTTTAAGAAATGTCTAGTTTGATTTTGATTGTTTAACAATAAATTTATCTTCCTGCGACTCCTGAAGAAAAGCTAAGCATTTTCCCCCATCTTCTTTTACCAAAAATGTGTTCAAAAACGAATTATAAAAATGTTTATGCTTATAACCCTTTTCTGTACTATCCATCCTTTTTATTATAATATAAAAGCCTATTAGCATTTCCTTTCAAAGAATAGCAAGGCTATTTATTGATAAGGTACTATATTGTTTTTTCAGATGAAGGTGTTGTGTGTGTTGGTAGCAGCTGTCCTAGCTGTCACAGCTGCTCATGTACATGGTGATCATACTCACGAGTGTCCCAGTCTCGCTGGAGGCAAGCTGGAGAAACTCAAGAGTCATCTGGTCACTGAGGACGTACATGACTTGGTAAGTGTAGAATAAGGATGGCAAAAAGTATGGTTTAAGGATCACATCACAATAGTGGTTATACTTATCCAGTTCCAACTTATCCTTAGGCATTTATGCCCAACGAGAACCTTCAATAAGGGGCAAAATATTATTACTTAAACAGAAACATGCATTATGACATATTTTTTGGAAATCTTAGGTAATTTCGGAATTATATTACTGCTTAGAATAAGCTTTATCATGTCTATAAAAAGAACTAAAGGGCTTTCCGTAATTATGCAGTATCCCTGTCTTAAATTACAGCTATTTTGAAACGGCTTAGTACCATTGTAAACTGTTTTATCGAAATTCATATACGTTTTTCCAGCAGTGTTATATGGCACGACCCACCTTAACATGCCAAAAACTCAAAAATCGAATTCATTACCTACAGCTTTGGAACCGTACACTCCCTATTAAGGGTTTTAAGTTATTTTCTCAATCCTCACGTTTTTCTGCAATTGCTGAAGATGAAGTTTGTTTTATTTCTATATCTGCTGGTTCGTCTGTTATGTGTTTGTGACAGATTACGTGAATCACTCTTCGTATTTTATGCAAAAGTGGTAATAATAAATTTAGACGTCACAACTCAGAGAGCCCGAATGGATTGAGGGATGCACTGGGTTATGTCTACGCCAAGGACATATTTCAATAAACAATATTATTTACTTTTTAATTCATGAGGCTTTTCGATCAGCAATGCTATCATCTTCAGATAACCTTCAGATAACGAATGGAGGTTATCTGAAGGTGACAGCTTGCTGATCGAAGGGCCTCATGAATTAAAAATGTCAATATTAGTTTATTTGATTTTAAATTTCTTCTTGTTTTCCTGGGTCTTTTGGTTGTTTATTTATTGATTTCTTTCTTTTTATATGTTTTTGTTTGTATTCCCATGCATCTCGTATGGATTAAATCTTTCTTTCTGTCTTTCTTTCTTGCTTTCAATCACTATTATGATTGTTAAATGTCAGTGTGTTACATTATAGATCCTTGGAGAGCACAAGGAAGTTTGGGGTCAAGCAGTTCCTGGAGTTGGACCCTGACACTTGTCTCAGATCCACCGCCACAAAGAAAGATGACAAGAACATCGAGCAGATCGAAACCTTCAGGAACAAAGGGTCCGTACTCCGTGTGTTTCACAATAGATGTCGTTAAACTATAATTTAAAATGTTTTATAACTAATTGAAGTTATTTAGATTTAGTAAAATAAGTCACACTTTTATTTTAACTTATACAACTTTTCAGGTATACATTTAAAGCTGCGTCGTTTTATTGTTTGTCTCGTACCACCACGAATGAAGCTTTACATTAAGCATAATGTCTATAAACATCACCCACCATTCTGAAAAAGTTATAACATTTCTATTATTATTGCATGCATGTGTTATTATTTATAAAATTGAGATTTCAATTTTAGGTTTGTCAGTGAATTCACTACAACTTCCGTTCAGGAGAAATTGGAAAACGGAGTCTATCTTCTCAATCCTCACGTTTTTCTGCAATTGCTGAAGATGAAGTTTGTTTTATTTCTATATCTGCTGGTTCGTCTGTTATGTGTTTGTGACAGATTACGTGAATCACTCTTCGTATTTTATGCAAAAGTGGTAATAATAAATTTAGACGTCACAACTCAGAGAGCCCGAATGGATTGAGGGATGCACTGGGTTATGTCTACGCCAAGGACATATTTCAATAAACAATATTATTTACTTTTTAATTCATGAGGCTTTCGATCAGCAATGCTATCATCTTCAGATAACCTTCAGATAACGAATGGAGGTTATCTGAAGGTGACAGCTTGCTGATCGAAGGGCCTCATGAATTAAAAATGTCAATATTAGTTTATTTGATTTTAAATTTCTTCTTGTTTTCCTGGGTCTTTTGGTTGTTTATTTATTGATTTGTTTCTTTTTATATGTTTTGTATTCCCATGCATCTCGTATGGATTAAATCTTTCTTTCTGTCTTTCTTTCTTGCTTTCAATCACTATTATGATTGTTAAATGTCAGTGTGTTACATTATAGATCCTTGGAGAGCACAAGGAAGTTTGGGGTCAAGCAGTTCCTGGAGTTGGACCCTGACACTTGTCTCAGATCCACCGCCACAAAGAAAGATGACAAGAACATCGAGCAGATCGAAACCTTCAGGAACAAAGGGTCCGTACTCCGTGTGTTTCACAATAGATGTCGTTAAACTATAATTTAAAATGTTTTATAACTAATTGAAGTTATTTAGATTTAGTAAAATAAGTCACACTTTTATTTTAACTTATACAACTTTTCAGGTATACATTTAAAGCTGCGTCGTTTTATTGTTTGTCTCGTACCACCACGAATGAAGCTTTACATTAAGCATAATGTCTATAAACATCACCCACCATTCTGAAAAAGTTATAACATTTCTATTATTATTGCATGCATGTGTTATTATTTATAAAATTGAGATTTCAATTTTAGGTTTGTCAGCGGTGAATTCACTACAACTTCCGTTCAGGAGAAATTGGAAAACGGAGTCTATCTTCTCAAGAGTAAGTCGTAGCATTTTTGTAAATCTCTAAAGCTATGCCACTAATTTGGGACTAACATGGGACTTTTACTTAATTTGAAGGTGGAATACGTCGTCTGTTACCTACTAAAGAAACTCCGTTTCATGGCCTTATTATGCTGATTTCAGAGGGAGGCACTGAACCTTACGGTATGGTTTACTATGTCTACGCCAAGGACGGCGTTGTTGCACATTTCTTTTGCAAGTTGAATACTGGTGAGTAAAATACATCACTTCAAATCTTTCAAAGGACAGTAAATAAACAATGCTAAGTACATTAATTGTTTAAAGCAATACACAAGAAAAAGTTACAGGTTAGCTAAAAGGGCAAAATGTTCTTTAACCATTCAACCTCCGTTTACTCTCAGATTGAATCAAACACCATCCTTACAACCTAAACATTTCATATTTTATTTCAAATAAGGAAAAGATCAACGTTTTTCTAACTCAATTTAAAGTTAAACCCAATGGGTGAAATGTGTTCTCGGAACTGGATGCAAGTCCTGCTTGTATTTCTCTTAACTATTTTATTTACTTTTACTGTAAACAAATCAAACTATATCTTAGGACTTGGTTTCTGTATAAAATTATCAGATGTATGACTGTAGAGTACGAAACCGTGCATTCTGTACTGTTACTGAAATTCTTGGACTCAAACTAGTTAAGCGCTCTGCTAATTTGTTAAACTTTTGACATTTGTTAATTCCCTCAGGTAAGGAACCAGGCAAAAAGAAGTGGGGACAGCCATTTATCTCTTATCTCAAGGTCGCTGCCAAGGACGCAAAGATTCCTCTTGACGAGAAAGTGCAGAAGAATGTGGACGAAGCTCTGAAGATCTTCCAGAGTGACCCTGAGCTGTTCGGCGAGGTTCAGCAACACACAAAGTTCTGCTAGAGAACAGCTGGCGATAAGAAAGCACACAAGGATGATGACATAATTTAAAACATTTGAAATGTTCATTGCAACTTGAATTTCATATCTAAAACCGATGAAATTCATTCATTCTTTTTCTAATTTCCTTTGGAAAAGTGAGATATTCATGCCATCAGCATGGATTGGATTGGACAGATCGCACATTTGTACTCTCTATAGTTCATATATTTGCCCGATTTTTTTTGAAATTTGGTACTGTTCCTTTCATAAATATCTCGGTCAAGTTCGTTAGCCAGAAAAATGTGACCACCGCAAGTTTCCACCGCGACGGGGGGAGGGGGAGTTTTCTCTCAAAAAGGGGGTTTATTGCTTTAAAAACAGTAAATTTATTTCCGATGTTCATGTAATTTGAAATAGTTTGTATTTTGATAGTATACATCAATATTCGAAAAGTTATCAAAATCTATTAAACCGTTTCAAAATTGTGGCAAAAAAGTTATTTTTGCTATAACAGCGGACAGAGTAGTCCTATTTCTATGAAATTTAAAATGTGTTATTGCTTCAAGATACATAATAAAACTTCCAGCAAAAGAACACGTAGCGAACAGCCTCGTAATTTCTGTAATCACATAGAAGACCAATCTGAGGCCGAAGGCCGAAGCGAGGGTGCAAGTGTAGCGAACAGCCTCGTAACGCCCGTGGTCACACAGAATACCAAGCTGAGGCGAGTAGCGAATTGCAATGGAAATTAAATTCACACAAAAATCTAAGGCTGTGAGTGGAGCTAATTAGGGTAACAAATTACGAAGGAAATTCGATTCTCTCATGCCAGCGGTGCTTTAGCGCTTAGCTGCGTGTGTGTCTGGTATGTGTACAGTTTCAAATGAGATAAAAATATATTTATATGATGGCATGCATTACAGTTTTGTTTAATGCAATTGTTTAATACATAATTGTAACAAAGATCGTTTTCCGTAGGGTAATTATACGACGGAATCCTCTCCATCCAGAGATGACTAGGCGATTGTGCTATGGAAGACGGTTTGAAATTTGCGTGCTTTACTTTCATTCACAGCATTTAGGCCTATGAGGCACATCTCTATGGAAGCATACAGCCCGAAGGGAGATGATTTTTAGGATGCAGAAGGAAGCGGTGAGTACCACGAGAACACAGACTGGAGTACTGCAGGGAACTGTTCAGAGGTTACACAGTACTGACATTCCCGTGTTTATATATTTTGGCGTGTCTGGTGTGGTGCAAGAAGAATGTAGATGCTTTGGATACCAGAAAAGATTTTCATCAACAGTGCTTCAGTGTTCATTCAACACAACGCAAGGATTGACCTGAATGCCCCTAGGTTGACAAAAAACATAAAATCTTACAGATATGGGTAGGAAAACTGTTCAAGGTGACATGTGTGTTAAGTGGTGTCAAGTTTGCTATAGTAAAAATCAAGAGATCAAAAAGAATTTTAGTTGTTTTCTTATAAAGGTTGTATTGTGTTGAAATAAATTCATAAAATGATTTTACACAAGCATTGTGACATTGTGTATTTTGTAAAAAATGCCATAGACTTGTTCTAGTTAAAATTAAAATATGAGGCTTCAAATATCAAAATAATATTTAAAATTTATAGAAACTACAACTTCAATCAAAGTAAATAAAATACACAGACGCTCTATGTGTGTACAATTATTACACATGAGTAACATATGTAAAAAGTATCACATTATTATTTTAAATAACTTAATTGAATCAAATCAGTATGCAAATGGTATTAAAATGGCTTTACTTGTGTACAACCTAACGCAATAGGCAAAGTTAACATAAAAAGTCCAGCGTAACTGGTGGAGCTCTCTTATAATACATTTTACTATACTGTAGGCTATTAAGGAAATCATTTTAATCTTGTTTTTATTCTGAAAAACAGTCTTAGCACAAACGCACACATTTCAAGAAACATCTCATTGCAAATATACTCATATTAAACAAATTGTTAAGAGTTTGCAATGAATCGTTTCGAATGAGTACGAGTGTTCTAATAACGAACCAGTTGTTAAGCTCAATTCAAATTTCCCGCGCTCAGAAGCCACTGGTGCGGTTTCTACTCGCCCTTCAAGTAGTTCTTTGCACCGCCGCAAGAGGCAGGTCGATCAAACTGATATACATCTTCGTTTGCATTAACTTGATTCTCTGCCTATATATTCCTCTGTGGCTACAATTCAAAAATATTGAAATTGGGTGTTATGGTCATCGGGAGTTTCTTTTGGACAGGCTTCGTGCTGACACCTCTTACATTTGGTTTTGTGAGGCTGCAGTCAGATTAAAGTTGAATTACTTCTTTTGAATAAATTAATTTTATTTCTCAAAATATTTACATTTGTATACATACCTGTCATACATGGCAATAAAGATAAATTGACTGACCACGATTTCTAGTAGTGTGGTCGGTTAAAAAAATCACTTAAAATAACACAACAGTTCAGCAATATTGATATTTATGATTCAAATTAAACAACAATATAACAGCTGCTATAGTAACGTTATAATTTCACACATTAAAAAGGGCAACATTAACAATGTAATGCATAATTTCTATGGCAACTCAAGACAACACACTATTCAGTAGCAATCCTCAACCCGCTGCGGTCTAACGTCCGCTAACACCCGATTGGTCCCTTGGTTAAGGGAGGTTAGACCGTGGTTACCCGTCTTCTTCACGCTCGGGTCTGCGTTGATAACACCCTATTAGGTCCCTTGGTCGGTGGAAACGAGCGTCAAGGAGGTCGGGTTTGCACCGAAGATTGCTACCGGGTAACTTCGCACCCAATTCACGGGAAAGGTGTGTTTTTCTTGGTTTTCACACCTCTAAAACAAACAAAACAGTTTTAACTCCGCTAAGCTAGTGGCAAGCCCAGGACTTCGCAACGAGGAGGAGGAGTCGGAGGAGTATCAACCTCGTTAAAATGCCAGGGTAACGGCAAAGTTTTCAAGGGTGGATCAAGAGACCAGTCAACTTCAGGGAGCTGCGACACTTAGACTGGCGGTGAACAGTGGTGACTGTGTGTAGTGTGTGACATAGGGGAGACTTGCTTCAGTGACATGGATAACAGCGAGGTAGGTGAAGATCATCAAAGATAATGATAGGAGCAGTGGTGTTATTTACGTATTAATATTTACGTGATGAAATAACAAAATGAGTTTATTAAGAAGACATAATTTTGTGTGTTGGCTAAAATGTTGAACCAAAATAAAAGATTGTGAGATTGTGAAGAGATGTGTTAGATTGTGAGAAGTAGCTCATTCTCAAGAATACCAAACTAACATATGATTTAATAAATAAATAATATATATTAGTGTTCATCCCCACAGGTAGTTAAATAAAATACGATGAAAAGGCTGATGCTACGCCCACAGCCTCGCGTCGGTCTTACTTCTTGATTTTTGGAACCAATTGTTTTTGGAAAATTGGTACATTCCGTCATCATTGTAAGATCCAGACCCGGGAACATGAAATGAGCACCGATCCTGACCTGCAGAACACGCTTTGAGCATCTTTCAACACTTTATATACATATTCATACATTATTATATTTGAGATATGTATTCATATTTATATACATATCTCAAAAGGTATTAGACCGACTCCGTTGAAATTTTGCATAATTTGTACTCCAAACCAAAACTTAAAATAAAAATATAAGCACACAAAAATTATTTTGTACAAAATGGTGGCTATTGAACGTTTTAAAATTTAAATAACTAGGAAAAGAATAATTTGACTTTGTGCGCTTTTATTAGCAGCTAGCATGAGAAATGAGATAGCATAATTATGGTGTTTCCATAGTTTTGGCATTTATTTTAGATCAGCTGATCAATAATTTTCAGCTGATTTAGTTTACAAACAATGTGTTGCTTACAAAGAAACAACTTAACCTGTTAACTTACTGAATAAAGTTCTTATCAATTAATGATTAGTAGAGATATAAATGTGATAGCATAAAAATTTCGCATAAATAGCCAAACGTGGTAAAATATCATGAATCAAATAAAAGTAAAATGTATAGCTATAAAACACATTTTAGAAGTTTAAAATGTTGATATTTACACGTGTTCTACTTTTAAATCTCTAAAATGTTTTGTTTTATAAATATACCTTTCATTTTGATTTGTTTAATGATATTTTACCACGTTTGGCTATTTATAGCCATTATGATGCTATCACATATTTTATACCTCTACAAATCATTTCGTTTTTATCTAACTTATCAAATTTAAAAACGGTAGTCATTTTAAAATTTCAAAGCCAAATGGAATCAAATAGGAATTTTACTTTAACATTTTTAAATGACCACCTTTTTGAAATTTGATAAGTTAGATACAAAATATTGTTGGACAATTTTATTAGAAAGACAATAAAGGTTTATACCAAGTTTCACAAAAATATCTCGATGGGTTTTGAATTTATTATTAACTATTTTCAAAAATTTACAAAATGGCAGATTTTGGCTAAATTAAGCGGAAATAAAAAAACTGTCACTCGTTATTTTCGACTTACTTTTGTACGTAGAATCCGATTCTGCATAGCGCGCTACATATTTGTGACAACCTGTATATACTGTTAAATTTATTGGTTTCGACCACTAATATGCACAATTAATCTGTTTAAAGAACTACGTTCATTTTAAATATTACCTTGCAATCTGTTTACCTTATTTCGCTAAATTGCGTTAGTTCGCGTTTTATCAGTTTGTTGGACATTATACATAACGCTCATATAATATAGTGCCGATAACTGTTTTACGTTAGTTGTTGTGAAATATATCTACGGCGAAATTTCGCGGGCAAACACAAGTTCCAGATGTCAGCTTTGTATCCTAGCAGACGACAAGATGATGAATGTTCCATAATATTCGTTTTGTGAACCGAACATAGGCTAGTACTGTATCTAACTTGGAATATTGCGTACGTACATTACAAATAACTTCAAGTGGTAAATATTCCAAAATGTCCTAGTTCATTTTAGTTATAGCCTCTAAATTAATTTTTAAGGTGTTTCCTTTAATTTCTGTGTTTAGCAAACTACTTAAAACTTGTTGAGTTTCAATTTAGACCTATCATTGTCCAGTCCTAGGTTTGGTACTCACGTATTGGCCCCTCAACTTATACGAATACAACAGAAACTGGTACAGCCCATTTTTCTATTGGTATCTTTTGATTTCTGTAAATATATACAAATTTGTTTTAAACAAAGAAGAGAACAGCATTTTGTGCTGAGCCTATGAGCGATGTGACAGGAGCTAGCCTGTCAATGCCACACTTTGGCATTTCATTGATAGGATCCATGGTTAATACTTGCAGACTATACAAGGCATGTTTCTGTTATGTGTTATAAGCTAAGCAACTATACTACTTAAGTATTATCCTGGCACAAGGCTATTTCCTTTTCAATAAGAAAAATCAAATTGGGATGAAGGAGTTCCAGTTGCTCAAACGATAAACTTGAAAAGTACTCATACTATGTCAACAGTGGGTTAAAGCAACTGACACGACAAACTCAGATTGATTTAAGTTGAATAACGCTTTACTGCCTCGGATATGAGTAGTGGTTACGGTACACTAATGTAGTTAGCCCAAGTTAACCCCAATATATAACCTGACATTCTCCATAATTAAATATCCGTTAATTATTGAGTCTTACCAGTAAGAGCAGTAGAGTATGTGAAAAAGCAAAAAATTTGGTTTTGTTTAATGTTGCAATATTTATGTAAACTGGCTTTTGTTATTCCAATAGAACTTCTCCTAACCAAATAAAGGAAAAAGGTAATTTTGGTTAATAAACAACCGTTTGACTTGTAGTATTAAACGGATGGTCAGGTGTGAACAAGTAAAAATCAAATTTGAACCTAGCTAACTTATAGTAAACAGGAACCACCATTGAGACCTTCTTGGGAACCACTAGTTTTAGCTAGTGGGCATGCAAAGATGTATGCACGTAAAACCCACATTCTGCGACAAATTTCAAATTAGTTCATAAAGTTCTGGCTATCTAGATCAATCATAACCTTTAAAGGTTCTTCAATAACCAAACAACCAAGCAAATATTAATGATTTATTTTTGATGTTATCTCCATTTACTTTGTGGTATTCATAACTATACAATAAAAGCATTTGTGGTAAAAAGTACTATGTAAAAATTAAAAATTAAGTGGTAAAAAGTACTAATGCTTTCATTGTATATTAATGATTTAATTTGCTGTCTAGCTCACAGAACAAAATGGAGACAGATATTAGTTTTGAGGTAAGAGTTTATCCAAGAATATTATGTAGTCTTTAACAGAAACACACTGCTTGCTTGCTTTCACACATACACCCTTGCTTGCTGTATCATGTACACCCTAACATACAATTAATTGCATATTTAAAGAATGCTGCTTAATTCAGCATTTCAGTGTAAGACATTAAAAGTTAAATTATATTATTGTTCAGCTTTATTTGTATTGGGGGAGGTGTTACGCAGTAAACAAGATTGCAATAGTTTTAGATTAGCACCTTTTTCTTAGAGCAAAAAGCATGCTGCTCTACTGTAATTTCTAGTGGCGTAGGTAGGCAGTTTACTGATCGTGGTAAAATGACAAACTCAAAAATCAGTGTTGAATTAACAGTTTTAATAAAAGTAAAACTAAAACTACTTTCCTATAAATTAAGTAGCAAGCTAAAACTATTAGATGTGACTTGTAACGGTACACACTAGTTATGAGCTAATTTCAGAATGGCTTTTGGAACTAGAGTGGGATGGTAACAGCTCAAATTTGTGGTGTTTTGCCGGCTCAAGCCTATTACACAATGTCACCTTCTCATCCTGTGATGCATGCTTGCAAATCCAATGCCAAACCTTAGGTTTTGTTTGAGACTTATCAGAACTAAAAGTGCTGGAAGGAATCAGCCTGATTTACACGTGATTATGGCTCTGGTAATACCAAGCTGTCGCTAAAACTAATAGCTGTTATACAAAATAGCACCTTTACTTCCTAAACTACGGAAAAAGTAAAGTAGCATGCTGACAGAAAATGGCTAACATCAACTTTTTTAAATAACACATGACGTAGGCCTATCAATGTTGATTGCATTTCTACAAAAAATTATCAATGTGTTTTTTCATGGAAAGCGTGAGAATATATAATTTAAGTTTCACATATAAATTCGGAATTTTTGCCATGTTAATAATAGAAAGTCAGCTGAAATCTACCCCACATTAAAAGTTTAAACCATGATAATTATCAAGCTTCTAAATATATGCAACTGGGTACTATTAAAATGACCTTAAAACATGTTGCTACTGCTAAGTAGGTTGTAGGTGTTCAATATCTAGATTAAAATCTGATAAGAAAACAGATACTATTTAGTCTAAGGTTTGGTTTTGTAATTGTTCAAAAAATATTTATGTTGCATTTTTTTCAAAACTGCAGGATGACGACATAGTGAACGCCACTGAAGACATGGAGGCCTTGAGGCAGTTAAGTCCTGGGAGGAGCAAACAAATTGAAATCCTTTACAACTTGGTTGGATTTGTAAGTTTAGTTGTGATTTTTACTTAGTGATAAGATAAAACTACAGGTAGTTTAAAAATACATCTACTGTAATAATGTATTTTTAATGACATGGTAATCATAACACTCCTAAGCTCAAAATTAGAATTTTGTACTTTCTGTAACTAAAAGCCATAAAAGTTTGTTGTCAATTTTAGTGTGCACAGCTGAATTGTAAAATTTGTTATCGACATCAATGCAAAGATCAAGCATTAAGTTTGTGTACATTAGTGTGATTAGCTAAGTCCTGCCTGAAGAAACATAACTTACACAGCTAACGTTTTACTTTTTCTCTCTTGAACAACTTACACAGAAACTTCAGCTGACTCAATAAGCGACTATAGCTCCGAGATAAGTGCTGGCTAACAGAGTTGGACTTACAACTGGAGCTAGTTTAAATCCAGCAAAGGACTTTTTGATTGCTTATCTGGTTTCGGAAATAACTTGTACATTATATTCACTGAGTTCTTATTTACAACAAACATATTGTTATATTACCCTATTTATATCTTCATCTGAAATTAAACCTACCATTGGTTGGTGGAAACCATACATTAATTTAAGAAGCGGTCAGATAGACCCGAGCAGCATTTAAATGGGGTAGGAAATTCACATGGAAAAACAATTTTCTAGGTAGGTTAATGAACTACTACGTGGAAAGTTTTCTGAAAGGTAGAGTTATTAGTGCTGCTGCATATAAAAAGGTTACATTAAGTTTGGCTATAAAGTATAATTTCAATTATTGAATTTGGAGTACTATATTCTTATGAAAAAATCGAGTTGTTAGTTCAGAAGTACAAAATTTATTTTTTGGCCAGAAAGTAAGCAATACAAATACAATAGTTTTGGTTCTTGGTTTTGATTGTAAAAGAAATCACAGCTACGCTACCCAAACTAACTCCCCCTGCACGTTTAATTCCTCCTTCAATATACTCAGGCTGACAGAATCGAATATGCTAACAGCTTTCGTGATTGTCATTTCACATAAGTTTGCATTATAGAAAGGAGAGCCTGTTCCTGGGAGTGTGTTTGTCTACGGAGACGCAGCAACTGGCAAGTCTCGCGTGGTGGAGGGGGTTCTCTCCCTGAGCATCTCTCGCTTTGCTTTGATCAACTGTGTAGACTGTTACACTCCTCGTCTTCTGCTGGAGCCCATCCTGGATCAACTGCTTGGTATGTTTATTAGTCATTATTTCACTGTATTTATCAGTGGCTTAAGTCCATTCATGCATTTTTAAATTGTAATTCACCTCTCATTTAATCAATGTTATATCATCTCCAATTTCATAAAAGTCAACACACACAGAAATTGTACAATGACTTTAATAGATTATTAGCTTGTACCAATCACAGGATTAGACCCCTAAGGAGTAATGGGGAGAGTGCAACATTGTCGCGGAGGAAGCAATAAATCTTGAGATAGGTCTGTCTCAATTTAGCTAGCCGACAAGAGGTTTTGTCACTCCATAGTGTAACCTGTGACTTGTCGGCCCTGGATCTGCCAGTGAATTAGATACTTGCTTAAAATGCAAACTGGGAAATGATAACATTTTTATCAACAGTTGCCAAATAATTTAGTTGGAAGGGATATTGGTGGCACTGTCTGTTGGCTGCACAAAAAAACCTCAAGATAGCTGCTTCAATCAAATTAATACTTTGAGCCCATCTTTAAAAGGAAATGCGTTTTATAAAATAAAATTGCCAATTGCCAGAAGACAAATAATAACGCAAGACGCTAACAGTTGCTATCGAACAATTCATCAAAGTGAAGACACTATAGCTAGAACTGATATTCCAGAAGGAGAAGATGATGGGCAAGATGCAGGGGCAGAGAAGTGTGACTCGATGATGGTCCTGGTGAAACAGCTGCGAATTGCCGCCCACAAAGGCTCACTGTCTGACTCAGTTTGTGTCATTGTAAGTATACTTTCTTGTCAGTCGTCAGTTCCCCATCAACTGTTAAGTTGTTATAACATACAGGAAGATTGGCTATGGGAGTGAGTTTGTATTTATTAATTGTATGTTTATTGTTTGGTGTATGAGTGACATACCATACATAATCTTACCTTGGTCAAGGTGGAATGGTAGAGTGAACTTTGTAGCCCTAACTTAGCCTCGTTAAATAAGACAAACTTTACCACTACTTTTTTTTACCTACCAATGTCTTTTTCCAGGTTTTAGATAATTGTGAAAGGCTGTTTGATCTGGGAGAACATTATTTTCCAGCTTTCCAAAAACTTCAAGAGCTAACGTCACTTTCAAACCTCTGTGTTGTTTTTATCAGCCAGCTCTTACCAGAGAAATTTACTTGTGATGTTCCTTACATCAAAATATTTTTTCCACAGTACACCAAAGGTAAGTTCAAGTAGTAATAATATACATCCAACATTCTTAAAAAAATGTGATGCCTTAAAACATCAAAAAGTTGTCTAACAAATGTAACAATAATGGAAAGTTTGGACATTTTGGGAATTGTCTTGGTAAATGGAAATAGAGATTTTAACTGTGCCAGAATATTAAACGTCACAACTACAATGGTTGTCAACAACTATACACTGAAGCCATGGAGATAATTTATTGATGCATGTAAACCGGTATTAACTATTACTGCAATAACTGATTGACAAATGAATTCATAATATTTTGTAAAACCACTTTCTTTTGTTTCAAATTGACACATTCACTTTTCACAGTTTTAACGTGAAAATTTGTATTTGATTCAATGTTATGACCATGGCACACTCCGTACGGCTAACAGAGAACGTGTTAAAATAAAGCATCATAAATTTATTTCATACAAAAAACTTCCACAAAGTACAAAATTACGGTAAAAAAATAAAGAAATATATTCATTTTTCAGAGACATTATGAACATTTTACTGAGGGACAATGAAGAGGCCTGTGGAGATGGTAATGAAGAAGAAAGAACCTTGTTCAAGCAGTTTGTCACACTGTTTCTCGATATATTCTATGTCGCCTTCGAGACCTGAATGAGCTAAAGCATCAGGTAAAATCTTTGACATTGAACTAATTTTCACTTTGCATTTTTGAGTTAGTGTTGGTCGATCCAAATATGTTCGGCTCTGATATGAGCGGACCCTCGTGATCAGTTCTTGGGTTTCCGGAACCAGATGCACGGTTTGCCAAAGTCAGACCTGCCAAAGTACAGAATGACCAGACTCAGAACCGAGAGAGATCTGACATTTTGAAATCTCATCTGATAATAAACTCAGAGCCGAGAATGAGTTTTGCCTACTAATCAGTAAACAAACTAAAACAAAATTTGTCTATTAAATTTAGACTCACGGGACAATGTGTTCTTGGGCTGTGTGCTACTTGTATACCCTTTGATACGGCATTCCCTCGGCTCAGTGTTTGCAGGAAGATGTTTCTGGTTTCTGCCATTGATTTTGAGTTGACGGCATGCTAGCGGATAACAGTACCATGGCCCAGTGTTGGGATTATTTGTTACATATAGTGGACTGTGGCTGAACTGTCTATGCTAATTAGCCATACAGTTGTTTGTTGGTTTTATTTAAGGTGTATGCAAAATCTTGTACCATGCACTGCAAAATTTTAAAACACAACCGTGAAGTAGATATTGTAGGCCTACTTGAAAAAAGGCTCAGATCTGGTAAGATCCAGAAATACTTTGTTATGTGATGAGCTTTCTTTGGGTTTTTCATCTGGCAGCCTATCTACATATGGTAGGAATGAGCGGTTAGGGGAGAGGAAAGAGACTGCATTGCAATAACGCTTGAGTGGCGGTGTATTTGAAATCCGTCACTTGCAGCCCACCACAGCCAGGCAGCAGACAGTTGTCCAGCTGTGGATTAGATCCGCCAGTATAACTACTCTGTTTTAGGCCTATTTTTGCAATTATATAACCTGATCATGTACATTTTATAGAGTTAATATTCAATTTTACACAACCAATGGTTTATATAGTATGAGACAACACATAATTTATGTTTAACTTCAAGTAAACATAAATGTTTAATTAATAATGAATATGTTTAATGATTATTTTATATTGTTTTGGTGACGAGCAATATTGTTTTTGTTTTGAGCTTAAATGGATTAAAAGAGCTCAACAGTTTATTCAGTCTTTTTCCTTCAAGATATTACAGTTGTAAATAATATTTATTTAACTGATCGATACTACAAAACAATATGCAACCATTTCTATAGGTTGTCAGTGTTCCACTAGATAGGTTAGTAGATTTTGATTGTTGTTTACAAGAGTGACTTATGATTTCATGAGTAAAACTGATTTAACCACGATAAATATATAAAAATTTTTTTGGGGTGCACAACTTATTTATAAGTGGTTTAAAGTGGCTTTAAAGTTAGGGACTATTTACATGGGAGCACCTTGAGACAACTATCACTCATCTGTCAATGACTTTTCACCCACAAACACTTGGCTGTAATAATAAGTTATTATGGCGAGGTTAGGTTAAGTTAGGTTAGTTATTTTTTATGTTGAACATAATTAAAAGTAAACTTCAAAGTTGGGACTATTTCTGGCTTGAAGACTTGGAGGGGACAGCAGTCGTACTTGCACTCTAATGAAGAGACAGTATCTGTCACCCACTTCAAATTAACCTAGAGGCTGAATAAGGTGTTATCATTGAAGTTAGGTTAGCAAAGTTAAGTCAGTTTATTTCTTTGGTAAAAAACATTTTTTTTTTTAATGGTTTTCATAATTTTCTAGCAATTTTAAAACATCGTTTTGACCTATTGGAAGGTTTACATTTGGAAAAGTGCTAAAATCCATAAGTCAGTCTTCTCAATTTTTAGATTTTGCAACATTACAAACATTGATTTTTAATTACCTGCCAGAACTTGCAAGCTTTAATAACTATGTTTTCAATTACATAGTTTCCTAGAGAAATACTCATATTATTGATAAACAATGTATCTTGAATTTTCTGGGTTAAGAATCAATATTAAAATGTATTTTTCTAGTTGAATAGTGGAGTGCAGCTGGTTTGCCCTTCACCTTCCTCTAGGCTCACGAGCCGACACTGCCTTCAACTGATTTAAATTTGTACATTTTATTAATCATGTTCCAGGTATTAGCACTTTACCCAAAGTACATAGAACCGGTAAAGTCAGGAAAAGTCAGTTCCTCTGATATGCACTCCTTGTACAAAAACATAGGGCCTCTGATAAGAACCTCTCTCAACAATGTCTACCTGCCAGGGTAATTATCAATCTACCTGCTATCTTTAGAAATTAAGTCACGAATTTTACTTATACAGTATAATATAATTTGATTAAATGAAGCCAAACTGCTAGGCTTGATCATTAAAAAAACTGCATTGTTACTCCTGTCCAAAATCTCGATCTACCTGTTTGGTGAAAAGAATTGAGTCGAGGCATAACTGTTAAAAACCAATTGTGTAGCTTGGTCAAATGGCTTCAGCTTATGTCCTATTGATGAAGAAAAGGTAATGGGGCCAGTGGCACATGTTGAATTTTTTGAACTGCCAGTAGCCCAACACTATTACACTATTATAGAATCTACCCCTGTAATTTGGTGCCTTATCTTAGAATTACCCTCTATAATTTTGTAACAAGTGTAGTTCTGTAACATTTATCCTTTTTAAGTTTATGTTGTTCATTTTCAGAGCGGACCTAGTGGAAGAGAAAGAAAATAAATCAAATTCAATGCTTTCGACCAAAGTGAATCGGTCTCTGGACCTGCCTTACTTTGCAAAATATTTCCTAGTTGCTGCATTTCTCGCTTCCTACAACTCACCCAAAGATGACAAGAGACTCTTTGTCAAAAACCATGCGAAAAAAAGAAAGAGACTGGTCCAGGATCAGAAGAAAGAAAATGCCAGTAAAGAACTTCTTGGGCCAAAGACTTTCACTTTGGATAGACTGTTAGCAATTTTTTATGCAATTATGGAAGAGAAAACTCCGTTGAATGCAAATTTGCTGGCTCAGGTAGGCGATTGACTTACTTTTCATTTTTCAAAGAGATCTACTTTTTAAATTAGAATTATTAACCTCACATATCATCTTTTGAGGCTTAAGCCAGCCAGCTGTAAATTAGACTTTAGTTTCCTACTTTTCTGTAGAAAAGTCCAATACAATTTTACAATTCAAATCAAAAGTTTAAAAGTTAAAACTTAACCAAAGTTCTAAAAAAACCGGAAATATAACCCATGCGCAGCCACAAGCGCTTCTGTAAATCCTAGCCAAAAATTATTTGGGATAATTTGCTCCAAATATTGATATTTTTGTGGGGGTTTTTCAAAAATGGAGTTTTATGCTATAAAAACTGTATTTATGATCTGGTTTCAACAAAACTATATGCTAAAAGTAATTTGATTAGAAGGGGGCAGAAGTGTCAGTGGCTTGAATATGTTGCATTTCATCTCCAATGTTATGTGAGTACCTAATATGAACTCACGAGAGGTAAACGCACATGCAAATGTAACAACATGCAACGGTATGGAGCAGATGTTTTAGTATCCGTAGTAAACTTACAAAAGCGGCTTGGAAAACAAATTACCTTCTATGTTACTAGTTTGTGTGAGCTGTTCTTTTTCAACATTTCTTTGTTTTTAACGTAATTTATTAAGAACTATGGAAAGTCCAAAAACTCAAAGAACTCTTAAGACCTTTGAAAGTCTCAGTTTTGAGTTTGGCCACTTAAAGTATGAAATTTGTTTCCAACTTACATGCTAAGAGGGCAAAAATTTCTGTAATATACCAACATGTAAATTTCCCAAGAGGATGTTTTTGATAATAAACTTACATACCTTCTTTTGTGAATATTCACAAGAACAAATTTTCTGGCATAACCTATTGCTTGGCGAAAAGTTCATTAAAACGGCAACTTATTGTAGCAACTTCTTATGGAGCACCCATCTTCTGTATATTGAACATGAAGCAAATGTCACAGTGGTGAATGACAAGACTGTGTTGTTGCTAGATATCAACGTTGGTAGAGCTGCGGCTGCTGGTCAAGATGGGGGATGATCTGGACAGACCAAAGTACAAGTGTGCAGTCGGCATAGAAACTGTGGAAGCTGTCTCCAGGTACACAAAACATGCATACAATAACCAAATACTGACTAACCAAATACTGATAATCTCATTAAATCATTGTCTGAGATCAGCACTAAGTTCTACTTTACAGGGTACATGCTTTGTAATATTGCTTCTTGAGTTTAGAGCAACTCATTTCACTCTACCAACGAGGGTCCAACACGTTTTGTTAAAACAAGGAAAAATCCTGCTAAGAAATTTGGTTTACCCCAATTTTGCAAGTAATTAAGTTATAATATTTATTTGTAATCCAAGGTCAAATTTATTATAAACTAGCTGAGAGTACCCGCACTTCGCCTCGGGGCTTTATTAACATAGCTGTGTGTATATTTCAAGAAAATTGAAAATAAAAAAATATATTTTTCTTAATTATATTCTTAAAAAACCATTTAGTTTGCCTGTTAGTTCACCATCTTATCCATATAAGTTATATCTTATCGCTAAAGATACACTGTGTGATGGGCTTAACCCTTAAACATAGTTTGACCCCCATAGTTTTAGCCAATTTTGACTTATAAGTGGTCTGAAGCGCCTAAAAAACATTTTCAGTGCCCACTTTGGTTCCTCGCCATTTATGTTTTGGATGATGTATGGATAAAATACAGCTAAAGACACACTGTGTAATGAGCTAAACTCTTAAAGGAAGAGTCACCGCCCTAGCTTCAGTCGAATCTGAGTTATAAGCGGTCCAAGACGCCTTAAAAACGTTACAGACAGACAGGAATGTTTTGACGCCAGTTTCGGTCTATCCAAAGTATATAAACACCAAATAACCAAAACCTATGGATTCTTTGCAATGTACAGACAAAAATCTTATTTTATTTATATAGATAAGTGTTAGTTACCTTGTGAGAGTCATAGTTACTCCCGCCGTTCTGCCCGTTTTAGAACTCCCTTTGGTTGTTTGCAATTTATTTTGAGGATGTTATATGGACATAAAATGTAGCTTAAGACACACTGAGTGATTAGCTTAACCCTCAAACAAAGTTTCATTGCCATAGTTTCAGCCAATTTTGACTTAAAAGCGGTCCAAAATGCCTAAAAAATGTTCACTTTGGTCCCTTGCTATTTATTTTTTGGGTGTTGGTTGTATGGATATGAAATATAGCGAAAGACACACTGCCTGATGGGCTTAACCCTTAAATGAAGTTTCACCGCCATAGCTTCAGCGGATTTCGAATTACAAGCGGTCTAATATGCCTTAAAAACGACAAACGTGCTAAGTGCCCACTTTGGTCCCTCGCCATTTATTTTGTGGATGTTGTATGGGTATAAAATATAGCTAAAGACACACTGCGTAATGGGCTTAACCCTCAAACGAAGTTTCACCGCCATAGCTTCAGTCGATTATGAGTTATAGGCGGTCCAAGATGCCTTAAAAACGTTACAGACAGACAGGACACCAGTTTCGGTCCATGCAAAGTATATGACATCACTATATCACTACCAAATAACCAAAAACTGATGGATTCTTTGCAATGTACAGACAAAAGTCTTATTTTATTTATATAGATTCCGATTACTGTAAATTATTGAGACTCTAAGGTTAAAACACTTCACATAGTGTTTTAGCCTTCAGGAATGTCAAAACTGACAGCGCTTTATACTTTATAGTAATGAAATCATTATGAAAGCGAGTAGTGTATTACTGGTCTTTTATAACTAGTCTATTTTTTGACTGAACTTTTTTCTCAAGATGTTTGTTTCATCGGAACTGCATTTTGGACTTTTTTTTAGGTAATGTTTACTTAGATTGCTACTTTTTAAGCAGAGATCAAGTTGACTTATAAAGATACAACTTTCTAAGATACACACAATTTAAATGCCGCAGATACAGCTGTTCAGAATATTAATAATTGAACATTTGAAATTTGAATTCAAATAGTGTACTACCACGTCCTTTGAAAATCACAGGTGTTGGTCACTGGTGTACAGATCTTACTCTGAGGGCTTTTAATTTTATTATTAAAAAAAGACTGTATGGCATTTAGTAAGACTTTTTCAATTAACACTTGCATTTAGATTATTAACATAATGTAATGAACTTAATTTTTGTGCTTTTCTTTTCAGGACTCTTGATTTTAACGTTAGAAAGTACATGGTCAGCTAGAAATATCTCTATTTTCAAGGTTTCCTAAGAATCGTGAACAACATCCACCAGTACTAATCATTCTTATTTATTTTATACCAATTAATATTTTTGTAAATAAATATTTAATACAATCTTTTCTTTTTTTTCTGTAGATCCATTTATCATAGTATCCTGTTTAGTTTAAGGTACCTAGCTAAAATATCCTCTTGACATGTGTATAAAAAATGTAATCTGACACTAGTATTTTTTGTAGAATTAAATTAATAAATAAAAACACTATCACTACTACGGCTGCCTATGGGAACTTTGCAATTTTCATGTAAACATATGCAGTTTTCATGTTTTAACATGTTGATTGCAGTGAAAGTGTTGAGTAATAGGCTGAATCCATACTTTGCTTCTTGGATAGGATATAATAATATGTTACATTTGAAGTCACATTGTGATTTTAGGTATTATCTCTGTTAATGACCCAAATTGTTTTAATGGTTAACTGTTTTAGTCTGTATGTTTCAAACATGAATTTTTTAAGGATCCTCCAGATTTTGTCAGAGGTAACCTATTTTACTGCCAAATCATGTGGTGTTCAGGAAAAAATCATTCCTTTACTTTGATACTTAAATTCGAGACACCAATCACTCTTAGTCTTGTTACAAACAAGAGCCGACTGTACCCCAGTTTGGGACATTAATTAAAAATGAATTTATACTATATTAAATGACGGTAAGAACCAATGGAAACTCAAGTGATACTATGTGACAGTTTACTCTGAGATATACATGGTTGTGTTAGGGATCAGTATCTGTTATAGTTGTGGTACTGGTTGGGTTGCATGGTGGGGATGCGCACACCCGTTAGAGGGGAGAAGGTAGATGGTTCACAATCCGGTGGTCGATAAAGACACTCGTCCATTCCACATCCGGACCTAAATCAAACATTAACACGCTTTCGACTAAACCTGAAAATATTTACTGAGAGTTTTAAAAGAGGTTTATAGAGAATCTATGAGACAACGTTTCATTTGGCACTGTGTAAAATATCTCATGGTATGGTGAACTTAGAGTTAGTTGGAGAACCTTAAAAAGGATTTTGAAAACTCAACCTTAAAAGACTGTTGTGTCTCGGTATAGAAGCATTTAGTAGGTATAGATAGCCATTCCTTAGCTACTAGCACTTGGCTGCCAGGTCAAACAGCTGTACGAGCTTTGAAGTAAAAAACATGGACTAGAGTCTACACCTGTCTTTTACTGACAGGCCTTTACTGAACAATAGTTGAGTGACACACTTTTTCAGCAAGTAGCTACGCTTTTCTCTTGTGTATCAAGTACAATTATGAGTTCTTTTTAGTTCTTAAAACTCAAAAACATCGTAAAATTAGATTTATATTTGTCACCTGAGGCAGTCATCTTGCAGTCCGTTTCGTTTGTAGCAGTCACACCCTATATAAAACGTGCCCCCTCGCAACTCCTGTGACTTGGAGCGTGGCCGGTACCAGGGAGGTGTTGGCTGTAAATAATACATCAGACGTTTCTACACATTCATTCAAGTTTTAATTTTCAAAAACAATAAATAACTTTTCTGTGGAACCATGGCACATCCCCATTATGTCTAATACAGCATGATGGGCCACCAGAAAATGTTGCCAAGGAGAGGTTATAGGGGACCTTGCCTGAAAAATTCAGCAGACTTTAAAGCAATGAGCTACCAGGTATCTGAGCACCAAGTTGTCTATATAAATTTTTATTTTCTATTATTTTTTGTTATTTTTGTAAGATTTGTTGCTAATTTGAATAAGCATTCAAGTTAAAAACATCATGTATTAGGTTCCTTATTTGTTATAATACTTAAATCTCACATAGTTCCTCCACTCTTCATCACTTTCTGAGCCTATCTGTTGTATTAGAAGGTTAAAGGCATATGTTTTTACATTATTATTATATATTTTGTATTTTTGGACATTATAGATATTGCAGTAAAAAAACCAATATTCACACTGTTATTTCGAGGCTTGGAAAAATCACTAAAAAAGGTATTTTGATGGTTAAGACTTAAATGATTTTTACTATACTCTTATTAAGTCCTAGTACACAGCAACTCTATTTCCATAAGTTAACTTTACAACTGAGGTAAAGCTTGTGTACCTTTCTGACATAACAAAAGCATGACGATTCGCTAATGTTGAACCAATGGGGACACAAGGAATATGTAAAAATGATTTGTGTGCAAACTGATGATACTGACAGTATTTCAAAGGGGAACAACTCTCCCATATTAAGATTAATTTGGCCGTTTCTAGTGGAGGTTGAGAGTTCTCCTTCCATCTGATAATTTAAAACTTACTCTTTGGTAGAAAAATTTGGGTTTTTCATATAAGTGGTTTTTAAGTTGTTTCTTTACCAGCAGTCCCCTACTGGCCTCTCCCAGTAAAAACTTTTAATTGTCAAAAGTGATAAAGTATGTGCGTGTGTACTGTGTATTATTTCCTGATTGGTTGAAAATGGAGCCGAAATACTGCAGAGTGGTGTGCAGGAGTCCCATATGCATTGTCGATGATAAAATATTGGGCAGTTACCAGAGCCTAACAAGGAAGCGACCCCCTCAATAAAAACTCTAGTGAGTTATCACAATCCAACATGGCCTTGACTCACACCAGCTGTTTCCCTTTAGTCTTTATATAAATCAAGAGTGATAGCCATAAATCCTAACAATACAAATACAACAACTTAAACAAATACTCAAATAATGTTAAAACCCATTATTTTTATATTTCAATCAGCACAGTATTAATAAATTCAGCGGAATCGTGCCGGATTGGTATATCGCGTGCGACTTCTGAACTCATCACAACGGTGGCGCGGGTTCGAACCCCGTAGTCACCACTTACAATTTGTAATGTGACTAATACAGTGATGGTAGGTAAAGGTCGAGGATGAGTGGTAGAGAGGATTTTGTAGTCCTAACTTCGCCTTGTTAAAAAAGACAAACTTTACCTTTTACAACATTAATAGTTCTGTACTAAATTTCACTCCAAGTTCAAGTTTCTCATAAAGTATATTGGATGAAATAATAAAATAGATGACAAAGACAATTTTTCAGATGCTGCTGGACATAAAAATTAGATGCCAAAATAAGAGGTTTTGAAATTGTAAAACAAAAGTTTTATGCAAATATTTTTTTTATTTTAATTTCTAAAAATATTGTTTTAATTTCTAATCTATGTTGGCTGGTTAGTTAATAAAACAAAATGTTTAAAACATTTTACTTATTTTTAAAAATCAATAATAAGCTTTAATTTCTCTTTTCATGTGTTTGTTATATAGTAAAAAATTATTTGTAAAATGCTACTTATAGCCACATTTAAGATTAAAAATACTAAGACGTATGTTTCAGACAAAGTAGCTCAATTTTCATTGGGGATGTCCTCCAATTTAGATTCAATCATAAAACTGATTGTTGTAGTGTTGTCTTTACAAGTACAATAAATGAATATCCTTGAAATATTTTCAAAACATGGCCCAACGTGTTTTCATAAAATAGAAAAGACGCCAAAAAATTAATAATTCTAACAGTTTTATCCAATTCATAAATATATTTTTATGTTATTAGAGTAGCTGAAAATAAAACTTATATTTTTATATTTCTTTATAAGTTTTTTTTCTTTCTATGACTACCACGAAGGAGAATAAAATTGTGCAAAACCAATATACAGTTAGGATATTAAAGAGTTTGTTTCTCTAGGTGCTAGAATTTTGTTCTTAGCTATGGCTAGTCTTGATAAAAAAGTAAAGAGTAAAACTGGTTGCGAAAAATACAAACATCAAGCACAAAGCACTACTCTGTTCAACTCACGTATCTGTCGAACTCCTCCTCTTCCTGCCTGGCGGGGCCACCACTGTAGACGGGTCTGCCGTCCATGGTCTGCTGAGAGGTGTACTGCATGCGACCGCGCAGGTTGGGGTTCACTCCTGGGGCACTGGACTGTTCTGTCTCGGGAACACGCCCAAGCAAGGGTTCTCATACTCCACCTTCTCCTTGCGTCTGAAGACAGAGTCGGGGCAGCACTCGTCACAGCATCTACCAGAAAAAAAACATGTTCGGTTCGGCTTTTTCGATGGAACCTTGCATCCTCTTCTGTCTTTCCTTTAGTTCGGGGGATTAACTTAATTTGATGTACCACAACACCAGACTAACAAAATTTAACAATTCACCATTATATGCCGGGTTATTTACTACCACAATTTATTACCAGACGACATAAAAATAACAAACAATAAATAATTTATAAAAACCATAAAACTACATCTCATAACACGACCACATTTCACAGCAGCAGAATACATTGAGGATCACTCTCACAAGTCACACCACAGAAAATCCAGAGGGTGTTTGTTACCTCTGGTCACACTTATTTACACTAGGGCAGATACTCCGTCAAGGTTCACTCCCTAATTGAGCAAGAAACTTGAGGACTCTCCAATTTTCAGATTGCGAAGAAGACACAGGATATAAGATGAATATTAGGTATCTATCATTATGTAACAATTACGGTCACGTCAAAAGTTCCTGAAAGTATGTGAAGTGTAAAAAGTATTTGTCCACGCGGAAATTTGATGACTTATCTCTAGATTAAAAAGGAATTGTTTAAAAAAATTTTGTCATTGGATTTTTTGAAACCTATCCTTTTCTCTCTCTAAACAGGATATTGGTCCACAAAGCTGTATCACCCG
Source organism: Matsumurasca onukii (assembly GCA_018831715.1). NCBI lineage: Eukaryota > Metazoa > Arthropoda > Insecta > Hemiptera > Cicadellidae > Matsumurasca > Matsumurasca onukii. Next base: position 75,517,717 of record CM032058.1, on the reverse strand, counting down.
AAAAAAACACAACCACGCGCCGACGTACAAAAGCTCCAAAGTTTTCAATGCCATGGTGAAGTCTTATTACACCAGTATAACACACGTATAACTATAGCTACAGAAACCTAGCTTCACTCTAAAGTCCAGACATTTGCCTGCAGTAGAAAACTCACCCCTTGTCTAATTCCTTAGCCAGAAGTTTTAACTGTTTCAAAAGTTGGTATCTGCTATCTATACATTCTTTGGGAGCGTAGACGCCGCAACTCGCCATGATTTGTGCGTGTGTTTAGTAAAATTGTTTAACTACAAATTTTATAATGTGTGCTGTAAGTGATGTGGAGTGTTCAAAAGAGAATGTTGAAACTTGTTTGTTGTGGATCGAATTATCTGAATGTTTGTTCGTGTATTGTTTGTCAGCTGGTATGTTGCAGGTAAAAAAATAACTCCTTAATCATATGATACTACATCTGAGTATTTTTGTGGTATACTATAAGTTGTAACGGTTGTTTCTGTATCTCGTAAGAGTTGGAACAGTGAAAGAGGTCAAAACTCTCAGAAGCCAAGCTGCCCCCCACCCAGTCACTGAAAACCTCCCCTCTGATAGTTTTCCCCTTATAGTTCTCTCATTTATGTATGCCTTAGTGTTCCCAAATTTGTATTTACTATTTATGGCCTGGCTACCTTGCCTGCGTCCATAAATAAAAACGTACAATTTATCCAACGATCAAATTAAATAAAACAAATTTTACTATAGCAAAAGTTGTGTTTTATTGTCCATCATTTTTGAAGAAGCACGCTATCACTGGTGTCTGTCTACTTGAAGTTATATGTTAAAAATACATCCTTCCATGCACTCCATACCCTCCAAGTTCGATAAAAATCTAATATACTGTACTTTGATGGTGTCAGTTCAGTTTAGGCTTCAAGGGTACCAACGGACACTCAAGGTCCAAGGTTTCGCGTGTTTATTCCACTGCTATACTATATAAAGAGTTTATTGTTTGTCAGGTTGGCAGCATCACTTCCTGTACTTGACGGACAGGCATGCAAACCTTTCCCTTTTGACACGATATTTCTGCCACTTGCTCCTTCAAAACACATCTGCCTTTTCCCATGCTTCCAGACATTCATCTTGAATCCCTCTTATCTTTGTTTGTATTTTTTAAATGTGCGACTGTAAAAGTAATGCATGGTCGTAAACGGGGTGTGCAATACCGCCGATAAACATGGGGATGTTGGCCTAAACTGACCAATCATGTGTAGTCCAAGGTCGGCATCACATAACTTTATACTCCCCTTCACATGACAGCTCCCTTTTATACAGGTTTAGCAGTTTTCAAAACGGCTGTGTTGTTAAATTTGAAGTTTGAAAGCTGAAAGTCTAACTTTAAGGTCAAAATATTCGATAAACGATTTTTGAATCAAACTATTTTACAGTGTCTTGAATAGAGCTCCAAAATTACTGTATTACAGTACTGTATTGTACTTTTAAGTCGTTATTCTGTTTTTTGAATCAAGTTATAATGAAGTTATATACACTGTTTAAAGTGAACAGTTCTCAAACACGAAAATTGATTTTAAAACTGCATTTATGAAATAAATTTGTTTTCTTGTTGACTTTTCATTTAAAATTTTCAAACTTTAAACGGGACGTTTGACAACGACACAGGTTTTAAAACTGAGAACCTTTGCATCGCCATTTTTTTCCACCCGTAATACTTGAAACCGACCACTCATAGAGAGCATTTGGGTCAAATGATGAGTGTTTTTATGGATGGTGAGATGTAGTCTTGTTACAAGCTAGCGCCGACTGTTCCCCAGAAAAGTCAATTAGCCTAACGACCACGGAAATGAATCTACGTGACTTCCAAACCACAGGGAGTGGCCAGGGTAAAAGTGGTTACTGCCGCGCAACTTGAACTTTTGAATTCCAAAACGCAATGGATCATAAATCTTATCTTTATATTGTACTTTGTTTTATAATGTTTTACTGTGTTATTTGATAACATATATTAAATTTTGAACTCGGTAAAATAAAAACACAAAATAAAACCTGTTATACAGTTAATTTAAAACTAGCAAGATAATACCGTTATGACTACTAAATATATATCATTAAATTGTTTGCCCTGTGTATTAAGCTGGTTTGTTTCTGTGGTTTTGGATTTAAAATCAAAATAAATAACCATATGATCGATGATCTGTTTTGGTTCAACAATCAAACTAGCACAAACAAATCATGCAGTAATTTCAAGACTAGACGACCTAGACAAGCTCAAGATATTTATTTCCATGGTTCAAGAGTAAATTCCAAGTATTATAATTTCAAATTGTTCAACCAATCCACAGACACCATGAAACGTGCCACACAGGAGGAAACCTGCAGGCGCATGGAGTTTAAATGCAGACTGTACGATGTGATCAAAGATCTGGACCGATCGTAAGTTAACTGTAAAGCTAACCACTATGCATGTGTCTCATGCATCCATTGAGAGCGTTAGGTCACGCGCAATAACGTTTAAATCACTAAAAAAACATATTTACACTTATCGTCATTTTGAGTGACTCAGTTTAAAGTTTTTGTTTCTTTTCACATCATCAGCGACTGATTGTCTAGTAATTTTAACTCAGCTGCACGTGGCTTGTTATAATTTAACAAAATAATTTAAATAGGTATCCGATTAATATATTACACAATGATCTGACATTTTTCAATTTGCCATTTATCTTCCGTGGTTTTGGCCAGCCTTTTGATAAGAGCACAGACAAACAAGAGTCCGTTAGTCTAAAATAATAGTCATGAAAACATATTTATTTTCATTGCATTTACCGCAGAACAATAGTCAGTTCAAGAGTGTGTCTTCGGTGAGGAACTGTTTTCAAAGCCACAATAAAAAGGTTTCACTTTTTCTCAAATAGGCTTATACAAAATTTGTTGGAAATCCTGATTATTATTGCAAGCTTTCGTATTGCAATGCTTTAAAAAATACTGTTTAAGAAACTATAGACACAAGTCTGTACTTTTTCATAGTTTTCACCAGAATGTCGAAAAATAAGTTGTTTTAAGTTGTGTACAACTTAAATGGGTTATATTTAGAAACTCTGAATTTGAAACCGGATACTTAATTCAGGCCAAACTCAGAATACAATATGAATTATTTCAATTTTAACTAACTTTATGGGCGATTTAATGGCATGTTTTGTCAAGTTAAATAGTTCTAATACTACCAAGCACGTCTGGGGGACATTTTCAGATTAAAATCAGAATGTGAAAACGCAGCTGCCCCTGCTTCACAGCAGAGATATGAACAAAGTAATCAACCAAAACAAGGTTGGAGTAAATCGACAAGTAAGGTGAGTTTACTGAGACAACCATATGATTTGTAGCAATGTTTACAGTAAGCAGATTCACAAATACTTGTAAACAGGGCCGTGACTGGTAAACTTGAGAGGCGGTAAATGTTGTAAAATTAGAACCATTTTAAAATATTTACAACCTTGTGAAAGATCCGACAACCACAACCTGAACCTTTCGGTTTCTTGGTTCCCTTAACACTGATGCTTTCAAAACTCTTGAATTGCCGCTGAGGATTTTGGAACCCACCGATAATTCGGAGGCCTCGGCGAAAGTTCCAAGGTTCAGCGTCAACTCTACCGGAAACGGAAAACTTTGGCGGTAACTCCAAGGTCTCAAACTTATTGATAAGAGGTCCTTGAGTACAAAAACATCGGCGGGAAACCTCTAGATTGGAAAGCCGCGACCTCTTTGATACTTTGATTTGATACACTGACCAATGACCAATCTTAGAGGGTATTTTATGAAGGGTGACTGAGATTCGTGTTTTAATAGATGGAGGGTTCAAATTTCGGGGTCTCAAAAACAACGGCGAGAAATCTCAAATTTCCAAAGTTGCGGTCACATTTTTGCGTTGACTAACCTTCACAATCTTGTTCTTGTTTGATACCCATAGCTTCACAACTATTACTTAACCATGCTAAAACAATTATTTTTTAATACAATTAAATTCCTCTTTAAAGTGCGCTAAGGGGGCGGTATAAATGTATTGTCACATTACCGGCAAATACCTAAATCCGTTCCTGCTCGTGAGTATAATTTGTTGCGACTCTCTCAAGTAAAAGTGACGTCATCGATTGTGAGTAAAGTGTCAGTGGGCCGTGTGGGGTGGGAGGGTGAGGGGTGAACAGGTCACGGCGACCATATCTCTATCACAACCACCCTCACCCCTCACGTTGTTGTGACACGAACACCTGATTTATTTACCATATATCACTTTCACTCTCGCCCTCTCTAGGTATAAATCCTCTCCACACCTTGTTTGGTGTCTTTGTTGACAATTTCACTTTTCTATAATAATTTGTTATCCAGTGTGGGCCGACTGGCTCACCCGGGATCCATCTTTGTTATTGTTGTCATGTGTACGCGAGGGTGAGCATGTCCAGGCTCAATGAGGGCCGTCAGGCCTCGTGCAGAGGCGAAATGGGTCCGTGACCCACCCTGACCCCGGAACATATTCTATACACATTATTTTGATGTGAAACCCCAACACATTTGTAATGTTATTTGAATTAAAGGGTATTACTAAAGGAGACTATGCTACAAGGTTGGTTTATAAAGACGTTAAAAAAGTAGCATGACATGGAACTTTGAAGTAGGCTAACTTATATTTAGGTTAACAAATCTTTCGCCTAAATTATTAACTGCACCTCTTTAACTTATCCTACTTAAAAGTAGTATAACCGAAATCCTGTATTTATATATTCCATTTTTCCGTATTTTGTAAGTCAGTCGTTAAATTTCAAAATTCACTATATTAAACCACTACACAGAGTGTGTGTTGGCAGGGTACAGAATGCTGTTGTACACCTGGCTGTTGCAAACAGTCTATGGAATTTAAGATGCCCCGGATCCCTCCCAAGGAGATGTACAGGACTGACATTGACCCAGTGGACGCGCGGGAGGCAGGGGGCTCGGCCCAGGATCAAGGGCAGCCTAGCGAGTACACGTGGCACAAGGAGGACCACAGTAGGGGCTGCAGACCTGTCCCAGAGGGGAGGTGCCAGGGTACAGGGGGGCAGCAACCAGCACAGCAGCAAGGATTCAGGTTCCCGCAGACTCCTGAGGAAGCTATCCAGATGGGCTGCATTGTGGCTAGATCCACGTAGAGAGATCAGAGTAATAAACATGTGTGGTGGTTGAACTGGTTTTATTTGGGTTCTTTTGTGCTAAAAGTTTGTTTTCAAGGTCGCAACAACCAAGCCAAATGAGACCTGCAACTTGCAAGCCCACCCACTGTGGGATAGGTCAAGTAAAAATAATCAAATAAATGCTAAAACGCCTTAAAAGCTGTTATTGACCAAATATAACATATTTCCTGGAAGAATCCCGAAAAGTGGAACCAACCGAGATAATAAATAAAAATAAAATAGTTCATTGCGCAGATATTCAACATGTTATGCAACCGTCCTAGATTTGTATTATAAGTAAAGCACTCTAACATTGGGATCCCATTCAGACATACATCTTTCACTATTGTTCATTTGAATTATTCCACCCTATGTGTCAGTATGTGTTCTGCGGCTTCAAATACCATGTTTTAAAGAAAAATATTTTTATGTTGTGTTTTGTCTTCCGTTAAGTAGACAAAAATAAAATTAACTGTAAATTTTGTTGTACAATTTACTTTTTAGGTGTTAACCGTTTTTAAGCTCGATAAAAAATGTTCAACGCTAAGTAAAATTAGGCATTTAAAAAATATATTTATTAAAGGACAGGTACATAACTGTTAATACACTGTACGTATAACTGTTAATAATTTGGTGTTTGTCCTAAAAGGATTCCTCTCTTCTGAAGGAGGAGGAGCAAGTCCTCAAGTCCTCATAGCAATTGTGCTGGTCAAAAGATGAAATGTGATAAAAGTCACCACACTATGTACGGTTGTATTTGTTTATAGTGACTCATCTTATTGGCAATATTTTAGGAATAGATGCAACTACAAACATATGATAAAATTTCAGGAAAAAATTAGTTAACCTATTAACATTAGTTGACCTGTTACACACAAACAAACAACAGTGACCTATGGTTACATCATCACATTACACGAACATTACACACCAATGCTACACACGCACACTATCACTCACATATACATGTTATAGATAACAGAATTCTGCTCAAGTTATATACAATCTCGCATCTGAACATTCCAATAATACCTACTTTTGAGTAAACGTGTGGCTACGAATGTTAAAAGTTTGAACTCTCGAACGCGTCAAATTTTACTGCTTTTTGCCTGGCCCGTTTTACAAGTTTTAACAAAATGGAGTGTGTCTGTATACCTGCGATGTCATTGCCAAGTTTGGACCGTCAAGATAATAATGTACAGTGCCAGGATGTATGTGCTATAAAACCCCAAAACATGACTAAATATAAACGCACTGGACAAGAAAAATGCGACAATGAACAACTCGTTGATTCAAGTGTGAGTACAGAGTAACAGCATCGTTTATCGTTAGTGTATTTCTATTTGGAAAAAGAACCTAAATGATTTTATCAAGAAGGTTCAAGTTAAGCTATAGCTTATTCTTTATATTTTGAGACCTTAACACAGAAATTTCTATGTTAATGTAATAACACTGGCATAATAAATTTTCAGCAATTTTGAGGCAATTGGATGGAAAACGAATATCTCTGTAAATAAGCTTTACATACGAGTATATCCCTATTTACTCAAAAGTATTATGTGTGTTAAACCCGTTTTCAAGAAATCTATTTCCTAGGCAGCCTGTAAAAACGCCCTTTTGAGGGGATAACACTCTTTGTCCCTTTACATTATACAGTTTTGGACCTCTTATAGAGCAGCATACATACATGTTATACATGTTTACACAAATTTTAAGAAGTGCGCTTACTGCTAAGAGAACGAAACATGTGGCAGACCCCGAGAATTTCGACCCGCATGTTGTACGACTTCCGGGAATTTTCTGCTCCCCGTGAGAACTTGACAGTGCCCAGTCATTGCAAAAATGCGGCTGCCGTGAAAAAATTAGTTTTACTGTCATGTTTGCGGTTTAGCGTTTTAATAGTCAATAATTAGCGAAAATGTCTTGACCTATTTCTTTTATATACTCGTACGTATGTAAAATGCATTTACAGCAACAGCTGTAACGAAGTAGAACTTACAATGTCGCACGATGTGCTACCGTGTCTGAGTCCAGTAACACTCCGAGAGCGATATTTTATTAAATCATATAAAATAGACTTGTCAGAAAGCGTTATGGTACAACACAGTTTTCATGAATAGAGGGAAACGTGTCATAATTTTAGATGCTTTGAAGCGGAGGATGTTTGTTACACGACAGAAAATAAACCCTGGTTCTCTATTGTCAGAGATAAACTTACAGTTGAGTCAGCAGCTGAGTTTATTGTAAAGGTGTCAACCTCTTTGTAAATTACTTGTTGAATTTTCTTGTCAACGCTTTTAAAACCATACCAAACTATTGAGATGATACGAGTAAAAATATTAACCAACTACGTTGTGCTGGATAGGTTTAGTTGGATTAAGCAGTAGAACTGGGATACCTCAGATGTATTCAAACAGAAAAGTCATAATTTAAAGATTTGATAAAGACGTTCATTTCCGTTAAGTTATATAAAATATAAACTTGATGAAGTCTTGATTACCTACATATGTCTTGTTTCTTGTGCACAAATTACAATTATTATCAATGCATACAAAAGTTTTTGAAAAAATGCTCCAAACGTGCTCTAGAGGTTAAGGATTTGTACTCATTTCGTGATCCTGGGCCTCTATCCTACTTAAATAATGTTTACTTTAATTTTGTTGAATTATAAACGGCTAGTGATAAACCAAATTGTTATCGTTTTCTAATTATGCAAATATTTGACAAATGGACAGGAAGATAATGTACGATATCGAAACAAAGGATTATACGTGTCATTAATGCTAATGTGTCATACCATATTAAAATTATTATAATATTTTCACATAATGATTGGTTTTAGAATAAATCAAAACTGATTAATGTGGTGGCACTATGTTCTATGGTATGATTATAAAATTAATGTAAATAAATAGTAAATCGCCAGCTGTTTTCATTGTTTTATAAAGCCATTGTTTACAACAACATACAAGCACTGTTTTATTATTCGAAAGTAATTTGAGCGCCCATAGTCTTTCTCAAACTTAGCTAAAATGTTCATCACTCAAGCTCGAAGAAGGTTTATTCCAGCACTCGTTGTAGTAATGGGCCTCTTAGAAATCGCCATAAAAGTGTACGGCAACTCTGCCTTAGAACCGTACCTGAATAAGAAGTACAAACTGGAATATGTCGATGAACATTTTGATGAAGTGATGGAAATACTGGGTGAACTTCATGAAGAGAAAGCTTGGAAATTTGGCAAAACCCGTGATGGAACTGAAGAGAGTGGTGGTGAGTACACATTGACTTCAGAGTCTCTGTTCAAGAACAGAGACGAAGTTCAGACTTGGGAAGAGTTCCAGGAGGAGACGGCGGACGGTAGGATGGTTACATCAGTCTTCACTCAAGACAAGAACACACTGACCCAGGTGCAGATAGGAGACAAGGTCACCACCATCACCCGAGTTCAGTCCGGACCAGGTCAAAGTCTTGGTGGAGGTGGACGGCGTTGTCAGCACCAGAATACAAAATACAGAAGACCCGTTTCTCCAGAAGAAATACTAGCCGTTTAATTAAGTTTTACTGTATACTCGTATCTTATTTTTAACCATTCACACCACACGCCTTCTCATATGTGCTGTATCAACTATTTTTATCTTAATTATTGAATTAGCTTTTTTGGTTTTCACATTTACCTTGCTCTGTTGGGAGGACAGTCAGTGTTGTAGAGGGCCCAAAAGGTCGCCAGACTCCAAACTATACTTTGTTAATAGTAAGCTTATATAAAAATCCAATTTACATATACAGTTTATCCATTGGATAAGACAAGCAGATAATCCAGAACACTGCGACATCAAAAATGACAATAGCATTGATGGTATCAGTATGAAAAAAACTGTCTGACTGGCCAAACAAAGCTCCCGAAGGTGAACGAGGGGTAGCGAAGACACCCGAAAGGTAACCGCGTTCGCCGCCACAGTGGAAAAATTCCACTCCGTATTCTCCCGAGAGTTCCGGCAGCGGAACAATTCCACAGCGGCCACGGCGGCGCGGCGCGGCGAGGCGAGGCGCGCTTCCAGTGTGCGCGTTCTCATTTAATTACATGCAATTTTATCAACCGGAATATTTCTCGATGACGAGGCGAGGCGCGGCGCGGCGCGGCGCGCTCCCGGTGTGCGATGAGCTTTAGACGTCTTAGATTTAGCATTAGATTAGATTAGATTGGATGGGGAAATTTAGTGGTTCAGGACCACGCGCACGTCAACCCTTGTGCTGGTTCTTCTCCTAATTACGCAGCCCCACCCCCGTTTGCTTGCAAAGCTCGAGGATCGCGCTACCCACCCTGATGGTGTACCTCCCACACTCCCGAGACCCTAGAAGACCCCTCCTGGCCTCCAGGGACTCGCATTCAATAAGAATGTGTTTTGCGGATTCAGGAGTACGCTCACATAGCCTACATCTGGTATCTCCTGTAGAGACCCATTTTTCTAGGTGATTTCTGAAGTGCCCATGCCCTGTGATATAAGCTATTACCAGTCTGATGTTTTATGACTAAGACTGGTCAGATGTTTGTAAGTATCCTGGATTCTTGACTAAAAGTTTAGCGGGTTCCTGGCATGGTAGCTGTTTACATCGCTCAGTGTGTCGCGCATTTGCCCTATCGGCTAGCATAGTTTTCACAAGAGGGACTGATTCCTACCGCCGGTTCCGGACCGGCAAAGGGTGACAGCGCTCCTCAGCCAGCAGATCGGCTGCCCCTTTAAATCCTTGATGCCCCGGTATCCATTCAAGCCGTACATTATTACAGTTGCTAGAGCCCGGAGCGCTTGGGAGCATTCCCGGACAATGCAGGAGTTGATTAGTGGACAGTCCAGCCCCTGAGGGCAGCCTGACTGTCTGAAAAGATTAAGATATGTTTATCCCTTGTACCAACAGATAACTCTATAGGTGCAAGTAAGGATTGCGAAGACTTCTGCTTGAAACACTGCAAAAGCCTCCCAAGCTACCTGAGAGGTTACACCTGGGCCGGACTCTGTGTGCCCTGTAGCCAGCCTTTCCTTCTATCAATGAACCGTCTGTGTACCAGACCCTACAGTTAATAGTTAAAAAGGGATTTGTCAGTTGACCACTGTAGCCGTGATTCTATGCTGACTGTGTAAGGTTTTACAAAGAGGTATTGCCCTCCATATAGTCAGACCTCATAGTGAGGAGCGGTTCCTCGGGGAAGGAGTCTAATGCCCTACATGTCCCGAACGAGTCGGACCCTTTAAAGGCCCGAAAGGCCCGAAATAGGAGTTTGTTTAAGACGTCTTAGAGCAGCATTTATACATTTTAAACTATTTTAATGAGGGCGCTTACTGCTTTAGAGAACGAAACATGTGGCAGACCCCGAGAATTTCGGCCCGCATGTTGTACGACTTCCGGAAATTTTCTGCCCCCGTGAGAACTTGACAGTGCCCAGTCATTGCAAAATGGGCTGCCGTGAAAAAATTAGTTTTACAATCATGTTTACGGTTTAGCGTTTTAATAGTCAATAATTAGCCAAAATGTCTTGTTTCTTGTGCACAAATTACAATTATTATCAATGCATACAAAAGTTTTTGAAAAAATGCTCCAAACGTGCTCTAGAGGTTAAGGATTTGTACTCATTTCGTGATCCTGGGCCTCTATCCTACTTAAATAATGTTTACTTTAATTTTGTTGAATTATAAACGGCTAGTGATAAACCAAATTGTTATCGTTTTCTAATTATGCAAATATTTGACAAAATGGACAGGAAGATAATGTACGATATCGAAACAAAGGATTATACGTGTCATTAATGCTAATGTGTCATACCGTATTAAAATTATTATAATATTTTCACATAATGATTGGTTTTAGAATAAATCAAAACTGATTAATGTGGTGGCACTATGTTCTATGGTATGATTATAAAATTAATGTAAATAAATAGTAAATCGCCAGCTGTTTTCATTGTTTTATAAAGCCATTGTTTACAACAACATACAAGCACTGTTTTATTATTCGAAAGTAATTTGAGCGCCCATAGTCTTTCTCAAACTTAGCTAAAATGTTCATCACTCAAGCTCGAAGAAGGTTTATTCCAGCACTCGTTGTAGTAATGGGCCTCTTAGAAATCGCCATAAAAGTGTACGGCAACTCTGCCTTAGAACCGTACCTGAATAAGAAGTACAAACTGGAATATGTCGATGAACATTTTGATGAAGTGATGGAAATACTGGGTGAACTTCATGAAGAGAAAGCTTGGAAATTTGGCAAAACCCGTGATGGAACTGAAGAGAGTGGTGGTGAGTACACATTGACTTCAGAGTCTCTGTTCAAGAACAGAGACGAAGTTCAGACTTGGGAAGAGTTCCAGGAGGAGACGGCGGACGGTAGGATGGTTACATCAGTCTTCACTCAAGACAAGAACACACTGACCCAGGTGCAGATAGGAGACAAGGTCACCACCATCACCCGAGTTCAGTCCGGACCAGGTCAAAGTCTTGGTGGAGGTGGACGGCGTTGTCAGCACCAGAATTTACAAACCTATTTAAACTTTCTCATTTGTGCATAGAAGCCTGACTCCTCGAATTTATGTCATAGTTAGTCATTTGTTTATATTACTCCCGTAAAGATTTGATTCTGCTAAAGACATAGAATGCAGCTTATTTATTTGCTCTGTACATGTTACTAATTTCAGTTAAATCTCATTGTTAACATATAATAGTGTGTACGGTTAAATAAAACTTATTTTTGATTATGACTATGGAAATTGAACTTAGGAGTCATTCTTTTGGCTATGTCAATGTATGCCCGGTGGCTACGCTGGTGATGGTAAAGCCAGTGTATATGTAAAGGCATAGTCGTCCTGTCCGGCTATTTTCTGCCAAAGATTACAGGTTCATAGCCATTAAAAATAGCAGGCTTAATGTTTAGACCAAAAGAAAAAGTGTTTAGTTCCCCGTTTGTGACGATAAACCTCTTCCATTATTTCCAACCTAAATAGATCTTTTTCTTTCTCGACCTATCGAGGCTTACGTATGTCATAGCTTCCGTTTAATTTTTAAGTGATCGATCATCTAATTTTCCTCTTCCACCAATTCCTAATCATGCTACTCTTCCAACAAAAAATATTTTGTCGAAGCTGCAATCTGTTGTACAGTTTCCAGACAGAACAAGACTCAGGGTGGATATTCAACGTGGAGGTGTGGGGTAGGTTTATCGACGCTACTCAGTAGCCACCTGTAGCAGGCTGGGTGGGGTGAGGGAGAGGAGGGTAGCAAGGTGACAAGGCTAGGTCAGTGTGGTTCAACCAGTGCTGCCAACATGAGCCTCGTGCCTACAGCATGGGTTAGTACTTAGTACACCACACTCTCTTTATATACGTATCCCTTTAAATTAGTTTAGAAATATTTTGCATTGCACAATTTCCAGTCGGGAAAAATATTTAGACTTGATGAAGAATTCGTTCAATCTTATGTTAGGTTTTTCTTTGTAACTCATAAATTATGTTGTATATAAAAATATATCATTATCGAATTTTCTTTGAAAAAATTATATATTTATGCCGTCATCATAGTAAGATCAGATCCGGGGCCTGAAATGAGCACCGATCCTGACCCCCAGAACACGTCTTGAGCATTTTTTACAATTTATATACATATTATATGTGTATATTCATGTTGTTGTGTATTGATATATGTGTTGTGTAAATACTCTTTACAGGTCGCATTTTTGTCCAATTTTCATAAAATTTGCTCCAAACTTTCATTCTGTAAATAATTCGTGGGCCCGAAATGTATCCTTTCCAGTTCGATGTTCCTTTATACTCATGGAATACATCGACTTGGACAGTCATTCGGCAAATCTGAGTCTGTGAGACGCTTTAAATTTAGGGGTGAATTACAAGGGGACACTTTGCTGTACATGAACCGTATATACAGATGCACAATGCCTGTAGCCTTTTCAGAATCTTTGTCTCTCAAGGAAGTATGCCCATCTTTTACATGGTCTCTACGACTGGATAACTATTTTCACGTACTAAAACTATGAAATAGTGAACTGGCAGGCAAATAGTATAAAATTACAAAACAACACGAAAATGAAATTTCTTTAGAAATATTTAGGTAAATATAATAATTCAATTTTTAAAGCCCGTAGCCGGGTACTGTCAACTAGTTAGATAATAACGCTGAGCTAAAAGGAGAAAACATGATAACATTAGTGAACGAAAAATTAAATGAAAAGTGAACGTGCTGGAATAATTTATTCCAATCCACCATGACTTTAAAGGTACTGTTTTGTTCTTTTTAGTTTTAGTTATTTATACAAATGATAACTAAAGTATGATAATAATCGTAAAGTAGCACAACAAGGATATAAGTATTTTAACGTACAGTAACAGCTGTTTAAGGTATAATAATAACGCACAGAGTGTGAAGTGAAGTAAGTTGGATGGCAACAATAGCGTTGTGGCTGTTGACAGTAATAATGTGATAATAACCAATGCAATTGAAAATGCCAACGTTAAATAACAATATAAATGTGAAAACAATAGATACAACAGATAAATAATAATCATTTGTAGACATTTTTAGGCTACGTCTGTAGTAATAAAATTTATAAATTTAAATTCAATATATTTCGATACCGAAATTTTCTGGTATCTTCATCAGTCAACAAGAAAATAATAAACATAACTGATACAAAAACATGACAAAAAAATATAAAATACAATAGTAGTGTAAAAATATAAAGCTGGAGAAATTCATAAAAATTTGAAATAAACTAATATATAAAATTATGATTTTAAATTATTCACTTCTTTTTCACATAGTTCTGCCAGGCTGGATGAATGTCTTTACTGGGTTGACTGAAGCATTTTTTGTTTGCATATAACATTAATCCGGATTCTAATAATAACCTTTTTTGTTCATGATTTTCTCTACATAAAATTTTGGTTTCTTCAAATTTGATCTTTTGGTTTCGAAAGAATTGGTGTTGAGTACACATTGACTTCAGAGTCTCTGTTCAAGAACATAGAGACGAAGTTCAGACTTGGGGAAGAGTTCCAGGAGGAGACGGCGGACGGTAGGACGGTTACATCAATATTCACTCAAGACAAGAACACACTGACCCAGGTGCAGATAGGTGACAAGGTCACCACCATCACCCGAGAGTTCAGTCCGGACCAGGTCAAAGTCTTGGTGGAGGTGGACGGCGTTGTCAGCACCAGAATTTACAAACCTATTTAAACTTTCTCATTTGTGCATAGACGCCTGACTTCTCGAATTATGTCATAGTTAGTCATTTGTTTATATTACTCTCGTAAGGATTTGGTTCCGCTAAAAGTATGGAACTATATAGAATGCAGCTTATTTATTTGCTCTGTACATGTTACTCATTTCAGTTCAATCTCATTGTTAACATATAATAGTGTTACGGTTAAATAAAACTTATTTTTGATTATGACTATGGAAATTGAACTTAAGATTATTTCTTTAGGCTATGTAAATGTATGCCCGGTGGCTACGCTGGTGAAGGTAAAGCCAGTGTATGTAAAAAGACATAGTCGTCCTGTCCTGGCTATTTTCTGCCAAAGATTACAGGCTCATAGCCAATAAAATTCCTTAGGCTTACTGTTTGGATTATTGACTAAAGAAATTATAAACTGCTAGTACATCATTTATCCTGGGGAAGAAATAAACAATCGTCAGAATCATGAGATAGGTACGAGTAATTCCCCGTTTGTGACGATAAACCTCTTCCATTATCTCCAACCTAAATAGATATTTTTCTTTCTCGACCTATCGGAGGCGTAAAATATGTCACAGCTTCCGTCAATTTTTAAGTGGTCACCTAGCTTTCCTCTTCACACCAATTCCTAATCATGCTACTCTTCCAACACAAAATACAAGAAAAACATTTTGTCGAAGCTGCAATCTTTTGTACAGTTTCCCCAGACAGAGCAAGACTCAGGGTGGATATTCAACGTGGAAGTGTGGGGTAGGTTTATCGTGCGCACGCTACTCAGTAGCCACCTGTAGCATGAGCTGGGGTGGGGTGAGGGAGAGGGTAGCAAGGTGACAAGGCTAGGTCAGTGTGGTTCAACCAGTGCTGCCAACATGAGCCTCGTGCCTACAGCATGGGTTAGTACTTAGTACACCACACTCTCTTTATATACGTATCCCTTTTAAATTAGTTTAGAAATATTTTGCATTGCACAATTTCCAGTCGGGAAAAATATTTAGACTTGATGAAGAATTCGTAAAATCTTATGTTAGGTTCTTTTTCTTTGCATAACTCATAAACTATGTTGTATATAAAAATATATTATCGAATTTTCTTTGAAAAAAGATATATTAATTCATGCCGTCATCATAGTAAGATCAAGATCCGGGGCCCTGAAATGAGCACCGATCCTGACCCCCAGAACACGCTTTGAGCATTTTCTCTCACTTTATACACATTTTGTATATATGTGTTGTGTGTACTCTCTACAGGTCGCATTTTTGTCCAATTTTCATAAAATTTGCTCCAAACTTTCATTCTGTAAATAATTTGGGCCCGAAATGTATCCTTTCCAGTTCGATGTTCCTTTATACTCATGGAATACATCGACTTGGACAGTCATTCGGCAAATCTGAGTCTGTGAGACGCTTTAAATTTAGGGGTGAATTGCTTGGGGACACTTTGCTGTACATGAACCGTATATACAGATGCACAATGCCTGTAGCCTTTTCAGAATCTTTGTCTCTCAAGGAAGTATGCCCATATTTTACATGGTCTCTACGACTGGATAACTATTTTCACGTACTAATACTATGAAATAGCGAACTGGCAGGCAAATAGTAGCCTATAAATTACAAAACAACACGAAAATGAAATTTCTTTAGAAATATTTAGGTAAATATAATAACAAATTCAATTTTAAAAGCCCGTAGCCCGGGTACTGTCAACTAGTTAGATAATAACGCTGAGCTAAGAGGAGAAAAACATGATAACATTAGTGAACGAAAAAATTAAATGAAAAGTGAACGTGCTGGAATAATTTATTCCAATCCACCATGACTTTAAAGGTACTGTTTTGTTCTGTTTAGTTTTAGTTATTTATACAAATGATAACTAAAGTATGATAATAATCGTAAAGTAGCACAACAAGGATATAAGTATTTTAACGTACAGTAACAGCTGTTTAAGGTATAATAATAACGCACAGAGTGTGAAGTGAAGTAAGTTGGATGGCAACAATAGCGTTGTGGCTGTTGACAGTAATAATGTGATAATAACCAATGCAATTGAAAATGCCAACGTTAAATAACAATATAAATGTGAAAACAATAGATACAACAGATAAATAATAATCATTTGTAGACATTTTTAGGCTACGTCTGTAGTAATAAAAATTTATAAATTAAAAATTCAATATATTTTGATACCGAAATTTTCTGGTATCTTCATCAGTCAACAAGAAAAATAATAATAAACATAACTGATACAAAAACCATATGACAAAAAATATAAAATACAATAGTAGAGTAAAATATAAAGCTGGAGAAATTCATAAAAATTTTGAAATAAACTAATATATAAAATTATGATTTTAAACTATTCACTTCTTTTTTCACATAGTTCTGCCAGGCTGGATGAATGTCTTTACTGGGTTGACTGAAGCATTTTTTGTTTGCATATAACATTAATCCGGATTCTAATAATAACCTTTTGTTCATGATTTTCTACATAAAATTTTGGTTTCTTCAAATTTGATCTTTTGGTTTCGAAAGAATTGGTGTTGAACTAAATTTGATGAATCATACTTGCCGAATCTTAAATTATCTTGGTGCTGGTTTAGTCTCTTTGTAAAACCCCTAGTTTGGCCGACATATACCTCATCACAACCTGAACAAGGGATTTCATATTGCATATCATTGTAAAGAATAATTGTAATATGAAGATGTTTTGTATTAAACATAACAAATCTTGGTCATTTAAGAGCTATAACAAAAAACCAATTTTAACTTGATTTTGCCTGTATTTTGGTAGTTTAGCAAGGTCGTTTGACTTGCTTAGTACCCTGAATTTTAGAGCCACAATTCTAATAGAAAATAGTTCTTCTTGGTAAAAACTCATAAAATCTGAAACAAACATAAATAAAGAATATAACAATAATTGTTTGTAGCTGTTATAAAAAGAGTTGGGAGAAAACCAGTTGTCATAAGTTAATGTTATTGCGCATTTTGAATATTTTATCTGCTTTGTTATATCCGGCTGAGTTGAATTTCTCAAGCTGTTTTATTTCAAATGAGTATTCATTTGATTTGATACGTAACAATGTAAAGAAATTTTAAAATGCAATAGTTCGGCAGCAATCGATATTTGGTACAGCACAGCTCAGATAAAAATTTATGGTTAGAAAGGAACATAACTAAT
Source organism: Matsumurasca onukii (assembly GCA_018831715.1). Classification (NCBI taxonomy): domain Eukaryota; kingdom Metazoa; phylum Arthropoda; class Insecta; order Hemiptera; family Cicadellidae; genus Matsumurasca; species Matsumurasca onukii. The sequence continues at coordinate 75,500,116 of CM032058.1, read as the reverse complement.
AACACGTAACTCTCAACTTCTTTTATAACCCAGCTACAAACAATTGAATACTATTCTTATTATCATTTATTTTTAATGAACTATGATTTTACCAAGAAAAATTATTTAATAGGAAGTATTTTCTCTAGAAATACTAAGCATTCATGTATAATCTAAACTTCGAACTGCTCAAAGGTTAAATTGGTTTTGTATAGCTCTTAAATTTGAATTACAGGTTATGTTAATATAAAAATGTTAATATTGCAATATTGTCTTCTGAGTTATGCAATATCTTCTAACTTACGTCTGACTAATGTTGCGACCATTGTCGAAATGAGAGCTTCAATGTTTACATGATGGTTAGGCACGGCAGCATTCCGTTAAACTCGTCATTCTTTGTAGTAAACTCCATTTTAAGTTTATCGTTTTAACAGAAGGCGTCCGGCGCTCGACTCATGTTCGCGCTCTAACTTTAATAATAGCATAAAATGTCGATGATGGCTGCGATTCAAAAGCTGCAGGGCAGTACCTTTGTGACCAAAATCTCGAATTTGAAAGTTTCATAACAATGCTGAGAATCTTAAAAAATATTTTTCTGAAATCTCCATACATTTAGAATAATTTTATTTGATATTTCTCCATCACCGTAATCCGTTAAAACGTGTGCCAGCATAATGGAGTTTATGATAGAATCTGTATACATGTAAAGTACCCTTCTAATTGTAACTTTCTGACCATAGATGAATTTAATCTTTCCAGCATTACTGGACAAGATTGCAACGATAAGTGATCCTGGCGTAAATATAAATTTGCAGTAATTTTATGTCGTTTTTCTTCTTATAACAATGTGTATGTGATAAATAAGCGTACACTTGATCTGTGCTGTTGCTTTCCCTTACCAGTCACAAATAGGCGGGAAGACCCACCACGTGTCACGGAGGGATCTTCATCATCCCTTCACTATTAATTTCTATACCGATTAAGCACTTTCAAAACTCCAAACGCATTACAAAACTAGTGAAACTTCAAAAAGCTGATTTTGCTGATGTATGCATTGTTTGGTAATATTGTCTGCAGGATGATTTGAGTTCCAATAACAAATATTGAAAATGCTGTACCGTACACCTTTTCATGACAAGATACGAGAAGAGTGTGTTTTTGAACAATGTGTTCGGTCAGACAATCTAGCAAGAATTTACCTTATAGCCGATAGTAATTTAAGCAAGCAGTAAATAAAAAATAATTTTATATGAACAAGGTGTAAATCTGAATTCGATGTATATGTTCAAACAATACAGAGAAGTTAAGTGTTTAATCCATTTAGCTCATAGAAAGTAAGCTATGATTCAGAGTTAAAGTATAATTTAGATAGTAAGTGTAAAGCTTTTTGGTCAATTACGGACAACGAAGCGTGGGCAAAAGAATTTACAATATAAATATACCAATAGCATAGTTTATAATTTAGATATGTGTGGCAGCTGTGGCTTTACATTTAACAATTAAGACTCTCCAACGACCAACGTGTAAAATAGCTTTCCTGCCTTCAGTATCAAACTGATTAATTCAATAAAATTATCAATAACAATAAGAAGCATGAATTATAAATACTTTGAGAGGGTTTTCATTCCTGGCTGTTGAAAGCCCGTTCTAGTTTTAAAAGTATTTTGAAGAGGTCACAGACTAGGCTGAACACTGAACAGCTATCAAGAATTAGGCCAAAATGACGCAATCCATTCTGGAAGTTCCCAGTCTTTGATGAAGATAAATTGACTCACCCCTACCCTAATTTCTGGTTAGGGCAAACCCCCAAAATATGCCAAAAAGTATTTCAGTTGACCCTTAATACATAATGCCGAGGCACGTTCAAAAGTGTTCATTAATTCAAAAGTTATCTATACTTTTCCGAGGGGGGTCGGTCTTTTTGGGCACTCGGTATATATTATTTTATTGCCTACGCCAGGGGAACTTTCGTATCTGTCTTAATCTAGAACACAAACACTCTTTTTGGAAAATGGTCCAAGTCAATGTGCCTGAGTAGAGAATCGAACCCGTGATCCTCCGCACAGGAGGCCGCAGCTCTACTAATGCAGATGCAGGGAATTACTCAAATTTGCGGGGCCGCACCTTGATTTTCAGTCACACAGAAATGAGTTTCTTTATTTGCTACTAGCTAGCAAGTAGCAGGTGGAAGAAGCAGAAGTGTCGATCGCATGGGAATGTTCCATTTCCCCTCCAGTGTTATGTAAGTAATATAAACTCACAAGAGGCCAAGCATGCATGCAAATGTGCAGTTCTCGTAACAACGTTATTGAGCAGTTGAAAACAAACAGGATTCCACAGTATGAAACTAGAACTTACAGCAGCTTCCAAGGAGGAAGGATAAATCTTCCTTGGGACCTTTCTAGAAGTGACAAAATGCAAAACTGATGTGGAGATCAATGTATAAAATTATTTTCCTTCCCCAAATTTGTTTAAATCTTATCTTGTTTTAAACTTGTATTAAAGGGTCTCCCTATTTGTTCTTGAAATTTTTGTTATATTACTGTGTATTTCAACTAATACAAATTGGTATGTATTTGCCACTTTGGTTGATATGTGTATTAAAACTCAGGCCGTCACGCAGCTAAGCGCTAAAGCGCCGTTTGCATGAAATAATTGAATTTCCGTTGAAATGTGTTTAATTCGCTCCAGTCACAGCCTCGCTTCGGCCTTCTGCCTCAGATTTTATCTTCTATTACGACGAGTGTTAATGCTCACAGTGTCACTTAGGCCTTCGGCGTCAGAGTCAGACGGGACTGGAAGGTATACTAGGAAAACAAGGAAGACACGTTTCAAATTTTAATAAATCGGACTAGTACTCATTCCGCTGTTATAGCCAACTCACTTTTGGTCGCCATTTCAAAACGACTAAATGGATTTTACAATTTTTGCTATTTATTGATGTATACTATAACAAAATACGTGTTTATTTCAGATTTCATCAAAATTGGACGAAATTTACTCTGTAAAATAATAAATAATCAAATTATAAAAATTATTGTTTTATTTAAAATTTATTTAAAAAAACTTGTTCCTCTTAAAGGATGACACTAAAAACCAAAAAGATCTTTAAATATCTACACCATTGCTGCTTCTTGCTGCTGGTTAGTCATGATAACAATTAACAACAGCAATGATTTGTTATTAGTTTTAAAACAACTGTAATTAAAACTATTTGCAGCTTTTGACAAATCCATAATTCTTTGTTTAAAGTTTGTTGTTGACGATGGGAGATGTTCAGAGTTTAAACTATTGCGGACATTTTCCATCGTTAGTGAGCAAGATGATCACGACGTTTCGGGATCTCCAATCTTATCCGTCTTCAGGTGAAAAGTAACCTAAAACATAACACAGAACATTAGAAAATGAGCTAGCCTAAACTAATCAGCGTAAGCTGATCAGTCAAGTTAAACACAACCAAACAACATGTTGCTGTTAAAGTCAAAATACTAAAACTTAAAAACTAGCTTGGAAAGCAAAACCACATGCATAAGACACACTTTAAAAACTTAGCAACAAGAAACAACTCAAAGAAACACGTCCACACTCGGTGAAGGCTTTCCGAAACGTCATGATCATCTTGTTAACTAACGATGGAAAATGACCGCAATAATATTATATTATACTCTGAAATCCATAATGGTATTACTATCTAGTATCTGTGCCGTGGATGACTCATTCTCTTACATTTCTCTACACGTTTGTGGGCTGTTCACTGTGAAGAAAGAGCCACAGTATTGAAAAAAAACAACTTAAATTAAGAATAGTTTAAAACATTTTATGTTCAAGCCCTAACTTTACAAAACATTTCAAGCAAGACGTTTTAAATTATACAGGGTTATTAAAAAGAATGTCTACTTTTATTCTTCTGTAACGTTTGTAGTATAAGTGCTAGTATAAATACTTTTATATATGGTTGATGAGATGAAGTTCAAAGTTTGTTTACATACTTTGAGAGATAATTTCAACGGGTAATTATCAACAAGAGGCTGCAACTCACTAATGCAGATGCAGACAATTACTCAAATTTGCAGGGCCGCACCTTGATTTTCAGTCACACAGAAATGAGTTTCTTTATTTGCTACTAGCAAGTAGCAGGTGGAAGAAGCAGAAGTGTCGATCGCATGGGAATGTTCCATTTCCTCCAGTGTTATGTAAGTAATATAAACTCACAAGAGGCCAAGCATGCATGCAAATGTGCAGTTCTCGTAACAACGTTATTGAGCAGTTGAAAACAAACAGGATTCACAGTATGAAACTAGAACTTACAGCTTTTAAGCAAAAAAAGGATAAATCTTCCTTGGGACCTTTCTAGAAGTGACAAAATGCAAAACTGATGTGGAGATCAATGTATAAAATTATTTTCCTTCCCCAAATTTGTTTAAATCTTATCTTGTTTTAAACTTGTATTAAAGGGTCTCCCTAAGGGTTCTTGAACTTTTTGGTTATATTACTGTGTATTTCAACGAATACAAATTGGTATGTATTTGCCACTTCGGTTGATATGTGTATAAAACTCAGGCCGTCACGCAGCTCGCTAAAGCGCCGTTTGCATAAATAATTGAATTTCCGTTGAAATTTGTTACTTAATTCGCTCCAGTCACAGCCTCGCTTCGGCCTTCTGCCTCAGATTTATCTTCTATTACGACAAGTGTTAATGCTCACAGTGTCACTTAGGCCTTCGGCGTCAGAGTCAGACGGTTTTACTGGAAGGTATACTACATATCATAAAAACAAGGGAAGACACGTTTCAAATTTTAATAAATCGGACTAGTACTCATTCCGCTGTTATTAAGCCAACTCACTTTTTGTCGCCATTTCAAAACGACTAAATGGATTTTACAATTTTGCTATTTATTGATGTATACTGTAACAACAAAATACGTGTTTATTTCAGATTTCATAAAATTGGACGAAATTTACTCTGTAAAATAATAAATAATCAAATTATATGGTTTTATTTAAAATTTATTTAAAAACTTGTTCCTCTTAAAGGATGACACTAAAACCAAAGATCTTTAAATATATCCTACACCTTTGCTGCTGGTTAGTCATGATAACAATTAACAACAGCAATGATTTATATTTCAACTGTTTAAAACTATTTGCAGCTTTGACAAATCCATAATTCTTTGTTTAAAGTTTGTTGTTGACGATGGGAGATGTTCAGAGTTTAAACTATTGCGGACATTTCCATCGTTAGTGAGCAGATGATCACGACGTTTCAGGATCTCCAATCTGATCCCGTCTTCAGGTGAAAAGTAACCTAAAACATAACACAGAACATTAGAAAATGAGCTAGCTAAACTAATCAGCGTAAGCTGATCAGTCAAGTTAAACACAACCAAACAACATGTTGCTGTTAAAGTCAAAATACTAAAACTTAAAAACTAGCTTGGAAAGCAAAACCACATGCATAAGACACACACTTTAAAAACTTAGCAACAAAAACAACTCAAAGAAACACGTCCACACTCGGTGAAGGCTTTTGAAACGTCGATCATCTTGTTAACTAACGATGGAAAATGACCGCAATAATATTTTAAACTCTGAAATCCATAATGGTATTACTATCTAGTATCTGTGCCGTGGATGACTCATTCTCTTACATTTCTCTACGTTTGTGGGCTGTTCACTGTGAAGAAAGAGCCACAGTATTGAAAAAAACAACTTAAATTAAGAATAGTTTAAAACATCTTCAAGCCCTATTAACTTTACAAAACATTTCAAGCAAGACGTTTAAATTATACAGGGTTATTAAAAAAGAATGTCCTACTTTCATTCTTCTGTAACGTTTGTAGTATAAGTGCTAGTATAAATACTTTTATATATGGTTGATGAGATGAAGTTCCAAAGTTTTGTTTACATACTTTGAGAGGTAATTTCAACGGGTAATTATCAACAAGAGGCTGCCCTTCAAAACAAGACATTTTGCGTTCTTGAATTTCCAAAAAGCCATTCAGTTCAGTCCAACGACAGTTTTTTGGCTTTGTCGTGATTTTTTGTTATGTTAAAGAAAAGGTTTGCGTACCCCTTCTGTCGAGATTTCTAATCGACCTGTGAAACCGTATCAGAGCTGCAGCCAATACTGTAAACCAATATTTGCTTCGTGATCTATGGGAAGAGTTTGATTATTGGCTAGACTTTTGCCGAACTAGGGGAAACAGGGGAGGACATATTGAGCATTTTTAGAAGTTTACCAAGGGGACAAACTTTGAAATATGCTCTTTTACCGGTATTTATATAAATCAGTGTAATCATTAATGAAATAGAGTTCTCTGAAAGTAAGACATTCTTTTTGAATAACCCTGTATTTTTCATGTCAGTAATGAGTAATGTTGGACCCTTTACTGTTGTACATCTACTGTACTTTTAACTACAAAGGAAATGACGGTCTACACCATTAAACTGTTGTGTACATTTTATTTTTGATGATATAATCATGATTGCCGCACAGATCCCATACCCGAAGCCGCCTGCCAGTGTGGAACTCAGGAGTGGAGTTCTCATCAGTGGATGTCAGTGTGTTAAACGCGACGGACTCCAGCATGTAAGTGCTATTACATGATGTAGGGAGGGACAGAGTGAAACACAAAGACAAATCATGTGTCAGCTGTCAAATTAAAGGTCTCGTTGAATGGATCACAATGCTAAAATATTGATCTCCATCAGTTGACTCCAATATGTAGAGTTGTAGACATTGTTTCAAACACAAGAATATCATTGTTTCAAAGTTGGAAGGTGTTAAATTTACAACAGCCGCCATTTTGTGTACAGTGAACCTTAAAACTTAAACAATGGTCATTAATTTTATATTCCAAATGGCGTACATGCTTTCATTAAAGATTTACTGCTGTCTCATTTTGGGCCTTAGGTCATGGGTGATTTTTGGTAATTAACAAGCCAAAAAAGTGGCCTTCAATTTTAAGTATAGTAGTGTAACATAATTATTTGATGAGTTTATCTTGTGCTGCCAATTGAAAGTTATCCAACTGTCCTGGGACTTATTATCCTCCCTCTATATAAGTAAATTCTAGAGGTTTGGCAAGCTTTGGTTAATAGCCAAGAAAATCACCGTGAAATTGGTTTGGAGCAGCACAAAAGAGGTGTCATTTGGGAGTTCAAAGATGAATAAGAAGTGAAAGTAAATTGATCTATCGATCACCGAAACGACTACAAATGAACTGTGGAAAAAGTGACCGCAATATTTTGACAACCTTTAACAAAGTCCCTGAAACTTTAACCTTAGGAATCAACATATTTTGTTTACTTAATAGTGTGATATTGGAAACATCATATTATACAGTATACAACCATATTATAGCCTCGGATGGAAATAATTGACAAATTCCATTCAAACTTCATCCACTGACTAACTGGTTTTATAGAAAACCCTAGTCTAAGGTCACTTTTTCATTAAATGGGTTTTTCATTTCAGAATGGTTGCCATTTTCAGTATTTTTTAAATGTTCATTTTACCGTCTGGTACCGTTTCAAATGTTTTCTTGCTTTCAACCAAAGATTAAATGCATTTTTAGGGACCAAAGTTCTATTTCAACTTAAACAAGAATCAAGATACAAAATTGATAAGATTATCAATAGTTAAGCTCAGCTATGTTTAAACAATCAGGAATTTTCTTACATAAGCAACACAACCTTCTAAACGGTTGCTTTCATTACAACCATATTTTAGACAACTGTTTTAATAATGAAGAGCAGAAACTTATAATGTAAGTAATTAAATAATAAGGTACGTTTCTTGTTGAATAACGCTGAATCAAACATGTTCTAACAAAATAATTTGGAGCCATTTACGCATCCTTGTGAGAGCATTTTCAAAAATTTGTAGCTGGGTTTAAATCTTCCCCCTATTCACATTGTATAGCTAAAAGGCTGATTTTAGTGACCTAGTAGTGTGGATGGTTTGCAGGACTGTCCCCGCACCGGGTGTCAGGGCGAGGTGCCTGCATGGCGCCCGGCTCCCATGTGTGGTCCGAGTGGCAACGCTCCGCCCGAGTACCTGGAACCCAGCACAGAGTACTCCGCTGAGTACGGGGACCGACGCTTGCGGCCCCGGGTCAACCGAGAACACTCCCCACGCCCCGGGTACTATCCTGGCGGAGCTGACGACAGGTAATCATAATAAAAGTGTTTGAAAGTATAACAATGATTGAACCAACCATATCCAAAAAGCTATTGAGGAGAAATTTCCTACTATATTAGGCAAAGTGAAGTCAAAGTGCTGATTTCACATATTTCAGGAACAAAACTACAGCACCTAGAGAAAACCAACTACACCACATAAAAGAGGTGAGATACAACTGCTAACTTTTAATCTCCTAAGGAGAAAATGCACAAAAAGTTCATGAAAACGGTTGCGTAAAGTCAGAGAAAACTCACTTTAAACATGACACAGTTTTTACAACTGTTTCTACCTCTTATGTTTTTTTCATATTGACGGTCTACAGCCAAAACTACTAAACCGGTTTTAGTGAATGATAAACTTGAGAGTCTATACAATCTGAACTGTAATAGTTTCTGCTACATGCCACTCAATTCTTTCATAACACAATACAGAAACTGTACCAGAAGGTTAAGACTTATCAGTCGCGTCACCAAAACTTTCAGTGATATTCATTTGTTGACGTGTTAATCTGCAGGTACATTCGCCTGGGTCGACGCGGCTACCGGGAGAACCCGCCGGTGAAGCACAAGGAGCGAGTCCCGTGTCGGGAACACAGGAAGATCCGAGGTTAAATCATTCACCTCCTCCGACCTGCTCCCTACACAATTAATTACCCACCAAGAAACATGTCCATGTTGTTATAGCAGTTCTAACTTTTATAGTTTTACACTAGCAATATTATCGTTTATTTCAAACTTGATTGCTTGTTAGAAAATAAAAGAACACTTACGCACATAAAAGATAATAAACAAAATAATTTGTTCCAAAGGGTTTTTGTCCTTACTGTATCATGGATATTTATTGAATATTTGGTTTCAGCATCAATTAAATTAAAAGAAGAGGTACAGTACTTCTAAAAGATCTATTGTTATATACATTTATTCTCTGCACTCCTTAAGAAATATTTTACAATGTTTGACATTTGAAAATACAGTATTGTATTTTATATCAAAGGCTAACAATGTGAGATTTCTAAGATTAAAATTGTGAGGTTAGTTACACCGAGGATTATGTCATGGTAGGTAAATTGCGCATAGATGTTACATGGATGAGGCAAAAATCAAAATAGTATGGCAGCCCAAGCACAGATTGCGCTTTAAGGGAATTCTTTTAAGAGTATCAAGTATGGCCACTGATGCAAGATTGTTTGTCCTCGAAAATCGTACTATTTGGTAACATTTAATTTATTGACATCAGACAAACATGCATATGGAGCCGAGGGGGGAGAAAGACGGGGAGAGACGGTAGGGTTTGCAGCGCTATCTGTGCTTGGGCTGCTGCAATTATGTTGATTTTCATGCCACTGCCATGTGTCATCTATGCCCAATCTACCTGCCATAACATAATCTGTGGTTACTGGTTACACATACAGTTACAATTCCATTTTTTATTAAAACTATTTAAGTAATCTGAGTCTAAAATAAACAATTTCAATGTAGTTTTGCTGTACTTTATTTTTAAAATGTTTAAAACTTTGATAACCTGTAGTAAAATAAGCCAACTTCAGATTAGTTTTGATAAGAAGAATTGTTAAGCTGTTTATTACTGAAGTCTAAGTACTTCTAAAAGCTGTTAACGCTTTGAGGTATTTAACACAGTTTAGCGAATCAATCGAAGAACGGTTGTTCGTGACTCTCACTAGTCTACAAAACTTTTAACGAGATTTCACACAGCTTTGGAGGCCATTGACTGAGTTGAACAGTTTACTGGAGCAATTAATGATAATGATCAGATTAAGGCACTGTTCTAAACAACATCTAGCTACAATTAACCTTTAAGAAAACAAATTTGCTAACTCTATTTATTTGATTACTTGAAAGTTAATGCAAACCGTTTCCAGCAATGGCAGTACTTGAATTTATGTAACAGTAAAATGAGAAATACTAGAAGGTTTGTAACAGGGTTGATCGTTATTTCACACAGTTTACTGTAGTTCAACCATTACCTATTATTTAAGTGCAGATGGATATTGTATACAGTAGGAACCCGATAGTTTGACATTTTCCTTAAAGACTTCACAATGACAACAATGACAGAGAAAGAAAAATTTATTAATATTTTTATTGAATGACGTAATGATGTTTGAAAATTATATTATAGAGTAAAATTGGTTTTCTTATCTGTGATCTTACTTATGATTTTCAAAAGGAGATGTTAGCAGAGTAAGGAAAAACTATTTTAAAATTTACAATAGTAATAAAGTGTTTTTACGCATTGTTCTTATTGTAAATAATAATATTTTCCCTTAACTCATTCAATAAACCGTGTTTAGGTGTACTTCAGTACTTCTCTGTGATTAAATCCTATATATACTGGCGCCCAAATAGTTCAACATTTCGACAGTTCTATTCCCCATAGATCACAAACAGTCAAACTATCAATTTTTATCATAAAATTAAACATTGTTAACTGAATTATCACAAACAGAATAACTTACTATTTAGCAGTTTTAAATTTAAGATTAACAAAATGTTGTAGATTATATAAAACTTGTCTGTACAAATTGTACATTTCACTCATCTTCGAGTATTAAGGGAAATAATAGCACGTTAGACTAGATTGTAGAGAGGAAAGCAGTGAGGGTCTGTCTTGTACTGCCCAGCGTCCTCCAGGACCCCTGCCGGAGCGCAGAGCCACGGGTCCTGAGTGTCTTGGCGCCACAAAGTCAGGCGCTTCCTCAACGTCTTCAGAACATCCTGCAGCAACAACCAACAGAGGCATTCAGTGCATATCTGTCCAGCCAGGGGTTGTAGACGCATAATAACGCTTTAAATACAGTAGAACAACTCAAACCTGAAGTTTCAAGTAAGCAAGGTTCAAGTTTTTAAGGAATAACTACCAACAAATTTTAGGAATTGAGGTTTCCTTGGGACCTCTATATCTGAAAGCTTCAAGGATATAGCCTTTACAAGTCAAACTGTTGATATCCTTTTTTTTGTATATATGCTATTACTGTACAGAGACTTAAAAATATAGTAGTTGACAACCAGAATGGGTAATTACAACTTTTGAGTAACTAATATAGACTGTCATGCAGAAAATTCAACTTATAGAGGTAAACTTCAAATTATATAGTTTTAAGTTTTCAAACATTTGAGTTATTGAGTTTTAAATCACCTTTCTATTGATATTGTCAATCGTTGTCTATTGAGTATTTAAACAGATAAAACTAATAATAGAAAAGGATAAAACAATCATAGTTACTTATCAAAGTGGTTTTTGTTGATAATATCTTTAAATATTGAAATAAACTTTCTTTACCTTAAAAGTAATATCATAAGCAAGATTTTGCAACTCCTCCGGATCAGCTTTAAGGTCAAACAATTCCCACTGCATTCGATAGTAATATTTCTTCAGAGAACGGTTCCATTGAAGATCTTGCTTAGCTTGAGTTCGGTTCAACAAATCCTAAAAAAAATATAATTTGTTAAAGCTGTTATTTATACAGAACTCAAAACAGTGTATTTTATAACTTTAAATTATATTATCAATGCTAAAAATACTTTGAAAGATAATAACATAGATAAACTACGTATATACATGTAGTTTATCTATGATAATAAGCAGTGGCGATTCCTCGGAGGAAGCAACGAATGCCAGGCCTTCCCAAGACTTTCTATCAAAAGAAAGGAAAATACATTTTATTATAAATGTACTTGTATATTTTGCAAACAAACACTTTAATTTGATGTGTTAAATCTTAAAGACCATACAAATACCAGTGTGACAACTAACAAATACAATCTAGAGTACCAATCTACGTCTAGGCCGCTTTTTCTCTGGCCCACCACTCGGTAATCTCCAACTAACTCCTCTGTTTTAATACCCTAGAGCCGCCACTGATAGTAAGTAAATTGATTTTTATGGAAGTGGGTTGGGTACAACTGAATATTTTGTAGCCTGCATGAATACTTATTACTGAATACTTCTTATACAATTGAATATTTTGTAGCTTTACTGTGTACAAAATATTCATGGAAGTATATATAATATACTTAACAGTTTGTACTTTGTTTGAAAAAGTCTTTTTCAACCCAAAAAGACTTCTCTAAGAAAATATGTCAAGAGATTAAAACTTTTAATTGTATGAAACTAACAAACTTACTTTTTATGTTCCATAATCAAAATTTGTTTGTATTGGGTAATTTTTACTAAAAATACAACAAATTGTTTTAAATTTAACTCTTTCAAAACACAGATTACTTAAATTTAGATACGTTATTGTATAAAATTCAAACCTGAAATGAAGGTGAAAGATAGAAGTCTTGGTCGATTGGGAACGGCATGAGGAAATTGAGGTTCTGTATGAGTTTATAGCGTTTAGTGCGAACAACTCTCATCGGATAGTACATCGTCACTTCGTGAAGACTGTGGCTAGCAAATACAGATTCATTGGGGTCTACTCTTTCTGTAATAAATTGTAGAAAACACAAGGTTAGGAAGTTGTGCAACATAGCCTTTGGAATAAAAAAGTTATATTAGTTTGGGAAATCAATTTACTGAAATTAAACATAGTATTTACCTTTGATGAGTACAGGGAGCAGAGACTGTCCTGTAAGTGGGACGTACTGACTTGGATAGGGCACTTGGAACCAGTCGAGAGCTGTTGGTACGATGTCTAGCAGACTTACCAGATTGTACGACACTTGATTCCTCCTCTCCCTGTGCTCCGGAGAGGATATTAGCATCGGAACTGCCATACCTGGCAGACAGGGAAAGTGAAGTTTACATCCACTTAATTAAAGCCCTTACTAATTCAAATGTAAGATTCTGCTTTGAAAACTTCTAACGTTCTTAATTAAATTTATATATTTTTTAAATCAATATTGCTTTGTATTTGTCACTGTTCATATCGATGTTTTAAAAGCTGTATGTTACTATCACTTTTTTCACTTATTAAACCACTGAAGCAGTTTGAATTGATCTTGTTGAAAACCATGTTGAATTGAATTTAGATGTTAAAAAGTTGAAGTATCCAATGACCATCTAAGTAGGTTTATTTAAAATTCAGACACTGCAAAATCATTGTCGATAAAATGTTTTGATTTTACCAGAATCGTAGAGGTTGGTTCTTCCAGCCGGGAAAGGAATAGCATTGTCCGAAGTGTATATCACCAGAGTGTTTTCTGCTTGGCCAGCAGACGCTAATTCTTTCAAAACTAATCCAACACCTAAAACCAATACAATTTTAAAGTCTCATGTTGCTAACATTTTCAATCACTTTCTTTAAATTAATTCATTAACAAATAATCAGATAACAAGGGGAGCTTCTACAGTTGTTTGTTAATGCAAGAATTAAAACCTACTATGTTTAGAAACTGACTTGGTAAAAAATAAGATGAAATTTGAAAATGGTTTTCAGCATACGCTGTATAGTTCATTGATTGTCTACATTAACTACATTAGAGAGTAAATTCTTGAAGCGGAGATTATTGGCAAATAATATAAGTACTTTTAAAAAACACCAAAAGGCCAATATAGTGTTACAAATCACTTTTTTAAGTACTTATACATTAGATAGGGTAAGTAGAACAATATAAACTCACCTTGATCCAGCCGTGAGATTGTGGTGTACTGCGCAGCGATGTCTTGACGGGCAGCCGGTGTGTCTTGGACAAAGTAAGGGACCTCTACCTTTATCAAACTCAACTCATGTTACCCAACATCTCTACTCTGACAAACTATGCAGTAACAACACAATTTGTTTTTGTTAATAAATACTATAACAGAGTACAGTACTACATACTTTCTTTTATTTATAACCACACTTTAATATTGTTTAACAACCACTTTTTTATCATAAAAACCTAACTATCTAATATAGTTTAATCTAAATAGTTGCTTATAAAAATGAGTTTCATAAATCAGATACTAAAACCCAAATACCATAATAAATGGACTATTCTAGGGAGTAAAGTATCATGTATGTTTTAATAAAGCTTATCAAATCTCATACTATAATGAAAAGGGGTAAGAGGTAAGCAAATGGGTATAACTGAAAAACTATGGCTATAAAGCGAGGTAAAGTTGGAATATTAATCTTTTAGAGCAATAACAAAGTATTGATCAGAGTAGTAGTTTTGTTTGGGCTCGATGTACAAGTTTACATTTCTCAAAGTCACAAAATTTAGTTTTTGAATCAAATAAATATCTTGACTTTATAGAGGTTAATCGTCCCGGAATTAATGAATATTAGTTCTGTTGCGGAATTTATGAATATTTAAAACTATACTAATATTATTTAATTAAGATTCAAGGTCTTACTTGTGGTATATAGTATATTTTATTATTGTAAAAAAAAATTTTATTGTAATCGTTTTGACATTAAACGTATTGTTGTTGTTGTCCCACCTGTTCTGGTTGATAAATGATTGGCGTCCAATCAGGAATGGACCCCATATCCGCCTCGCCTGAACCAAACTTTTCACAGAAGTTGCCGAACTGAGGGTAGGTGTGTCCACACCGGTGCGGATCGTGAAAGGCGACGTACAAGAAAAACCGCCTGGAAATATTACCATTATTTCTAAAATTATAGGTTTGGAGGACCCTTTTAAACCAAATATTAATTGGGTTTGATCAAAACCGCCAAAGCTTAACCACAAAGTACAGTTTTTGGTATAGTTTGAGTTGTTTATGGCTTGTACCGTTTACAACACTTTCAAGATAAAAGAAGTACAATATAATGTTAAGTGGGGTGGAATACGGCTAGAGGCTGGTCTTTGACATTGACTAGCTCACAGCTGACCCTCTGTTCCACAATGCAACATTGTGAGTCACATTGGTTTGCTATCCGAAATATCAAAATTTGATATTTAATATCCTCCCTGGTCCCTCCTTCATTTAGTTAAAAGAAAGGTTAAACTGGAAAGGGAAAAACACAAACAGATGGTGTTTAATTGTGTTTTCTTGTGCTTGTGCTTTATCAAATTGTTACTACAATTTGTTCCAAGAAGCAATCCTGTTTGCTGGTAGGAATGAACTCTTTCGAGCTGCAGACACGCACCACCATAATACTCGACATGCAGGCAACTACATCCTGCCAGCACATTGTCTCACTCTCTACCAGAGAGAGCCGGCGTACATGGGGCGCAGACTATTCAACTTGCTGCCACCCGGGATCAAGACTCTTAGAGGGAAGAACTTGAAGACTATGCTGAACAACTGGCTGGTGGCTAGACCGTTCTACACGCTGGAAGAATTTCTTCTTGGAGACTGCAGAAATGAAGAATTAATATAACTTAAAATACTCTGTACAATTTTTACACCAATACATTTTTGATGAAATTGTAATAAAGATATTTTGACTTTGACTTACTGTGCCTAATAGTTTTTAAAAACACTTACACTATACCACCATTCCAAAAATTACACTTGTTTTTTTCTTTCTCAAACACATATTTTTTTAAAACTACTAACACAAATATCAGTTATTGGTGTGGTAAATTTAATCAAATAAAACAATTACAAGAAAACTTACTGGGTTTGGTTTTGTGCCAAAAACTCTCGAACTAGTAGTTTAATGTGAGTGATGTTGCGTCCCACTTGCATAATAGAGTTGTTTTCTTCCGTTTCTTCATAGTCAAAACGGTATCGATTTTTTGGTCCAACATGCTTTTTACCAATAATTCCTATATAATAAAAATAATAATATTTTAGTATAAAATTTTTTTACAGAACTGAGAAAAAAGAGAGTTTATACTTTGAAGTAATTTTAATTAGTTAACTATGTAAACTTATTCAGTGATTTGTATTTATGTATTAGTTACCTGTTCTTATTCCATGTTTATGGAGAATATTGGGTAAACTATGCACTCGATTCAAAGAGTCAAAGTTGTGTACTCCGTTGTGAAGACCATACATTCCATTTTGATGGGATGGTAAACCGGTCAAAATAGCAGATCGGCTGAAAAATCAATTCACTATAGAGCTTGTGTTGTTTAACTTTATACATAAATCAGTATTAGTACATTATAGATCTTAATTTGTATAAACGCTAAATAGCTAATTTATTAGTACATTCCTATCAGCAATGTTTGAGGATCATTATACAAATAGTTTTCCAAAGTACAGTACTGCACACAAAATTTCTATTAGTATTTAATACTGATAGGTTATTGCATTAGAAAAATATTTTTGATTACTATAATAAATGCATGGATAAACTGTCTGAGCAAACGAATGGGGAAGATCATTGTTGTTGGTGATTGTTCTTAAGCTAGATTACAGAAATATGTTTGATATTTAACTCTATTCAACATAGCTTAATCTATTCAATTGAATGCTAACTTCAAAACTATTACAATTTTAGGAACCAAAGAAACAAATTACTCGTATAGAGTTTGATAATAAATAAAATATAGACCAATTTATTATAGATCCTTATTCATATAAACGCTAAATAGCTAATTTATTACTAAAGAAATTTGAAGACATAAATGTTTGGACCTAACCGGGACTTGAACCCGGGTCTCCCGCTTGCCGGACGGTTATGCTCACCACTACACCATCCAGCACAACTATTTATGCCTTAAAATTTAGAGAAGTACTTAAATCTGAATGTTTATCCGAAACATATGACTGTCAAATAAAGACTTTTAATCAACAAGATGGAAATATTACAAACATAATTTGAAATAGCGACACTTCCTTGAAGTTTTTTTGTTGAGGATGGAAGGATTTCAGAGTTTAAAGTACTATTTTTCACATTTTTTATTGTTTAGTGAGCAAGAATTTCACCTAGTTGTGGAATTTGCAATACGACCTCCAATAGAAAAATGTCCACCATATTTCAAACTCTGGACTTGACTATAAACTCATGTTCTAGGTTTTAGCCCCAAACTTTAATCTTGACCACCATTTACACACCACTTTTTAGACTAGTAATGAAATATATTACCTTGGAGAGCAGCTGCTTACAGATGTAAAAGCTTTGTTGAAAATCAAACTTTGTTTTGCTAAAGTATCCAAATTTGGAGTTTGAACTATTCGATTAAGGTAAGTCCCCATTTCAAAACCAGCATCATCTCCTAAAATTCATATTTATTGATAATGTATGTGTGATCTATGAACCATAGTTATAAACGGAAGGGTACAGGGCTAAGTAAATATATTACAACAATGGTAATGGCATTTATACATATTTTTAAAGACTAGAAATTAGAAACGATTAAAATAAAATAGAAAAAAGCCAGATAGAAGAGTTTGATTTAAAGTGCCCATACAGTAGCTTATACAATTATTTAAGAGTAATTCATTAGTAAGGCATTCAATGCAATTCATAAAACAATTACCTACTATTTTATTCATATTTTATATGTTACTTTTTCTTTTTTAAATTAAATTTCATTACATCTTTTCTGTAGAGTCAGGGCAAAACATGCTTGTGACAGCCTTAAGAACCAAGCAAATACAATTAAGAACCTACCTACAATGAGTAAAATATTTCTTTTGTTGTTTTTTGGTGAACATGATACTACACCAAGGGTTATTAAAAGAAAGGTAATTAACATCAATTCTCTCGTTTGCATTAATTTTGTCATAGCTTTTCTGTATTATTTTGGAAAAATGGGATGACACTATAGTATAGTAATAAAATGCACCAAAAAACAGATATATAAAATATGACCACATATAAAACTTTTTCACAACTAAAAACACTTGATTGTTTTGCAACAACAAAAAACTATTGGTCTATTTTAGTTAAGGCAGTTTATTATCAAAAATGTAAGCTATCAAAATTTACAGCTAGCTGTACTTGTGACTAACAAGACAGTTTAAACTGTTGACAGTCAATAGAACCAAACCAAGGGTCAACTATTTAATTGGGCAGACCAGGCTCTTATCAGAGTCCAGTCTGAAAAATATTGAGCTAACAGAAGTACCAACAGCACAATTTCTTATACTAAATTATTTAATACAGTTTCATGACAGTCTATAGAATAGGAATAGTTAATTTTATTAGTTGTTTAGCTGTAATTTTACTTGGTAGGCAAAAAACAGTTGCTTGGGGGTTGGATTTGCTGTTCTGTGTTATGTAGGGGGTGCGGTTTCTGAAAAATAAAACCCAGCTATGTAATCCCAGGTCTATGAATCAAGAATCTTTATTGGTCTTTATTTATGTAACTAGATTACATGCACGAAGAGCGCGTAAGCCTATGAAACTTAGTCTACTTTGATTTGAGACACCGACCACTTATGGAGTGTGTTGAGTGTTTTTGATGGATGATGGGGTGTGTCTTATTGTTACAAACTAGGGCACTCATATGAGACATCGACCCCTCCTAGAGGGTATTTTAAGGTAAATATGGGATGAAAGGTGAGTGTGATGACTGATGAGTGTTTTGATGGATGATTAATATTAGTCAAACACTTATTTATGTAGGTATTTAATATTTATAAAATGTAAAATAGATTTTCCATCAATATAGAAAATTAATTATGATGATGAGGTGTAGTCTTGTTAAATACCAGAGCCAACTGTTCCCTAGATTGGATCATTAATTAATGACCAACGACCAATATAATGAACCAAATACGCTTACGGTAATGCGACTTCTGAACGCACCAAAGCGGCAAAACTACATGCATTATACCAATCTAGTACTTTTCTAAGATTAATACAATATAGTTAGTAGTTCAAATTTTCCTTCTTTAATTAAATTTTTGTATTTACTAGAAATGGAACCCAGCGTAGGACCAAAGTTCAAATTATTAATTACCTTGTACTGTGCCTGTAGATCCTACAGTTGAGAGTAAAACGGATGTGCATTTCACCCCGCTTGTGAAGCATCGTCATTCATCGGCACTCTTATTGTCCTTAACTAAAACATAATTCGGTACACTATTTATTGTCCTATATACACGGGGGAGGGAGGACATAGACGCGATGACACAACCGGGTTCTTCATGGGACCAAATATACAGGGCCTGGTCACTAATGTGTGCAGGTTGACTCGTCCCAGGTGGAAGGGGGCTGTGACGTAACCTGGATGATGAGCTTGCTCAGTCCCGTATAGCTAGCATTGAGTTTTAGTGCACGCGCTCACTTATCAATTTATAGTGAGTCACTTGAAAATTCCACATTAAAAATGTGGTATTTTCATAATCAGCGATAAATTTCGATCAAAACTGCATTGATTGAATATATTTTCTCTCATCATTTAATTTGTAAAATGGGTTTCCTGAATTGAGAAGAAATAAAACATTATTAGCTATTCAACATATCATTTTAAATACTGACCTTGATAATACGTTATTTTACCCCATGGCTATTTATCCGTGAGAACCGGATGTTCACACGCATACACGAGTAAATTCAGGATGTTTAAAATAAATATTGGTTGGATGTTGGTTTCATTTTTCTTATTTAAACCTCTTTTCACCAAGTGCTGGTAGAGAAGGTTGTGTTATGCTCTGTTTTGCAGGTTGTTTTCTTTGTTTGCGTTTTTATTAGTAGTTAATTATCGTGGACCTGGCCTTAAGTTATATTGAGAACTGTAGCTGCGCGGGTAGTTAGTTATGAATGTGCTGTGGCGACTTGTAAAAGTATTATAGGAAACCCAAAGAACTACAGTAGGTTTGAGGTGTAGTGTAGCATACATTTCCAGTTGACCTGGAACTTGCTAAATCATGGGCTGTGAAGTGTAAACGTGAGGCGGGTTGAATTTCAACAATGCTCGTGTGATCATTTTAGTAGTGAAGATTACGAAGATGATATGAAAAATAGATATGTACATATGTAAATACATAAAATATATGTACATATGTAAATAAACACAATGCGGCCTCTAAGACAGTCTCAAGTCTGTTTTATAAGCAGATATAAATGGAATAACATGTATTTGCTTATACAGTAATATAAACACAGAGAGGAAATTTTATTGTTATTTTAAGTATTATATTAGCTAATACAGTATATTTAAATATTAAAACGTATAACCATTACAATAAAAATAGAAACTTGGCAAATGTGAACCCCAACATTATTTACTCGAGTGTAAACGGGCAACAATAACCTAAGG
Organism: Matsumurasca onukii; assembly: GCA_018831715.1. Classification (NCBI taxonomy): domain Eukaryota; kingdom Metazoa; phylum Arthropoda; class Insecta; order Hemiptera; family Cicadellidae; genus Matsumurasca; species Matsumurasca onukii. The sequence continues at coordinate 75,479,893 of CM032058.1, read as the reverse complement.
TGACAATGGTTGTCTTCAAAACGCAATTTAATAAATTATCATGAGGTAAATAATTTGAAAAAGTATGGTTCGATTCCGCGTTTAATACACTTTAATATTATGTGACTATCGTATTGTTCACTTCTAGTGTATGGTAGACGTGTTAGAATGAGCGCGCGACACGCGAAGCCATGCTGTGGTATAGGGTGGCGGCGGAGCTATCATCCCCGTGACGTCACTCGCTCCGCGGCGCGGAGACCATAACACGAGCCAGTGACTAGGCCCGCAGTATATTGGTCCTGGTTCTTCGTCCGGTGGCTGCCTACGATACATCGCGTACTGGGGGATGAATGTGCGACTGGCAGGTTGGAGGTGTGCTCGTGCTGGGCTGCGGGGGCTAGCCTGGGAAACCCCATGGCCGGTTTCTCTGCTTCTTGCCGTTGGTGACATACTTTCTAGCTGGCGCGCGAATTTAAAAATTACTGTGTTCTTCATATCTTCTTTTTTGTTTAGTAGTGAGTTGGATCCCTGAGTGTCAATGTGTTTAAAAATGGCATAACTTTCGTAAGATTTTGCTAAGTTTTGTCATTGATACGCTTGATTATTTATAGTGATTGGGGGCACTGAATACTATGTGATTGATTGATTGTTTTTTAATGTATGGCTACTAGAGATGTGGGCTTTTGGTGATGTTTGGCTGCGTGTTCCTTAAACAGGGTTGAAAATTGTCTATTGGTGTAACCTATATATTGCTTATCACACCGGGGGTTGTCGTTTGAACAGGTAATTTTGTAGACACCTTTTTGAGTTGCTAGATCAGATTGGTTTTTGAAATTGCTGTACGTTGCTATTGGTTCTCTGTTAACTTTGTATGCTGGATGGTATCGTGCTTTCTTGAAGATTTTTCCTATGGTTTCTGTGTTTCCAGTTTCTGTCTACGTAGAAAAGTGGGAGGCCGACGATGCCCCACAAGCGGGGCGAAAGCGCATCCACTTTACTCTCAACTGTAGGATCTACAGGCACAGTAGAAGGTTTTAATAAATATTTGTAGTTCTGTTGGAAGGAGTTGTAGTACCATTAACACAACAATTACATTCAGAGTTATATTATATTTTACTGCCACTATTATAGATACAGATTATTATCGTGTCATATTATTGATTATAATTTGTGGTCACAGTATAAATCAGCTGCACCTTGTTAAATGTTGTAGACTGAAAAACAGAAATACAAAAAAGTAAACATAAGTAACTAACCTCTATAGTCTAGAGTGTTTTGGCTTTGGCTTCGGTTTCTTAATTTTGAATTCAATTAGGCTTTAGACTATTTAATTTTGAAGAAACTTAGGGTTGAGGTCTGGGCCACAGCTGGAAGCTCCAGATTTGATCATCAGAATGTCGCAGTTTTTGAACTTGGCAAGGCCAATAATTTGTTATCGTGGAAATCTATCTAATGCAGCTCAATTTAGGGCTACTAAATTTTATTCGACAGGTAGGCACCGACTTTTATTTCGTAGCGTTTTACTTGTTTACCTTCATTGGAATAAACATGATAACTTTTTACAATTTAGTGAGCTCAAAGACTTAATTGAGCAAGGTTTTATAACTTAGCTCACTAACCTATTCTAATGTTGCCAGACGTATAATGATAATGTTGTATGATACTATAATTCAGAACATCGTACCATAGATCTATGGACAATAATTCCATGAAGGGGTTTTATAATCAATTTCCTTGGCCTAAGTGAACCTCATGTAAAACGTTTTGTTTTTATCTAGCCAACCGGTTTAAAGTTGTAAAGGGGTGTCAACACTGTTGTGGGGCTACGCCTAAAACCAGGCTTTTTACATATTAAACCTTGAGCGTTTATGCTTTGTGTAAACAGTGGTGGCGTGGGAGCAACAGGCGGGGCAACCTCATAAGCCTGTTTCCCACGGCTACTCGAACAAACCAAAACATGTTTGGTTCCTACGCCAGTTATTGAAAACTAAAGAAATCGAGACATGCGAGCAACAGCTGCAAAACAAATTGCCTTCAATAATAATTGATCTGTTGGCACAATCCATAACGCACAAATGAAATGAAGACATGTGCAGATGAATATACATCTAAAATGTTTACACTGAGCGTGCGATACTGACTGTGTACATGAAGCGGTAGCCCTTGCGTCTGTAAATCGACGTGGCCACACGACAGTGTAAACACCGCTTAAGCTAACACAAGTGCTCCTTCAAAGCCCAGTCCACACCTTTTGGGCCACCACCATTTTGTTTTGAAATCAAGTATGATACCCTCTATAGTAGCAGAGACTAAGTGTATCTATTCAATGCCCTAACCTAACCTAATAACATGTAAAAGTTTTGTTCGTATCTAGTTGGTGTTCTAAAGTTATACCGTAAGCAAACATAAATGGTCTCTCAAAGCCCAAACCACACATTTTGGGCCGCCACTATTTTGTTTTGATACTGTTTATGATAACTTTCCTTAGCTTAAATGTAACTATGCAATACTCTTTATGACGTGTACTTATAAGGTCTCCTTCATTTCTGACCAGCGGTTTTGAAGTCAAAACCAAACTAACAGGAATTTTTTCAGGGTCAGTGGTTGATGTTCTTATGGTATACTTCCAATTAAAAAAATAAGCCACAGTGACTCAACCCTAAGCAATGTTCGAACCAATCTCTTATTTTATAATAGGATAAAGCAGTTAGTGACTAAAGTATTCAGTATTCTGTGTTTTACATTACTATTCACGCTCTTAAACTATGCTTAACTTTGATAACAACGCTGGCCGTTGATTCCAATGGAACACACAGTCGACAAATCACTTAATTAATAATGTTGTTCTTATTGTTTCAGGTGCAATTGCCTCTTTAGGAAAGAGCAAAAAGGCATTAAAAGGAAAAGGAGCCGGAACTGTTGAAAAGGTTAAACTCCCAGTGGAGACCGACGCAAAAAAACTAGTCACTCATCTGTGTGGCAGTAATCTACTGCAAGAAGGCGGGGAGGATATTAAGTTGAAACCGGATAGTGAATATCCCGAATGGTTGTGGAATTTACACATAGGTAAATTATATGTAATAATAGCAACCTAACGATTCCTGAGCCTATTTAGGGCTAGATTGTTTTAACCCTGTCTCTTTAGGAATACATAAGTCAAAGCATTTATTGTAATAAAATAAATGCATTAACAAACGTCACAATAAATACATAATCTTACAATAAATACATATTTAGCTTATTTTTTTAGTCTTCAGTGGAAGTTTACAAGAGCCAACTAGGTAGGCTTTATCACATTTTTGCCATGGTTTTGGGTACTAGTGTGAGCAAAAAACAATCAATTTTGAACAGTAAGCTTCTTTGAGCCCCTCTCTCCGGATGACTAGTGCTCTGTAAGGAGTTGTTAGATAACCAGGCTAAATCCTCAAACGTTCCAAAATCTTCTATGTTATTTACTTAAACAGTTTATACAATTCTAAAATTTTAAATAAGTTATTATTTAATCCTTTTTTGGCATTTTAATGTTCACAATTTTCTGTAATGATTACACAGTTTAAAATTTTTCACAAGATTGGGATTTGTAAGTAAATATGCTTTCTTCTACTGTAACATTTTCCAATTTTTGACCTTTTCTTTAATTTGAAATAATTTTTGATCCATACAAAGTTTTCCGGTATCAAAGAAAACTTTTTTGTTCAATTCCATTTCGAAGAAAAATCTAATCCTGTCCTAAGTAATGAGACAATTTTTTAAATTTGATTTAACAAACTAGGTAAACTGTTACTATAAATTTACTTTACAAGTTTGCAGGTGTAGTTTGGTCTTTAATAAATGAACCATATCAATTATTTGGGATTAACAACAAGAAATATCACATTCATTGAAAATCCACTTAGCCCTGATATGTTTTGAGGGTCATTCATTCTGCAATTCTTCAAGTTGACAGGAGTTGTGTTGCTACTCATAAAAACCTTTCCACAACCCATCACTACATATTTCCTACGAGGAGAGTCATTGAGATTCTTGCAATGTAACCAACACGTTTTTTAAATAAAATTCATTGTTTACCTTGGTGATTTGTTTGTTCTTTATTGTGTGTGTAATCTAGGTTAAAAACTGTGTTAAATTATTTATCTCTGTGTTTTTTTGTAATGTGAACTGATTATGTTAATTTATTTCAATGTTTTGTCAAATTGTGTAACTTCATGTGTATTTTCATCTTTAACAACAGGCAGATTTTCAACAAAACTGCAGGTCTGATGATGATGTCCTTACATCAAAAGCGTCCGGATGTAACAACCCTCAACGTAACATTTGATATTGACTGAGGTAATTAAAAAACCTGCTTTTTCAGTTAATAAGCAAAAATACACTTTCCCTTAACAAACAATGTATACCTCTTTTTCTTGGTTATATAAAAATTTCTTTCTCTCGTTTAATGCAAAAATTTCACGGTTTATAAAATTTTAGCTTATTCACTGTTGAGTGGAAACCTTGTTCTTGTATGTTAGAGAGGTTGGTAAGAACTAAGTCGATATCAAACAAAATATCATCTTACTTGTACACATTAACTATAGCTTTGGTAATATCGTAGAGACAAACTCTGGATCTCTCTTTTCTGAGTTAGGTATGTCACCTTTACATCTTTAACATATCTGGAACATACAAAGATATAGGTTAGTGATTTTTTGAAGCTATCTGTGCTAAACAAACAACAATAATTGCTCAATGTATTTAAAAGGATGAAAAGTGAGACATTTTAATATTATTATCTCTTAAAATGCAGAACATTGATCAGTACCACCAAATAATTTGCTTAGTATTGATTACTTTAACTTATAAGGTGAACATTTTATAATAAACTTCCAGCAGAACTCAAATATGTTGGTAACTTTAACAAATTCAAAACTAAATTAAAAATGATTTACATTTGAACACCTTCTATAAAGTAGAATTCATTGGTAGTGGCCAAAAAATGGTTATCTGTGTTATTGCTGATGAAACTAATTCACAAAATTAGGAATTGAATTATGACCTATTTTATACAAATAGGCTAGTATTTTCCATTAAAGTCTTTTTTGTTCCTAGAGTTGATTTAAAAAGTTTGCTAAAGCAAAAATAATTGAGTCGAAAACTTTTATCGAATGATTTACATGATTTCCAACCGGACTGATAATACAAGAATGCATTGATCAACTTATTTCACATTTGGTAATGAAGCCCCATCTTTGCACTGTAAAAGCTGATTTAACGTAATTTCATCATGGTCATTTTCTCAGTGCTCTAATTTCGAAGGTCTGTAGTCAGTTGTTGTGCCCAAAAGCATTGATGCTGTAAAAATGATCATGCAAGATTGTTTCCAGACTATTGTGAAATTGGTATTGTTCCTGGGCATCAGTCCCATTAGCATACAAAAGTATTACATGAAAATGTAGGTGAAAAGGTGTGTTTCGTTGATTACACAATTTGGCAAAAGCCCAAAGATGCCGTCAATTGGTGCAAAAACATATCAAAAAATTCAACGCTTTGGTGCTTCTAAAGAAGTATATAAGACTGTAACAGGTGCTTATCAAGGATAAACAAGCGATGAACTAAAGCAACAGGCTGATGGTATGAGTGTTTCAAGATGAAGCTAACCTAACGTATAAGTTGTTGTTGGCTACACTTCATAAGCAAATGTAGCTGTTTTTTCCAAAACCGGTCATTGGCAAATATACAGAGAGCCGAGAATGTTGGCCCTGAGTAGGTACACAAGCATTGTTTCGGAAAATTTGGTAGATCAGGAACAAAACAAGAAATCGCCGGATTATCCTTCACCACAACCTGCAAGTTTGCGACACATCTCGTGAAACAATGAGCTTTTTGACAACTGAAATCGAATGATGAGTTATCATCTTTACAGCCCTCATTTGGCACCCAACGACTTCTTTTGTTCCCAACCATCTGATAAGTTGCAAGGACAGCATTTTATCAAGAAGAAGTTGTTCAGTCTAAACTATGTTTTAGATAATTCAAGAAGACCTGAAAAATAGAGAATTTTCAAGATGAAAATTTGTAGATCACAAGGAGAATACTTTAAAAGCTGATAAATAGTTTTCAATTAAAAAGATTTTAGTATTTTTGTTAGGGCTCAAAATATAAATAGTGACCTGTAATTAAAGAAATTCTAGGGGCTTTGAATTAAATAAAAGTTCTGATTGTACAATTTTTAACAGAGAAAATGAGTTTATGGTAGGCAGGGGTGTACATAAGTAATGTAGGCAAGTTCATACCTTTCCTGATGTTCAAACTACTTACATCAGTCTGATTTGAACACCCTGGCATTGTGAACTAATTATATATTTTGGAAATAGCACTCTTACTGTTTTAACTTGCTAAGCATGATGTATCTGAACTATCTAAAATAGTTTATTAGCTTTCCCCTAATATTAGATTGAAAACATAGATCAGATCTCCTATATCCTTTTCTAGTATTTTCTCGTCACAGGATTAAATTAATAATTAAATAATATACTGACAACATTAAAGATTTGATCTTTAATATGCAAGTGTTTTAATGTCCACTGAATTCAAAAGGAAAGTGACCTTGAGGGTGATGGGCAATACTTGTATTTTAGAGCTTTTACTGTTGAGGTTTATTATGCATTTTATTTTAAGGTTTTATAGACACGTTGTTTTTAAACATTAATTTTTAACTTTATACATACGTTTAACAAAATTTGGCAAAATAAGTTTTTTGTGTCTGTAAGATTTTAAAGTCACTATTGTAAATAAGGCACTAAAATTTGGAAACATAAAATATGTTATTTTTGAGTAGGGGTCAAACAGATATCACTCTCCAGGAGCTCTGTAGTCACTAATGTGCCCCCAATAATACTAAAATAGAAATTAATAGTTAAATGTTCAAAAATACAGGCCAAATGCCATTAAACCCTCTTACTGGCCACAATTCCACAGCCCCACTTGTGTTATTATGCATTTGAATCGTAATTACAAAGATTATAAAAAACCATGTCTCGATATTTTGTAAATATTCAAATAGAAAACACTGTATTTAACTATATGGGAGGAGTATAAATTAGTGAATAGGAGGAGAAAAGGTTACAGGAAAACCACCAGGTTGCAGAAGGTACTGTGCAATGAGGTGTTTTCTGGCTTAGGCCTAATCTGCGGGCTCCCGCCACTGGCATTTCAAAGCTTGGAAACAGGAGAAGGTTACATGCCTGGGGGTTTCATAAAGACAAAGGCAATTTTCAACATCACGTTTTATTTAAAACTAAACAATAATATTCATTGGTCCACATACAAATATTGCTGACATGAATACTCCTGTAAAGGGGGATACTGATACAGACAAAACCACTGAGCAATTAAATGCATTTTTACAATGAAAATGATAGAATGGGATAATTCCAAAACAGACAACATAATTTTCCCGGTACGGATTAAATAGGTTAAGATGTACACTAGTCTTCACAAAATGTGTAACATTAGAAAAAATAATGTTGACATAATTTCTACCTAATCTCAAATATTAAAAATGTAAACAAATTGAAATTGAGAGCAAATCAATAAACAAGCTAAATATGTTTAATATAATAGTTATAAATAAACGTATATAATTTTATATAGGTTTTACATGTAAACTTTGTTCTCATTAACCCACTTTCAACTTTAGTTATAGTCTGATTAATATAATTTATTAAAACTAGTTAAATGAAATATTCAGGTAAGACAGAGTCCTTCATTTATTTAAATGTTTAATAATTAACCCTATTTAATTACCTATTTTTACCTATATTAAAAGGCCTAAATATCCACAATTGCAGTTATAGTAAACATGAACATTCCGAAAATAAGTTTTTTTATTAAAACCTAAATTATTATTACATGCAGGTTTTAATTTTACCAATGTGTAAAATTAAATTTAGAAAAAAGAATAAGCTTGTATTATTTTTCAAAGTAGTATACAATTTATTCAAACAATATACGCTACTTAAAAAACTATAAATTAAATACTTAAAGAAAACAACAACCAAACCAACCAATTGTTGTTAATTATTTTTTACTTTTTCCGTACCCAACCTAAGAGAGCTTATTCATTTTTCAACAACTTCCCAATGTCTTCCCAAACCTCAATACAACTACAACAAAAACCCTAACCACACAAATTCAAAAAAAGACAAGACCTGAAATGTTGAAAACACTAAATGCTGATTGAATGTTGGTAAGTAATCTCCATGACTTATAAAATATTACGAAACATGACTAGCTAGTTCTACGGCTACATGTAAACTAGGCCGTCTATCCGAACACTTATAGCTGAGAAGAACGTAACGTACAGATCTCGCCAGTCAGCTTGCACATAGAGAGAAAACAGTAGGAAGGTTTCTGCAGGCTTACTGAGGGAGAGATGCAAGTATACCAATCTTTCCAAGTCCATTTGATACTTGGAAGGATGACTTGCGCCTGTTGACTAGTGGCCAAGGCTTTGGTTCTGAATGACCTTACTTTATGACAAAATACCACAAACATAGGAAAAAAGGGACATCAAGTGGATGGCGCAGGCTATAAGTAGTACTTAGCCCACTAATAATTTTGAACCTGAGAGTTTTAAATTGAGATACGTCATTTACTAATTTTTCTAATACAACTCAGATTTACTCTAAGTGGGCAAAAGAACGTTTGAAAATATTTCTATCGCAGCACTTCAATTTTGTATGAAACTGTAAAACATATTAGCCAGATGAGTTGAACAGCGTATATATCATTAAGGAAATCAAACCACTCGGTAACAAGCTGTGTGGTGAGATCTGTACAGTATACGACATCATACTACTTGGTACTCTTCTTCATTGTAGTTACTGATACACCTGGGGGCAAATGGCATTTCTATTGTAAAGGTAAGTATGCCAAATTACAAACATTTGCTACATTTGCAATGTAATGATCACTAAGCTTATCCGTTTCAATTAGCTTTGCTCTTCTTCTGAGTGGTGAACCTCAACATGATGCTGTACAGTGTCGGGAAGCCCTGAAACAAGAAACAAAAACAATACAAATCAAATTTTGTTTTTGTCAAAAAACTCTTTAGGTTGTGTAAAAGCACTTACTTTACTGGTTGTCAGTGGTGAACCTAATGGGCTCTTGGTTAAACCTCAAGTCCTATTAATATATCTAAATTTTGTATTAAACTCTATTAATAAAATAAATTTGTTCATCCAAGTGTTTGTACAACGCGCATCCAGGTCAGACTTGATGTGGTGAGCGATAGAACGATGCTTACGCTAAGCCGAGCTCTACGGAGCAGTTCTTCCTATGCAGGCATAATGGAGAAGCAGCCGACACCTGAGAGGTGCGCGGACTTCATTCCAATGCATCATACCAGAAGCACACATCAGACCGTATGATCAACAGCTGATCTAGCGACACCTACAGCTGATAATCAATCAGTGATAACAAGATAGACATTGTTCCAATAGAAAATTAAAATTGAATAAACACTACTGGCATTTCATAAACTGATTATTCTAACTTGATATCATAAGAACAGTTTTCAGTCCAGTTTAGCCGGTTTTCAATACATTAAAGCTACCAGCGACCTTTATTGTTCTGGCTTAGTTTGATTTAATACTTAATTGTATATATTTAATTTATAGTTTTCTATTAATGTTGCAGTTGAAAATTAAATAAAAATGCGCTATTTTAGCACCAAATTTACAAAATTTTCTATAGGAGCTCCAGACTCTTTTTGTTGGGGTGTTGAGCAATCCTCAAACCCCGTAGAGCCCCTCCCACTGACTATACACACAAGCCGCTACTATTGCTTTTTAAATTTTAAAAACTAAGCCACACTTTAAATATAGCATTTATTTCTTTTCACATTTTGTCATTTAGTTTTTGGTAAAAGTAAATTTCTATTTTGTTTATATGTTTTTAATCAAAGCTCAAAAAACCATTTCCACACTTTTAAATTAAAAATTGTGTACAGCCCATATTTAATTTTAAAAATGTTTTCCTAAACCTGTCAATTATAGTAGGATAATATTTGTACTTTTCCTATAATTTCACACGCTAGACATTTCAATTTTTTCATTAGAAGACATAGCCTACAAATAGTGACGTTGCAGCTACAAACTAAACTTGCAATAGTTTATTATTATTTCAAACAGCAAGGTTTTATCCAGTAATCAATACGTGAAGGGGTAACATTACAACCTGTTAAAAGGTTATACATCTTATTTTGTTATACATTTTTATTGAAATAATGATTAACCTAAATAACAACTACCCTAATGCAAAAAAATAAGAAACAGTGTAGAAAAAGATCAAATCACAAAAAATATATATATAAATTCGGAGTATGCGGGGTTAAGTTTACCCCTGCTTAGTCCTGACTTGGTTATGACAGAACACAAGCCAAGGTGCAACACTCTAAGGTTTCTGCTAGACACCCTGTAAGAATGGTTGGTTGAAGATAACTTACTTGTATAAAGAAGTAAACCACTGTCAGGTAGATAACGATGGCGAAGGTGAGAAACAAGTCAAACACAGCTGGTTTCACACTGGAAACAGAATCATTCAATGCTTCAGATTTCACTCCTTTTTGTAACATTCAATATATTTCTGAAATACAAACTGGGGTGCACCAAATGTGTTCAGTTAAAGTGTCAAATTTGTTACAACTAATGTTAAAAACAAAACTATAAGACAGTTTGTCGAAATTTGTAAAATATAGAGTTCAATAATTATTTACCGGGTTAAACTTAATTGATCCCAAAACCTGTGAGACTATTTACCACTCACCTAGGTAATTTAATCATGTGTTTAGAACAAAATAAAAATCAAGAACTTCTTTCTAGTCTTAGTTATCAGAACAAACAACTTTTGAGGAAACTTCACATTTTTGGACATGTGTAAGTGTAACAGGGCTACTTCAGTAGGTCTAATAATAACTAATTGTAATAAGTAGGGGTAGACGAGACCCGAAAACCTGGACTTTCCCAACAACAAAAATCCTGAAAATAGCGGAGGAATTCCCTAAAACGGCATTTTTTGGGGAGGGAGATGTGGGAAATCGACTGGTGGGATTTTTCGCAAAAATAGAAGTTTAAAGGGAATTTTCAATTTTTGGCAGATCTTCTAAATTGAGAGAATTTCTGACCAACCTCATTTATCATTTTACTTGATAAAACATTTTAACCTATTTGACTCATATAGTTTTCTAGATGAACTCCTGTTAAAATTTCACCCAATAAGAAAAAATACAAATGACAATATTAAAATTATGTTTAAACGTTTAATTATGTTATACTAAAAAATTGCTACTCATAAAAAACCTTTCCACAGTCCATCACTACATACTTTCTGCTGGCAGGGGTCACCGAGATTCTTGCAATGTAACCAAACCTGTTTCTTTCAGAGAAAAACAACAAAATACAGTTTCATCCAGTTACAAACAAAGTATACACTTTTTCTTGGTTATATAAAAAATATATATTCTTTTTCCTGGTTGAATTAAAATTCACGGTTTATAAAATTTATAGCTTATTCACTGTTGAGTGGAAACTTGTAGTAAAAACTTGTAAGTTTGTGGGGTTGGTAAGAACTAGGTTTGATATTCAAACAAAATCATCCTTACTTGTACACATTAACTATAGCTTTGGTAATATCGTAGAAGACAAACTCTGGATCTCTCTTTTCTGGAGTTAGGTAAGTCACCTTTACATCTTTAACATATCTGGAACATACAAAGATATAGGTTAATGATTTTTTGAAGCTATCTATACTAAATAGACAACAATAATTGCTCAATATATTTAAAAGGATGATGGGAAATTTTAATATTAATAATTTATTATCTCTTAAAATGCAAAAATTGATCAGTACATACAATGAAATAATTTGCTCAGTACTGATTACTTTAAATTATAAAGTGAACATTTTATAATAAACTTCCAGCAAAACTCAAATAAATGTTGGTAACTTTAGCAAATTCAAAACTAAATAAAATATGATTTACATTTGAACACTTTCTATAAAGCAAAATTCATTAGGAGGCAATTAGATCAAAAATGGTTATCTGTTGGTAATGGCTCAATTTACAAAATTAAATTATGACCTAATTTTTATTTTTAAATAGGCTTTCTAATGAGCAATTTTTTTAATAGTAATTGTATTGTCAAAATAAATGTTTTACAAGCCCTACCTTTAGAGGTGTGCGAGATTTTGAGATCGAGACAAGACTTTTTTCTCAACAATTTTTATTCTTTCTCCTTCTGTTTATCCTTTCTTGTCTCGATCTCGATATCTTGGCTGATTCTCCCCGATCTTATCTCGACCTTAAAAAACCTGCTCTAACACACCTTCTACCTACCTTATAAGTCATAGTTATTCCTGCAAATTATCTTAGGACACACTAGACATATAATCCAAAAACTATAGTCGCGCATATGTTTATGATTTTGAACATAGATATTAATAATTCAAAGCTCTAAAACGATGAGCGGAATTACTATGACTCTTTTACTGTAACAAAACTATCTTTTTTACTCTCATCTTGACTCAATAATTAATCCAAGTTGACATAAGTCATTTGGTCTCCAAAATTCAAACTAAAAATTGCAGACACACTGAAAAGGGTTCAAATGTTTTTATTTCACTTGGGAGTATTCAGAGAAAATACTCACCCACTAAGTAGCTGGGATAGAGCTGTGACTAGAGGGTTGTTCTTATCGGCTAGAAGTTGAGCGGACCTCGACTGAGCTGTGAGAAAGTCTAGGAAAGTTTTCAGCGAATCAGGTTCCACACTCTGAAAAGTTCCATATTCAGTCAGTCACAGACTATAAGCTGATAAGACTTGTGGCGCCTAGTTACAGTCAGTATTCACAGTTGTTCAAATGTGTCATTCAAAATGCAGTTGATGCTAAGTAAATGTCTAGACTGACGTTGAGAGGACTGTTAAATTAAAATGGACCAAATTTAATTAGATTTTAATGCACAAAAAAGTAAAATATTCCAATTTTCCCCTTATTACTAAGTGGTCTTTTGTTGGTTAACATTCAAGAGTGTATTATTATTTTTTCAGGAGAAACATACAACGTAGCTGTGCTATATAATATTTACTACATGACATAGACTAGATTTTAGGTTAAGTATTAAGAATTACAATGTATTACTGATTAGTGTAAAGGTTAGGTTACACCTCTTAAAACAGCCAGAGTTACTCAACTGCCCGGTATGTTGAGATTGAATTTCTCTTGAAGTGGTTGGAAAAGTCTGAGATATATTTATGTAAATCATAGTTTGTTTAGCAACACTGTTCACTTGGTCTTGATGATTAATCATTACCAAGGAAAGGTTTAGCTCGAAGATTTTTAGTTACCCCCACCAAGATGACCGTAACTAAGTGTAACTAATATTGTGTTGCTTGGTACCAAAAAAGAAAAAAAGATCATATGTTATGGAATTCTGGTGTAAAACATACATGTACAGTTATATTCCATAACCCAAGCAACCTTCCCTTCATGGCACCTACCATTGGTTCAGAAAACGGGAAAGTGTTGTTGTTAAGGTTGTAGATGTGTCGAGCCAAGGCCTGAGCCACAACCTCCGTGTTTCGAGTCAGCTGAGCCAAGTCCACACTGGCCTTTGTGTCCAAGATCGCCTCGCCAGGCGCTCTTGTGTGACTGAAACAAACAAACAAAATTATGAATTAAATTATTTGTTTGATGTTTTGCCTAGTACATATTTATTTTCAACGTCTAAAATCTATAATAGAGGACATCTATCAAAGCATTGATGAAACATCTTGAAAATAAGGAGCAAGATTCCTGTAGTTCACCATACAATTTGGCGCTTAAACGTATGTTGTAGTACACAGGAAACATTTACTTTTAATTATCACATTAGAGAAAATTTGAACAAATAATCTTTAGAGCAGACAATTTATTTGGAATTTTCGTGCTTCAGAAGTTGTGTTTGACATTGAAAATATGACCTGTCACTAAAAAATAGCCAAAGGGACGAGAGCAGGTTGCAGATATGAGATATTCACTCACCTGCAGTGTAGACAGTGTGAACGCTGGCAGTTTGCGGATGCTGTATCTCTCATGTTCGCCAACACTTCCTCCGCTAGATTGATCTTCTTGTGGATCATCTCCACGGAGACACTACTCTTCACGTTCTTCAGCTCCTGTAATAGTGTTATGATTGTATTTGTGTAACGTTGTAAAATTTTTCATTACGGGTGGAATTTATAAATAGCACCTGAGACTTTAGCACTAGGGTAAAATAATTGACTTTGTGGTTTGCTTTTGTTGTAAAGATTATTTTAAGGCAATTCTAGTATCAAAACAGACTTTGAGAGTAAAAACAAATAAATAAACAAATTTTACAGAATTTAATTATTTGCAGTAAAATTCATTCTTCCCATTGACAAAAAGTGAATTAATTGTTTGGCTACCTTGTAGAAGTTTGCTGAAGCAGTGTTGTCTCGCGGAGGCTTGGACACGTGGAAGTACAGAGAATTCCCTCTGCCGACGGTGTCAAGACACATCACGAAACTTGCTTCCTGTAACGTAGAACTTGCATCGCGACTGTCAACCTAACCGCTTAGTAGTGAAACTGTGTATAAAAGTAAAACTGAAAATTTAGTAGTCAACTTTATATTTTACAAACGCACTGAGAGCCTCAAAGCTATGATAAAAACATGTTTCTCTTGGGGTCGGTACTTATGGTAGAAAATTATCAAGGCAAGCTATTTTATTTAGTGAAAGTTAACTAGCAAACATTGTTAAATTAAACATAATCATAAAACTACTTATCTTTATTTTTAACTCTATCACATAATTTATAAATGTGAAATTTCATAGGCAATTAACTACTTTACACAATTTCTTATGTGATATTTAGCATTTTAACACTTTCACTGCGATCGACATGTTAAAACAAGAAAATTGCATATGTTTACATGCAAATTGCACGGATCCCATAGGCACCCGTAACAGTGATAGTGTTAAACCTGGTTTCTTGTCATCTTTCAGTGGGTATTACAAAAAAATTAGTGGAGATAAAAAATGTTCCTTTGCATTGTTGAATTAGTATTAAAATTCCCTTTCTTTTGAGATGCCACAAAGGGGGTTGCAATTTAAAATTTTGGGAGCCCTCCCCCCTGGTTTTTGGGTTGGGGATGGGTGACGCAAAGAACGTCAAAACAAACTTCAGAATCCTATAAAAACCTTCCCCAAAGGGTTTCAAAAAATTTTTCCTTTTTCAAAACTTAAGGTGGGGGGGACATAGAACTCACCCTGTAGGTAAATCAATCCAAACAGGAGGTCAGCTGTAAAGCCTGACAAGTGAGGGTTGGTTGGTACGGCTTCAATTCATGATACAACTTTACCGTGTCGATTTAGCCCAACTAGATTATGGGAATACTTTGTAAGACACTGCTATTCAGGACATATTTTTTGCACTTGATATCTATGATTAAAAATAAAGTTTTTTATAAAAAAATAGTACTTTTAAATTTCCTATTATAGCTCCAATCCAATATAGTTTTTTTTGCAAAATGACCAGAATTATTGTAAAAAAGTGTCAATACATAATAAGTTACAAAGAAATGCCTACTAATCCCTTCCCCTGAGAAATATTAATGTGTTGTCTGTAAATAAGAATAGCTTTCCATTGAATTGAAATGTTTTGATATTACTGATGTAAACGAGAAATAGTATGGGAATGAGCGTGCTGCCATGCACCACGCTGTAATCCATAGTGAGTCGCTACAGATAAAAATTGTCATTTATCAGAAAGATAATCAGAGAACCACGCTTGAGCGTTTGCCACTTTGTCTGCACTATTTCTAACTAAAAGTAGGGGTCTCTCTAGGCAAAGATCAGGGCAGGGCAGTAATCCTCAAGCAATTAAGAAAGATCGTTAGTCAACAGAATGAACAGCACAGGGCCCAGAACGGGTCCTTGAAGCACACCTCTGGTGATAGGGAAAGGATCAGATCTTATTTCAAAACTACTTGTTCAATGATCTTGGATAAACGGAATATGGATTGCAGTGATAAAGGCATATATTATTCTAATTCATAGCAGGCTACATACCTGTAGAAGAGAAGCGTCCACACCGTCAAGTTGGTCTTCCAGCCACTTCTTGCTGCCCTGGTAGTTGAGTTTGCCCGCGCCCGAGAGTAGGAAGAGTAGGTTAACTCTTGCGTGAGTCTGCGCGTTCGCGTACAAGTGAGAGAACAGTCGTGCAAGTTCCAGCAGCATGGCCACACCTGACCCATTACTGTCTGCTCCAAACGACAGCTCCTGAAATGTTTACAATTTAGTTGGAAGAAACCCGTAACTTGTCAACTTTTCTTTTGTGCAGGACTAGTTAAAAAAATACATTCAGGTTAAGTTTATTTTTAGGGTAAAATAATGTTTTCAAGGACACTTTCCCTCCTCTAAAGAATAATTACAAAAAGTTTATAAGCAGATCTACTATACTTATTTTGTTTGTTTTATAACAAAATGTAAACAAACTATTCAATTGTAAAACATACCAGGATCCTACGAAAGTCTTACTTTTGGATGAGGCCTTTAAGATAATTAATTCTTTATAGGACCAAACAAAACTGAAACAACGACTTTTGTCTTTTTAAAACAATAAGTAGGTGTTTGGTCTGAAGATTGCAGTTGGTCTGAAGAACATAGTTTCTGAAAGACTTCATGCGTAAAATAAAACTTGTATTGGATTGCTTGTTTTAGAGTAAGAATATTTTTAATACAAAGCTGTATAAACAAAAATGACGTAAAAAGAACAAACTGTGGGACCAATGTCATCAACAACCAAAAAGATTTCCATCTTCGATGTCCATAAAGCTAAGAAATATTCATCCCCTTGTTTTAAAGGACCCATAATTTTAAAACAATTGTACCAGTTAAGGAAATTTGGACTTTACGCCTAGAACCAAGGACTTTCTACAGACTCTGAGAACTGTCCAGAGCTACGGATTTGTCCGCCTATGATGTATAATTGCTTAGTGGGAGAAAACTCCATTTCATAAGGCCTATTCCAAAAATGATCCTAGTCATTTCCTACTACTTCAGATGTAAGCATGAAATTCCACGTTTCCCCCTATCAAAAAATCAAGTGATTTACCGGAGCAACGCCAAAACTGTCGTAGTGAGCGACGATGGCGATGGTTGGCATCTTGTCCTCCACACCGTGACCAATCAACTTGCCCTGAGACATTCAACAGTTTAGTGTTAGAACTCTGTTACTAGGTGCACAAAATCAACTTATCAAATTTGAAACCGACATTAAAAAACAATACACTATTTGAAAGTTAAATTTTGAATAGTTATGTTTTTAAGTTGTGGTTAACTTTACATCGTTTAAAAATATGATAACGACAATTTGCAATGAATTTTTAGCATATGAATTCAATTTTAAGTACTCATGACACTACATAAAAAAAACAAACCTGGATGGATCCAATGTGGACATCAGCCTTTGGGACAGCTTTGTTTGTGTTGATAACAATCTGGTAACCATTGGCAGAAACAGAATTGAGAAGTGCTGAAACCAGATTTTACATGTTATTAGCCACCATAAGTCAACCACAGGCTACTTGCAGGGTCCACTTGACGGTAAAACGTTTGTTGGGTAGAAGTTCAAATGACTGCCACAAAAAGACAGCACTAACCACTAAGCAGGTTAAAATTTAATACTAATTGTACACACGGGACTGTTACTAAATCAAAGCAAACTCAAAGGTTACAGTAAAGCTTGTAAAACAAACAGCTGGGTATATCTGAACGTTTAACCATGAGCATAGAAGTAAAGGCCTATGATTGAAAGTTTCAATTACCTTCAATAAATTTGGCAACAAAGAGAGGTGCCAAGTATGTACTTATCATTTTAGTTCTTTATTATTAGGGTTCATTTGGTTTTCTTTTGAGTTGCATAAGTCTTTGAATCACTAATAACTGTGAAAAACGAACAGGTAAAATGTCCATAGGGCAGAAAAGTAACCATAAAAAGCTTAAAATCGTCTTCAACTTTGTAAGTTTATTTTTATATAGGACCTAACGATAGTGTTTAGCGTAATTCAAAATAGTTACCTTGAGCAGCAGTTCCAGCTTTCTCGTCAGTGATCATGCTGTTAGCTACATCATCAACAATTTCTTGTAGTTCTGGGCTCCATGTTGCAAAATAAACGGGAATAAATACTTCTTGAGACAGCATTACTTTCTCTAGATTCATTAATATCTGAAACAAACGTCATTCTTAATTAACTATATAAGGAGTACTTACAAAATCTTTCCTTCTTAGGAAACCATGATGGATCACCACCTTATATGTGACACATTCAACTGTGCTTCATAAAAGGTAATCTTGGAGGCTCTTGGAAAACACAGACACAACCTCATGTGAATGGCTCAGCAGCATAATATACTTACTTAACATATTCATAAGCAAGAACGGCATTGAAGAATGGAACAAGCACAATAGGTTCAAGCCTTGTGTTAGGGAGAGAGTGTTGGATTTTTAGTCAGGATCCAGAAGACCCAGAACTGTTTTAAATTTAGGTTCTGGTAAGTTAAGTTAGTTTAAGACCTGCAGTTTTTATAGCTCTGAAAGATTGTTAATAGTAAAAATGTTTATGTCAAAGTCAGGGTGTAAAAATTTAACTTACTTCTCTTTCAGATGGATTTAAATGGTGAAAATTCCTCGGCAACACTATGAGCAGTGCTCCTGCTTTTGACTGAATCTCTCTCAAATAGTCGCTTGAGATGTCTTGCAGCCTCGTCACCACACACACAAAGTCGTAGATGTGCTCCAACCCGTAAGGGATCTGGCCTCCAGGTTCACAGGGGCCGATCGGCAACCTGAAAATAAGTAATAAAGTTGTTTTGAGAGGTACCCGTAAAAAAATAACTGGAATTTCTATTATAAAACCATATTTTATTATTTTCGCGGACTAATTTAGATGGCCTCCGAGTATACCCCCATTTAGGTAGATGATTGTTCTTTCCATTCCCATGGTTTTAAGCACTCTTTCATACCTTTTTAGTCAGAATGTAACTGCACGCTACATATATATTTGCCTTTTCTACCTTAATTTTTGTCATAACGGTGATCTTTATGTAATTTTCATTAAGGGGAAATAAAAAATTCGCTATGGGACAAGATTTTGGCGAAAGTAAGGGACGCGGGGAAGAGTGGCCGCTGCTGGCATTCCAAAACTTGCGACTGGATGGCTACGCGGCAGGCACATTGTCATGATGACAGAACCAGACCTTATTCCTGTAATTTAGGCCTTTGAAAGTAAGTTGAAATTCGCCAAACTGAATTTTAACACACCCAAAACTGCAAAGACGATTCCCAATGGTCCTCCTACAGTCTTCTTGCAATATTGACGGGTTTTTGGAGAACAATTCTTACCTTAGTCCGAGAATTATAAGGTCGTACCATACAGCTTTGTCTTCAACACATGTATTTCACCTTGAATTTGCAAAAAATACTGCTTAATTAACGCTTTGTTTGAAAACATAGCCTTCAGCTTGTTTAATAATTGCAACCGCTTTTTTAGGCCCTGACCAAGAAACAAGCAAAAACCTCAGTGCTTAACAGTGTCTTTTAATTAAAATTGTTGAACAAAACGTAGGCAGAACAAAACTTACTTTTAGAAAAATGGATTGTGCCTCTTGACAGTCTCTCGGCTTTTGACAGAGTGCACTGAATCTCCTAAGAGTTGGTTTTCATCCCTCATCGGCCAAAGTGTAGAACTATAAGCCTCCCACCTCGCCATATAAACCGACTCGATACCTGGTAAAAAGCTGTATGTTGGCTATTTTACATATTTAAGAAACTTAATACACATATTGATCAACAATTTATTATTGTTTCTAAAAATAATTGAGCAGTGGTGTTTAAATACACTAAATTAAACCAATAAAATTGATTTTAAGACAATTCCAGGATGATTTAATAATGATTTTAATTATTACTAACTAAATAAATTTAAAGTTCATCAGTTTTGTTTAAAAATCTCAGAGAACTCATCAGCTTCGTTGACCCACATATTTAAAACACTTTACATTCACAATAGGGCCGTACACTTCTAGCCTACTGAGAGACTAGGCTTTGGATTTTAACCTCGTTCAAAGTTAAAACTTTAGTTAGATACGCCGACTTAAAGTGGTTTTAAATTATTTGACACTCAGTTCTATTAAAACTTATCAAACTGTTTATAATTACAGTAAAGTCATAATTTGTCACAAATTAAGGCCCAACCTAACCAAGTCCTGAGCACTTCGCTGGTCACGGGCTCGCAGTCGCAGACGCTGAATCGCATTCGCAGCTCAATCACAAAAAATACCTTTAAAAAGGGGAAGCAGAGATACGAACGTGAATTATGCCCTAACCTACACTTGCCTCACCATTACCGATGTATAATAGTGTCATTGCCTGTAAATGTTAAGGTATATTTAAAGTCAATGACAGGGTATAACAGGACAAACGCGTTCAGCAGGTTTGTCCTATGAGCTATTTATTTATTTATGATAAAACTGTGAACACCATTTTAAAATGAGTTACGGTATTTACGATGATATAACCATAATTTTAATTAATGTATTTACCAAATTATGATTGTTATTTTAATAATTATTTTGTATTAAAAATACAGAAAAAATGGTTTAGCTAAGTACACACTATAGCTAAGTACACACAAAATGGTTTTGTTTATTTTTAGTACACTTGTGAAGTAAATTGTCACAAGTATGAACTAAGTTTAATCATTGACTTTCCATTTGTAGGATGGAAAGTCAATGGTTTAATTGAAATCGGTCCATAAATACTGGAAATTTAATAATACTCTATAGTCCATAACTACTGGGTACTTTTACTTCAGGGTAAAAAACCCATTCTCCCATTTCGGAAGAGAAACGCCCCAAAAGTGCGTGTCCGGTGAATCGATTTCGCTAGTTACAATGGTCATATACAATGGGCACAGTGCTATCTTCTCTATTTGCCTAATCTTTAAAAGCGAGATTTAAAAGTGGTTTGTGCCGACATAATGCGGTAGTGGCGGCGCCAGACATATGATATGATATGCGAGCTGTGTGGTTTTAATGTTACAAAACTGTCTGGGGCCCCACAAGTTTTGAAGTATGAAATTAAACTGTTAAAATCGCGATGCCGCTAAATAACTTCTTTCACATCCACAAATTTGGGATGTGATATAAATTATAGAAATATAATTTACGTGTCCACTTTTGAAGCATACCGTCATACCTATATATTATTATTCAATTTAGATAACTACGTACTACACCATCAGTCTTCCTGGGTGAAATTTCTACTTATGTAGTTTGACTACACACCAAATATTATTTGTTAAAGTTCATAATTATTGACAACTTTCGAATTTGTTGCACACATACAGGGTAGGTTTTAAATGTTCCCCCACCTTAACTGTTCAAAAAAGAAATATTTTTAAAACCTTTGGGTTCTGAAGTTTGTTTTGACCTAATTTGAGTAACCCACCAACCACTAAAAAACCAAGGGGGAAGGGCCCCCAAATGTTTTAAATACAATCCCTTCCTCTTGGGGCACCACAACTTCAAAGTCGCAAAGACAAACTTTTCATGTCGACTCGTTTTTAGTTATACTAATATTTTAAAGAAGAATCAGGTTTTATGTGCAACATTT
Organism: Matsumurasca onukii; assembly: GCA_018831715.1. NCBI lineage: Eukaryota > Metazoa > Arthropoda > Insecta > Hemiptera > Cicadellidae > Matsumurasca > Matsumurasca onukii. The sequence continues at coordinate 75,458,200 of CM032058.1, read as the reverse complement.
CACATACCATTTATTTTAATGACGAAATTTTCTTCAAAATACTCTGAGGGAAACATCACAACTCTATAACATAATCCCATAGAGTAATTTGAAGAAAATGTTGTTATTCAAAATAAATTGTATGTAAAATGTGGAATTTTAAACCTGATTGTGTGTCATCTTTAATTATTTTGGTATAACAATAAAACTAGTCAAGATAAAAAATGTTTCTTTGCATCATTGATTTTGTGTCGAAATTCCCTTTCTTTTGAGGTGCCACAATGGGGGGTTATATTTAAAAAATTTGGGGCCCTCCCCACCAGATTTTGGCGCAAAGTACATCAAAACAAACATCAGAATTCTATAAAACACTCCCCCAAAGAGTTTAAAAAAATATTTTCTATTTTAAAAGTTATGGTGGGAAAGACATTTAAAACTCACCCTGTATATGAAATGGTTTCTATAAATTCAAGTATAATATTAGGAAAACAATATTTTATGAAGAGTAATTTACATACAGACTAGTTATTTAAATAAAATACGACATTTTGTAAAAAAAGTGTATTTACATTATTTAAAAACCAAGCTAGTCATCTTGAACTGTACAATGTTCGGTAAAATTCTTTGTGAGTTGGTGTTTCAGCAGACGCTAAACTTGGAGACCTGGTAATCTGAAAAAATATGAATAATTTATTAATACCATGTATAATTAAGCTTACCTACAGTTAATTTTATTCAGTTATGACTTATGAGACACTTTCTCACAATCATTTGTGTATCTCAATAAACCGTTAACTTCAGTTTTGAACAACTTTAAAAAGAACTCTCATGTTTCCCAATGTGTTTGTAATTTTCATCAGGAGGTGAGATGCACTAAGAATCTTTATAAGCAATAAATATGATTCTCAAAATTTGTTACAACTTTCTTTACTGTATCTAAAAGAACACTCACCTCCTTTATTGCAGCGGTTCCAGTCACTCAGCATACACACGTTGTTAAAAGTTCTGATTCCACGCTTGGCGCCCAGGCCGCACACTGGCCTCCACTCCTTCTCACACTGGCCTGGGCAGCTCTGCTGGCCTTTCACTGCTGCCACCAGGCACACTGCACATATACACATACAGGCTGTGTCAGAGACATGTCATCTGGGGGTTGCAAGGGTCCTCCAACATGTTGGGGGAAAGTGCACTATATGTGTGTACAGCTTGAAAAATGATATGGAGTGATCGTCAGTTGAGCTCTTTCACACTTTCTATGCTAGTCGCTTGAATGCTCATCGCTTAAAGGAACAGTGAATTCACTCATCTGCACTGCATTGTATAGAGGGCATTGGCTTAACCACTCTGCACTTACAAGAATTGAAAATGGATATTAATTTTGTTCATGACTATTGGTTTATCAATACCGCATCCGATCATATGAATCAATTTTGGTTCAAAACTAAAATATGACATCAAATCATTTTTTATTTATAAAAATCTTGAATTTAATATGCTATGACATTTAGGGCACAATGAAAATGCGAAGAAAGAAATTTTAAGATGTCTTTAATCTGTGTTGTCCTAAAATGTAACAAAATGTCTTGCATGAAATAAATTGCATTAAGTATTTAAAATTGAGTTTTAAAACAAGTCAATAGTTAGTATAAATAACTTTTATTTTTTTAATACACAATCTTGATCATCAATGTTTTTCTTCGAGGTGAAACCATTCCATCAACTAACAAACTCTTTAAGGATCACATGACCAAACCTCTGAAATTTGTATTAGTATTGATAACGCTTAAACTTCATCATGTTTCTATATTTATGGAGTAAGCACATAATACATGAAAACCATGAAATACCCTTTCAAATTGTTGGTCCTTTTTTACTATAACCTCCTATTATAATGTTTAAAACTCTGTCAAATCTGCTATTATAATAAGTTAAAACATGTCGTCAACAACCATATATAAGTAGCACTCTAAAAGTATTAAATTTTATGTTATCGAACGTTTTAAAATAAAATAGCTAATATTAATAACATTTATGAAGGATGGTGAAATTTACAAGACAACAAAACCACTCCACATTTTATAAAATAACGGGAAAAATTAATATTTAATTGTTGTCTCAATTACTTTTAAAACTTGCATTTTTGTTTATCCTTAAAATAAAAATTTGAAAATGAATGAAGGGTGAAATTTGTTTATCCTAAACAATTTTTGTATGTTTTCAAATTATTAGTAGTGTATTACAGTACTACTAATGTACTAAAATCAGTTAATTTTCATGTTCATTCACTCAGTGACATTTAGATAAACCTTTTGTTATAACTTATAGAAGATAACACCAAATTATTTGGTTCTTCTATAGTACAATACTAAACGCTAAAGTTAGCAAACTACAGGTTTTAATTTTAGTTAAAAGTATTAGAAATGAAAGAGGGACAAACTTACGTTATTCTGTACACATGCAGTAAAATTATAATATTAGAAACATGACCAAACTTACCAGCAAACAAGAGAACTGCCAAGAGTTTCATATTTTGCTCATACGCCGATGACACTCTGGTGTATGTAACTGGTTTGCAAACTCTAGCAATCTCGGTTTTATACTGGCACTCACACCAACAATAATTATCAAATCGGAAACTCTTTAACGGCTGTTTAAGCAGGAAACCAGGCTGTGTAAAATTACAGTGTAGGACTCAAACAGCCTTGGAAATGTCAAAGTATGTTTATTTGATTCCTAAATGAGATGCAAATAGTTATGCTCACACTTCCCAAGGCTTGCTTTGAACACTGAATTGATATAGTCAGAACGGTAAAATAGTGGACTCCGTCTTGTTTGGGATGCTTTTTTTCCCTTTTATATTTAAATAGTAGTGTACAATTTACCTGAAATATGCATTAAAATAAGTTATCTTAACAGTATATAGTTTACACATTTTAATAATATATGTGCAGTTTCTGATTTATAAGTGATGAAAAAACTGTGTTCATCTCTTTTGGTCACCTTTAATTTCCTTAAACTACAAACTAAAAATAAGATGCACCCCTCCTTAGACTATGATTCTCATGCTTCCCACAATAGATTGTCATATTTTTTACCAGTAATACCTGCTGTAAGATTTAAAAAATCTCATCACAAAACAAGGCTTAAACTCATTTTTAGCTAAAATGAGTTTTAATTAAAATTAAAAATTATTGCTAAAAGAAGTAGAGTAAAGTTCATTGGAGTCAATACTTTCGATAATTAAAACAGTAGTTGAATCTTGGGCTTAGAATTATTAAAAGTCACAACTAATAACACCATCTCTGGAGCCTGGAGTGACTCATGCTAGTTAGTGGTTCATACTTCACACAGGACATATATTTTACATCAAAACAACAATTTATTATTAGATGACACCCTTGGGCAAAACTCTCCCCACACACAATCAGACTCAAAGGAAAGCCTGAAATCACTTAAAAACTTTCATTTGGTTGTAAAGTATACAAAACTTTCCTTTTTAATCAGGACAACTCAAGTGGACCCACAAAACTAAAAAAAAAAATTTTTTATGTACATTCTTCAATAATTGAGTTTATTTATTTACTTACTTAAATGAAATTACAATGGTAGTTTTTTGCTGTATCTTCTCGGTGTAATAGTTTCAATACATATAAACTTGAAATGGTAAGCTACAGTAGGTGTAAGCTTCACCCTTATCCATATGATGTAGCCTGCCAGTATGATCATTGGATGGGTGCTGACTAATGTGTAATTATGAACACGCGACTGACTGATCTACAAATTACACACTTCTGCGAGTTCCAGACATCTCAAGGACATCAGTTTCAGCTTCAGGAGTTTCAGGGCTTATATATATGCAAATCAATGTCTACTGATAATAATTTATACAACTTAAAAAACAACATTGTTTTTATGAGAGTACGTCTGTATTACAGTTTAAGAAAGGTAGTTTGATTAGGCATTTAGTAGAAACAACTGCCATGATTAGGGATATTTAATAGATGGATAACATCACGAGACTTGTGTTTGTAGTGGAATGTTGTCATTCCTTGGTACAAAACTTTAATATCAATGTGGTTGAAAGTGCCCCATTGCTAGGCATATTGTTGTTTAAAATTCCAGCACAAGGTTATGGGTTGACTTGAACAGCCTTTTCAAAAATACATGACTTAAACCCAGCAAATGTTCAAATTTGTAAAAATATTTTCTTTTTATCCGTTTTGGGACCAGTACAAAATTTAATTTTAAATAGGTTGGCCGTGTGACAATACATAACTTTGATAATATAGTTAGTTTAATATCTTCATCGAAATTCCAAACCCAGGACTTACAACAACATAGGAAATTCCAGCGTTAAAAGACCAACAGAAAATCTTCTAACCAAGTATAAAACCAATCTTAAATTGCCATAAATGGGAATTTCTAATTGGCAGTCCACCAAACTTTTCTGTTTGAAAGAGCTCTACTGTATTAAGAGAAAAGTTGTATAACCGATTGCCTAGCTGATTTGTTAAAAATAGATAGTACATACTCTTTACAGAAAAAGCTCAGAAATTGTCAAATTGGTTGGATAACAAAGTAAGATGGTGAACAGTTTTGGAAATTTTCACACAAAGTGCAAAACGCTAAAATATTGTTGACCATAATTTTCGCAATTTTTTGTATAACTTTGGTTTATATAAAAGCACACTTTATACCTTTAATTATATGCCTTGTTAATTTGTTATACTGTATTTATTAATAGATATTAATTTTGTTCTATCTCTGAAATTTAACAAAAATAGTTTCTTTCTTCTTGATTTGGATCTTAAAATTAAACGCCTTGCAATTTCAGGAAATTAAAACAACCATCAAAGAAGTGGTTAGCTGTGACGGTAGTCGCCTACAATATAAGTCTGGAGTTTCAACCTGTCCACATCACTGCTGAGCATACAGTCTGCAGTTTTGACTCCATGGAAGAACTTCTTGGCCGACAGACATCAGTAGGATGCGCAGTTGCGCACGGTCGACACCAGTGGTGTAGATAGACTTTTATCAAGGGGGGCGGGATACAACTATAGTACCGGGGGTCGGGGGTTATGGACCCCAAAAGGGGTTCCGGGGGGAAAAATTTGAAAATTCACATCATCTGAGTTGCAAGGCTCACTGGGTACCAAAAGTAGCTTGGTAAAATTCAGGCATATTTCCCGGCAATTTACATATTTTCCCGGTGCAGTTCCACTGTTGCAGAGGACCGTTTTACGCCCGTAGTCTGTACCAATCCTTATTTAAAGTAGGCAACCCTTCCCGATCACTGCTTTACGCCCGCGGTACGTTCCGATCGCCTTTTTAAACCCCGCGATACATTCCGAGAGCTGTTTATTACGCACGACACTTTCCGATCGCCCTTTTATGCCCGCGATATGTTCCGACCGCCTTTTCAAACCCCACGATACTTTCCAAGAGCCGTTTCGCGGGCAATACGTTTTGACGGTCGTTTCAAACCCGCGGTAAGCTTCGAGGACCTAATTATGCCCACGACACAATATAAGGGCCGACTTTTTCCCGGTTACACCGAGAATTCATGCATATTTCCCGGTCTGTGGCCACCCTGTCGTTCCTAAGGGGGATATCCCCTGATCCCCCCGTACCTACGCCACTGGTCGACACGACCAAGGATCACCAGAGCATGGTTTGGTTCAGGTTCTCGGCTTTCTTGCGATCCTGTGTCTCGCGCACTCGCCAGGACCTCTGGTAGTCGATCAACTGGACGTTGCGTTTGATATGCTTACCGAACTTTGCTCTATCTGAAAATAAACTCGTATCATAGAATAAGTAAAACAGTATATGCTTATTCTATGCTCGTATATTTAGATTCGGATGTCATCCTTGTCTGTTAGGGTGTGGTATTGTATCGCTGTTGGTATTGTAAAATTATTTAGCGTTATGTTACGTTGTGGCCAAAAATGGCCGAAATCGAGTTGTGTAATATAAGGTCGGTCCCATGGATACTAGAATACTGTGTTGTTTCTAGCTTTATACTTTTTTAAATTGACAGAGAAAAAGTACTCACAAATTGGTAGTTACGTTAGTAGAACGGACACAGCTAGTTAGAAATATAATACAGTACAGTTATATGACTTTTCCATCCATTTCTTATACTTTGAGCTACTCTCTGTGCCTTCTCGTATAATCGACTTGGCATATGCGACAGTCGCCATATTGATTCCAAAAACTCTTTCTTCCGTTTGCCGTCTCTTCGTGCTTGTTCCACTTTGTGGTTAAAAGTTTACCATGGCTGATCAGGTAATGAATAATAAATTTTGATTAGTAATGTTGTATGAATGATATAATTAAGTATTCGTAAGTATTTTCATGTATCAGTGTTGAGCGTAACTTGTTCAGCGCCCATATTTAGCTTACCTGTCTTGATTTCGGCCACGTGCGGTTGATACTCAACAATTTATTTTATAAGTAATTCTATGAATAAGGACGAATATACATTCCACATTGACGTTCAAACTTAATTAACCACTGTTTTTGAATTCAAAGGCAATGTTTCGGTTAGGTGAGGGTTCAACGCCTTTACGTCAGTTGCTGCTTGAAACGTAGGCCTACCTAGCCTATTATGAAGGTCCTTAGAAATGATTCGTCATTGATGACCTCACACATGACTTTCAAATATTATCACGAAAGTCTATGGGTAAGTGAGGCTCGTCCTTACCTAAGACCTCTTTCTATGTGAGACCTGAGCGGTAAGGAAGGCAGCGTGCAAATTGCCCAGACCAAACCACTAAAATTGTAAGGGAATGACTTAGTGCTGAATAAATAAAATAAATAAATAAATATTTTTATTTAGGATAACCAAATACATTGTGTGAAATTAAAATCTAGGTTTTAAATATTTTAAAGCTAAAAATTTTATCATCATTCTTACTGTTGAAATCATTCATACGTAATACATACAATAATTTCATTTCATATTCATTAATTTTCCCACTTAAGCATTGATTAATTATACATTCAAAACTACTTTTAGGCAGACTTGAGCATACTGTAGCCGTTGGAACACATTGCACCGTTGGCAATTTGTTGACAAAGCGGGCTAACTGCCTGAAGGCAAGTACAAATAAACCATCTTTTTTGTGGAGCCCAGTTAGGTAGTTTTAAATGCCTCTAGTTTCATAAGAATGTATTTTTGTTTAGCAAGGATGGTTCAAGTTTTTGCTTTTAAATGCTGCAGCTCTATACTTTTATTGATACACTTTATCCATTAAGTACGTTAATTTACACAAAACATTCTTTGCTCTTTTCCCATGTTAAATTCTTGATCCTGGATAGAGGCCGTTCAACAGGGTTAAAAGCTAGCTAGGCCTTTGGAGGAGGGGTAGGTCAAACCTGAAAAGTTACTGTGGGGCTTAACACATTCGCTGCTAGCGGCACGGAACTGTGCCACGGTTATAACATTGAATCAAATACAAATTTTCATGTTAAAACACATCCGTAACAGTGAATATGTTAAAGAGACTAGGGTTTATAGTAATGTTAACTCCCCGAGGGGCAGTTTTAGCTGAAGCATTGTTGGCTGTTGAAGATGAGTGTTGTTTACAACAGAGATTTCCAGCTCAATGAAAATGCAGGGAACAGATGTGCAGACTGACGGTTAGACATAAAGAGAAAAAAAGAACTGGAACGGGGCCAACCTATGGAAATGGAAAAAAGCTGTCTACTTTAAACTAAGCAAATGAATAATTGGAGACAATGATTAAGCTTTGTGTCAAGTTTTTAACTTAATAGACTTAAGTTAAATTCTACCTAAATATTTAATGCCATTGTGCACCAGTACAGTGCGGTATTAATCAAATTGTAGGCTTAGGAGGTGCCTCTAAAAGATCACTAATGACCTGTGCAAAGCTGCTTCCCGGACCGTGTGTTGGTGGTGCCACAAATGTAAAAAGCAATCGGGTGGAGTAACTCGTAACTCAGTTCTCGGCCTTCTTGGCTCTAAAGCATTGTTGTTAATCCATTTTGTAAATATTTATAACCGTTATCCTAGCTACATTTTTTACCTCAGCCAATAAAGTTGTTCTGTTGTGAAAATGTAGTATTCTAATATCTTTTTCGGTAAACTCACTCACACCACATTGCTCAATTGTCATTTTGCATATCTATCTTTACTTATTATTTTTCAAGCATGTTAATTTATCTATATTATTTTATCGCCAGCACATAGTTTCTATAATTATTTATTTTCTATTGTCTTCTACTATATAATCATACACTATGCTAATTTAATTCATAATTATGTAGAACTCATTATTTTGTAAAATTTATGTTAACTGTAAATAAATAAACAACCATAAGGGCATAACTGATGTACAAAGTGGACCATGTGCTCGCATTTGGTTCACACCGAATTTGGCCAAAGGGTGGCATCTACTACTTATCATTTTGGCACAAGCTTGGGTTTCATAAATTGGTTGTGTATAACATACATGATTAGGTCACAAAAGAATCATGTACAAAAACTTGTTCCTTTAGTTTAGGCTCAGAGAAACAGAAAAAAAACTTGAGTTGGATTAAGTTTTTACAGCTTATCAGCTAATGTAATAAAGATACATGTTAATGCCGCATTTTATTAAAATGCTTTGCCAATAACAATTTGCATAGGCTATATATGAGCACAGTTAAAAGATATACTAGTTTGATAACAATTTTGGAGAAATAACATTTGGGTTTTTTAGTGGCCCACAGAGTCTAATAAAAAACAGTTTCAACTAATTTTGGTACAGATTGATGGTTCTAGTAAATGGTCCGATCCATGCTGTTTATAAGGATAAACGTGTGCTTGGTTGGGTTGTTGTTAGGCCTGCCTTGTGGAATATTTTTTATGGACAATCTTTTCAATTGATAGTTGTAATGCCATCTTGTAGTACCAGTAATTTGTCATTTAGTGTTATTGGTATGAGCTGATTACCGGCAATTGTAGTAGTGTGCTGGTTTATTAAGCCCTTGCTGCCTGTAAGCAGTTTCGAGACCGTCCAATTGTTGGTCGCAAAAGTATGTTTTGCGAAAATCACGTGCTGTATTTTGAGTCATGTGTTGGAATCTTGAAGCTAAAGATTGACCATCGTTGCATGGCATTTATCCCACACTCAGGGCACCGTTATAGCACATGAAAGCAGTTCAGTTGATCTGTACTGAATCTGGATGCGTTAACAAAATAAAAATTGCCATTGCTGGATGCCTATATGGTTAGGCTTCAGCATGACGGTAATGTAAATTAATGCAATATTATTTGGCAATTATGGTTCAAGTTTTGCTTTCCAGAATGCTACAGCTCATATGCATTGAACACTTATTTTGCTTGAATTACGGCCAGTACACTAACATTTTTGCTCTTTACTTAACATGTTAAATTCTTGATCTCCATAGGGGAACTACGTTCAACAGGGTTAAAGCTAAACTGGCACCTGGAGGGTAGCTCTAAACATGAATTTGCTGGTGCAAGGCTTAATGTACAAGCTAGCTTTATTTTTGGGCACAGAGACTTCAATTACCCAACCGATTTATATTTCAAGCTTAAAAACTTCAGTTTGCATATGTTATTATGGCTCTAAAAGCATTGATATTGTTAATCCATTGCATAAATATTACCGTTATCCGGTACGTTGCTTTGGCAATAAATTTGTTCTAGTTGTGAGGAAATGTAAGGTAAATTCTAATATTTGCACACATTGGGTTCAGTCACCATTACATGGCTCGGTATCATTTTTCATATCTATCAGCACCGGCCATTTTCAAAGCATGTGTTCATTTATCTATATTATTTTGAAAACCAGCCATGTAACTTTCAAAACTATTCAAACAATAATTTACTACCAGTAATCCTTCTATATAATGCGCACTTTTCACTTTAATTCCCATTAATGGTGTTTCATCTGAATTTCATTGTTGCATGTTAAGTGATGTTAACTGGCATCAAAATAAAGAGCAACCAGCAGAAGTGCCAAAAAGTGTTACCAGAAGTTAACCATCAATGCTCGTTATTTAAGTTTCGCCCAGTCTGACCGAAGGGTGGCTATGCTACTTCCAACCATTTTGGCTAACACCAGGTTTACCATAAGGACATGGGATTTTGGTATGCCAACATACATGATACCTTCACAAAAAATCATGTTCAAAAACACCGATTCGCTGGGTTGAAACTCGAAACAAAGCTTTCAGGTGGGATTGTTACGGCTATCATTAATCACAGATACATCATTGGTCGCAGCGTTACCAAAATGCTTTTGTGCCAATATTTCAGTTTTACTGGATTAAAGATCTTAGTTGCTAACAATTGGAGACATAACACGGTTAAGAAGTTTTTGAGATAGCCCTGAGTCCTGACAAAAGCAATTTCAACTCAAAATACAGCAGGGACAATGTTCTAGTAAATGGTCAAATCCATGTTTATTTATAGAATTATTACACACTAAACCGAAGTGGTTAAGAAGAGCATAAATTTTACGGATGTAAAGGTTTAATAAAAAGCACCCAACCAAATCATCATTCATTCACTTCCACCAACGGCAACACTGGGATCATAGTCCAACCGTAATGTTGGATGAGACAGAAGTCGAAGAAGTCATCGACAAAATCCACCTTGATCGAGGGTTGATGTGGGACTGCCACAAATAATCTGCTCTAAATTAGCCTCTGGCATTTATTTTTGAGGCAACTATCAAATATTGCCCAACTCAGGTAATGATGACGGCTTATTACGGAGTAATCTACCCACACCTTTCCTGGATTGGCGTTATAGGAGGTTGCGAAACACAAACTTCTCAAGCATGTTTATTCTCCAAAAGCGTGCGATTAGAATAATTGCAAAACTTCAATGGAGAGAGGTCGCCAGCCAGGATTCAAAAATCTGAAATTGTCGACACTTCCCTGTCTGTACATTCTAGAATCGTCTCTCTTTTCAAATCAAAATCGACAGCATAAGAGGTAGCGATATACACTCTTGTCACTAGAGGCAGGATGACTACCGGACTGGGAGACACAGGTCGCTCCATGAACGTTTGCCTCCCAGACAGGAGTTCATTTTGTCAACAGGATTCCAAATTCAATAAAAGTGCTCATATGCTTACGGCATTTAAAACTCGCAAAAACGTTCTGGTGCAGAAAGTTACAGCGTTGAGGAGTTTTGGCACACAATTGGGAAATCTGATCAAAGAGCTAGGGAGAACAATTGGTATGAATGAAGATGCACACAATGTATGTTTGAAAAAGAGTTCTCAATGTTTGAGTGAATGGAAAATTTTAGTTTCACATCCTAAATGACGATTGCCATGCATTGTAGAAATGTTTATGCAATAAACTATTGATTGAATAAGTTTATTTATAGGTAATTTTTCACCTTAAAGTTCATTTATGTGTTAAATGTGAGTTTTGATTTCAGACAGAGCGAGCTTTTCAAAAGCAACCAACCATCTTCTTAAACCGAAAGAAAGGTTTGGGAGCTAAGAAAAGGAAGTCATTGCGCTATATTCGCAACATTGGTTTGGGGTTTAAGACCCCAAGAGAGGTAAATATTTAATACATGTAATAATCTGGCTGTATTTTTATAGACTGAAAAGGCATTTCAGAAGCAACCCGGAATATTCTTGTCGAAAAAAACTGGCGCCATAAAGAGTAAGCTGAGGAGGAGTCGCAATGTCGGACTCGGGTTTAAAACTCCAAAAGAGGTAAACATATGATTGATGGGTTCTCGGGTGTTGGTGTCGGTGGACGGTGGGCTCGGCTTACGCATGTGCAGCTAACCTGGGTCTTCAGTGATGGACAGTTCGCCTTCAAGAGGAAATTTATGGGCTTTTCTTTCAGGTTCTAAAGCTCATCCTTTCTTCGTGTCTTGTTTGTCTAAGAATATGCTGCTTGACGTCTTCTGATGTTTATGTATTTCAAAGGGAAAAATTACAGTGGAGGCATGTGTTAAGTTTAACATTTTGTACATAACTTATATCTGTTACTCCTGTTTTTTTTATTTATTACGGTGGTAGTAATTTAAGCTAGGTTAAGTCGTAACATGGTGTCAATATTAACCAAATTAGATGCTCTACTATTTAACAAATTGGAACTGCTGCTGTTGCCTTTAGCTTATTGGTGGAACTACTTGCCATTTCTTTTCGAATTCTTGACATTATTTATACAGTTTTCAATTGTTATTTGGAAGTTATTATTTATACAAGTAGTGATTTACCTTATAGTTTCCAAAATACACACAAGTTTACATAGTAAGTAAATTGATCTGAGGTCATTTGCAGTAGAAAGGGTTTCATCCCTCAAATACCCCTAAATTATGGTAAATGATGGAATTTTATTGGGTAAAAATTATGTGAATTTTTGAAATTATATAGGTAGTAAATCTTGTATGACAGCATACTCTATGATGGCAAGTATTGTAAGTATTTAATTTGCAACAGATGCAAGCAACAGTTCAGATTTATTAAGGAGTAGAGTATCGATGAAAATAACTTGACAGAAATGAGATAACCAGGTTTTGTAATTTGTATATATTTTAGTTTCTTGGTGGAATCGTTAACATACTGTGGTGAATGGATTTCAGAAGTGTTTGCATGTTGGTGGGGAAAAGCTTAGCCAAATGGTCGTTTGCCTTAAAATCAGGCATCCTACTTTTAAACTTTTATTGTTTTAGTTATTGTATGTTTTTTATTTTGGGTGTTGCTAGGGGTGCATTAGTATGGAAGCCCTAAATCTTAATCTTTCTCAAATGGACGGCTTAAGCTTATCGGGACAACTTGATCTCGCCGAGCCTATTGCTAATCTTGTGGGGATGTCTGACTTTAAATCTTTACAGGACGGCTAAATCTTACAGAGATGTAAATATGATGTCACTGCACTATTTAGGTTAGTTTATCATGGGCATTGTAAATTTGCAATGTTAGTTGTATATTGAATCACTGAAAAACCCTTTAAATTGATAGATTAGAAATTGATGAGACATTTTCCAAAATTGTTCAATGTTGTACTTAATAAACATCCTGCAGAAGTTAGAAGGCCAGAAATCAACACTGATCAAGTAGTTAAAAAATAAGAAATTATTGTAAAACAACCACTGCTAGATCAAAGTAAACCCAGTAATTCAGCAAAGCTTGCAGTTGAAACTGCTGTTTTCATCAGAATATGACTGACAACAAGACGGGGAAAACAGAAACTTTTTTGTTAGTTTCAATTTTTTTCAAGTTTTTCTAAAGTGATTTTTATCTGGTACATTATATATAAACTTGCAGTTTTCAACAGAACGTAGTATTAGGTTGGTGCAGGATGGTTAACTCATTGCTCCCTAAATAGTGCAATGCATTTAAATAATGTGACTTAGGCCGGGCTTCAATTTGGTTAGCGTGTACATGCAGTAATGCGTCAAGGACCGGAACACAGCACATAGGGTGAGTGTGTTGCGTCCCTTTGCAGTATTGCTCTGATCTACTGACTCCCACCAGGTTATCAAGTCACTGATTTGATACTTGTAATACAAATAAACAAATACTTATGTCATTATTAATGAGTTAAGCTGTTCAAAATTAATAAGTATTATCAACTATTCTGATAAATACCAAAATAAATACAAAGTATTAGAAAATAACATTTAATGTAGATTAATATAAAGTACAGTATACTTCAAAAGATTTAACAAATATAAAAATTATTAAAAGCTTTGATCATGAAAATAATGAATTAAAAAGCAGAAGGACGTTATAAATTAAACTTTTCTCATCTATGATATTTACATATTTCAAGTGAATATGAAATTTCAAAGAACACTTGACGATGGCAAAATGAAGTAAGACCTAACTCTCGTTCTGACATTTTTACTGGGTTTTCAAATAAGAAATTTAACAAAAATACTATAATATTAAAGTTAACTATAACTATGAAATTTTGATTTTATCTAATTTTAAAGGGAAAGAAGGACTGAAAACGTGCGATGGTGCATTAGCTGTGTCCTGGTCCATATAATCCAATGTATTTTACGGGTGTATGAACGCAGTCCAACATACCTTGATGCAATAGCTAACGCAAGCTGTGTTCCGGTCCACATGTCCATACATACGTTCCTACCGCAAAGTGTGGCCTGGGCCTTAGTGGCGAACATTCAAAATGGCTGACAAAGTATGAATGGCGTGTACCTGGTGGAAAAGTTTGTGACTGTCTTAACATGATGTTTATAAAGTTCTGTTCAGCATGTGTGTGTCAATGCACATCAACAAAATATAGGGGACAAATATTTGACTTGTTTTTTAAACTAAATTTCAGGCGATTGAAGGCACTTACATTGACAAGAAATGTCCTTTCACTAGCAACGTGTCGATCCGAGGCCGCATTCTCACCGGGCTCGTGCAGAAGATGAAAATGCAGAGGACCATTGTCATCCGCAGAGACTACCTTCACTACATTCGCAAGTACAACCGTTTCGAGAAGCGCCAGGAATATGTCTGTTCACCTCTCCCCGTGCTTCAGGTGAGTTCTAGGACCGGTTGGTGGTTTTGTGTTTGTGTAATTTCATTTAGAAATGTGTGTTTTACTGTCAATGTAGTTTTTCAACTATGTTCCTTTGATTAAATTCATTTAAAAAGTGAGCTAGCTCTACTGGATTTTAATTGGAGGACACAGTTTTTAGATTGTTGACAGATAATTAAAAAGTTTAATAAGCAGTCTTTTAATTAACAGCTGTTGAAACATTGCCTGAGCATCCTCATTTGTTTGTCAATTCAGAAAACTTGCTAGATTTCCTTCAGGAGTATTATTAAAGAAAACTTAATTGAATCAAGTCCTTAGAAATATTCACTAGAGTCCCGCTAATCCGAACTAATTGGGACTACAGACACCATGTTCAGGTTAGCAAATATTAAGCTGATTTTGGCATTTATTATAATTATATTGACCTAATAAAGTCATATATTGACTTTGAACGACTAATATTTTATATTTACATTTAAGAAATTATGTATATCTATGTAATTTTTTCCTCTAGCAGTGTTTGGATTAGGCGGGTTTTTGGATTAGCGGGACTCTAGTATAGTAGTTTTGGTCCATTTGGATAGTGAATATTCGTTGAAACCAAATATCTAGGGTGTTGAAAGTGTTTGGGTTTGTAATGCGTGTTTTAGATTATTTTTAAAATTAATTTTGTGTGCCCCACTAAGCAACTGTGGTGGGAGTACAGTCAACTCCCGATTAACCGCGACACCCAATGGAGAAAAAATATAATGACGCCATCCCTCACAAAAGATACTAAATGTATAATAGCGTCCCTTGTGACCTTAACTCGTCCTCTCTCTCACCTCACAATATTAGTCCAAAAATAGCAATTCTTCCCACCTTCCTGAACTATCCATCTTGTTGCCATTTTCTGGTTGCTGTGGTAACCAAGCCACGTGATCTCTCAAGAATTCCGACGCTAGCGCTCCTGATCGCTCAGTAGCTAACTAAAACAGTGGAACCAAGGCACCATAAGGCTATGTAGTGTCTGACCGGGCGGTACTAAAATACATGAGAACTAATGACTAGATTTTACATTTTACAACCGTTCACTGGAATCTGTTATCCTCATTTTTAGTTGCTTACGTCTTTATATACCTTATTGTACATTAATTTTGAGTTTTAATACATCAGACACAAAATGTCAAGTTTTTTCTTAAACCCAAATATTTACAAAATCTTAGGTGCTATTTGGTGATTCAAAATCAATGCGAATTCTTAAAGGCTGCCGCGCAAAACCAATTACTCTGTTATATAACATGGAGTAAAAACTGTAGGGGTGCGTGAGTACTCGATTATCGAGTATTTACCGATACTCGAACTCGGCTCGACCTGATCGGTAAAGCTCAAAATTTGGTAGAGTAATTTGCTTTAGGTGCAATGGTGATTTTGTCGTGGGCGCTAGAGTGAGTCAAGAGATCACCATGGACAGTATCGAAGTCGTGATTACAAACGCGGGCGTCAAGAGATCGTCGTGAACAATATCAAAGTCATGATTTGGGCCAGCGCTTAAGGGCCAGAGGTCGCCCATAAGCGGTATCAGTCGTGATTTCTTCTGCGAGCTAGCGAGTCAAGTGATTGCTAAACGGTATTGAGATCGTTATTTAAGCGAAGCAGCTAGCGAGTCAAAATGCGCCGAAACGGTATTGAAGTCTAGATTTATACATGGCGTTAGCGGAGTCAAAGAGATGGTCGTGAGCGGTATTGAAGTCGTGATTTCCGCAGTTGCTAGAGGGAGTCAGAGATTGCCCTTTACAGTATCAAAGTCATGATTTCAAAATAAAAATGTTTTGCCTTGGAAAGAATACTGCCCGGGGATAAAACTCTAGAAAACATATCAGAAAGTTATAATGTTAAGTCAATTTTTTTGGATTTAATGTTTCACTTGTGTTTTGTTTAGATTTATACTGTTTGTTTGAACATTAACAAAGCCTTTCTTTTGTTTTGAGTGGATTTTATGTAATATATAAATGTTCATATTTAATTAATTTAAACTGAAAAATATAATTTGAAAAAACTCCAAAATGAGGATGTTTTTTATTGGGATATGATAATATTCGACTCGAAACTCAAGCTTCTTTTAAAAGACTCAACTTGAACTAAAAAATGGACTAAATGGGCCTTTGTGCTTACTAAAAAGAAACTGCTAAGTTGCTTAATGAACTTAAATTTGGAAACTTTTTCTCTAAAAGCATAGATCTATTCAGGCTGCTGCAAATAAACACTTAACCTTGTACTTTCATCAAGTAATGAATTTAACAAAATATGAAACTTAATATCTTTGGTATAACTTAAATTTGAAACTACATTTTTCTCATAGCATAGATCTATTCAGGGTGCTGCACATAAACACTTTAATAAATTGTAAATTCATCATGAAAGTAATGATTTTATAACAAATTTGAAATGAATTATCGAAACTTAATTTTTCTATAAAAACATAGAGCTTGAAATAAATATTTTATTCGACAAGGAAGTTTTATGATGTGCTGCAAGATTAATGGTTCTATTCCTTCCAGAGAAAAACTTATCCCATTTTATTACATTAACCTAGCCTAAACATTGTCTTTGCCATGTTTATATCCCTATCCAGTCAAAAGTCATCTCAGGTTCTCTTCAGCCGCCCCTTAAGGATAGAAAATTAAGTAACATTGAGATATAATTTTATTAGTTACAAACACAGAAAAATAAGTTATCTGTTGTTCACAGGGACGTGAGCATCGGTGATACTGTGACTGTCGGAGAATGCAGACCTCTCAGCAAAACCGTCAGGTTCAACGTACTCAAGGTCACAAAAGGAACGAAAGCTAAGAAGAGTTTTAAGAAGTTTTAATTTTTGACAGCCAATAAATGTTTATTTAAAAAAGTACTGTTTTATTTAACACCATTGTCTTCTCTACAGATAGTTAAGTCAAGCCTATGAGTGCTGGCTACTTCCTTGTTGTACCCTTTTTCTAATTATTTTGCCTTTGCACTCTGGATAAAAAAAAGGAAAGTGCCACTGACCATGAGATTTTCGAGGCATTGGGATTAGTCTGTTAAAATCGGATAACACTTCCATATTTATGTACTAGCATTTTAGTGACCCCTCTGATCTGGGATCTCTACAGTTTTAAACTTTCTGCAAGGGATTAAGATAGTTTCGCAGGAACTTCAAAGTTTTTGATGTGTGTTGACGATCTTCCCAAATCTTGCCCACTTAAAGCGGAAGTACCACCATCTTTAGCATTCATCAATGGTGCTTTGTGTATCTAACCTATGAATAGCCATTCTTCATTTTAAAAGGATTCAACAAAATCTGTTTACTATCAGACTCCTTGTATGTGTATACAAATTGAAGTCAATTTTAATTAAGTCACTTCTGTGCGTAGTTTTAATAAAAATAGGCTTTTAATGCTCCAAGTGGCCCATAAGTCAGTTGACGAACATGTATTTCATTGAATGCAGTCTGTCAACTGACTTATGGGCCACCGGTAAATTAACTTTATTCATCATCGCCAAAAATGTTTTTGTAAGTCACAATAAACTAGCCATAGTTAACAAGAAACTGACATAGTTACGCAACACAGCTACTGATAAGCTTGGTAAGAGCAGACAGAACACTACTCCCACTCAGTAGTCACTCTGAAATTAAATTGTTAGCTGCCAGGTTGTGTACTTACCTGTGTGCAGCATGACCACAACATACATAGCATATATCCGTGTTGCAGCTGACTGCTTTGACTGGTGATTCACACAGCACAAGCATTGTCACATAGTTATATAATTATCTATCGGATGATGGCGGGTTTCTACACAGTGTTAATTCTTCCAATTAAATTTTGTTTTGTTGCTTATTGAAATTATTGTCTATGTATTTAACTTTGACAACAAGTCAAAAGCGAAACTATAGTGACAGTAGTTCAACACTCATGGTGACTTAGTATAATTCAATTATCCGTTAAAATGGCAAAGAGCAAACCAATAGGAAACTGGATATTTTTAGGTTAAGTTTTACTTTGTCTTTTTGATTTTGCTTTTTGTTAGATTTGTATTTGCCTATTTACATAATGTGTAATGTTAAATTTAAAATGTTAACTATAATTATTGATGAAGTCTAAAAATTCATTTAAGTACTTTGAACATTGCATTGAAAGTAAAAGTTACGAACTGTAAGCAGCTTTACGTTAGTACAACTCTAACAGGTTGACTTAGTAATAACAAAAGTAGTTCATGGTGACAGATTGGTAATTAGATATCTTTGCAGTGTTTCCAGTTATGTATGAACATTTGAACCAATCCGATTAATGGATTGGATTTGTGTTTTCAGAAAGGTAGCAGCACTGAACAGCCTAATAGTGCAAAGCACAACTTCTCTAGTAAACCTTTAAATTAGTGTAAAAATTCATAAAGCTGCAAATATAAATAAACAAGGCGTAGTTAATAAAAAAACAAGGCATAGCTTCCTAGCAACCCAAATTTTTTGCTTGTTTCCTAGCTACCCAAATTTAACAAAACCAAATTGGTTATTTAACAAACTAATGCAATGTAAACTTGGTACAGTAATGTGAAAAGCTCATCTGAAGTTATTCCTGTATTAGACCAAATGCCAGTGTGTAGGTTAGTTTTGAATTGCTGGAACAACAACAGGTTTACAGAGTGATGGAGGAATGAAAAAAAGAAAACCAGCCACACCATGCATGCAAGAAAAAGCAAAGTATTACTGAATATCTGCAACACGACTTCAGAGAGAAATGGTAAGAGAGGAAAGTTATGGAAATCAGGAAGTTCTATATGTTCGTGCAGACCGAATGATTGCCTAATAATCAAGGACTCAAGGAGATGCAAAACTAAGAGAAGAGCCACTATGAGAAAGAAGAAGAGAACTACACGTCAGATAGAATGATTGTCCAATCATCAAGGAGGAGAGAGAAGAGAGTGACACGTAACTATTGTATTAGGTATAAGTAATGTCTGTCAATAAAAGTCCTGGGATGCCGTTGAAAAACTGATACCAGGGCCAGGTGGTTAGCCTGATTGTGTGTTTTATTTTTGTATGCCTAAGAGGCTAAGGCACTAAATGGGTGGCAGGTGGCGGATAATAAACATTCCATCAGATATTGTAGACAGCTTCGGATAACCAGGACAAAAAGCAAAAATCCACAGCAAAATAGTCTGCTTCTGTTTACTAGTGGTGTGGGTGAAACCTACATTTTGGAACTTCATCCTTCAGACTAAAATCTCTCGAGGTCTTGGACCAATTCAATTCACAGTGTGATGAAAAATTTCTTTTGATAATTCAAAAACTACCCCAGTAGGGTAACCAATCCTGTCAGTGGCACAACCAGCCTTTCGGATTCTGAGGCGGCTGGATAAAAATGCAACCATCAGATGAAGTCGGAATACTCTAGCCAACTTAAGACCAAAATCAACACATTTTTAGAGACATTTAAGTTTTAACAAACCCACTTTTGCGACCAGGTAAACTTTTCGAACTGGGAAATGCACTGAAAGGACAATACATCTCTCTGTGAAAAAGTCCTTCCACTATAGTAATTGGCCGAATTCATTAATGAATTTTGTTTAGAAAAATGAGATATTCAAGCTGTTAGTCCCAGGCCTGGGATTATGAAATAAGCACCGATCCTGACGCCCCAGAACACGCTATGAGCATTTTTTCAACACTATATACATATATGTGTGGTACTCTCTACAGGTTGCATTTATGTACCAATTTTCAAAAAAATTGGTACAATTGGTCCTTTTTGTGAAAATCTTGGTCAAGTTCGTTAACCAGTAAAATCAGGCTACCAAAGTACCCTTTTGGGGAGGGGGAGTTTGGGTCAAAAAAGTGATTTTAATGGTCCAAAGACAGTAAATGTCAAAAGAATTTCATGACATTTGAAATAGATATGTATTTTAATAGTATCCATTAATGTACCAAGAATTATGAAAACCCCTAGTAGTTTCAAAATGGTGGCCAAAAGAGTGATTTATTGCTATAAAGCAATATGAGAAGTTCGATTTCAAAAGCATTTTTAAATACGTTACCCTTCATGATACATAATAAAACTTGCAGTAAAATAACACGCAAGTATGAGGCCGAAGCAAGGCTGTGAGCTAAAGAGTAAGACTTGACCTTGCCATATAATGAACCATAAGTCACAAGAAACTGAAGGCAGAAGCGAAGCTTTTGAAGCGGAGCAAACAACCTATAAGTAATGCCTGTGGTCACACAGAGGTCAAAGGCCGAAGCGAGACTGTGAGCTTGACCAAATTTTAAATATTGGTTGATATGATTTTAAATTTTATTTCTTTTAAAACATGTATGTTTTACCAAGACATTTCAAAAATAAACATTTATAAAGTTTAGTAATAACTAAGATGCTCTTAAACCATTTTTGGTTGTTCTTATCTAATTTCCTTTGGGAATCTTATGCCCCGATGAATAAACTAATCATTTCAAAATTTTGTATGTTGAATTTTTCCGAATAATAATTTCTTGTCTATTACAAATATTCTGCTTCTCTTCATTGCATAATTTTGACTGATCTTCACAAATTTCAAAATGTAGGATCTAAAATTAAGTTTATACAAACTAAATATAATTAGTTTTACAAGGTTACTAACATGACATGTTTCTTCACTTTACCAACACCCTGTATAGTAGTAGTTATCTATATAATTAATGAGATCTGGATTATAAGTGAACAGTTTAATATTTTTCAGATAAGATACGTCCTAAACCTCTTTTTATACTTCTGAATCACATATGAACAAATCCCATGGGAAACACTAAATAATCTCATAAATTATCATTTTAGGAAAACACAAAAATAGTTGCTTTTTTAGTAACAAATATTTTTAATTCAGCTCAGTTTTTAGATATTTAATACAAAAATAAATCACAGTAAATAAAATTACCATTGTGTAAAAAATAAATGTACTTACATTAATTTGGTAATTATTTAGCTGTTGTCCATATAATCACACCACAACTGTCATGGAATCGCTGTGGTCTTATGTTATTTTGAGTGTTGATTTTAAAAAAAAATCATGTAAAGTTCATGACTAATGTCTGTAAGTTATTTTAAGTTGTTTACTATTTTACTGAAGATCATCTCTGCAATCATTATACATTGGGGAGGTGTTAAGATTTGCTGTTATTTGTTTTTAAAAGGAAGTGTGTTCTACTGCAATATTTAAATTTTAACACATCTTAATTTAAATCTTGTACATAACATAAGTCCTACATGTTTTGCTGGATTTTCGCATCTGAGGTGACTCTGATTCCAAATATCAAGATTCTACTGTACAGTATTTAAGGTGAAATACAGTTGAATGATTTCATTGACTTGTAATATAAACATTTAGCCATCTACCTGTCTTTAAAAATTAGCCCCAAAGCTATATTATACTAAATCAGAGTAGGTAACTAATTGCCTATACAAATTGGTCCCAAAATTATATAACTAATATTGCAAGCACCCAAACTTTAACTTAACTATAGGTAGTATGTTTTACTAATATAGTATTTCTATAGTTATAAACTGAAGCCCATTTCTTTTACCCACTTAAGTCCAGTTTTTGTGTCATCAGCAGGTTTGTACTCTAAGAATCCAGCGTTATATCCCAGTGACTTGAGCAAAGCGAACACAGAGTTGTAGTCCACCTCTCCCGGGGTATCTGGCTCATTCCGGTTCGGAGCTTGAGCCACCTGCACGTGCCGATGTGCGGAAATGCCTCTCGGATACTCTTCTCCAAATCCACCTTCATCATCTGAATGTGGAACAAATCCGACAAAAGTTTAATATGAGGACTGTTGATTTTCTTTACAAAATCCAATCCCTTTTGGAAGTCATTTAAATAGTAACCAGGGATGGAGATGGTTTATGGGTTCAATGACCCTACAATGTTTTCTTTCCTTAGCAAAGATTCTGCATGGATTAGATTTTGTTCATAAATTCTGTCATTTCTCTTTGGTCAAACCGCGGCAGAAAGCTTCATCAGGTAGAATCCAGATCCTGGGAAAATGACAAAGGTATTTTTAGCTGTGGTTTGATAAGCTCATAAAAGGTTTGCTATGAAACAAATGTTTTCCCAAGTTGTTCCCTCAATTTAATTATAAATTGTATTGAAAGAGAAAACAATTTTGGTTGTTCTTATTAATTTCCTTTGGAATTCTTATGCGCCGAAATACCATAATAACATATATTTCATATTTTTATAATATTTCATGTTTTAATACAAATATTCTGCAATAACTAGACTAACTTTGACAAATAAAAACAAAAATTAAAAATAGTAAAATTAAGTTTAATATAACTAAATATAAGTAAAATCCAAAATGTTCACTAAAGAAAGAATCAAATATTAGTAATTTCTTAAATTGAGGTTAAATCAACGTTTATATCAGAGATAATAACAATTTATTATTCTTCATTGACTGTCGAATCCACTGGTTCATACTATGTGTTAAATATTTTAAAAATCATTTTGAGGAAAACACTTCAAAAGTTCTTGGTACCTAAAGTTATTGATATTTAAAGTTATAAAAAATTTAATAATTCGCTCTTGAAGTAAATACAATTACCATTGTGTAAAAATAAAATGTACTTACATTAATTTGGTAATTATTTAGCTGTTGTCCATATAATCACACCACAACTGTCATGGAGCTGTGGTCTTATGTTATTTTGAGTGTTGATTTTAAAGACCAAAATCATGTAAAGTTCATGACTAATGTCTATAACTAAGTTATTTTAAGTTGTTTACTATTTTACTGAAGATCATCTCTGCAATCATTATACATTGGGGGTGTTAAGATTTGCTGTTATTTGTTTTTTAAAGGAAGTGTGTTCTACTGCAATATTTAAATTTTAACACATCTTAATTTAAATCTTGTACATAACATAAGTCCTCATGTTTTTGCTGGATTTTCTGCATCTGAGGTGACTCTGATTCCAAATATCAAGATTCTACTGTACAGTATTAAGGTGAAATACAGTTGAATGATTTTTTGACTTGTAATATAAACATTTAGCCATCTACCTGTCTTTAAAAATTAGCCCCAAAGCTATATTATACTAAATCAGAGTAGGTAACTAATTGCCTATACAAATTGGTCCCAAAATTATATAACTAATATTGCAAGCACCCAAACTTTAACTTAACTATAGGTAGTATGTTTTACTAATATAGTATTTCTATAGTTATAAACTGAAGCCCATTTCTTTTACCCACTTAAGTCCAGTTTTTGTGTCATCAGCAGGTTTGTACTCTAAGCCGATCCAGCCGTTATATCCCAGTGACTTGAGCAAAGCGAACACAGAGTTGTAGTCCACCTCTCCCGGGGTATCTGGCTCATTCCGGTTCGGAGCTTGAGCCACCTGCACGTGCCCGATGTACGGAAATGCCTCTCGGATACTCTTCTCCAAATCCACCTTCATCATCTGAATGTGGAACAAATCCGCCAAAAGTTTAATATGAGGACTGTTGATTTTCTTTACAAAATCCAATCCCTTTTGGAAGTCATTTAAATAGTAACCAGGGATGGAGATTCGGTTTATGGGTTCAATGACCCCTACAATGTTTTCTTTCCTTAGCAAAGATTCTGCATGGATTAGATTTTGTTCATAAATTCTGTCATTTTCCTCGTTAGGGCTTGGCACTTTCCCTGCCATGATGTGGATTATCTTACAGTCCAATGCTTTGCAATATGTAATTGCTTGTTGTAAACTGTTCTTAAACTCCTCTTGCTTATGTGGTAAGGCAGCAAATCCCAACTCTCCTTGGCTAAGATCTCCTGGATTTACATTAATCAGAACTTGTTGAAGTCCGGAGCTTTTTTTTGCTTGGACAACATCTTCAACGGGATGAGAATACAAAAGCGCACACTCTACTGCTCGAAAACCACTCTGTTTAGCCAAATTGTAGCGCTCCAATACTGACGAGACTTCTTGATACATGAAAGAAAGATTTGAGCAGAACATTAGCGACATCCTGGTTGACTTTAGCATGAACTCTGAAATGAAAAATACAAGTTAGAAAAACAAGTATTAACAGTACAATTTATGGCCATATATTTGAAAAAACAAAACAAATATCATGTAAGTTAGTTCTACACATTTTTGTAACCAGCTAAACTTAATTTTCCAAATAATTTTGGAAAAAAGTTGTATTTAAAAAATAAGAACCACAAACTCAGTGGCTGCCTTAACAAAGCAGCCAAAAATTGACCTGATAGTTGAGGGTTCCTTATACGATTGCCACTTGGTTGCTTAGCTCTTAATGTTTTCTATGGTTTAACTCCCGTTACTTAAAGAGAACTACTGTCGGTGATTAAAAACTAACAGCCAAAAAAATCAACTGATATTGATGGAATGTCGGTATGGGTTTTAAAACAATGTTTCATAGAACTTATAGAACCAATGGTTTTTCTAATAAATATTTCATTTGAGCTAGGCGTATTCCCAAAATTGTTAAAAAAGGGTCAAGATCAACTATGGGTAACTACAGACCAATATCGTTACTACTTACTTTCAGTAAACTCTTTGAAAAACTTTTTCTGATCAGATTAAATTAGTTTTTAAAGCCGTTTAATATTTTGTCTAAAAGTCAATATGGTTTTACTGAAGGAAAAAGTACTATCGAAGCAATCAACAATTTTATAGAAGTTACTGCTTCAAACCTAGATATGAAAAAGAAAGGCCTAAGTGTCTTTTTAGACCTGACCAAGGCCTTTGATTGTGTTAATCATTCAAAATTACTTGATATTCTAAATTTCCTATTAATAAATATATTATAATTTTATATTATATACCCAACTGTTATACCCATAATATAATAATTGCTCTGAAACAAAATTGCAGGATTTTTTCTAAAAAGAGCAATTATTAGAATACAGTAGCGCTCACTTTCGAACGGACCTCGCCGACCGATTTGGGAGGTCCGACCACCTAAATTAAAAATTATAATTTAAATAAACGAAAAACATATTTTTTGTTACATACAGTATTTTTTAACATCAACGCTTAAGCGCTAGTAATTTAAACAATATTTAATGACAATATAGTGCACTAACGTCCGTTGACAATACGAACTGCAAATGCAACTGAGTTCTGAGTTTGCGAATCGATGCTGGGGTTGTCAGGATACACCATGCGAACTGGGCGGTGGATCGATAATGTCAGTCTATCTACTGCGCACCCGAAGGTCACCTCCGCCCCTGCACTGTCACAAATGTAAACAACAGTGATGTGATATCTGTATTGTGATAACTTGTGTTAGTGTGTGGGGTGATTAAATTGTGTGATTACGATGGACAAGCAAGGAGTGTTCATTAAATTGTGGAGGAATTTTATTTAAAATTAGAAACCTTTTTACTGTAAATATGAATTGTACATAAATTGTGAAAATATAGTATTTTGAACGAAATAAATACATTGTTGAGCTAAATGTGTTTTATTTGTGAAGACCTAGTGTGAGTACTGCCTAGAGTGAGTGGTTTTAGGTGTGTGGCTCCTAATGCGTCAGTAACCGATCTGGACCTCAAATTACGTCATCTTGAGTCTATTTTATCGATCCTAATGCACCAGGATATGTATCGGTATCCCTCGATGAGTCATTTTTAATCCGGGACCACCCATCCGCCACATTAGTCCGTTCTACAGGGGTCTACATTGGTAGGCTAAGGTTTAGAGACCTGCAGGGAACATTTTAAATCCTTATCCATATTGCCTTTATTCTCTCAGGTACATTTTAGAAACTTTGTTGTTCTTTAAGGCTAAGTGTTCTATTGATGTGAACAATTATCACAATAATCGGTACAACACACGAAATCAAAATTATATTCCACCAAACTACCATAGACTTCAGTTACCTTATGTGATAAACTTCCTGTTGCCGGGAATATTATACAATAAATTTCCTGACAACGTTAAAAGTTGTTTTTCAAACCAATTCAAATCCAACCTAATAAACTATCTTGCCCCAAATTCGTTTTATACAATTAGGGAGTTTATAGATAGGTAATGTTCCATAACCCAATTGCTTAATTAGGCTAAGTGTTACTTGTGGTACTTAGGATATTGTCCAAAAACAATATTTATTGTAAAAATTGACATTAAACGAATTGTTATTGTTAATTTAAAAACAGGTTTATATTCATCCTTGTATGAAAGTACTTAATACTGCTCATTACTGCTATGGGCGTCTAAAGTAAAGTACTAAGTGGCACAATACGGTGGAATGTATCCATCCTTATTTAACAAACGTATTAAAGGCATGCTAAGCACGCAATAGTGATGGGTCTGATTGGATTCAAACTTTTTGGTTTAGTACCAGTTCTCTCGCAACCGTTCCTCAGAGCCAAATCCAACATTTTCCACAAGTGAATTCGAGAACCCAAATTGGTGCAAAACTAGACTTGGAACCAAGATCAGACTGAGACACTAACTGGGCCTGGAAATGTCAAAGAATTTGGGTTTAAATTGACAGCCCATGAATCCATCGTAGGCCTATGTTTCACTAACACAAAAGAAAATATTGACAAAACATAGACGCAAGCCTAACCTCAATTGATAAATGTTTACTTATTAATTTGGTTTTAACCAACTGTAGGGCTAGGGAAGCTTACCTGTCAACGCACAATATAAAACTCAAGTTATCTATAGTCCACTTCAGTCTCAATTAGATAGATTTACTGATAGGCCAATAAACTAATAAGTTGCTGAGTGTAGATAATAGCAACTTGACTACTGATAAAATTTAAACTAAGACTAAAATATAAAGAGACCGAAACAAGATAGGCCTCGACTACTTTAGGTTAGGAAATACAAACAAAACTTGTTTAAAAACGAAACAGATGTTTTTACATCTGGAAGGCGAACAGGTCAGGTGACCGAAAAACATCGATACTCTCTGACTATTGACATACTCTGGGAAAACAGCTCATACTATATGCATGCACTCTCTTAACCCGTAATTGGCATTTAAAGTCAATGCACGGACTAACGAGAATCCATTAGTTCCATTAGAATTACATTAGTTCATGGTTAATGCTTAAACTCAATTTTACTCCACTGACCCATTCAATAATAATCAACGGTTTTAATAGAAGATAGATCCGTAATTTCATCAATTATTCTAAGTTCACTTTAATACGTGTCACGGTAACGTGATACGATGTTGGTTGAATTAAGTTTTCATTTTTAGCGCTACGACTGGGTACCAATTTTAACAAAGGAGGAAAGATTAATAGAGTCCGTAGACAGCACCAAGGACCCTAATAATTTCCTCAGCGTGTACATCTATCTCTGTACGGTGTTCTAACACTTACAACGGTTGCAACTGTTGACCGATTCACGTGATTCGTGAAATGTCGCATATTCATGTAACTAACAAAACCAATGAAGTTAGTAACGTGCTAACTTCTGACTGTCACTGATAGGTTGCGTGAAAAATTCAAATATCTCATGTACAGCTTTACAAAACCAATATAAAGTTATGTAGGTTCTCAGCAGTTGGTTTTCTTTTCAATACAGAGGGCAAACACTTCAAATATTACCGAAGTAAATTCTAACAATCATGCATACAATAAGTGCAAATCAATACGTCAAAAATTACGCAGGACGTTTAGATACTTTGATAGGCCTAATCACCACAAATTTTATAAAATAGCAAAAAAAATAAAACAACATAAAATAACTGTGTACTTACCGTATATGAAAAAAAAAAAGATTTTCATCAAGGTCTTTCAATAAAATACATCGTTATTTTATTTTCTATTTTGTATAACTGATGATGATTATCATATAGTACAATCGAAACTTTTTGTGTTATTAAAAACTCTTTTTAATGTGGTTCATCCAAAAGATTTATTTAAAAAAATATTGTAGTTTTTGATTTTTGATACCTGGATCCCAGTTTGTGCCGTGGTTCATCCAAAAGATTTATTTAAAAAATATTGTAGTTTTTGATTTTTGATACCTGGATCCCAGTTTGTGCTGTTGAACTCAACGAAAGTTACTTTTTTGAGATAAAACCACATCCACTAAGCAAGGTGCCGTTTGTTTGATGATTGGCAAGGTGCGACTTGTCTCAGAGTCTACTAATTATATCAAGACCTCCAGCAGCATTCACGACTCCAGTATTATGCAAATCATACAACTCAACTGAATTAATATGTCGTTGTATTTGATGGAATTTGTTCGATTCCCGGTAGACTCAGGGTGTTGGCAGCGTTTGCTTTTGTAGGATACTATTTAGATAATTTTAACGATTTTGCTGAATACTGTGCATAACTAAGGTTAAATGATGTATGTAGAACTATACTAGAGCGTTCTTGGGCTTTGATTGGTGCATTTCTATGGAGAGTGATTAATTTCTGTCGCCACAGAGAAACGTTGTAGAAAAATGGGTTTGCAGTTTTGAGCTTCCTAACACTTGGGTCAAAAAGCAAAACGTGATGTATATATATTTATATATAATAGTTAAAACAAATAATTTTTCCGTCATCCTGGGCTAGCTGATTGGATTGTGTTGATTTTAGTACGTGAGACAGACTGCAGAATTCAAAATGCTTATTTGTGGCAAACAGTTTAATTCCATCATACATAGTAAACGATGCATTTTATATAAGAATTATCAACTTGGTTGGTCAAATAGTATCTCAGCTATTACATTTTAATCAGTTTACTAATCTACAAAGCTACTATAACCAAACACTAGTTTACTATCCATTCCATATTTTATTTCGCGTTTCAAAAATGTCACAAATTTGAGCTTGACTGTAAGTTTTGTTTGTTTGAAAGGAACTCCAATGTCAGAGTGAACAGGCGATTTAAAGTTAGTGGCAACTGTCATGCTTATACTAGTAATATACAATAGACTATTAATATAATACAGTCCTTCCACGTTCCAATGATCCATGCACTTTATTAAATTTTGAGTTTGAAGATCCTGTCTTACATGAAACGTTGTTTGTGCGCAGTGGAGCGCCAGAAGTAGTTTCAGACAGTTCGATAGACGCTGCGCATTATACATTAGCCATGATTACATCCTGTATAACACTATACCTCTATGTTTTATCCTCTATGTGCTTGTCTCGTGCGCTGCCGGGGCCGCTTAATAGTTTATGGCGCCATTTATCGCAGCTCGCGCGACAATTGTAGCACCATTCAATTCAACCAGTTCGTGATGTTTAGGAGTGAAATAGATCTGGAATTCCAAGTGGGGTATTTAAACATTGCTTTAGACAGCTGGTAAAGCTTTTAATATTGAAAGATTAGCCTTGAAAATGCACGAAGCATTAATTTTTGTTTAAAGTTGTTAAATGAACTTAAGCTTATAGTAGCGCGGATCATTATAATTTATTTTGGATTGCAAGACTTTATTGCTACTGATTGCCTTGATATTGTTGATTAACACAACGATTTCTTAGCGAAATCATGTTGTTTTGAAGATTACTTTGATTCACAAGTGATTTGTAGTTTGATTGTTTTAAGTTCTTTTTACAAAAGTTGAGATATCAATGTATCTTCATTGAGTAATTCAAGGTAAAATACTATAATTTTAAAATAATTTTTCTTACATACTTTAATAGTAGTTCTTAATGGAAAGTACTAATTTGAAAACAAGAACAGCAAAGATAAATCCAACCCCACACACTGACATTATTACCTTAGGTATTTTTTTTTAGGTAATGTCTATCTTCTTGTAGCGTTAAAAGTAATGGGTTCAGTAAAGATCCGAAACAAAGGATATTTTGTGAAATTCTAAAAGTATGTAACATTTATTTAATTCGGTGACATATGTCATCGAAGAGCTTGAAAGGTGAAGACTGAAGAAAGGGTAGAAGGAGTACTCTTAGCCAGTTCCCCTGATAAGTATCCCAACCAAAGAATACACTGTAGTACCGTGTACAATGTACAAACAAGAAATATGATCGTGTCATGTCTATAGAGAAGAGTCCAGCTCGGGTGTGTTTATACAGTACACCACTCGGACGACGCGCTGTCTGGCAGATCCGTTCCGCGCTGTCAACAAGCTATCAGTTTCCCGCCAAATACCGGAGTGGCGCGATAAATCTCGCGAGATTACGTTAATTGCGAGGATGTCGCCGAGGAACGGTACCCGTCATGCACCAGCACAGACACAGAGTAATGAACAGCTGATCTACTGAGAGCACGTGTGCCGCTGGAACCGGAAAAGCTTTCGTACTCTGCGTCTGGTGCTCTGTTGGTAAACAAAACTTAGAATACACATCTCAGACGGTAGTATTTTAGTTACAAAAAATAATAATAAACTGAAACCCATTAGCGTTTGCATTTTGATAATTGATTTGAGACACCAATAACTCTTATAAGTATTAGCGTGAATGACGTGAAGGAGTGGGTTTAATAGAGGTTTTCGAACAATGGCGTTTGCAAATGTTAGAAATATTCACCAACACTACATGAAGTCAAAGGATGATTGGGAGAATAGTTAAAACATGGTTAAACTAATAGAAAAAATAGGACTGCGAAGGAAGCTATACGGTATACAAAATACGCTTCTTGCTTGAGGTTTGGTTAAGTACACCCCTATAGTACTCAGGCAAAGCGCATTTGACATTTTCAGCCGTTCAAATGTGAAGGAAGAGTAAAGATTAGCTATTGATGTAAATTTAACGTAGCAGTCCTGGTTAATCTTGATTTTAATCTCAATTTCTTTCTTCTGTATAATCAACTAACTTGTTCAAGTTAACACTGAAAGATATACAAGAAAAGTTTATCTAATCTAGCGATTAAGGCGAGCAAATCCATTGATAAACCAGTTCTAGCAACTTTGCACTTGCTATGCCCAAGCCTGTAGGCGATTATACATTCAAATGAGGGCGCGAAGCAAGTCAGGTGAACGACCTCTAGTAGATCAATCAGCTGGTCGATTAATTGCGCGACAACTCGATCTGCGATTGGTCACTTTTACGCATGCGCCTTTCCTTGATCTTGGTCTGTTTATTGTTTACGCTTTTCATAACCTATGAACTTGCTTGAGTTTTATTAGTTTAAATCAACTTTATGTTATGGTGCGATAACATGGTATGACAGAGCAAATATTCCCTCAACTACTTTACTAATATTTTATTCTTGTGTTATAAGCTTTCAGGTGAATAAAACTGACTTCCATCAATATCAGCCTAGAATCTACCTCATCAGAAACTTATCAAGCTATTGTAGTAGCCTACTGAAGTACTGAATATAGCGTACTGTGGTTTACTTCAAAGTCATTTATCATATGGCACTGTACTTTGGGAGCTTGCTCCGAATTTAGAGTTAATTCATTTTACAAAAACAGCCATTAGAAGAGTAGCCAAAACAAAATTTCGTGAGTCCTGCCAAGTTATATATTCAAACAAAATGATGACATTCCCTTTTTATGTTTTTTTACGAAACCATTGTATTTCGTTTAAGTAAATTTGATCAGATGTCAGGCGCTTACCTTCACAGTTACCATACATGACAAAATTAGCAGTTTTAAAATGAATATCACAGACTCCAAATGTCTCTAAATCTTCCCGGTATATGTGCAAATAAAGTTGCTTAACAACTGTCTAAAAAATTTAAATTTAAAACTGAAAACATTGTTTAAATTATTTTAAAAATGTATTGAAAGAACTTTTACCCGAGCGTGCTATATAATAGACGAGTGCCTTAATTTTTCTGGCGTCTTATAATAATTTCACGTGAACTAACTACACCAGTAACAATTAGGCTCTTAATAGTCAGCAGTTTACCTAACTATAAAGCCACTATACGTTTTGTTGAGTGTTAATAACGTTGTTTGTCATCGTTTGTCAACAATAATAACTATTGTATTGTGAAAATTCATTTTTATGTTTTACTAACGTACAAAATAGCCTTATGTTTATTTGTCAATTGAATTAGAACACCAGGATTGGGCAAGTCGTCTGCTGAAATTGTGGACTGAGTTACAAATTAGGACGAAATGAGAGAGGAGAAAGGCATGCTAATAATTTCAAGAAAGAAATGAATCACTTTAGTGAGGAATGTCGTTCCACGGAGCGGGTTGAAACGAAAAGGTCGAGTGGACGATTTAGCCGAATTTCCCAGACGAAATACCAACAAGACCGTTACAGATGAGCAAACGTGAGATTTGGATAAAGTGAGTGATTATGATCTAAGTGTTCAACTCAAGACTGTGTTATATCAATGGTAATGTAAAATAAGTTATTATTATCTTAAATTTATTATCGTTGGTCAGTTTAGGCCTTTAGGGGTTGTTTCTGTAAGATACTACTGTAAGTAGTAGTAGGTTTTGTTTTGTCAACACAATAAATACGTTGTGAATTGACAAATAAATCATTATAAATCTAGATATTTAATTATAAGTATTTTAGTTAGTTGTTAATTGATTTACAAGACATAGTGTAAATTACAATATATATGTTCTATCTATATATGTATGTCATATAGTATATGAGTGCTTAAGGAGTTTTATTGTATTCACTAGTGGATGTTAAGCACTTCTTTAGGACTCATGGACCCTTAACATAAAGTAGTAAAATATATATAAACGTGAATTTGTCATACATTTTAATACAAGTAATTTACATAGGTCAAGACGAGTTGTCCTTCAAACACTCCTCAAGGCTGTAGATCTCCTTGTCTAAGAGGTACTTCTTAAGTTTTCTTTTGAATATGTTGACTTGATGGTAGTTCTTATGTATCCAGGGGCAGTCAGTGGAGAAGCACCATTCCAGAATGATTCACGTGTTTTTCCTACAAAGCCGGTTTTACCGGAGAGGCCATACAATTTCTAAATTTTGTAAACAGTAAAGTGTAGTTGTTTTGTTAAATCCTATCAAATTTAAGTTTTACGTATAGTTGGGGGTTTGATATTCAGTTTGATATTAAACTGAATTTTTCAAAGTAACAAATTATTTTGTAAATTTTTTAGGGTAAAACTACTTACAATGTCTGCTCGTAACTGATAGAATTCTCGCGTCTAATATATATTCTCTGTATAATCAATGCATTGTATTTTTAAAAATCATAAAAATTGAGACATCTGTGTATACAAAGTATAAAGAAGAAGGAAATGCCCGCAGATTAAAATCAAGTACCTCACATTTCTGATAAGCTGAA
Source organism: Matsumurasca onukii (assembly GCA_018831715.1). Classification (NCBI taxonomy): domain Eukaryota; kingdom Metazoa; phylum Arthropoda; class Insecta; order Hemiptera; family Cicadellidae; genus Matsumurasca; species Matsumurasca onukii. Next base: position 75,424,571 of record CM032058.1, on the reverse strand, counting down.
GACGTTCATTAGGCGTTGTAGCAACGCACTTATTGGATTTGTCGCAGCTGCTAATTGACGCAGGTTACAGCGCCTGCTCTCACTACATAGTGCATAGCGCGTAGAGAGTGGATCCTGGTAAACTTTACTAACTTGGTCTCATCAATTAACATTCTTTGTGTGGATGTCGCTGCCGCAGACCGTGTCGTGTGCTGCTACTTGCTGAGCGATCTCACCGCCAGCGCACTGGGTCACTAGGTGGAGGTTGCTGAGGACTGAAGAGTACGTTGTGATAGGTAGAGTTGTGGTGGGGTGAGGGTGGTTTACGGCTAGCTGTGTACCTGAAAAAAAAAAACAAAAGGATATGTGCCTATTTACCACAAGTGTAAAAAAGGTAAAGGTAAAGTTTGTCTTGTTTAACGAGGCGAAGTTAGGACTACAAAGTCCTCTCTACCACTCAACCTCGACCTTTACCTAGCGTCACCGTATTAGTCACATTACAAATGTAAGTGGTGACTGCGGGGATCGAACCCGCGCCACCGGAGTGATGAGCTCCGGAGTCGCGTGCGATACCAATCCGCCACGGATCCGCTACGTAACTTACTTGGTGTGACTTACTTGGGGTTCTGTAGGAGGAAAACATGCACATGGGTTTAAAAATAATAACGAATTAATAAATACAGTTGTACGTTAATTTCTAACAGTGTAACATAAATGTAGTAGCCTACCTGGATGTAGATAACATGCTTAAAGTTCATGAAAGAAGAAAATGTTATGGAAAGTTAAGGGACTCTTGTATAACGAAATGGTTTCATTTTTATTTGACTGGCATGGGTTTCTGTCATAGGAAAATTTGTTTAAATACTGTATATACATCGGTGTACCTAGAGGGTATATTTTAAATATACAAAAATTTACTTATGTTGTACGGAAAGTAGTTAACACGTATATAGAAAACATAGTTTGAAAGGTATTTGTAAAACAAAACATCAGCTAGGTTGTTTCATGACATTCGTTAGTGTTTTTTACTGTCCTATCTAGATTTAGTATGTAGTTTGTGTTCTTGTGATGCGTGTTGGACTGAGCTCATTCTGCTATTGGTTATTGAAAAGTGGCGAAGACCTGTTCATTTTTCTTTATTGCGTTCTTGACCAGAGAAAAAAGCATTCCCTTGAACTGAAATACCTTTTTGAATAAGTATTTCATGGGTGCTTATGGGTAAAGTGGTAATTCCATGACTTTGGCACCATTGAACTGTAAGGGAGTTCACTCAAAAAATTGGACAATAAATATTTTTGAACACGCCTACTTCAAAACACGTTGTACAGAAATATACTCAGTCTAACCTCCTATCATTTAATTAATATTTAAATGTACAAAACAATCAACGAAATCAGTTAAGAACAGCTGATTGCAAACGGAACCAGTTCCACCAGCTGACAGTCTGGTTGTGAATGTTTGCAAAACGTGGTTGAGCCGCCTGGAATGTAGAATGACACTTTTATTTCCTTGTCCGAGTCAATGTCGGGTCAATAGGGCTACCCCATATATTGACCCGACCTCGCTGGACATATACGACCCAACCTTGTCGGGAAAATATAATCAAATATTCCGTCAGGTTGTAGCAGCTTTCTACAGTTGGAAATACGAGATTCACTATGGTGTTTTAATAATATAGTCTGCTTTGCATGTTTGGTAAGACATTAAACTAGATAGTTGACGTGGTAACTTTGATGTCGGGACTATGACCTTCTCGAGTGTAGCACCAAGAAACCCCTTATGAAAGTGATAATTGATATACACGCAGAGAGGCAAAAACTACATCTTTAAAATGGCCACAATTTTTACCAATAGAGTACGTTTTTTACAGCAAACCTAGAAGGCCCAAGGTGTACTCGTACAGTATTTCGTAATATTATTATGGTTATTAAAAATAATGAATCATAAGAAAAGTACCACAGGGTTTCGATGAAAAAATCTGCAAGTTCGCTTTTTCTATTTTATTTCGTGTACTTTTTTATTCAAGCTTTTTACAACGAATTTTGCAGTGCTGAAGCATAGTTTATATAAACAGAAACTTTCAAACAAAATGGCCTAGTTATTGGAAACAAATAACGAAGTTATAACTTTGTGAGTTTGAGTGTTAAAACAAAGTGTATCATCAACAAATTATACCAGCTTTCCCTCTTAGATTGATAAATTAAGACAATTCACATAAATTATGAAAAATATAGGCCCAATAATCGATCTATGTGGAACCCCTTAAGTAGTTTGTATTTTGTGTTGATATGGTGTTGTTAGTCTCAGTGCATTGTTGTCAATTGCTGCAAACGACTTTAACCAAGTATGGATACACCACGTATACCTTTGCAAGAAACATAGAACAATGAGGTCTATTAAAATGAACACAGTCTAAGGATTTGATGGATCTAAGAAGGATATGTTGTATTTTTTCACGTTGTCCAAAACTACCAACTACAGTTTTAAGAGATCTTTGGCGGCATAAATTATTGTAGATAATATGTTACGTTTTCTATACCCATATTTGTTGGTAGTTACAATGTTAAATGTGTCTAAAACAGTTAATTTCTTAGCAAACAGGTTACTTTTCATAAAGATTTTACGTAAAAATAGGCAACATTGAAATTCCCTGTAATCACGAACCTTTTCACATTTGGACCATTGACAACTCAAATATTTTCAGATAATGCCTCAATTTAATTTTTCATGTTTATGATTGAAAACTTATTCCATCTGAAACGGTTTGAACGAACGTCACATTCAGTCTTTAGATTGCCTCAACGTCAGCTGTCATTACATCAACATGTGGTTTTGATTAATTGCTTCGGTCATATTCACTAACATAAGTAATTACTTCGCTGATTGAACACATCGTTACATCATTCGGATTAGAGAAAACTTATGTCAAACACTAAAAATAACAGTCTTTCTCTTTCTTTACTCGGCGTATCTCACTTCCTCCTGATCCAGTGCAATGCCCTTCACTGTGTCCAACCTAATCTCCATTCTCACGGGCCTGGATAATCCAGATCTACGGCTATAACTTCCCTTTTGTGACCCGGCAAAGACCCTTCTGCTCAACACCTTATGGGAGGAATTCCCCAGCCAATTTGTCTACATTCTGCAGTGTTTTCTAATGTTAAAATATTATTACGGACGTTTTCCATCAATTTAAGTATCTGCCCCCAAATTTAAGGTCAGCTTATGCTAACTCTTTTCCTAATGTTTTGTGTTATGTTTTAGGTTAATTTCCAGATCTCGAAACGTCGTGTACCTTTTTTCCTTAAAACGATCGAAAAGGTCCGTAATAATATTTTTACCGAAGAAATTGTATCATCGTCAACTACAAACTTCAAACAAAGAATTGTTTTCTAACATTAGGCTATGTATGGCCAGGTCAGTATAATTATTCTACTCGGGGTGCAGGTGTCTTTTCCGATTCTAACTACAATCTTAAATCTGAATGCATTCAATTATCTTTATTAACGGAAAATCCATTTACAGTAATTACAGTACATAATAGTTACGGTATGTGATATGAAAATCCGTATTTATGACAAGATGACACTGTGTTTTCGTATACGTTATGTCTAAAGTTGATTTTGGAGTTAACACATACATTAGTTTGTATCGCGAACTCTTGAATTACGCATTATTTTGACAGATTCACTATTGGTTTCTGGCAAGGACAGTCAAAATTTATTTTGTTTATTTAACATCCAAAGCCGGAACCTTTGACACTAGAAGAGTTTTAATGTAATATTTCAAGAATTTTGAGAACAGGTAACAGAATAATTATGTGGCTTCATAGTTGTGTTACAGTGTAGTGGTAGTTGGAAAGGGGGTACATACAAAGACGAAAACTTAGCCCAGGTTTGTCAGCAAAAATCTAAAAAGCGAAAAGTTTACTGACGAATGGACTCAGTCTTGGATTATTTTATAACCAAAGAATCTTCATTAATAGATCATATATCAAATTGAGCACTGTGTTTTCCAATAACATCATAAACAGAACTGGACCGGACTGTCAGCTGATGGCCATGTTTGTGTCAGCTGTTTTGGTCCGGTCAGCTGATCTCCACATCAACATTCTCGCGTTATCAGCAGCCGCTGCTGACCTGCTTGCAACAAGGACGTACCTGAAGTGCTCGAGCATACATTAACCCCTCGCCCAGCTGACGTTGAAAGCAGAGTGCCGTTTCAGGAAAGGTGAGTTTGTAAATGGCGTAGAAAGTGAAGACTTTGAAAGTGCTATTCTATGAATAATCTTAATCAAAATTTCCTCCAAGAAGTGTAAGTAATACCAGCAGTGTAAGATTCTCAGTATTTGGAATGATTTATGATTGACGTATAGCTTTTGACGAGTGGATAGTCTTCATCATCAGGAATCCTGCCTATGTCTAGCTGTAACCAGTTCCTTTTTACGTCAAACTGATTACTACAAAAAGGTTGAGGCTGTCCGATTCTCTAAAAAAAATTCTGGTTGTTTTGCTGGGCATCCTGTTAACAATGCTTTAGCTTGGCGAATAATGTATCACTCGCCTCAATCAGCTGTTGGCTACTGGCCCGTTTCACCTTACCTTCCAGTTTTGTTTCTTTCTGTCTAATAGCTGTATGATAAACAGAATTTGCTGACGGTCAATCATGATTCTGGAGGCGGAGACCTCTTAGAGACTTAGACTACAGGCTACAGCTCAACCTCGCGCCACGAGGGTTGATGGTTAAGAAGTGCCCACTATAAAATACTTGTACAATTTGAATTTACTTGGAAACGTTGAACTGTAAGTTATCAGTTGGCTTTCAATCAGGTCTTACTTCAAATTTTCATTTTACACTCTCAAACTTGACTAGTCTTCGTAGCAGTTTAAAAATTTAATCTAGACCTGCTCAACCTTCAACTCTCGTGGCGCGAAGGTTTTTGTAAAAAGCGGCTTTTGTGAAAGTCCAGCTCTCAATACCCCTTTCTATTTTACCTCCCTTCTATATCAAGGCGAACCTAATCTTTCTAAGTTTTTTTGTGTAGTTTAAAAAGTAAATTCAACGATTATTCGGGTTTGTTTGGTTTAAGAGAACCTTAAACCTCTCCACATAGATGTGAAAGTACCTCCTCTCCTGTGATGGATGCCACCTCTGCTGCAACTCCCCGCGGCGTGGTACGGTACAACATGTACATCCTCGTTACCATGGAGATGTTTGTTATCAAGACATTGCTGACAAGCTCCCGCATCTCGACATACGTTAGCTTCTCTTGGAAGTTCGAGAGATTCAAGGAGGTATGAGGAAAGTTGTAGTTTCGAAGCTAAATATTTATATTTTGGAAGTAAGTGTGTTTAATAGAGTTATCTCAAAGGTAAAATATAACTATTTAAGGTATGAATGCTTCAGTACAAACAAAAGGCATGAACATATACATATAAGTTTTATATACTGCAATAATTTCTTTTTTTACAAAACATGCCAGAAATAATCAAACATACTCATTAGACTAGGCATATGCTTCTTCAATATCACTTTTATTTTATCACAATGAGGGTTTTGTGTTCTGTGTTGTTCTACGGCTAACAAACTTTACTACATACTTTATGTGTTTTTATCTAGCCGTCTCCTTGCAAATATGCAATATAATTGATTGAATGAACAAAGATGAGTTAGGTTTGAGTTCATCCTTGATGTGAATATTTGCGTATTGACATGTAAAACAAAAAATGATTAAATTGTTATATTTGTTGTAGTTGATTACTTATCTATTATATTAATGGACTATTTTCATTACATTATGTATTTATGGCATGAATTTTCTACTTATATTATGATTAAGTTTCAACCCTGTGTTGTAATAGCGTGCCCTGTAAAATAGTATTTGTTTGTAAAATGAAAATTAATAAACTGTGATCATAATATTACAAGCACATCTTGTATATCCATTTATGGTATGTACATCTTTTGAGCCTGGTTAAATTTATGATGTTTTCTGCTTTTAATTCGAATTAATAAACCAACCAGCTGAACCAACTTGAATCCAATCAACTGCGTTTCCTCAAAACTTTACATGGTATTCTAATGCTGTATTGAGAAATAATTATCACAGGCTTCCGGTTTATGACCAACTCCCTTGTCAAGCTGGAGTTAAAAATAAACTACCTGAAAACATAAAAACCTAATCTAATGGGTATTTTCAAACAAAAAGAAAATAATATTTAATTAATAAATCGTTTACAGTGTGGGTGAATTTATGCATGACATTCAAACGTAATACAACTTGATTTAATATTATAACTTACAATATTACACCTCAACTCGGCCTGTCCCGGTACCATAGGTTCTATCACATTTTATAATTTTTGTTATGTTAATAATTATTAGTTATAGTTTGTTTTTTATAGTCAACACAATTCTTTTTGTGACTATCAAATTGTTATGGAAGATTCAAGCAACTCAGTGAACCCAAAAAAGTAATTAATTATTTTGAAACTAAAACATACATCTTCCTTTCAAAACGTATAACGAACTCATATCCTCCACAGGTGATGTGTTCTCGGGAAGCAAGCTCAGCTCTTTTGCCTTATTAGCGGCTGACAAAAACCTTGCTAAGTTGTCGCGCCACTGCACTGCCAGTACGAGTATTTACTGACGTGTTCTCTACCTCTACTTGCTAAGCTTCTGCTTGGGTCTAATGCACTTGTCAATTAGACTGGCGATTTACAGTGAGTCAAGTGAACTTTCATTTGGCAGCGAGACATTTATAGGCCCGGCTTCCACCGTGTGAGCTGATATGTTGTATAGAGTTTGGCGTATTTTAACTGGCACCGTGTTGGTTTTAACCTTCAAAATTCTCAACTGTCGTTTTAAAAGTTTAGTTTCAAACCGAACGCCACGAGAATTGGCTGTTGAAGAGCGGTGGGCAAGAAAATTAGTGGATTCGTGGCGGATAGGTATCGCGCGCGACTCCGAAGCTCATCACTCTGGTGGCGTGAGTTCGGTCACCGCAGTCATTAATAACAATGTTTTAAGTTAATTTGCGGTGAAGCTAGGTAAAGGTCGAGGTTGAGTGTTAGAGAAGAATTTGTAGTCCTATCTTCAACTTGTTAAGGGCCCGCCTCAGTGGTCACCGCAGAGAAAGGCTGAGTTCGTCCGCCCAAGGAACAAACGACACCGCGCACGTATAACAACTGGCTGAACAACGGATCTTCTTTCAACTGATGCAGCCTAACTGACAAACCCTCCTGTTGCAATAGTTTCGAAAGTAGATAGCGCATTCTTTTATGAAGCGCTCTTGTTAAGTTTGGATGCGTTAATTCTTATGGAAAGAGGAAGAGTTTATATGTGTTTGGCTGTGATTGGTTTATACCCTAAACCTATTTTTATCTTCTTAAAATAAATAAGATCTTAAAAATTCTCTATTTTTCTAACTTTAACCGTTAATATCATAAAAATTAAAAGAAAATTTAAAAAATGAACTACATGCCTAGATAATATGTTTATCTTTCGTTTAATAGTTGTTTCCTCAAAATAGCATAATACAAAGTCCATTTTATTTCCGCCAACCTCTGCAACGATGCTCTCCCGAGCAGCTGAGGCGGTCCTTAAACAAGACAAACTTTACCTTTTACTTGATTAAATTTACATTTAAAACTTAAAACCTGCAGCTTTTATAGCAAGTAGGTATATAGCAGAAATTGTTAAAATATTGGAATATCTAAATAACGCTTTGAAGATTCTCGGGAGCGTAATCTTCCCACCTTAGACTACGTAATGCTTACTTTTGATGGTAAAATGTTCTTAAAAATTCTCGCTTGGAACAACTTCACCAATTGGTTATTCCATAAGAAAATTGAGAATAGACGAATCCATAATAGGCCACTAGAAAAACCTTGTAGATTGACTTGCCAAATATTTCAATGTATAAACGCTAAAAACCTTTGAAGATAAAACTTATTGCCAATGTGTACTTTCTACGTGATTGTTCATCAACATAATCCAATAATTTTGTCTAGTACACTTATCCCAAAAGATCCTCTCCAATAAGAACGTGAGCCTTCTTTTGTTTTCAATCGAGGATAAAGCCAAATTTTTATAGTTAGATTGTAGTATGATTACTAATTAGTTTAAGGTATAAAGCCATGTTTAAATTTCCAGCTCCCATAAAATTATGACTTGTTTGTCAAGTATAGGAGGTCAAATTGAGTTGCTGTGGGTCGAAGGAGCGGACCTTCAGCCCGAGGACTCAAATTTGGCTTATGGGCTCGTAAATCTAATCCTACTCAGCCGCCCGGCTAAAAATTGGCGCCTAATCTACGACCTCCGTGATTTGTGTCTAAATCACGGCGATGGCAGCGCTCGTGGTGGCTAGTGTTGACAATTCCACTCACGCCTCGAGATGCTCCTACATTCCGTTCCACTCTTGGTTGGCAGCATGGAAAAGCCATAGTAAGATGGATTTTGTAACAATTTACAACTTTGATCTGTACCACCCTCCAAAAATATTGGCTAACTTTCACGCATTTGTATCAAGACTGGCTCGAACTGCAACTAATCACGTCAACTAGAACACGCGACTTTTAGTCACTTTAAAATGTAGTTTTCAAAATGGCTTCGTTCTCAAATTTCATTTTAAGTTTAAAAGTCTTAATTAAAAGACCTACCGTAATAATGGAAGCAAATTTTGTACGTTAATTATAAGTTGATAACTTGATAACAGTTGTGTTTGATAACTGTGCTTTAACCGTTTTATTGGAACTATTGGAGTCCTTCACTAAAATGTGTCATTTAGTTTAGCCTCTCATTATGCTCAACGATCATTATAACTATTTTGTAAATTTTGCAAATTTTGTATGGGGTGGGGCACACGAAAATGGTGTTGGTTAATGAGGGTGTTGGTTAATGCGGTTTACGGTTTTAGTTGCTACTATTTCCGTACAATTTATCAATACCTTTAAAACCAAGAAAATCTGGAAACATCATTAAGTTATCTTTAAACCTCCAGCAGCAAAACAACCTACACTGGCGTTGTAAATTGCATACGTTATACGGTAAGGAAGCTGGCACAAGGATGAAGAAGGGATAAGATGGCGAAGATAAGAATGAAAGATACAAGAAGATTAGCGGACAAGATGGTAGATACGCCCAGTGAAGAATCAGAAGCAAGGAACCCAAGATGTAGGAAGCGGAATCTAGATCTCAAACAGGTGTTTATGTAAATAGTGACATATCAGAATTGGCGATCAACTTTTCTTTCTTTGTAGCAATAATATGCCACTTCAAATCGTCCAACACGCCGAAGCGTTCCTTTGATTATATGTTTAACATAATAGTATTTTAAACTTAGTGTATAGATCTATTTGGCGTAGTTCTGAAGATAAACGAGTAGAGAAAAGACAACTTGATTAGCAGCGTCGAATATAACTAATATATAACTGGCAAGAGCGGTAAATGTTCACACTCATACGGACCGGGTTTCAGTTGGCTATGAGACACATCGAGGATTCATTACGCACTTCACCGCAACGCTGCGCTTCCTCCATGCAGGTGTTCAGTGGTGAGATGCGATCTGTGGACAGCTGAGCTGCACAAACAGCTGACTAGATTAACGATCTGTCAAAACAATACTCGGTGCTACCAACCTTGCTTTAATCTATCATTATGTAGTTCACAGTCCACACTATATGAAGTGCGAAAGTAGACCTTATTCATTAATGCAAATTTAATTTGACATAAAATTAACTGTATTTAATGTAATGGTCGTCAATATCAGAGCCTAAACTTACTTTAGTGGACCCGTGCTGGGTTGGAATCGTGCAAGACTTGGGTCGGAGCTCATCGCTTTGCTGGCGCGGGTTCGATTTCTCCAACCATTTTGTAAAAGAATATGCTAAATATATCACCTAGCTCTCTTCAGTTCACTTTAGAGTCCAAACTTCACCTCGTTAAACAAGACAAACTTTACCTTTTACTTGATTAAATTTACATTTAAAACTTAAAAACCTGCAGCTTTTATAGCAAGTAGGTATATAGCAGAAATTGTTAAAATATTGGAATATCTAAATAACGCTTTGAAGATTCTCGGGAGCGTAATCTTCCACCTTAGACTACGTAATACTTATTTTTGATGGTAAAATGTTCTTAAAAATTCTTGCTTGGAACAACTTCACCAAATGGTTATTCCATAAGATAATCGTGAATAGACGAATCCATAATAGGCCGCTAGAAAACCCTTGTAGAAAGTCTTGCCAAATATTTCAATGTATAAACGTTAAAAAACCTTTGAAGATAAAACTTATTGCCAATGTGTACTTTCTACGTGATTGTTCATCAACATAATCCAATAATTTTGCCAAGTACTGCACTTATCCCAAAAGATCCTCTCCAATAAGAACGTGAGCCTTCTTTTGTTTTCAATCGAGGATAAAGCCAAATTTTTATAGTTAGATTGTAGTATGATTACTAATTAGTTTAAGGTATAAAGCCATGTTTAAATTTCCAGCTCCCATAAAATTATGACTTGTTTGTCAAGTATAGGAGGTCAAATTGAGTTGCTGTGGGTCGAAGGAGCGGACCTTTAGCCCGAGGACTCAAATTTGGCTTATGGGCTCGTAAATCTAATCCTACTCAGTGGCCCGGCTAAAAATTGGCGCCTAATCTACGACCTCCGTGATTTGTGTCTAAATCACGGCGATGGCAGCGCTCGTGGTGGCTAGTGTTGACAATTCCACTCACGCCTCGAGATGCTCCTACATTCCGTTCCACTCTTGGTTGGCAGCATGGAAAAGCCATAGTAAGATGGATTTTGTAACAACCCTTTACAACTTTTATCTGTACCACCCTCCAAAAATATTGGCTAACTTTCACGCATTTGTATCAAGACTGGCTCGAACTGCAACTAATCACGTCAACTATGAACACGCGACTTTTAGTCACTTTAAAAATTTGTAGTTTTCAAAATGGCTTCGTTCTCAAATTTCATTTTAAGTTTAAAAGTCTTAATTAAAAGACCTACCGTAATAATGCTCGGAAGCAAATTTTGTACGTTAATTATAAGTTGATAACTTGATAACAGTTGTGTTTGATAACTGTGCTTTAACCGTTTTTATTGGAACTATTGGAGTCCTTCACTAAAAATGTGTCATTTAGTTTAGCCTCTCATTATGCTCAACGATCATTATAACTATTTTGTAAATTTTGCAAATTTTGTACGGGGGGTGGGGGCACACAACGAAAGGTATGAGGGTGTTGGTTAATGCGGTAATATCAACTCAAAAGTCAAGGGATTTTGCGATAGTTTACGGTTTTAGTTGCTACTATTTCCGTAAAATTTATCAATACCTTTTAAAACCAAGAAAATCTGGAAACATCATTAAGTTATCTTTAAACCTCCAGCAGCAAAACAACCTACACTGGCGTTGTAAATTGCACACGTTGTACGGCAAGGAAGCTGGCACAAGGATGAAGAAGGGATAAGATGGCGAAGATAAGAATGAAAGATACAAGAAGATTAGCGGACAAGATGGTAGATACGCCCAGTGAAGAATCAGAAGCAAGGAACCCAAGATGTAGGAAGCGGAATCTAGATCTCAAACAGGTGTTTATGTAAATAGTGACATATCAGAATTGGCGATCAACTTTTCTTTTCTTTGTAGCAATAATATGCCACTTCAAATCGACCAAACGCCGAACACGCGACCCGAAGCGTTCCTTTGATTATATGTTTAACATAATAGTATTTTAAACTTAGTGTATAGATCTATTTGGCGTAGTTCTGAAGATAAACGAGTAAAGAAAAAGACAACTTGATTAGCAGCGTCGAATATATTGTTACTTCAAAGTATTTTATCTAAAGCTCAGCTGACAGTCGGAACGAAGTGTCTATAAACAGCTGGACTAACTTAACAACAGCACAGGAAACAGGTCCAGGGCTGAGTGAAATGAGAATTTGTGGCCAGGAATGAGCGCAGGGTTCAACTGCACACTTCATTATCTTATAGGATCAAAGATGCCCGTCGCGGTCAGCGAATTCCTTCCCTGGCCCTCAGCTGAAGTTGTTTGTTTATAACTCAAATTCCAATTTCGTGCTATTGCTGAACTGACCTCGGCCGAAAATATCAAAAGGAAACAACAAGTGGGCTTTGATCTTTGAAATCCGTATTATAATTGGATTACATTGACAGACTGCCAAGGTAATTTACTTGTTGCAAAGTGACCCTACACGATTGGATACTATTGAACCGTGTAACAGCTTTAAGTCGAACAGAAGTTATCCTGGTCTTCTCGGTTACTTTCTCTATATTTTAAGTTTCTGGCTGTGCCGTAGCCAGGATTTCGGACCCGAGCAAATAGTGGAGACATAGGCGTAACCACGGTGATGTTACGGAAATGTGAGGGGTATTTACAAAGACCATGGTATAGAATACTCTTAACGAAAGCGCCCGAGCTTAGGTGTCGTTCTAGGAAGGTTTTGACATTTTAACGCAATGTAACGCACTTTGAGGCCTTTCTCAAATAATGTTAATATTATTCAAACTGTGTACAGTATTACGTTGTGGTTCAAACATACACTCTTGTTCGCTGTATTTTTCGGAGGTGTCGATTTAATTTAGGGAAATCTAGAGGAATTGATCATGTAATAAGCATGTTCAATCTTAGAATCTTTCATGTGTTTTAACTAAACATTCCTGAGTATAAGGGAATGATTATCCCAGGCACATTAACGCCCCCGTCTCCTAAGTACGGTTCTGAGTACCACTGATACTACCTTTTTTGGTTATTAGTTATGTGTTTTACTAATCAATAGAGTTTTTAAAGAAAACAAATCATCAAAGAAGTATCAATTATTAGTTTTGCGTACTATACTATGCTACTTAACCCACAAAGAGATAAGTTAACCTGATCTTCCTCATTTTTGTATTATTCAGTTTTCCCAAAAAAGAAATCACAAGAGTATTCGAATAAAAGTTTTAGAAGAAACTGAAAATCAACCCTGCATAATTGCTTTCGGATAATTACCTCACTCCATAAGCTCGAGTCGTGGTTAGTGTCTATTTAACAACGTGATAAGTAAAGACAGGTCGTATCATCAGCGTATTGCTGTTGTAGACGTTATCTTGCTATACACAGGAGCTTGTGCTTGTACAGATACAAGTGCACGCTTGTAAATACTTCAGTATCTGGGTTATCAGCTGACTGAGTAGGGTCAGCTGACTTGTAGGATGTACTCAACTTGAACATATGGTCAAAAGTAGTTAACCGGCACATTTAGCCACAGAAATAGATAGGTACATGTTTTCCTGTCGGCTTATTTTGGTAAGATATAAAATTACGTTTACCTTCACAGGTGGGGACTTAATGTGCCAACAAGCTGCCAAATTGGATCAAAGGTTGTACACTATGAAACACACATGGTGAAAACAACACGTAAAAAGCATTAAAAGCACACGTATGAAAAGGTTTCATACAGTTCACATAGATTCATATTAGATTCTGTACTGTGAATAGTCTAGTACATATTAACGTCTTTCCTGGTTTAAGCATATTTTTCTTTGGTTGTAGTTATAGTTTGAGTTTTTATTTATTTCAAATTTCATAAAAAAAGATATATATGGCGGCAGTGTTGATACACTGTACGTAGTACGCGCAACACATAAGGTTTTCAATGGTTTGGATTGATTGATTATTGAAAACTCTGGATCTTTAATCTGCCTTTCATTATTTCACGATAAGTATCATAGTCAGGTTAAGTGTAAGAGAGGACTTGATAGTCCTAACTTCGCCTAATAAAGCCATATTTCATTTTATTCGTTTCATAATAATACAACAGAGAGATAGCCTACCATCGGATACAAAACAGTAAGGTTAGTATTTGAGTTACTATAGACCTGTACGTAATAACGCTAAAATACTTAAGAGTGAAGGGAGCCAGATGTGTACAAATATAAAGTATTGAAATAAAACTCTGCGGTGCCGATAAAACTTGGTTATAATGCCCTCTATTTTGTCTTTCGAGAGGCTTGCACGAATTGTTTCTTTGAGCCTCAAATAATTGACACCTACCAACCCTATTTCCTTCATTTTCAATAACAGCTATCAGTTAGTACTAACACACATGTATACAGTTTGTGTCAAGTTTTGCTCGAGTTATCACGCACACTCACACAAACGACCAAAAACACTTTTAATCCCATATAAAGGTACGCTCATTACATTACGCTCACCCCACAAGTACGAGAGTATTTTGAATCAGAATTGCCCAGAAACGACGTGAAATATCGCCCAGCGTACGAGTTTGACGGGAATTGATCTCGCCGCAGCTCGGGGTCAAACGGTCAACGCCGCGACAGACAAAAAATCACTTCCCAAAATTGCAGCTTTCCTCCGTCCTCTCACTTTTATATCGTCGTTAATTTACGAACTGCACAAGTTCAAGGGTCTGGTTCCCAGCCATCATCTCGTCACTGAGCATAAAACCTTTTCTGACACAACTTTGCTTTCCGTTTAGTGTCATATTAAATGAAATAATAACACGGTGCCTTAATATAATTGAATTGTATGATACTGGAGATTGTGTTTAGGTCGTACAAACCTTCTGTTCGCCATGTAAACCTTTTTTATAATTTTTAAGTGGGCTTGACTAAACTTAACTCTTATGGCTTTCCCGGCCGGTGTCACAACTATGAACCGGTGTAGTTCTTCCGGTTCATAACGCGTTCAAACTTAGATATTTCGCCTCGTGTAGAATACTCACTGATTGTATGAAACTGATTGGATGAAAATGATGAAATTTCATCCAATCTGTGACTAAAGATGGTACTCCACAGCGAGGCCGAAATATCTCAATCTAATTATGAAGTTTGGACGCGGTGTGAACCGGAAGAAGTAGATTATAGTTGGGCTTGACTAACTAACATGGCCAACCACACTGTCATTTTTTGTTGTCGTTTTCAATAAATCTAAACACAAATGTAAAATCTAAACTGTAGAACAAACTGTAATTTTAGTATTAAAAGCTTAAATATTTGACATAGACAGTGTACATATCTTATTTGCAACTCTGTTACAGAGGAACACTAAGTCATTTTTTCAAATTCAAATTTTTACTTTCCCTATACAGTCTGATAAATGCTACAGTTTGTAGAAAACAATACAGCTTCTCAGAGAGAGAGTGATTTAAAAACTAATTTAAAATTTCTTTCATTTAAAATTTCTTTCAAATTATATTTAACATAAATTAATAACATAACAACTATATACAATACATCATTGCTACAAACTTATAGATATGAACAGAGAAAATCTTGGGTTCTAACGTAAATTTACTCTTCAGCGGTCAGAAGATTAAAAAATTCTTCAACGGTCTTTCAGATGTAGTGCTGTGTGATTTTATTATTATTAATTAATAGTGCACTTTTATTCCTACAACTTATAGGTTGATATAACAAATAAGTTAACACCATGTTATAGCTCGTGTAATTCAAATGATTGTTATAAAACAATGCATGAAGCGCAGACTAGCTAAAACGTAACGAGTGGAACTACCCGCAATTAGATTTGTAGTAATTTACGGAGGTATGTTTTGAGATATGTTGTATGAGTTTCTCCACCAAAACGCCGCATGTTAGTTTGTAAACACTAAATCTAGCTGGAAAAGTCCCACTTCGCTTACGTTAAAGTAACAACTCACCGGTGTTATGAATGTTCAAGATCCCTTTTAACACTAGCAATATAATAACCACAGAAAACCGCCGAGATCTGCTGCAAAGAGAAACAAATCTGCATCGTCAATCAAAGCAACACCCGTTCTGTCATTTAGTGTCAGATTATTTTGAAAGCCCGTACGTTATCTTTACGAGTCATTAGCTTCAGAGCAAGTATAATTAAACCCTACACACCATTAAAGATGGTACACGCTGATGCCACCCGAAATTATCTAGATCCGCACAACCCGTAAATACCGGGGACCGGTGTCACCGGCCGAGCCGAGTTTTTGTGCAGATATTCAAATCAGCTGGATGTGGGGCACTTAGTGGATCTTCGCGGAGACAAAAGTCCGTTGCGAGAAAAGTGAAGTCTACTTTCTCGCATTGTCTGATCACTTGAATGCACTTCAACTGGCAGATCTGTCAGCGGGATTTATTTCGGCGGTTTTTGTCTGTCGGGTGTTTTGCAGACTGGAATATATTATGTCGTATTACTTTGCCGTATTACTGCGTCGAAAATCCTCTTAGTCGAAAATGATATGTTTGTGTCTTTCCTGCATGGGCTGTTTAATTGAGCACCTCTCTCTGCAGTACATCTTAGGATTGAGGAACTAAGGTAACGAATACACTATTTTTACTATACACGTACATACTGGTTAAGTGTAAGAAAGGACTTGCTACATTTAACAACTGTCTTAACTTCGCCTGAATAAAGAAGATATGTTTTATTTCACCTTTCCCACCATAGTTTTCAATAGTCAATCGTTCACAATACTGATACAATTACAATTGCTAGAGTGGAACTAATCTACAAAGTGTATAGTTAGTCGTTATTTTTAGCGATTTAACCACGTTTCTCATTGTTACGAGCATATTCGTTATAATTTTGTATGTATTTCCGAGTCGAGAGAAAAGCACGTAATAATATCTATACTTTTAACCGAACCCCCACGTCATGCGGGTATGATTCAGTTATACTGTTCGATCTGTGACCTTGAAAAATGTGTCATCTTTGTCATTTTTCAAAGGTGGATCTAAAAATTAAACTTACTTTAAGACCTTTCTGAGTACATTTTTATAACAGCAAAACGCGTAAATCTCCTTTCGAATGAACCATTAGCTCAAGCGGCAATCCTATAGCTGAATAGTAGTAAATTGGTTGGTTGTAAATCTAGCTGTATCTTTTAGTACATGTGATCAACTCAAGTCTTATCATTGACCAAATAGGTACAATACTTAAAGAGGTTTGTACCGTACATACCCAACTGTAAGGTAACGCACTAGCATTGACTTGGGAAAGTAAGTAACGTACTTTTTAGTAATGTAATAAACATGACATGAATTAAAGAAAATTCAAACGTTTGTCATAATCGCAGGTGTAAAGGGAGCATTCCCAAACACAACGTTGAAAAATCTGATGGGTTACACCAGTATTGCACTGAAGACTTCTCAAAGTTCAGATTCAGCGAGATAACGGAACAGGACACGGAGTTATTGCTCTGAAGTGACTTGTGGAAGTAAACAGCTGATTGTGGACTTCATCAACTTGTAGATGCACCTGCAGACCATCATACTGCACACTGCACACTGCACCTGCACCGGCAACGGCAAGCCACGTTCACACGGTGCGTCAGCAGCACCGTCTTGGCGAGAACTCACCATCTCTACGGTAACATTCTCCTCGACCAAATGATCAACAGAAAATTGCTGAAAAAGTTATACTTCAAGATGAGCAATGTACTTCAGGGATTCTTTTAATCTTAAAAATACTTAAAATACTGGATTCTAATTGTCAAATGTAATTGGTCTGGTATAATTACAACAAAGAAATTTCCGACCAGAAATGTAAGAGAATTACATAATCTGTTCAAAACTCATGACATTTGTTTTATGTATTATTAAATGTAAAATTCTATTTGGATTTTTGGTTTAAAAGATTTTATATGTGTTATGTGTTTAAACCAGATCATGTGTAAAGGACTTTCTCTTTCCCAATAATAACGGCAGTATAATATTATAAAAATAATAATTAAAATATAAAATAATTCATAAAATTAATTAAAGTAATAATTGAATAGAAATTGTCTTCTTTCCTAATTGATTTAAATTTCCTAAGAGTTCTGAAGTGTTGCTTGATAAATTTAGTTACAATTTAATCATTCCTAAAACTTTATGAATTTCTTGACCATAAATTTCAACTTAGCGGTATCTCATTTCTGCGGAGACGCGGGTTCGATCCCCGCAGGTACTTCCGATGATTAGATCGAATGATTTTGCGGTGACTCTAGGTGGAGGTCGAGAGGCCAAGAGGCAGAGAGGACTTTTATTCTTAATTTCGCATACCATAGTTAAAAATACAGACTTAACATTTTTACACCCAAGCGGTTTATGTATTTTAAAATTTCTCTAAAAAGGGTTATACGCGTTACCGGACCAAAACTCTGCTACTAACAAAATTACCTACTTGCACCACGCGAGTAGCTCCGTGTGAGCCAGGCTTACCACAGAGTTACTGTGTGTACCCACAGGCTAAACCAGCCTAGTCTATCCAACAGCCTCGTAAATCCAACAGAATCATCTGTGAGCGCACGTGTTGACAATGTGTACTCTGTGCAGTTTATAGGTTAGGTCTTGTCCACGACTGGCCAGCAGGTATTACCGTATCTTACCTTCTCCTCTACCCGCTGACTACTTGCTTCTCATGCTTCAAATAGGTTTAGAAACCCATAGAAATAGATTGAAGTTGTTGAAATACACGTGGTTGAAGTTAAATGAATAATTAAAATAATTAGGTATCAATATGGTGTTAAAAACAAACTAAAAATAAAATTTGGATATTTTTATTTAGGAAGGACCAGAATCTGTAACTGATTAATTTTGTAGGAGGGTTTGGAACATAGTACATAACCCAATATCCATTGATATTAAATTATTAAATTGAAGGTGTTGTCTTCCTTAGCTGTGGACAAATCTCTATTCCCTTTTTCTGAGTTAGGGCGCATCTCAAAAATACTTTTCTTGGACCATTGGTTACAAAACTAAGGCTGACCCTCCAGTGGTATTGTTGAATACTAAAACCATAGAATAAGTGAAGCATTTTAAGTTTTTTAGATATTGATCTGGATAACAAATTACCATTCTGTTCTGCCTTAGTAAAATGATGTAGTTTAATACAAGGAATTGAAATTCATGGTCATGATACTGGATCAGTAACTAATTAAAATCGACAATCATCGACTAGAACTATTCAAAAACTGTCATCTCAGGCAGGAATCTTAGTGTTTGAAAAGCTTCCGAACAAAATTCAAAATATCCATTATTTCAAAAAGAGCTTAGAAACACTCATTTGCCATTAAGAAGTCTGTTGGTTAAATTTTAATCATACTTCTTCAAAATACTCTACGGTATTAAGTTATAGGGCTGTGATGTTTCCATCAGAGTATTTTGAAGAAAGTGTTGTCATTCAAAATAAATGTTATATGAAATGTGGCATTTTAAACCTGATTTCGTGTAATCTTTAAATTGGTATGAAAAAAAAGGTAGAGATAAAAATTTTTTTGCGTCATTGAATTTGTGTTAAAATTCCCTTTCTTTTGAGATGTCACAAGAGGAGAGGGTTTGTATTTAAAAATTTGGGGCCCTCCCTCGGATTTTCGGGTTGGAGGTGGGTGACGCCGTCAAAACAAACTTCAGAATCATATAAAACATATTAAGGCTGAGTTCTTATGCTGTAATGACTTGTAGTTTTCTGGTTTAATGATTTATTGTATTTTTATACCAACACAAACAACTTTATAAACTGGTAAATAAATAAATTAAATTAGCACCGGAAGTGTAGAGAGAGACTGAAAGTGTATACAGACACAGCATCTCTGATATGTTTGATCTATGTGTTGACACCTCACACGCAGTGTTGTCTTGTAAAGCATAAGCAGACACAATCCTCGTCATGGCGGCGATCTTTGCTACTGGTGTTGTGTAACGTATAAATATAGAAATCCTACTGTTTTAAACGGCTGTCAAAAACCGGTTTAAAGTTTGTAGTTTGTGATTGATGATGGTTTTCTGAGGTTGAATGTCTGAAGGTTGAAATACTATTACGAACTTTTCCGAATATTTTATTACGAATGAAATATTTTATTTACGCTTTTTACTGAACAAGAAGAACACGAAGTTTTGGATTGGAATCTAATCCTTTCTTTAGATGAAAAGACGTAACCTAAAACACTAAAACATAACACAACCCATTAGGATATGAGCTAGCCTTAAAGTATTTAACGTTAGCTGACCAGTTACCTACCACGAAACAACATAGGTTTTGTAAATGTTTGTTTTTCTTTTCTCCATTATTTTTATTTAGTTTTATTAGCCTATGAAACAACACAACATGCACAGAATGCTGAGAAATTAAAAATACAATTAGAGAAACCAGGCACTTCCACGGTCACTTCCCAGTGACAGAAAGTCTGGCTCAAAACTGACTCATTCTTAAAACTCTAAAAAATGTCTTCCCCGCCATTGGCTTTACATAAGCAGGTAGTTTTGTGTTATAATGTTGGTCAGTTGACACACGTATGTGATTGGTCGTCCGCTGCTTCCCACAAGCCAGCCATTCAGTCTGTGGCCAGCTGTCACGCACGTGCTTGGTTTCTCTAAACGTGTTTTGTGCATTTTGTATTGTTTCCTAGGCTAGTTGTTTTAAAGGTAAATTAATTTAGGGGTTAGGGGATAGAGAAAAACACACCAGGTCGCTTCGTGGTGGGAGACTGGTCAGCTTATACGCTGATTACTTTTAGACTCGCTCATTTCCTAAGGTTTTGTGTTATGTTTTAGGTTACCTTTCACCTAAAGACTGGATCAGATTCCAGATCTCGATAAGTCGTGTTCTTCTTGATCACTAAAAACGATGGAAAACATTCGTAATAGTACGTATTTAAACCTCAGAGGAGCCAAGTATCTTAATGAAATACTCGTAAATTTAAATATGAATTGCAACACTTAACTACATTTACAGTCATTATTATTTTACAGTTTTTTTATGGAATTTTCTTTTAATTGTTTATCATATTAATGTTTAGCTTTAATTACAACCCATAAACTAGGTGGATTGTAATTCATTAAGAGTTAAGGTTTCTGGTAGATTATTTTCATCTAGTGTTTGCATTTTAATTTCTATTTACAACTGAAGAACTTAAAAACTTAGTGACTTCAGAGAAAATCGTTGAAATTAACACACAAAACAGGAATTGCGCCTTTGTATTGAAGGGTTATCTTTCCACTAATCAAAATATTCACATAATCAAAAATAAATTCTAATCACCCAAAACATTTTTGTATTACCCCCTTTAAAGCACAACACTAGTTTTATTTCTAGGTACGTGCAGTAATGTTTGAGTTATTAAGTCAACTTAAGATCGTTATCTGAGTTAACGAGTTACAATAACTCTCGTTACGCCGCACCTACACAAGCACTCCACCTCCTGCCAGCTTCTACTTGCTCATTATCTCCTGATAGTTTCCAGTTCACGCGTACGCAACACAAACGTGATAATGGAATCTGAGCGCTACTCTCATCTCAGATAACATTTATTTAATCCAGTTCTAGTATCTGCTTTATTGCACTGTTATGACCACTAGCTGTAGTAAAACCGTTGTGATAATTAACTGTTTATACTCACATGGTTTGCTTTTTAATGGGGCTACCTACTGCGATATCGTTTAGCTGTTTGTTAAAGAGTGTGATAAGAAAAGGTCTGTAATCTAACAGTAGAAGAACAGATGGTTAAAGTTAGTCAATTGTTTGTTATGATGATTATCTTGGGAGTTTTGTCCGTATAAAACGAATCCGTTGTAAACCGTGTGTAACTTTCGAGGATTTCGGGGGTGTTGTAGTGATGGCAAATTTGAAACCAGCTAGTATGCAAAGTTTAATTACAAAAATCCTGAAACATTTTTTGATGACCATAGAAGTTCCAAAGATAAGGACGGGCATACACAACTCTTTTAGAAAATTTCCTAAACATTCTCTAATTTTGAAGTTTCTAATGACTTATTTAGTAACACTTTTAATAAAACTTAATATAGGAAAGAAAAAGAAAGAAAGAAACCAATTCTTTGTATTACAACGTTTAAAATTAAACCACATAAAAATGTAGAGTATTACTCCTTAACTCTACCCAATCCTGCATTGGCTTATCAACTGATTTTGAAATATAAACATCCATTCAGCTTGTATCTAAGATAATACGTTTTATTCTGAATATAGTGTTTAATGTATAATGTTTGCTTGTTTTCTTAATAACTTGTTATATTTGTGACTTGAATCAACTGGCTAAATTTATTTGGTCAACAATTTTTTTAAATTGGTTTATTTGATTTTCTTTAATTTTTCTAGTTGAAAACGTTGTGATTCTGCAAAAATGTCTAGATCCGTTTTTCCCCTTCCGTATTAAGTTGTATTAAAGTTTTGGATAAACTTTCTACATGAATATTCTCGGTACATTTAGACATGCGTAAAGTTGGTGATTCTGAAGATCTATTTTTATCTGTTCTAAAGAATATTCTTATTGTTCGTAAGGAATAAGTTGTTATGTTCTCAGAACAATAGTGTGCTGTCAGGTCTAGCTTTATAGCATAGTTTATGGGTTCCAAATGTTAAAAAGGTATTCGAAATGTTGACAGGTGTAAAACAACATGTTTACAGTGACGTGTGTTCTTGAAATTGTGACTTAGTAGACTTGTAGACTTCTACTGGGCCGCACTTTTATAGTCATTTATCGACAATATTTTCAAACCTTTTGAGTGATCCATTTTCCTCAAGAATGTTTAGCAAAAGCTTATTTTCATCTAAAAATGTATCACTTTAAAGTTTTTAATCAAGAGTACCATCCTCCCTCCACCAACACCTGCTGAGACGCATGCGTTGAGGTCAGCAGTGAAAGTGAGACCTCCACCTTAACCCTGCAACCGGCACTTGTGTCTCCAGTACGAATACAATCCTCGGTAATATCAGGTTACAAACTCGTTTCCAGACATTGTCCTGACAGTCTGCAAACAACTTTCGTTCACAGCTATTAGTTTGCCAGATTATACGTTGCTATATGGAAGGAAGAAAGATTCGGGAGGTTGAGAACGAAAACGAAAGTACCGTCGGATTCGGTTGAAATTCATATCTTGGTTTACAAGAAAAAGACACTCTAGAGTATATTTTGTAACAAGGGCCGAAAGTTGGGGTTGTGCTGTCCGAGATTGTGTTTTGAGACCGAGGTCAAAAATACGTTCAAGAGCTACGCAAACCCTTTCGACAGACGTGCAAAGGGGTATTTTTATCAGAGGAAAAGTATTCTTTTAGTCATGTTTACTAAATCTCAGCGTTATACCTCTAACGGTGTAGTGACTGTAGTCCACTAAGCAGTGTGAAAAATGAACATGGTAAGCCCTATAGTAGCAATACAATTGAACTTCAATATGTCCGAACAAATTAAAAAAAGAAGACAATATGAAGATATTCAAAAGAAATTTAAAATTATTTCTAATAAGAAAAGTTTACTACTCCATAAATGAATACCTACAAGATGACATCGAGAGGGAAGATTGGACTAGTGATGCCTAAATTTAATTGTTTTGCTTTTGTTTCTACTTTTAATTTTTCCTTTATTTTTTTGGTTTTATTTTATGTTTTCCGTTTATTTATGTTTGTTTATATTTCTTATACGTATATTATTACTAGTTTTTTGTGTAATATCTGTTTATGTTATAGCCCATGCAAAGGCTAATCTTTGTCAGTGGTTATTAAATATTTCTATTTCTATTTTCATGTTAAGTTAATGCTTATCAGTATGTGTGATAATTGATGCACCGAGTTAAATATTAATTTAAAATATGTTTATTAATAAAACAATTCAATAGTTATTGCATGACCTTTGGATAGGTATAGTTAATATGCCACTCAAATGGCAAAAGTAAGAGTACATAATACGAACGGTACCACCTGATCACAAATAAACGTGACAATTTGTAGAACTACAATTTGTAGTTATCAACTATTACAAACAAGTTGAACCAAAACAGCAGATATTTGATTACAGTCGAAACTGGTTCGACTTTTATGAAACATAACACCCAATAAATAATTCATTTTTAATTGCCATTATTACGTTCGATTTACACAATTTTCAAATCTACCAGAGTTTTGATTGTGTTTGAAAGTTATCTGTTTGAATTGTTCTAGTTTATTTTAATATATGAACTACTTTTAAAGTCATCAATTGCATTATTATCATAACAATGCGCTTTGTGGTATGCTACACACGAAAAGTAATAAAACTCAACTTAACAGCCACAAGCCCATCCATGCAAGTAATACTAAAAAAACAGTAAGTGAAACCTTGAGTGACCTTGGGTTGACCTTGCAGGACGGACTGGTACTGAAAGTGAAGTGCGTCATGTCAGAGCCAGCTGATCGTAAACCACACGCAGACGCAGAAACAGCTGACATTCAGCAACTCAGTCAGCTGACCCTAGACCTCAGCAGCCGAATACATTCACTTTCGCTCTTGGTCAAGGGACATCTAGAATTTACGGTTTGTTGACCGGCTAATATGAAAGCTGTATTTATACGGTTGAAATCGAAAATGCATGACCTTAGCCCTGAATTCGAATTTGTACAAAACCTTGATATGGACACGTGTTTTGAAATTCGAAAAGAAAATTAAATTGAAAATTACGCCGTATTTGGGTATGCTCTGATTGTGTTATATTTCTTTAAGCAACAAATCGATCTATAATTGTCAGGCCTCCTCATCACAACTACACATCTTACTTCTAGATGATAAACGAGTCAAAATGGTTTTTATATATAATTTTACACATAATGGGTGAGTTGTCGCCCCGCCCCACCTTAACTTTTAGAAAGGAATTTTTGAAAACCATGTATGGGAATGTTTTATAGGATCCCAATGAAGTCACCACCTTAGGAAAAAAGGTACTCTTATGTCCCACCCCATTCAAACCGGAGGGAGGTCCTCCAAAAACCTTTTAAATACTAACCCCTTGAAAATTTGAAGAGTTTTGTATATCAAGTTTTGTATTTGCCAAAATTAGGTTAAAATGTCATTTACGAACAATTTTGTTATGAAGAATTTGTCTTTAAAATACTGTTTAATCTAATTTGTCATTAAAAATAAATTGTATGTGAAATGTGGAATTTCAATCCTGATTTCTTGAAATGTTTAACTTGAGTATAACTTAAAAACGAGTTGAGGAATAAACACCTTTTTGCGGAGTTGAATTTAAAAAAATACCCTTTCTTTTGAAGTGCACAAGAAGGTTTGTATTTAAAAACATTTGAGACCCTCCGGTTTTGGTGATGGTGTTATAGCACAAAACCAACTTTAGATCTTATGAAATCCCAAAAGGGTTTGTTAAAATACTTCCTAATATCAAAGAGTATGGGGTTTAAACCCACCCTGTATAACCGCACTTAATTGACCAATATTCACGCTGCAAACTCTTAAGTTTACTCTTGCATACATTAAATTTACTTATTTATTTACTTAAGAAATTCCTCGAGGATTTTGCGTCGTATCCAAATTTAAGTTTCAAAACAACAATTTAAACTAAATGAATCTACCTATTCATTATATTCAAATCCAAGAGCGTTATTTGTTTTGGGAAACAAAGATTAGTAAAACCAAGATGTTGCCCCAACATTTTAAACACTTCTTGTTGAATTATGCGTAAACAAATTGAACTATGTTTAAACAGTTGAAGTTGGTTTTCTTACAAATCTTATTATTTATTACCTATGAAAATGTTTATCGTTCTGTAGAAAACTAACCGAGACATTCAGTAACAGGTGTGGAGCCGCTTCAAAATTGCAGGCGCAACCTCTACCAACGATGATCACAATAATGCAGAACATCAAACATTGTTTGGAGGTTAACAATCTTGATTCATTATGAACATTTTCTATTCTTGGATGTGTTTATCAAAACTATTTTTATTATTTACCGTAAGCCAATACATTACACTTTCTAATGTACCATTTAGTTTAGTATAAATGTATTAAGTCTGGGTTTGAAACCAGTAATTTGTGTTTGACTGACATGATATTACTGCAAAGTTCAAATCACCAATACAAAATCCACGGTCTAGAAAAAAAGCTTTGAAATAATTTCGAAATATGGAAAAATAATAATCAGTTTCTACAAATACAATTATATAAAGAAAAATAAAATTATTTATAATTGTTATTTATTTATACTGATGACGCTAAGGCGAAACATGTCTTAAAATTAAAATTAATGTGGTCATGTACAAAAATGCTTTTATTAAATACAATTATACTTAAAACAGCAGTAAACTGTTCAAATAGTTATTAAAATTGCAAAATTTACTCCTTTTGAAAGTGTAGCCAACTTAAATATGATAGAAAGTCCAAAAGTTCCTTAGACACGGAGTCAGAGAAATTCAGTTGAATCACACATTAAACCTTTCAACTGAATAGCGCATAGTATTTAAAAAGATTAATTTCTTAGTTGAATTGAACATTTTCAACATGAAACAATTTCTCAATATACCTACCAAACAGCTGACAAGTTGCAGCAGTGCAGTGCAGTCAGTGACGGTTGCGCACTGCGCAGGAGAGATGGCACGTTGCGCGGCGCTGTGGAGCAAGTAGCGTTGTGCGCCGGCGCAGTGCTTCTCTGATACCCGAGCCGCGAGTGTCTAGTGTCCTTGCGCCGCGCCGCGCTTATCACCTACTCTACTCTACACTACACTATCTGATAAGACCACCCCTCAAGGTGAGTGATACAGTGTGGGTTGTTTGTAGGATCAGACGAGTGTTTGTGAATGATTTTTAGTTGGTTAATAATTTTATTTGATTTTTCTTCGTAAAAATATTAATAGATTTTTAACAAATTATGAGACACAAATCAACCAAAAAATACAATTCCAGTTTGATTTACACAAAGCCGCGTACACAGTGGTGTGCATAACATTAGAGCATTCTACCATATTTTCAAAAGAATTTAGGAGGTTAACAAAAAGCCCTGAAACTTAGAATTCAATTTTTATTAAAGAATTTTTGAAAGCGTTAGTTAGTAAAAAGCCTATAGATGACAGGTGCCCGGGTAGACCAGTGCACAATATACACAAAAATTAAACATTTAAAAGCAAAATAGTACATAATAGCTCACAACGAGTTGGTATATTACAAATTAAAACATGTAACATTAGTACGCTTAAAGTTAGTTATGAATTCCGGTCATATATTTGATGAATCTGGATTGTTTTATTTATCTGATTAACTTTCATGGAAAAATAATTCTGGAAAATTCAAGTTTGATCTCATCAACTTTTATCAATACTAACTCTTACCAATTAGCTTTTTAAAGACCAAATATTTTAATTAAGTACCTTTGACTACTAAAATAGAAAGTTTGACCAATTTCAAACATGTTTCTAAATATACGAACTTTAACCATATTAGCTAGACGTTTCAAAAATAATCTAAGACTCAATGATTCGATATAACGATTTATACTGAACACTAATGTTAATAAATTCAAAAACCAAAATACTCGTTTACAATGCATCAATAACTGTAAATTCATTTATAAAGTAATCTTAAAGCAGCGACAATATCAATATGGTACAAATAGGCATAGTGAAAAGTTTGATAAAATCAAACCTTTACTCAGCTAAAAATTGTATCCTAGAAATAGCATCAAGGTTAGTAATTCATAAAATGAATGGACCAAAATAACCTAAAACTTCTTAATTTGACTTCATAACTAAACTTATCTTATTTTAAAGTTCCTTTTTTACAGTTTAACTATGTTTATAATTGTTATGAATACTACTCAAAAACGTATTAGATTGAGGTTGTACACTGAGAGAAATTTGAGTTTCAATACTTCATTATTTTCTTTTGTTTAAACCAATAATATCATAAGAGTCTAGAGATCAAACCAGCGATGGTAGAATAATAACGAAGAATAAAAATATGAAAGTAACATAAAAAACTGTGAGTATGCACATATATATATAGTGCGATATTTTAGTGAATCATTTGGAATAAATGAGTAGTTTTGATTAACACAAACAACGTTTTTTTTTTTTTTAGATAGTAGCCTATAACATTTTAAAATCAAGGTTTATGGTTGAAGTCATCGTACGGTTACATATTCGTACAGTGAACAACTTATAAGCTTAATACATATCAATGAAAGATATTTTCAGGCCTAAATGTGTTGAAATCAGTTAGTCTACGTATTGTTAGTAACTACAAAATAAATCTATGATAAGTTTTATTCCATCTGAATAATTAGTCATAAAGTCATTTCTGCAAAATAAAGGTGAAATGTAAAACTTGAGTAGGTATGTATCAGGGTGAAAACATGCTAAGGTTGTATGAAAATACGATTAATTAAACTAGACGTTGTCAATGAACTCATGACACAAAATATTACGAGCAAAAACAATCCCAAAATAAAATATTAAATTTTTTTTGTTTTTAAAGAGCAGCTGTTAATATACATATAATACATATTTACGTCACGTGCAATCATCATTGAAAGTCTTGTTCCATTCCAATTATTCTAGAATATTCATTCCCTCCACAATTTGAATAGCACTTGAAGCGAATGTAAGTGACTATAAATAGTGGTTAAATGGCGTGGAAAGGGTGTAAATAGTCAAGTGCTAGACACAGACACAGACAGTGTTATAATGACTACAAGGATATTAGGTGCTGCACGAACCACCAGGACTTGTAGTTGTTGTTGTCTGCGTGTTTTATGACACTGGTTTTCTCCAAGTGCGATGACAATGACACCTGCTTGCGAGGAGGGGGAGGGTTAATGGTGGGAACAATGTATGGTTAGTTAATTACTTCAATTGTGATATTTAACATCCACGTTTTACACAAAACCAGGCCGACACGCAGCTAAGAGTGAATGGCATGAGTGAATCGAATTTCCTTTGCAATTTGTTACTGAATTAGGCTCCATTCACAGCCGTTCTATTCCCACGGATATTTACAAAAGGAACGTTTGTACCAAATCTCATGAAAAAAGATAAAAAGCTACCTGTAGAGAGTACAAACAAATATACCTATGTATAAAAAGTGTTGAAAAATGATCAAAACGTGTTCTGGGGGTCAGGGTCGGTGATCATTTCATAGTTCCGTGCCTGGATCTTACCAAGCTGACGGCATGAATGTATCATTTTCCAAAGAAAATTCGCTCTTAAATCATAATCAGTGAACGATGGTGGTTAAACCTTCACGAAGCAGGAAGAGTATGAACAGATACTTCTGTCAAATTCAGTATTTTTATGATTTATTCTTTCTTGTTATTGAACTTCATATTACTATTAGTCGACAACACGTTTGGAGATTTTCAACTTTACAGGGATCGTTGGTAGTACAGTTAAAAACCTGCTAAGTAACAGGCATCCTGTTAGCCAATATTTTGATGGTGAAAACAAAAACAACTTTATGGACGTCCTTGAAATTAATTTTTGTTACACCCACTTTCAAACCGTGGATTACGTCAACAAATGTAAATATTTCAGGCTGCAAACGAAATAGTGTTTAATATATTTCGTTTTGTTTTAATATATAATATATGCGGAATTTATAGTTTGTGTGTGTTTGGAGATTTAATACTTGGTCACTAGAACAACTCAGACGCGTGGGATATTTACTGTTATTAATTTTCACATCCATTAAATCGACACTTTCAACACGTAGATAAGATTTATAGCTTGTTTCGAGACGTGTGATTCTTTAATGTGTGCCTAATCCTGGTGTTTTGGGGAAACTGCATTAATCATCATGGACACAATATCAGTCATATATCAAACTCGGCTGGTGGTGAAATTTCGGAATGGAAGAGAAGGGCCATTCTTCTTCTTGCAGATGTCGGTCCTTCTTACTAGTAAAGATGTCGGCTCACCATAATATAGTTTTATAGGCCTAATCAATAATTGCATTGCATAATAGCTTTGAATGGCATGACTCATACAAATAACTTCTGACGTCGAACACCTGAAGAAGTACAGCTACGGACATGATTTAGTTGCTTACCGTCCAAATACGTTTTTGGAGTTTAACACTTTTGATATGACGTATATTTTAAATTATAGTTTAACATGGCTTTTCTCCCGTGATTGACTATGAGAAATTCATAAATTCATAATTTGTCCAACCTTTATTACGTGAAACGCCCATCTAGCCAATATAACCTATAACCACGTCTTATTCTTACATCCTCGATTCTTTACCGTAAGAGTGAGATTAGGCATACAATACTAACACCAGAAAAAAACTACATATATCTATTAAAGTGTGTAACATTGAAGCATTTTAATAGTCCTATAGTATATAAATAGTATAAATATAGTTTACACCATAGATTTTCTGTCACAAAATATAGTGTATGGAACATTCCGTATTACGCAACTTCCTGTATCACGGATTGGATGGGTCTTACTGACCCAGTGGCCGAGGAGGGAGGGGGGAGGTGACAGTCGATGATGACAACGCTCTTATTAATTGTCTCCATCCGCTTAGATAACTGCACACTGTTGTAAACATAGAGGAAACAATGTGTCTCTAGTTGCAGAACTATCATTGCTCTATGTTTATAGTGTAGGCTGTGCAATAAGTAGTGACACAGCTATCATCGTGTGTATTTTGTGCAAGATCTCAAAAGTATTTGCCTTAACATCAAAAAGACTTTTAAAACGAGTGGTTAAAAATAGTTTTAATTATGATGTAATATTTTTGGAAAAATCAATGTAGGGTCTTAGTATTACAAAGAAAATCAAAGCAAACAATGCTTCAAACTCAGTTGCCTGGTTTGTAATGTTTTGAAGAACCAGATTTCACACAGGTTTACCATAGTTGATAAAAACGAACTCCTAGAAACAGCTACTGTCCCTGCGATATAAAATATTCAAAATGATCTTTTTCTCTCTACGTAGGGAGTAAACTAATATCAAACACATCTGTATTTATCTTCTTAAGCACGCCATTATATACGCCAAAAACAACTTTTTTAGTTAATATAGTAAATACCTGTTGGGTGCCTGTAGACCTTGTTGAGAGATTTAGAACTTTTTTAGAGCGAAGTGGCAAAAAACCAACTAAGAGTATTACTCGTTGCGCATGATTACTATTTTTTTGGTGATCTCGGAAAGGTTGACCTAAAATGAAGATAAATAAAGAAATATTTTTGGATGAAACCACTGACAAATATTTTAATTATTTAACCACAAATGAATGAAGATAGATTTTTAAGCTTAAGAACAGATAGAACGGCATGCTTGTATTTTAGAACTCTTTGATATGAAAACCTGTATACTCTAAGAAAACTGTCAACATGAAAATGGAATTTGAATTATGGAGGATTGGTCTATTGATCGATTGTGTCTCGTTTGTATTGGGCATTAGTACGTTTTCCTGACTTAAACATATATAAATATATTATTAACTTTTCCATAACTAGAATAAGCAGTTTATATTTAATGGTTGAAGAATCTCTCCTTGTGGTTCCATAGCCTTCTATATGCGTTACAGTTGTGGGCACAAACTCACGTCTCTCGGAACCAGGAAAAATGTGCATACTTATAAATGGGTGACATTGGGTTAAGTAAAAGTCAAACGGACAACACAAACAGCATTACTTTCGTAGAAATTGGTCAAAAAGAGGAAGTAAAATCCAAAACAAACCTGCCGACCGAAACGAAAACATCCAAGGACGGTTTTCCCACAAGTCATTATTTTCTTAAGAGAAAGGACAGCATTGTGACCTGTATTTCTCAACAATTATAACGACTATAGTGAGCGCGGTATAGCTGGGCCGGATTCCCACGCTTGTTTGTCAAGGCCCGCGCAAAAAACATTCAATAACATCGATAGTTTGGTTCCCATCTTCGCTGCAGTGTGAAACAGCTCGGTACCGTACACGACACTTTGCCTAACTGTTAACATGCCTTAACACTCTATTTACGTTCCCGTCCACTGTGTGTTTAGGAGTGGTTAGTGTGAGAACGTATTTTTTATGTATTTTTTGGGGATTTTACATATGATCTAGGTTACGAGGTTGTAGTTCATCTGTGAATGAGTTGAATAGATTTGGAGTTATTGGTGTTTAGGGATAGTCTGAGAACGTCTTTATGTTTCAACGAAAATCAACTGGATTGATTGATAATTCAGCTGGTTTGCACTGTTTATGTCAAGAGTGATGGAGTCGATTAAAAGTTCTTATCACTTTGAACGTAATAAGTTAATATAAGTCAGTAAATACGCTTTCAAAAGTAGTTAACTGTAAAAAAACTATTAATTCATAGTTAAGTTTAAAACAAGCAATTTTAATATTTAGACCTAACTCTACAAACTTTACGGTTTATTTATATTTAGAAACCATCAAATGCATTTTTAATCACGAAGTGAAATCATGGAATACATAAACGGGTCTATTCAATCGTCAAACCTCCAACTTAAAACAATTCCAGTTTTAAACAATTGCCTTTAAACGTGATTTTATGTTCGCATCTGCAAAAAAGGGAAAAGTTAGTAGAGGTTTTACTTTTCTTACTATTACAGAGGTTGCTCTGCACATAATCCACATGGGTTTCACCACAAGAACGTAAATATTATGAAAGTTCCAGCTGACAATTTATATAATACAGTTTACCTAATAGTTTCTTAGCAAGGAAAGTGCCGCGGTTCGGAAGCCGTGTAAACTGACCCTCGTGAAAGTATCCTCATACAAGGGCCGGGGGTCAAAACAATTTTGTAATTGAGTTTTGGTTCCTTTCACTCGGTTCGTGAGCCCAACTTGCTGCGAGTGCCTCTTGCTAGCTGGCAAGTACGCATGCGTCAGTGACCGGTAGCCCCTGGATACCATCAACTCTGCCGGCCTCTCTGAGGTATTTCGGAGGAGTCACGGAACATTTATTCAAATTTGCTGATACCGAGGAGTGTCTGAAACGGATTCCACCTGCAAATGTACTCGTACTTGCTGCGAGGTTGTGCTTGGTGTTCTCACTCCAACGGCGTCAAAAATAGAATTGTTGTATAAAAAACTAACAAAGGTTAGATGTTTTGGCTATATGATATTTTAAAATTTAGCGAGCCAAAATAGTGAGTGAATCCGTGGCGACTTGGTATCGCGCGCGACTCCGGAGCTCATCACTCCGCTGGCGGGTTCGATCCCCGCAGTCACCATTTACAATTTGTAAAGTGACTATACGGTGACGCTAGGTAAAGGTCAAGATTGAGTGGTAGAGAGGACTTTGTAGTCCTAACTTCACCTCGTTAAACAAGACAAACGTTTTACTTTTAAGCTAATATTTGATAAAGAATAATATTTATTAAGATACTTTTAATTGAATTGAAGTACGACATTTTCATAGTACGTGTACAAAAACTCCAATAAAACCTGACCATTTATTCTTAATCGTCTTCTCACTCAATTTATAATGACCTGTTTTTAATTTTACTGAAATCTATATTTTAAACCAGTTTAAATCACCTCCCACACAAATTCTTCAAAATTCCTCAATCTGGTTCACAACACCTCAGTCCCAATAAAACCTGCGGCAGAATTCACTAATTTGACTCGTATTTAAGTTAACGACTCACAAAGTTTATTCTTAATTCGATCCTAACCTGTGCCTGATAACAGACAAATCCCTGTCTTCCTGACTCCTTAACACATTTAATTGCCTGGCTCGGATCTCTCGGGCGGGAATCAAAACGGCACCGACAGGTCGGCAGATTATAGACTGTACTAATGAGCCGCAAGAAGTTGTGCCTTCAAGCAGACTTTTATAGACTTACTATTAAAATCACCGCCAGTTTGAATACTGGATAAGATAACGGGAAAACAAGTCCAAGTCGACTCGTGCCCGGGAACGTCAAATATCGGAGCAAAGATTTCGCAATAATTACCAATTTCTTCGAATTACTTGTCTCGCAAAATCTTATTTTGATCCATGAAAAACTGCTAAAACGCAAGCATAACTTAAGTTATGTTAAGGGCTCGTGAAAACGTCCAACAACACTGTCCATCAATAAAAAAGGATTCGTTCGAGAAAAAAACACGAGAAAATGGTTTTAATAAACACTAAACAGTAATCATAAAATGCTTTTAGACTTTCAAAGCATCTATGGAACAAAGAATAAATATGCTTAATAACAGTATAACAATTAAATATATATTCAGATTTGCTATTAATTACGGTGTATAATCCAATAAAATCTATTAATTTGTAAAATGTGTAAAACAATCATATTATGTCCTCAAAATGAGATTTTTCTAAACCATTCCTTCATTCAATGACTGTATTGAACACTTAAACATTGTTTACAAAAAAGATCCATAACCATTCGGAATTTTACTGGCACTAACATTTAATGGCAACCAATTAGTTGAATGCGGTAATTGAACACTACAGTGTCATCCAGTGACCATCTAGGGACAAAGTATCAGCTTTACAACAACACAAAATCAATTTTGATCGTCATCACTTAATTTCCTGAGTAGCAGCGCACTAATGAGTATTAAGGACGATGAAGAAGGCAGGCAACTGGTTCGCCAATGACAGTGTATTTAACGCGGCGAGCATCATGCCGGTACTCTGAACGGGCATTTCTTCCAGTTTTTGCAGAGCCGTTTTAATACCGATAACGGTAAAGGCTCTCAAACACTCACAAGTTGCTCTGGACTTGGTTCCAGAAATACCAGTTTCATTACTAGACTCTATTCAAAAACCACGTGATGTAAAGAAAAATCGTAAACAGGAAAAGGTCGTAAAGTGTGATGAAATTTCTCGAATTCAGACATTTTCTCGGATTACGAAGCGTCTTTCCCGGGTTTGGGTTGTAAAAATGTCATGGCCTGAATAGTCGTGTTGTGGTAAGTCCATGAGTTGCTGGACTGGTTTATAATAAGTGTGATTTAAGGCGGTGTTTTGGTCTAGATGAGCTTGAAGTGCTTGCTTGATACAGTTTCCACCGCTGACATAATATTAGTAGTTAAACTCACAGGAGGGGATGAAAACGCAAGAGGAGAAGTTGATCAAGATAAAGAAAGAGGTCGAAGAGTGTGTAAGAAAAAAAACTGACCTGAGCTTGCTGATTCGAGCGCATTTTACTTTACCATCAACAAACGAATGCAAACTTTACCGTTAAAACAAACAAAATTGGCGGTTTCCGTTTGAAAAATCAAGTAATCAAATGTGCAACGTGTCATAGAAAACACGATACACCCGATACATAAAAACAAAACGAAAATCAATTTCACATAAAATCTGCAAACGATCAGTTAGAGGCAGTCCTGCGTGAAAACAACTTTGCAAGGTAAATTCAATTGACTAACTGGCCATAAAACACAGCAATAACAGTGACAGGGTATGACGAGCTGAAGGCAATCACGTAGTCATGGGGCATGAAGCTCTAGATGGTTCTTGGAACAACAGTTTATTGATTTGAAACCACAAGTCTACGGAGCAGGTGCTGTAGCCGTCACGGGTGCCTGCGAACCTGACGAACTCTTGAGAAACCATCACCGGCCATCATCATTCTTCTCCCCGCTCAAGAGTCACTTTGTCTTTGAGGTGACCGGTGCTATGAGTCCCGGCAAATTTACCGAATACGAGATGGGAAAACAAATATTGAACACAAAATTGTGTAAAAGGTTTCTTAAGGAGAGCTTCTTTAAACAAAGAAAAACTAGTCTAGAAATTTCAAAGTGCAAGGTAGACCATCAGTAGCCGTAAGATTAGTAACTGTTGAGTTTTAAAATGAAAGCAACAAGTCAATACTTAATTAAATCCTATTGTTGATAAAAAGTTCACATTTAATTCAGATTAATAGATGATCATCTCACTTATAATTTTGGTGGTTTTAGTTTTCTGGAAGACCTGTTCTACCTTTGAAGGCATCAGTGATAGTCCCGTGCAGAGTGGTTTCTACTAATTAAATTGTTTCCCAAGTATTTTAGTATAGAGTTCTCCAAACGGGATCGTTGATGCTCTACAACCTACCTAGGTTTCCCAGGAAATTGCAAATAACTGGAACTATTACCGTGGTATTACAAATACTTAGGTGAGTTTGATTTGGTAGTTTTGTTCTTTTTCAATAGTGTTAAAGAAAACAAAGATAGCAAAATACAGACTTATTAAGACTTAACTTATTAAGATAAGATTCAAACTGTTTCAAGCCATAGGAGGTAATTCTAAGATTTAACTTGGGAATTTGTAGTATTTCATGAGGGGAAACACTTAAGTTAATAAAAATCCATGCTTCTTCCTTGAGGCTTTTGAGTTTACAAGTTGACATACAGGTTTTATACTCTTTTCAATCACAGTAAAATCAAAATATAGTTTGAAAATCACGAGAATGTTACGAAAGATGGATCTTCCGACAGAGCGTTTATCCCAGCGTCACCAGTCGATCCCATGGCGTGTCCAAAGGCATCCTCGATGAAAACGGGAGCTCCGCCATTCAGACGAGAATGTCGAATATCATTTGGCGATCAGTTCCAGTCAGATGTCATGGGTTGGTTTCGGTTTGGACAACTTCAGATTTACGATAACTTGTTCTAACTCTGGAAATTGTCACCACCTTCTTGCTCCAACGATTCACTTGATCGTTTGCTCTCCTTTTGCCATAATCCAAAACCGTCGCAGAACCGTTATTGCAATCTTCAAGTGAAAGCTTTTAGATCCTATAGAATAATTTATGAAACATAAGTACCTACACAAGTGTGTACTCGTATGTTTCCTCTTTAAAAAGAAAATCTTCCGATAAAGAAAATGAAAGAGATTTGTTGAGATTATGACGATTCTCTTAAACATTATTGGGTTTATCAACTGCTAGTAGATTTTGTGAGAGTTTTAGAAATCTAAAACTTTACAAATTTACAAATTAATAGAAGTTGGGACTCTTGTTCGCTAAGTTCAGCCCGCACTCGGCCAGAATCGACCCTAGAAGCGTTTGGAGATTTGATAAATAGAGAACATAGTCTACAAAATAACCAGCTGTAAAACGTAAACAAGTGGCACACCTACAGGCATAAATTCGAACTACTTACAAACAGACCGTTAATTGCGAACAAGTATGATACAATGTACCAAATCCTATAACAATATCTTCTCACCTGAAAAAACATTGAAACCAACAACATCTAGTACTTCCTACTTCACACCCGCTAATCAAATTAGCCTCCGATTCTTGCTAGGGCCTCACAACTGCAACTCATTGCGGCTTGCACTAATGCGGTTTAGTGTAACTAAGCAGTTGATCACCTGACCGTGCTATCAATTAGCGCTTCTAGCGGTCACTGTGTCAACTACTGACCCAGGTACTGCCAACTGGTTCAACTGTATCCCCTCATGCATATTACAACCCTGTCCACTTGTAAGGTTAGAGTTCAACACTATATAAACTCGAATTGCAACTGCCTTTTCACTTGTTTAACCTCTCTTTTATTGTCGGTGTCCGTGACTGCTTTCGCGTGTATTTTTACCGTTTCATTAGGCTTGCAGCTTAGCGTTGCTGCACCTGTTGACTTTATCGTGGAGTCAGTGGCCCTGCTTGTTGCGGGTATTAAAGATGTTGAAATATTTTCTGAAGATGACAGTCCTATCAGTTCATCCTTATTGAGTTTTGTCCATGCTAGTAAACAAGTGCGTTCGAGAGTATTGAACAAATAATTAAGTTCAGAAATGTTGGGCATGCAGTAAGTAGTTGATAATTGAATAATACATTACAGAAGGCAAACTAAATTGGGAATATTGTTAACGCAGCGATATGCATTGTGTCGGTATCAAGAATAGAAATTTTGAAGATTTGGTAAACAGATAACATATTTTATAACAACTACATGTAACAAATAAACAGGTAGCGCACTTACAGCCGCCAAGGCCGTGAAAACGAAAAAAGTTGGCTGCGAATAAAATTAAACGTCCATTTGAGATTCTACATCATATGTATTCCATGTTTTGACCAAATGAATTTAATTAATGATCTTCCCAAAACAGGAATATTGGACAGATATAGGATAAATTCATTAATTATAAAAATAAAAGCGATTGTGTGCCTATACGGTCAGGAAATAAAATATTATTAGCACAAAAAGGTTATTTAATAGTATTCGTATATTGGATGATCCAATAATCAGTTTACCGAGGAATACACATTTACTCGGTGATCTGACTTTTGGATCACTCTGTATCATTAACGTAGGTGTTCCGTTCTTTAGACACTAAACAACTCTGATTGAATAGATTCATCAAATCATGAACATTCTTTTACAATTATTCTGATACGAATTCAATGTCAGTTTTAAAAGTTTAACATGTTAAATACAAAAAATGAAGACATATTTATTTTTAAAGTATTTTCTAACATTATGTCCTGGTTTTAAAACGGTAATATATATTATCCTTTGATTTTGTATTTGACTGTTGTTAGTAATCGGGAATGATTTTTAACTTTAAAGTTTGATCTTAATCCCTACTAATCTAAAAGTGCGTTAAACCGTTAAAATAGTCATAGGATGCCTGACAGGTCTTACAACATTGTTGAAATCACATTACAACCAATGTTTTATTCAACAGAGTTGCCTCTGTGTTGGTTTTGTTATTCTTGATCGCTGCCCAAGTACTTTCCTTGCAGTGAAAGTGATTTACTTCGCTGTTAGGAAGTCTACGGTACTCAATCTTTATAATTACTTTAGTTTAACAGCACTAGCCAATAATAAATAGACTGGAGCGTAGTTTCCTTTTGTGATGGAAGAAAACTATTACTTTGCCTACTACAAGGAAACATTGCTTTCAAATAACCTGTTAGGTTGGAAAATTGAACAATTGAAAATTGCAGAAAAAGGACTGTTTGGTTGTAAAATAGTACAACTTTTATCGATTAGTGTGCAATTAATTATTTTGACGAAATATACCAATTTTCCGTATATTATAAAATAAATAGACAAACCGACTGTTAACATTGAGCGCTTATAAGTTGAACAAGACTCATGTTATTGGAAATAAATACATTTAAACATTACTCAAACTGGCCAATAAATTTATTTTGCCTACAGCTTTTCATGAACAATGTTTATATCTTCAGAGGCTCCAGACTAAAAACATAACAAAACTAACTTTTAAGCTTAAAATTATTCAATAGAATGTTGTTTAATTTCTTAACTCTTAGGCTTTTGAGGCCGGCGTCACAACTATAATAGTTCTTCCGGTTCACAACGCATCAAAACATAATCAGTTTGAAATATTTCCGTATCGCTGTGGAGTACCATCTTCAGTCACTCATTCACTGAAACTTAATATGCACATGAGTGACTGATGAAGATGGTACTTCACAGTGAGACCGAGACATTACAAACTAATTATAATGATGTTTTGACGCGGTGTGAACCGGAAGAACTAGATTATAGTTGTTTAATTTCATTCTATATCATTATACTTTCCCATAGTCCAGATACGTTCGTCCAATTTGACTTCTAGAATATTCCAATGTGATGTTCCTCACCTCGGAAGCAATCAAATGAGATAAGTAACAACGTGAGATGCGGAGAAAGTTGCGATGTGTTAGGTTTTAATGCTGCAACATTCTAATCACTTTCTTCTGCTGTAAAACCACTGAATGGACTTGTCACAGAATAGTTGTCCTCCGAGAAATCTATGAAAGCCGTCTGCAGATAACTTCTACTGACTCTGCCGGTTATATTTCCGATACTTCAAGTAAAGGGTCGGTTTAAAATTGGGAGTTCATTAAATATACTAGCTGATATTGTGTTTGGAGGTGTTTGCCGACGCGTACAATTTATGTCCAAGATTATAATTGTCAAAAGTATTTGAAGTGATTTTTTTAGTTTTACTTTTCCATTAGTTTAAAGTAACAAACATATTTACATTAATAAAGTACATACCATCTTAACAATTATCTAACTCAAATACGCGTATATATATATTTTGATTTGAAAAAATGGAACACTTGCGCCTGGCAGAAATAAAGCAATGAATAGTTGTCCACTTGAATCTTTACCTGGAGAAGCACATCAAATATTAGAACGTAGGGAACGTAGGGACACTCTAAAAAGGAAAGCATTGACGGATATAAACATTTATGAAAAATAAAAATGTGCTCTTTATTAATAAGTTGAGTAAGCAACGAAGGTCATTGTTTACGAAACTGTACTTTTCACATTAAACAAATGCAATTTGGTCCAAGGCAATGAAATTCATAGCTATGATACCCGATCAGAAAATAACTATAGAATCGGATATCATAGACTTGAAATATTCAAGAAATTACCATCACAAGCTGGAGTATTATTGTTTGACAAACTACCACATCAAATTCAAAATCTTCAAGGGTAAAAATTATTCAAAACTGAACTTAAGAATGATTTGACCTCCAACATCTTTTATAGTGTGGAAGAATTTTTAGATCATCCACCTACCACTTGAAAGGTCTGGAACTTATTGTGTTGATTAATAGTATATTAAGTAATAAAATTAGTTAAATGGCTAGAGGCTTGTATTTTTAATTAAATAATGTTATATATTTTTTTTTTTTTACAAAAACAAACATTTTTGTAATGGTTAATAAATTGTTTATTGTTTAGTCATTGAATACACGCTGTAAAGAACCTCAACTGAATGTTAAATTTTGTTTGCAAACAACAGTACTTTTCGCGTAGTTCAGCTACGATGGCTGAAGGTGCGCCACTTGCTTTTTTACAGTTGGTTCTATTGACGAAATTTCTATCCTTGGTACCGTCAGAGTGTGGGCAACACTCATTGAACGAGATTTTCATTTGAGTTGACCTTCTAACGTATATTCAACGGCGTTACAATCCCAGGTCTAGACCAGAGTGAATCTGACCACTGAATCCGACGAGAAAGCTGACAGGCAGCTCGAGGCAGAGGAATCAAACTTTCAGGACCAGGAGTGAAGAGAAACGTGCCGCTTATCACCGGGACGAGGTGACCTTGGTCAGGCAAGTGATCACTATCAAGTATCACTATCACGCATCTGCCAGTTTAGGCTGGTTTATGGCTCACCACAGAGTTTAATCCACTGGTGTCGACTTAACCTGTCACGTTTTGTAATTGATTATGGGCTAGCAACATTGAATACATACGTTGTAGAAGGACAACTGAATGATA
The DNA here is from genome assembly GCA_018831715.1 of Matsumurasca onukii. Lineage (NCBI taxonomy): Eukaryota > Metazoa > Arthropoda > Insecta > Hemiptera > Cicadellidae > Matsumurasca > Matsumurasca onukii. Next base: position 75,383,679 of record CM032058.1, on the reverse strand, counting down.
CATTATGTTCGCAGGCTACTGTCATTTTCTCGTATTTCACCCATGAATGTATTTTGACACTTGTCATCGAATTTCCTTTGGAAAAATGAGATATTCATTTCGTCAGAATAGTAAGATCCAGGCTCGGGACCATGAAATGAATCGAGCACCAATCCTAACATCCAGAATACGTTTTGAGCATGTTTATCACTTTATATACATATGTAAAATCTCTACAGGCCGTATTTTTCCAAATGTCTTAAAATCTCGTTAACATGTTTCTTTTGTAAATACTTTGGTCAAGTTCGTTTGCCAGCAGAAAAATCGGTTTACCAGAACCCCTTTTCGGGAAGAGGTTTTCACCAAAAGGTGGTTTTAATAATCTACAAAGAGTACATCACCTTATTTTGTTGAGATTTAATATAAATAGGTTTATTAATCTTTATTATTAGCCAACAATAGAAAATTGTATTAGTACATTACAGTAACAAGAGAATCAAACTATATTATTTAGTTAAAAATCCAAAGTAAATAATCTCGTTAAATTGAACTTATGCACTATCTTGTAAATATAAAAAGATCACAAAATAAAAAGTATTTTTAATTAACACATCGATGCTCAGTACTTATAGCCTAACAAGACTCAACCTGCTCTTACAGGTGCTTCTCCTTATGTCTTCCCGTTTTTGAGACAGTCCGGTGCAGTATCCTTCCCTCCCTGACCACACGTCCTACAGGAAGCTAGTGTTAACTATACAGGAAGTCACTGGTAGTTATCGGCAGACGCTCAGCCTGTGAGTGCTTGATCATGATATAATAACGGTCATCGGATGATACAATAGATGAAGTACTGGACGTCCTGTGCCATTCAGGATTCGTTTATAGGGTGCTTTGCAATTTGCTAATACTTCCTTTACGACCTGCATATTGATATCGATATACCTGGCGTCGTTTAGTAGGTTATAAGTGCAAATGAATAATTTATAGATTATAATATCAAGAATTCAGACGTCGAACATTTTGTTTCGAAACCTGAGGTGCGAATGTATTCAGAGCAAATTAGAGGGTAAAACTTTATGGTGGGCAAGGTGTAAGCCTGAAATCACGGAGAAAACTAGTACCCAAACCTCTTCTTTGAAAAACAACATTAGTTTAGAAGCCCTTGACTTGAATGTAACGATAGCACGGATTACAGTACTCAAGCAATACGGTAAACCCCGATGCGACTCTAGACAGTTGGCAACCATGAGCATGACTTGTGAATTATTATTACGATCAGCTGTTTGCAGTTATGTCCACTGCCCAGCTGCCTCTACGCTCCTCTCATGTTCACGCAGTTTATGCACTGGTCAGTAATCTTCAAACTAATGTTCTGAACGAACCAGTTTTGCTTCAGTTCGGTGTATTTCAGGAATTAACGAGACTTGTTTACAAATATTCTCTCTGGGATATGACTTCTCAACTATTTGAAACAGAACTGGAGGAACAGTGTAAAGGTGAAACAATAATAATAGTTCTTTCATACAAAGCAGAAAAAACAATAAATGGACGTAAAGACAGGATCACAATGTTGCATTAAACGTATCTGTAGATATCTGTACGTATCCTTTAGTTTCGAAAGCTGTAATTACTTATGCTAAATCAATTTCAAGAGTGGAAACGCTTCACATAAACAATGATTTGTCGAAAGTGTTGCGCGTGTGAAGCGTCTGCGCAGTTGCGGTTTGTGCGCCTGCGCTCCTTATATGCATATTTCTATTGATAATCTGTGTAAACAAGTGAAAGTAGTCAGCTGTTTCTGTTGCGCGCAGAGGTCAGGCTCAAGGTCAGACTGTCTAGACGTGGTCACGTGATTCATTGTCTACTCACTGTGCAGGAACGATATAAACCACATTTTCAAGTATGTAAACCTTAGATCTTTCATAAAAGATTAAATATTAATTTAATCGATAAAATACTGAAAAACTTATTTACTACATGCGTTACTCGAAAACCCTTTAGTGGGTTTACAACTGGAAGAATCGTTAGTTAAAGTTTTCTTATAATCTAAGATCATGTTTAATAAAGTTTTTCTTCCCAAGAAAATAATTTAATCTTCAGCCTCGTTGTTTTAATTCTTACGACTCAATTTAATCAAGAAACGTCGCCTTGCAACAAGGCCTTTCTACGGGTTCTTAAAGTTGTGAAAATGAGAAGGTAGATATATAAATAATTTAACACATTTCAAATGTTTGCAACTTTTACTAGCATTTGAGAAACTAAAATGTTCAACTTTGGTATCTAGGTTTCATTCAGACATACATTTCAACATTAACTTGATCTCATTCGCTCATAACATGTTTGGATAGTTTAAGATAAAACAATCAAAATATAAAATGTATTAAAACTGAATACCTTTAACTACTTAATTTTTATAGGCGTTAGAAGTAATTCCATTTTTACGGAAGAGACCAGTCTACCAGGATTTTAAAATACGAAGAGATCGTTCATTTATAGCATCACGTATTTCTCAAGTTTGAGACCGACGCCTAATTTAATTTTAATGACTGCCCGAGAATCTACGAGTATTGTGATTAAACCGTGACCTAAACCATGCCTCTCCTAAAGTCTGCAGTTAATACCGTTGTTTACAGGTGTATATTTGCTGCAGCTCAACTAAGTCTAAGTTAGTGTATAGCCTATCACAACGGAGAGACTTGAACGCGCGGTCACAATGAATGAGTTAGTTTACTACACACTCGCTCACGTGCTTTCACTCCCATTCATAAACAACTTGCAGCTGAGAACCAACAGCTGTCCTAGTAGCTTTACAATAGATACTCAGCTGTCAGAGTGGCCATACATTAAAAACAGATTAGGTTCCAAAGAGACCCTTGTGGTACACTAATTTTAATAATTTTTAGTTTTGAGAGCGTTTAGCACCTCAAGTCAGATCTGTCTCGTTCGAACATTTTGCTTTAAAATCCCCACACGCTATGATAGGTTCACAGAGATTAAACTAAGACTTCAGATTAGATAGCAATCAAGGCAAAGAAAGCCTATTTGATGTCAAGTGGAATGGCAAAAGTAAGACAATGTGAGTGCTCAAACCAAACCATCACGTCCACAGCTACGTTTACTTTTCCCTGGGTTGGCATCACTGTGTCCTTGTTGATGCTTCTGTACAAGGACGTCAAGACGGGTAAGGAAGACAGTTTGACAGAAACAGAGTTATCTGAGACAGCCATCTCCTGCATGACAAGTCAGTGTTCTGGGTCTGCTTGTACGAGATCGAGGAGAAGACTTCATCGGGTAGTCGTGGTCTGGTTAGAGAACGTCCAACAACAGTTGACTCCTGCGCTCAGTTAGACGAGGAATGATTATAAAAGTAACTACATTAGTTCAATTTAGTAATTTAAAATTAAAGTGCCATAGGATTAATTACACCGTTCATCTAGAAATCCCCAGTAGTAAAAACCCTCATAAGTGTCGCAAGAAACGTTTCTTTCGAGGAAGAACTTTTGCTAAAAATAATTCTGTTCAAATAAATTGAGTCTCTCTTATGAACGGTTCTATTAGCCTAAAAGTAATTTTTATTTATTCAAAACGTAAAAACATATTCTAAATTTGTTTTTGAAACTACAGAAATTCCACGATTCTCTAAAAGCCGTGTTCCATTCATCCCACAGTTGGGGTTCAACGGAGCTTGATTCTCACTGTAATGGAAAGCTAACCAAATATTCATATTTTAACTCACTTTGTTATTTCACTGGTTTTGACTGTACTACATTTAAATAAAAAGAAAACTATTCAGAGACATAGTAATAGACTATACAATGAATAATATTAATAAACTGGCTATCAGCTGAATTGATGTTACTGGAAATACCGTACGAAGGTGTATTGTTTAGTCAGTAGGCCTACTTCAATGTTAGACCAGCTGATTCAATAGTATTGTCAATATAATATTGATAACATGATGTTCTTCAGCCAGCCACATGAAGCCGTCACATAAAGTCTTTCTGAGCAAGAAACTTTTCTTAAGAAAGAAGTAGTTTAGTTCAGAGTAAAACTTAATAAATAAGGCAGTTTAAATACGACTGTTATTATTATGAAGTTTAAAACGTCCATTGCTGGCTACGACGATCACGTGAATAATATTAAATTTTCCCCAACTACGACAATTGTCCATAAATTAACAGTAATTAAAAGTACATGACTTAAAGCTAACGGTGAAAACGTGTTTGAAGCTAGCTAGGGTTAGCTTTCCAAAATAAACTAACAATACACGGCCCCATGAAATAACTTGATTTCTTAACTAGCTTTCTAAGACCTTTCATAAAGGCACCTGCATGAAGGCAATATTTGCATGCAAATTGCAAACAGTTGTTGCACAAACTGCAGTAGATTAACACAATGCTAAAGAGCTTACAATGCATTGGCTATTTATATGTTAATGCAAACGGCGAAATTGCATGGACGAATCTAGCCAGCAAATACACCGGTTTGAGAATTACTTAATTAGGATTTTGTTACTAATTGACTTTAATATAGTTAACAGCTTAGACCATCAAGTTAACTTTGCAGTCATTTAACTAACTTGCTCGATCACATTTGAATAACTCAATATTAAGTTTATAGATAGTTTCTAGGTAATTGTAGAGTGGTTATACAGGGTGAGTTTCCGTCAGATTGAGTGCAATTTTCATGATACGATAAATATATCAAATTCATCATTACTAAAAATAATTAAAATATGAACCGAATATTTTTAGACAACAATCTGAAGAAGTTTATTTGATGAGGAGCTAGGCAAACGCCAATGAGTATTAAGCGTATACAAATCCTTAGATAAAGAATAAGAACACGTTTAAGGTTGCTTATAGAGTCACTAAAAATGACAGCCATAAATTATATTTTAGAAATGTAAAGTTATATGTAGGGGTCACAAGATCGAGTTTCAGTGCTGAATTGAATTTTCCGTTCGACCACACCTTGCAACATATTATACTATACGAAATTTATGCACTTGAAAGGCCTTGTGCAGTTGTATACCATGAATGGATTGAGATGTTACTTTAATGAAGGTTTGCTGACCTCTTTAGGACCATAACAGTTCAGTTCATGTTTTCTTCGCGGGAGAATTTTTAGTAGTGATGTGTATAATCATACTTAATGACACGGAGAAAAAAAGCACAGAAAATATTAAAAGTGAAAGCTTTAGTGGAAATTAAACTCTAAAATCACTACCACATTACGCTTTAATGTTAATCAGCAAAATAAAAATCTTTGAAACAATTACCTTTTTAAATAAAAACCCAAACCTATACATTTACAACAGTTTAGCCGCCTCGGTTGCTGGGCGTAGGTCAAGTTCCCTGCATGGTCAAGAAGCCCGCATCACATCATCTCTACCCCCTCATTACTTCAACTTGGGCCGCATAACTCGCAGAACAGCTGATCGCCTACTTCGCCATACTCTGTGACCGAATTGCCTCGATATCCGCTAATAACATCTGACTGCTTGGTAGTCAGCTGATCACTCAAACTGAAATTTAAATTGACCAAACTCTGTGGGCTCGTGAGATGTGTAATTATCTTGTTGCCTTTGTGAAGAATCGTTTAGAATGTGTGTGTAACGGAATAAAACAATTTTATCTTAAAACATAATGATTCGTAGTTTTTATTAATTTTCTTTTGTCACAAACTATATTTCTACCAAAATCCATACTATATACCTTAAATTCATGTTTGATTGCAAAGATCGGGTGATGTTCAGGAACTATGGTAGCCTACAGTACACATTTAATAGAAGTACATGTGCGATATTATTAGCAGCTTTAAAATATTTTTTATATTCATGAGATATTATTAACATGCCATTCTTTCAACATGTCAAATAGCAACATGTCATTTTTCAATGACATTTAAAACTTGTTCTTTCGTTTTTAATGTACTTTCATAAATTAGTCTTGCGGGGAATTTCTACGTTACGATGTATCTTTTCTTTTTACGAATACTTTTGTAAAGTATAGTTACTCAAATAGTTTTATGTAAGACAACTTTATAGTACTTCCAAATGGTAAAAATAAGTCAATTAAGACAAAACCCTTGAATTTAAACGCAAGTACAAAGAAAACCAGCTAAGCTCAAGAACGAGTTATAACCACTATTTACTCAGAGCAAAGACTGCGTTTAGTCCAACTTCCTTCACCCATACATCAAACTCCCAGAGAGAGCTCAACGGCTAGAAGAATATTCCGTTTTAATTTGCCACCCGGTTTTGCAGATTGATCTACGGAGCAAGTTTCGATCTTGAGGAGTGGCTTTTCTAGAGGCAAAAAACCCACATGGAGCTGAGCGTATTTCGCAGTAATAACTAAATCATGATTGAGTGACGTGAAGGTAATTATAGAGTTTACCTCGCCTGCTGTCAAGTTCCTTATCCTCATCATCTGACACTCATCGTAGCCTGGGGTCTATGTAGCCAACTGTGTCAATGGTCAGTAATGTGTACATCAACAATGTCAGCTGGAGATGTTTATGTCAAGTAATGACGGAGAGAGTGTAGCAGCGTCAAGTGAGGCATTCTAGATTGTATGCTGATGATACTGTGGGTTTTCATCACGGAATAAACTAACTGATGAGTATTGTTTACTCAAATTGTATTGGAAAATGAAAACTAGTGGATGAGCTACCACCACCTATTTATTTGCTCACTAGTAGTTGTTCAATACTCATAAAAAGGCATTTATCAGGATTTTACATGTGCATTAATTCTCAAGGTTCATAAATTTCACTTTAAACTATTTTAAACGCCCCATTACATTTGCATTGTAATATTTTAAGAGGTATTAAGTTGTTTGCGTGTCAGTGTTGCTATGTACATTTAAAACCTTTAAATCTTTAAACATGAAACAAGCTTCAAACAAGTGTGTCGTTGAAAAACGCTACGACTATTAAACTATTTTAAACTTCATCGTCAATATGAGTTTTAATTTGAAACTATTGATGAGATTAGGTCCAAGCACCTCTAATTCTACGAAGTCACATTTTCATCGTTCCAAACGGAAACGGTCAAATAAAATTGAATCATCTACACGAAAAGGACCCATCCTGTCGTCTTCGATTATTGACCTACTGTCCTCATTCTTATTTCTAGCAACACTCGCTAAACACTAACACCCTTAAACATCCGCAAGAGCACAGATATTCAAGACTTTCCACCACATCAACTCGAGGAATTCCCAGTTTTGGTCCATTAGGCACTCTGGATGAAGTCCTCATACAACTTGAATCGGCGCGTCTCCCTTGTACCGCGTCAGATGAAGCTATTAAATCCACTGTTGTGGAACGGTTCAACAGGTAAACAAAGATGCGACAGTTACACAGCTGTGGACCGTGAAATAGAGCGGGGACATCTCTGCGGCGTGCTGTACCCGCGACAGTGCTGCGCTCACGTAGTGAAACACTGCAACTCTAACTCAGGTTTCACTTTGTACAAGATATTTCTATTTGGACAAGAGTAAACACTATCATTACAAGCCTAGAAAGTACCTTTGAAATAGGTTTAAATTTGTTACTGCATGGATACTTGATGTCTTCATGGGACACTGGATGATTCCAGCATGGATGGCGTCAGTTGCCTTCTTCACTAGACCTAAATCCAAGAAAGCGACCTCTTTATGGAATTCCCGCCTTTGATAGGGTTCTTAGAGGGTTAAATTCTTGGTTCTTAAGTTTAATCTTGTGTCTTGAAGGAGCAGAGTTACGGGTCATTCGGTAACAGTTTGAATGGTGAAGAAAGCACTAGTTGATAAAGCTGCGAAATCGTAAAACTGTCAACCTACAATGTCGAATCTGTATGACCAAAGCAAGTTTGCTTACAAGTTTGATTAAATTTAAGCAGAAAACCGAAAATAAGCATAAAGTTGGTACACGAATGTGAAAAGACGTGTTATTTCGTCTGTAATAAGTCTTAAAACGTACGATATCAACGACCGATGAAATTGTATTACCAGTATAAGCTAAATATAATTTCCCAACCGAGTCTAACTAACGAGTTTTAAACAAGAACTTCACGTGTTCGTTTTTAAATGCATTACGTCTTCAAACACCAAGATTAGTGGTTGAAAATACCGAACTTAAATTTTATAGTGTGAATTGGTAATATTTCAGTATTGTATTACTAACCTAATTCATTTTAGTTGCATTTGGTTTCGGTCCAATAATTTGCAACTTCTTGTTGACGGATTTTTGAAATTGAAAAACTATTACTATTGCAGCGTACTTGTGTATATGGAAATAATAATTGTTATACAGTTTAATTTTTAGAACTGATGCAAACAGTATTTACATGTTTGACGATGACAGCTTGCTAGTAAAGGTGCTTGTACAAGTGAAAGACCTTGCATTGGCCTTTTTTTATACCTTTTTCTTAGGTACAACCGCCCCAAACTGTTATATTTACTGATGAGGTTTACAACGGTACCTTATATACTTGTAGGTTTTTTAGAAAACGTATCCACTAACTACTAACTTTAGCAGCTTTACCAGGAAAAGAAACAAATAGGAAACACGTAAAACTGCTAAACAGGCAGACCAAAATACCTCAGCGATTTCTCTAAACCAATTTTATTTAATTTGTTTCCCGAAAACACACGCAGTGAGTAAATTAGTGGTCGGAATCCGCCCAAAAGTGAGACGAGTTGATAAGTTGAACCCGTCAATTACACTAGTTTAGCGAGTTGAAATAGGATCTGACTGAGGATCATTAGCACCTGTAGAGGCGGCCTCACACGCGGGTTTATGGACCATTAGAAACAGCTGATTGTCGGTGTATACATTCCCTAGCGAGTAGGTGGAACGGAATGTCAGCTGTTAATTGAATTGTTATGAAGAAGGCGTGATACGAGCTGTAACTATAAGCGTAATTTATATTTGGTTTAAAATTGCTATACCTAAATTAGGCTGTTATAGAATATTCTTTAAATTATTGCTAGACCATTAGGCCAAAATTTAGTTTTCCTGAACTTATTTCCGGTTTCTTTACTACCCCGAATCTCGGTTTGTCATATCAAGTGTTTAGTTATAAGCTCATGAAGACCTCAAAATATTTTAATTGTTAAACGCCATCTTAAACGCGTTTTTCACCCAACAGAATGTAGACATCATATTAAAGTGAATTTTAAGCTGAAATACATATTGTTTGGATAGTTGATTCTTTCAATTTTCAGAATTTTCAAGGCTGTAGTGTTTACACAGTTAGGAAATAGCATAGAAACATCGTATAAACAGGCACATCTTTACTACAAATTGGGGATTTTATATGTAATAATTATTCATTGCTTTAAAATGAGGAAACACATTTTAGAATGCAAATATGTATTTTTAAATTTCGGGCGACTCCATAAGGTTGGTCACCAAAACATAACGCAATTCATAGAAATACATTGTTCCTTAATTTCTTCCACGACATTTCCAAACCGTATACATATTATTTTGCAGTTAAAACTTTCCTCCAGACACTTGCCCCAGACTCTACAGAGGTGGACGAACTGTAATCCCCCCATGGTGTCGGATGAGACTGGCTGCACTGGCGGCCTAGATAGCGCCATGCACGTGCCAATCTAAGCATGATACGGTCCACACTAGCTGCTACAGGCTTGTGATTATATCATCAGCATAATTACATGTAACTAATCTAGCGGCTTGCGTCCAGCCGCTAGCTACTGAGTACTGACCACTGGATCTACCGCATTGGAGGTGTTGGGTCTATGCACGTTTCCTGGAGGGGTCAATCAAATAATAGGAAGGAAAGTGTTTATTTTATACTCCGTAAGTTGGAGCCAAACAATTTCTACACGAAAAGGTTACCTACAGTACTCCTTCTTTTGGAACACTTCCTACTAAATCTAACTTTATACAAATCATTAAACTTCTAGCCAACGAAAAGTTCTTAGACAAAAGATAGCGGAAAATATGTTAGAAGCTGAACTATTATTGCGGAATTTTCCATCGTTAGTGAGCAAAAAGGATCATGAAATTTTGGGATCTGCAATCTGATTCCGTATTCAGGTGAAAGTAACCTAAAACATAGCACAGAACATTAGAAAACGAGCTAGCCTAAAGTAATCAGCGTAGCTGACCAGTAAAACACAACCAAACAACTTGTAGCTGTTGAAGTCAAACAAATAAAGTTAAATCTTGAATAAAGTAGCCTAGAAAACAATACTACAAACACAAGACACACTAAGAAAGTGAACAGAAACCAGAGTAAATTCAAAAATTCAAAAAATACGTCCACAATCGGTTTGAGCTGACCATGGACACAGATTCCGAAACGTCGTAATCCTTTTTGCTCTCTAACGATGGAAAATGTTCGCAATAATAGTTCAACTTCTGACGCTGAGAGCATTATAATATCGCTAACAAATATAGCTGAATTATGGTAAATGTAATATTTTTTCGAGATCACAGTTCAAAGCTACGGTGTAGCGGTATTAGCGATTCTGATTGTGATATGACTTGTAAAGTAGTTAAAAGTCTTTCAAATATCGATCATACGCTTTAAACTACAAATTTAAAATGCGTTCAAGTAACACGACTTTTTGATATAATTAAGAAACGGTACAAAGCGCTCACGGTTCAACAGAACTAACATAAAACTCTATGGCCATAAAACAGACCACACAGCCAAGATAGCAAATCTTTTCTTCCTGAATATATATAGACTCGAGGCATGTTTACATATTTGGCAATATCCGCGATGCATCTGGCACTCGGGCGGGAAAGTGGATGGAAAGTAAGTAGACATGTGCAGGTTATGTCTCGAGAGGTTATAACAGTAATTACAGCTGGCTACTGCACTGAGGGCGGCACTGCTGCTATTGTTTATGTCTTCTCTACACTCGCTGCCACGCCTTCCTAGGACAAACACAGTGTAGAATGTAAAGTGGTGGTTGCACGCTGGTATTATTGGTTATTTGAAGCTACTAAGAAATAGGAGTAATCATTCGTTAAATTCAATAATGCATCTTTTTCATTCATATCTTTAAAATTGCTGTCAAATAAAAGAATGTAGATTTGGCCGTAAACTGACCGTGAATATATCAAACTTATCGACCGAGACGAGGAGAAAAACTGTATACAATTTCCAAATATATATAGCCTAGGTTACTTCAGCCGAATGGCCAATAGTTTACTGCAAAGTACTCGGGGAATTGTCTTCTTTGAATCACGTACAGTATTTGATTTTAACTTGGAAAAGTACGCTAGGTTGAATTCGATACTCATATAACCCATTTTAATATTGTTATGCGTCGATAAGGCTTTCATTTTAATCCATTAGGAAACCAAACCAAATATGTAAATAAATAACATTTTATTATTGAAGGTTTGCTTTTTATGCTATAAAATGAATTTTGTGACTACTCTTGGTCTATAAGAATTTGGCTTGGCTCGAATTAACATGGTGGCCAGACTAAGAATATGGTCAAGCCATATGTTCCCGGTTCTTCGGTCACGAAAACGTTTTATTTTGAATAGCATTGTACATATTGACTTGTTTCAATGTACTTATGTTTAATTGGCAATAAATAATGTGATTTGACTTGAAACTGAGCGCGTCAACCAACGATTCTAAGCTAAAGCGTCTTTGAATCACTTGTGCGAACAAACAATCGCATTCACTCAGCTGACAGCCCACAGATTACCTCACAACAGCTGATTCATCGCCGGTCTCGTAGTAAATCTCACAGATGATTTACACTCCTCCACAATCACCTGTGATGACGTGGTTATGGGGTATCTATGGGTTAGAGGTTGCAGCAGTTATGGCCAATCAGGAAGAGGGATGTTTGCTCAAGAGTCATATCTGTCGGCAGTGGAGTTGTATATGCGAGGGTGATACCAGTATACACTTTACATGTTGAAGTGTGTGTGTTTAGTTAAGAAACAAGGTACATTACCATGTAGCCTACAGAGTTATTGGAGATAGGCATACGTTTCTTTTGGATATATTCTTTTAGCTTCTATGGATTAAGCTGTTCGCATAACAAAAATATTGTTGAACGGTATAAATTTGTATTTTAAGCAGTTAATAAGCTTGTTGGCAAAGGTGTTATAAATCACATAGACCCACTTGACCACAGGTAACTAGCGATTAGGCGGTTATTTAACTGATTCGTCATTAGGCACTGGAAATTATAAATTATAAACACTGAGTTGGCATTTAGACCAACTATAATTTCTCAATAAAACACTCGCAAGTTGGCTTTGTAAAGACGTAGGATACAAGCGGAGTATGAAGAAAACTGAATTCGAGACAAAAAGGACAATGAACTAATAAAGTTGACGTAATAAACACACATTTAAGTTTGAACTCTCAACATTATTCAGCTAAGTATGTATGATCAATGCAACAGTATGATTCGAAGTTGGAAAATTTCCATGCCTAATTTGTAAAAGTTGTAAAAGTATTTTAAAATTTAAGTCCCTCCAAAATTGAAGCAGGTCCAAACTTCGTGGCTCTTTAAGGTATGAATGTTATCAAAGTAAAGGTTGTATGCCCTGGAATTGTGTGTTTTCCATTAGTTTTTTCAAAACCCGTAAGTTTTAACATTTGATAACCTCTCCAAACGTTCCATTTCGAAGGATTGATAAACATTTGTCATATGTTGCAAAACAAATTTCTCCGCAACGCAGCTTCCAATAAACTTAAATCAAAGCAATTTACGATGGTGCGAATACTCCACTATTTCTCTCATCGTTAGCCGCACTCGCCTGACGTACAATCGGTCTGGTTTCTAAGTGTTTCCTGGTGTTTGCATCAAGCTAGCAATGAGGATGTAGCACCTCGCATGCACATAACTCTGCGGGCCGCACTGCGGGCATTTGCATTCGGCAACGGCACTGGTCGCTCGAGTTATGCGACCGGGTGGCCGCAGGTCGCAGTCTACAAGTGCTTTTTGTTCGTAAATAATCTTAATTATTTGTCCGGTGATTTAATAGTCTACGTGCGCGGAGAGCTGATGTGATTCTGATATTTATTATGAACAGGAACAAATGTATCGCTGGTAATGTGCTTATTTCATCTCGCCGCTTTTCTCGCTCATCACGCGGTACGTTTTGAAAAAAGAAATTGGTTCAAATAAATTTAGCGGTTGTTGTTTGTTTTGGGAACCTTGTTTTTATCTATACAACGCCATTTCGACTTCTTGTCCTTAGCTACAGTCACTTTTCTTCGATATTACCATAATAAAGTTCGTTGCTGCAGTTATGAAATATATTAAAATCAAAACTACATATTATTCGGTAATTATTAAATTAAAATAGCACTCATTGCTAGCACCATACATTTTAATCTACTGTTGACAGTCCACAGTAGGGCTTTTTCGAGGGTTAGTTAAAGATTCATTTTTTCACCTGGGGAAGCGGTAATATTGCTGTCAAATGCAATAGATTGTTAACTCGTTTTATACAGTTTTCATAAATCCTTCGTTTTTTCTTAGGTCTGAGAATATTTGTTGTGGTACAGTAACATTGCAGTACTTGATCAATGAACGGACGTTATAGCTAAATAGTCCTCGCCAAAATCCTTGGTCTGCTTCATAATAAATACGAACCACCGTGGACGATACTGATTGCTCATTTTTACTTCACTAATCTTCTAATTACAAACCAATCATCTGTTGAAAAACGACCAAGTCTCCGCCACAAATCAACAACCCCCACGACCTAACAGACCTATCACTATTACCAAAACAGTGCAATTATCCCACACGAGAAATTTAAACCCCGACCAATAGACGTCGAAATCAGCCGGGCTGTAATTTGAACAGCTGACTAATTGATAAAGTTTATCAGCTGTAGAAGGTAGCTAAGATGTAATCTGCGGAGCGGATGAGAAATGGCGGTTAATTCATTAGACCGTGTTTATGGTTGCAGATAGCTTGTAGGTTAGGTTTCGGGGCTGTAGATCGATCAGCTGATCGGTCCTGAGCGAATGAAAGCAGCGCTGTGGGCGAACCGCCGAGTGGGTAGACAGCAGATAAATTGGACATGATCGGGCGCGAGCTTCGGCATCGGGTCTTCCTTGAAATATTTGGCTCCGGTGGTATTTATAACTGGTCAGGGCAGTTCATAATACTGTATGTCGATAACTTAGGAGGTACATTGACAACTGTGTGGGGTTGGGCGTTTTTTCCATATTGTGGGTCATGTGTTTCAGTGTACCAAGCGTCTTAAGCGTCTTAATACTTTTAGCTTTGCACGATCTTCAGTTGTCTTTTTTTGGACAATCTTCTTTATAGAATTCCTAGCCCATACAATAATAATAATGGGGCTAGCAAAAATAAAAATTGCAACCTATTGTGTTAAAATTTGTGAAATGTTAATTTTGAAAGGGGTAAAAACCCTTTGCGGCATTCCTTAGGATGATGAATCTTCCTTTTATATTAGTGACTGTTTATGATTCAACCTTCTCTCCAACTACTGGATTTATCCATAGTTCTGTGTTGAGTTATTTGTAATTTGAAGGAAACATATATTTTCAAGTCCTTAAACTTATATTGTTTTAATACCTGGATTATAATTATTTTTTGTCTGTTCCAGGTAAGCCGTGCACTAAGCATTTCTAGACCAGCACGTACTACTTCACGTAAGGTTTCTACTGATACTATACGAGCGTATTTATAACAGATAATTTTAGTTTTGTAATACACGTTTCATGTAGCATAAGGTTGGAGCTCAAATACAATATAGTTTAAAACATATTTCCAACGGAATTTCAAAGTGTTACTTTAGATGCACCCACTTTAATTACACAATGATATTACCAGTACAATAAACCTGAGGTTGTAGGGTAATGCAAATTTTCGTTAGAGTTTAACTTTACTTTCAAGTTTAACTTTTAATAACTAGCGAATGAAGTTCAGTGCATGCCAGAGGGTGATGGATTAAGGACCACTTTTCCAAATGCGTTTTCTATAACCCTACATATTTAGATCCTAAAAATACCTGATCCCAGGAAGTTAAAAATCAAAGAAAACTGTCAACTTTCTGTGATAACACTTAAACTGGTCACGTCTCGAAGTGTCCAAAACTCGCACCACAACAGACTGCCGGGCCAATCCATGTAATGAGCGCAGTTAGTGGCACCTTCACTGAGTTGATCAAACCTGAGCCGCATATCAAACCATTAACGAGAAACGGCAGCTGTTGCGGTCTTGCTCCACTTCTGCAGAATTCAAGTTCTCGGCCACTGATAGGCTTATTTCCCGCTGATGGTTGAACCCTTCGTAATTTGGCTAATCGTGAAGTTTAAAAGAAGCATTAGCCTGGATTAGTAGTTTTAATAGGTTAACTTCTTATGTGTAACTAGCCACATAGTTCTTTACCAGCGGCGTGTAGTTGTAAGGACGGTACGATGATACATAACCTTTTTTAGCGCAGGTACATAACCAAATATTGTTAAAATAAAGTATTTGAATAACGTTTAGTTTCTGAACTAAACATGTCAAATATTACCACCGTGAGTAATTGGTTTTCGCTCGGTAGTTATTGTAATTGACTACAATGGAGTAGTTTGAATCATTTATCGTATTATTTTACCAACTGAACAAATAAATAAAGTGCAGTACGACTAAAACCAATCAAAGGCGTTAATAGGGTTTCCAGAATAGGAAAATGTGGAAGAAAACACAAATGAAGGAGATTGTAACATTGCCATTGCAAGTAGTTAACCATTCATGAAATCTACTCAAATTCGATTGTGTTGACAATCAATTCATAAAAGCTATCGTAGTAATCCCCTATACTTGATTGAGTACTATAGTCAAGTGTACAGATTTTACCTTTCACAAATTCACAGCTTTCGCTTCACCTCTCTCTGAACGTCACTCACGTGTTTCCTGATGGGTAAAACCGTCTCAGTGGCTCGGCTGTCCATACAGAATCAATATTTGTGAAAACCTCTTCTGTCCGTGTTCCGAGTGTAGCGTGTGCGTGTGCGTGTGGCCCGCCTTATAATTTGGCAAGTCTAATCACATCCTTCGGCTCATTATATGCTTCACTTATAACACGCCGGCGCCGGCGAAAGTGTAACTTGTATTAGAAAGAATATACAGTCCACAGAGGTCCGATGGGATGGGGAAAGGGTTTAGAAGCAATTAGACGTCAAATCCATCACTACTCACAGAGACTATGTGATTCATTTATAGCACGCTGGCGTCGGAGAAAGTATAACATGCATCACGGATAATAAAGAGCGTCTACAGAGGTCCGATGCTATGGGGAAAGGGTTTAGAAGAAATTAGAAGTCAAATCCATCATCACTACTCACAGAAACTATGTGATTCATTTATAGCACGCTGGCGTTGGAGAAAGTATACAACATGCATCACGGATAATAAAGAGCGTCTACAGAGGTCCGATGGGATGGGTAAAGTGTTTGGAAGTCAAATTCATCACCACGCGCGGTTGCCTAATTCTAATTGCATGGAGACTATGCGGGAGTGGAACGGGTGTTGTGGCAACCTCGCTCCGTGTTAGATGTGGTGACATTTTCACCCACAATGGAGGAATAGATGTCTGTAAATTACTTCCATTGTCTGTGTATATGTGACCCTAAAGTTAGAGATACGGGTAGATGCATGTTGAATAGGTGTTTACAGAGACACTGATCGTAGAAGTTTACACTAGCTTGGTGCAAGGATAGATTAGTTTATCGCAATAGTTACGTAGTTCGCAGAGTTAGGTATAAAGCTGAACCTACTCGTATACTTGGTCTAATACGTCTTCTCGTACTATTATCCATTTTGCGTTACACGTCATATTAAATTCATCATAAACTAGCCTATAAAGTTGAAAACTAATTAAAACCCTGATGAACTAACTGAGTCAGAGTAGAATATGTCAAATTACGTTTTATCAAGAGTTTTAAAACATCTAACTATGAATACAATTACATAACTAGAAATATAAGTAGCTGTAAAGTTCTGTAAAACGTTTTGGTCCGACTTATTGAGTATCGACAGTCGACTTCTGTTGTAGCCCTGCGTTGATGTCTTCTATTTCGTTTTTACAACGGTAAGAACGAACGTAGTTTGGTTCTCATCTAACCGTAATACCCAACTAATTCCACGAGAACTAGGCCTACTCTCACAACCAAAAGTTGTAGCGTTTTCAAACGGAATAGAGAAGCCGCTTTGAATCTAATTTGGAAACACTTTGAGGAGGAATTCTCATTCATTCTGGGGATCGACCTTCAATCCCAGAGGAGATAGGATTGACGCGTGAGGCTATTCCATGGAACTGCAGTTTGCGGGTCATCTCCCCGAGTAACAGCTGGTCCGGCACATCGTAGATCCAAGAACAGCTGTTCATTTGGTAACCAATCATCTTCCGGAATCAATCTGGCCAACCCCACAAGTGAAAAACGTGAATCAATCAACCTTCTGTGTGTATATTATAATGTAAACACGCATTTTTGGCATTCACTTAACGGAGTATTATTTGAGGTTAAAATATTATTAACCTCAAATAAAAAGTAGACGACGTGAACAAAAATTACTCGACGTTTCAGGATCTGGAATCTGACCCATCTTCAGGTGAAAAGTAACCTAAACCATAAATCAAAACATTAGGAAAGATCTAGTCTAAGAGTAGGCCTAGTCAGTGCACGTTGACCAGTCATCCACCACCAAAAACCTCAGAAATTGAACCATCGTCAACAAACTTCAAACGGAGTAAATTCGGGAAATTCTTTAGAGATAGGCATAGCTAAGATTAAGCCTAGTTTAAAAATTTAACTTAGGCTATAGGCTACATACAAACAACATTTTACTCGGAGAGTTTAAAATTAAAATAATTTAATTCAAAACAGTTTAGAGTTACGCCAAGAGAATACGCCGAGAATTAACGAACACAAGCATTAGGGTGATTTAAGAGCCGACTATATACAACGTACTTTGTCGATAAAACAACAGTTAGTGGCGTAGTCATGTTCTTTTCAGAACAAGAACTGTAGATTTCAGAGTTATGTTGATGTCAAGTCAATAATATTTTATCGTCTCGGTCCACACACGTACAGCAGAGCAGATGTAAACGTCCGAAGCATGTGGAACTGCGACTACGTGCCAGTTCGAAATTGGCAAAGAACAACTCTTGTAGTCATTGAACACGATCTGCTGGTGAAGAGAACGTAATTGTTTCACAACGATTCGGCGAAATCTGGTGGAAAAATGCAGTAGAATCCAGTAGACGACCACGTGACACTCGCTCGGACAAAGATGGCGGCCTGTGAATTATTTATCCACCGGAACCAGAATATTTCCTCGGTGACAAACGGGTGAGTGACCGGCGAGAACGGGACGTGCTGTTGCCAAAACAGTCGCACAGAGAGAATCTTGCGATTGGTGGCATAATGGACCAATCAGAATTCGAGCAGCGCACCAGTGCTCATTAGAGGTTCGATTACACCGGACAGCTTTATAACGGCGGGGCCGGTGCCGTTCTGAGAACGCAGCCTATTCACTGCTGAATGATGAATCAATAAGTTATCACAGTGTGGGGAGTTTTTCCTCTTGGCTAGCTTCTGCAGAGCGCATTCTACAGAAGTGCGGCGCAGGCTCGTGCTCGGGAGCGCGGCTACATAAAAGCAAACGCTTCTTCACGCGTTGGAAATTGCGCAAAAACTGCCCTCAGCTGCGCCGGTTGTACGCAGTTTACGCGCTCCGCAAATGTTTCCATCCGAGATGTTTTTATTTTCGTGGACTCTGAATTTTCAACTATTTGAAGGATCTTCTCGCAGTTGGATTTATATTGAACCATATATATATTTAACGCTTTTGACGTTACACATTACTTGCTATAAACGTCTGACTACATAACATATTTTGTGGGCAATACATTTCGGCTTTTCATTTTAATACACCATACTTCGTTATGAACTAACATTGATGTCAACTGAAATCGTAATAAAACAGGAAAGGATTTTACAAAACAGCGTTGAGGAAAAAGAAAATACAGCCTAGTTTGGCCATTATGGTTTGACTTAACGCCAATGACTCTTGTGCGCTGAATGTAACATCAAAGTAGTCATATACAGATGATATGAGCCTTACTGGGACACCCTAATGAAGTTTAAATCACAGTCTAAATAACAAACCTCCCTTCTTAAAAACAAACAACAATTCAATACCCAACTAATGATACATATATCAAGTCTAACCTCTTCCTCCATCGCACGTACGCCATTGAAAAAACGAACCCAACATTGATAAACAACCGCTCCTAACAAAAATCCTGTTTACCTGTAAACAAACCAGATAGCTTTAATTAGACTGAATAGTTGAGGCGCGACAAGAGGCAGGCCATAACTAACTGTTAGCCCGGGCAAATGAAGACGTCGAGCTCAGCGCCCCTGGTTTCGGGTCTGATAATTAATCACACGCTCCCATAAATAACCAGAGGGCCGTTGATTGGATCTAGATCATATCAGCTGGTGACGTGCAAGATGGAATCACCTTTTTGCCACTTTCGTCAACCTGCTATAAATATTCATGCTGGGTTGTTTACACTTAGCGGATCGGGTCGGCGGTGACGCCTTAGGTGTCAGTGAACTGGAATGGGACCTGCTTTGAGGGAGAGCTTCTTGATTGTGGTTGGAATATTTTATGTAGTATGTGGTTTGAATGTATATTACCACTTCTAGAAAGGGTCTAAAATATGCTAAAGTCCTTTAAAATTCTGTAATAAGTTTTGAATGCATATCAAGTTGGTATATATAGGTAAAGTTAAAGAGATGTTCTTTATTTGCACAGTAGTTTGAGTTTCAATCAAACCGTTGGGTTTCACCAGCTTTTAAAAATATAAAACTGTTGACGCTACCTAATTGTCTCAATATTTTCAGTGTGTTTTTAGAGCAAACGTGATCGCATAGGAGACCATTCGAACATCCCGACCGACGAGGATAGGGGCCAAAATGGAATGATTCGAGTGAATGTTGTACGAATGAAAGAAATGAATGTTTGAAAGAGATCACTACATTCTAGGCTTCAGCCAGTAGACTATCTTTAAATTTTCAAAGTTTTGCTCATGCTAAGATGTGGCATTCTCAGTGAGTCACAGCTGTGTTGTCACTGAGGATGGCACAGATTGTTATGGACGAAACGTTTGAGATGCTTTTACTGGCTGAGCTTAGAATGTAGTGATGACTCCGGCCGTTCAAGCCTACGCTTTTAAGTATTGAAAGAGATTTGAAGGTGAGAGTGAAAGCCAAATTTTAATGTTAACAATGGTTGCCATGCATGTGTTACACACATTTTTACACAGTAGAAATATTTTTTATTTAGCTCAGGGGCTCTACTATCGATATGCCAGTTTGTCAACATGATGCCAGATTGAATTCTCAAATATATTTGTCAGCTTTTGAATTATTTAGAAATTTAATTTGTTACTAATCAACGTGCACATCTTGATGTTTGTCTTATAGCTTGAATGGATCTTTTCTTTTAAACTGAGCTCATCTTATATACTTCAATATTGCTGGCTAGAATGCAACCGCACCGTGCACATTTCACACCGTGATCACTTCATCTTGACTAAGTTCTCGAGCTCATAAACGTGTCGGAGCTGCACTATCTGTGGCGTTAGTTTATTGCTCGGGTATATAATTACGCCGGTGCCGGTAGTCCACGAGGTGCTACGGTTAGACATTAGTCATTAGTCAACAGGTTAACAGCTGAGAAGGAGAGGTGAACATTAACACCTCTGCTGCCTGCACCTCACAGAGTAATGTACCTAGATAACTGCACGCGTTCATGTGTGAGCTCGTTATGTATAACAGCTGATGCGTTGTGAGTCGTACATGTGTTTCTCGATTGGTTTGGTTCTTTGAGCTCGTGTCTGAGTAGTAACAGTGACTGTTTCCAGTGCGGAGGGTTGTGGGCTCGATTCCCGGCGAAGGCTCCATCGTTTCCTTAGAAGCGTTTATGGAATGGCCATACACACAATAGAATATGTAAAAGAGGTACTGGCGGAAAAATAAACACATATTTTTGTATCATGAGAAAATTATTTATAAGATAGACTCGTATAACAAAAGAAAATGTCCAAGATTTTATTCTTTTGATTTAAGTTAATTTAAAGTCAATACTGTTCAGTAAACATACAGTGTGGGAAACATTTCTTATGGTTGATGAGAAAACAGAACTGCTTTGGCCATCGGGATGTTTAAATGATTCCAAAACTAACTTAACCTCGGGTTACTGAAACTAGAGGTAAGATAAGTTAACAAGTTTTATATAGATAATTTCGTGCAATTTTATGTTTGTGGTTTCGTGCAATTTTACGCAAGACAAAAACCTTACCTGTTCAATATTTTCAAAAGTTTATTTTGCCACGTTTTGTTAACTTGTTACGTGGGTAAGCCTATATTAAACGGCAACGGCAAACCGCAATTAATTGTATTGGCGGTTGAAATTACTATTAATTACATTAGTTTGGTACGGATTAAATCTTACTCTTGTCACACTAGGTAAATCTTTACCATTTAACACTCCAAAATATTTAAAAGCAACCGACAAAATGGTCTTCAAAAACACTCTAGTTTGTCAAGAGAACTCTTAAAACATTGGAAAAGAGTTTAACTGTAGCACGATCACAATGAATTGTCGCTCACCAGGAGGTAGACTGAACTGTGCGTCTAGCGGGCACACGTACTTGTAATTGTCGTGTAATGTGTAATAGAGCGCGCTCACACACACGCGCATCCACCTGTGGCTGTGGCTGTCATAGCATTATGATGCCGGCGGCACGCGTCCGCTGTAATTGTACCGACTGTACCGTTCCAGCTCGGTCAAATCATGCATTTCCTGCAGTGGCAAGTGTCTAACTTTCCTCATGTAATAAAACGCTTTTTGTACAGAACCACCGGACCATATTTTGTAAATACTTGACATGAAAGAGCTGTGTAACACCTGCCTAACCAGATACGAGTAACTTAACATCTAAATTGACGACAACATAAAAATCTCTTTAAAATAAAATAAACTGTGCATCATGTACTTATCATAGATTTTGTAATTGGCTTTGTAGCTATAAAAATAATTAGTCTCAAACGATGACAAATATATTTTCCCAAATCAGCTGACTATGGCAGAAATTGTTGTGTCATTCTATGAAGTTCTCCCGCGTTTTTTATTGAAGCTATGATTGCCATTGTAAAAACAGGTGTAACTGTCAGCAAATAGTAGGGCCTAAACTCGCAGTAACAATTATATTCTATTTACATCCGTTGATTGGCCATAAGAAGCAAAACAAGTTACAACACATAGTCTGAGTTCTTTCCAAAATAAACCGTAATTTAAATGTCTACTATTTTTCACGGTTAATACATTTTAGAACAGAACTAAGGAAAAAACTTTCCATTTGCGAAGTAGATGACATCCAAACGTAATTATTTTCTAGTATTATCAACTGAGATCACTCATATTCTGCGTTTCCTAAAATACAAACAGTAGTATAAAATTCCACTTTTTCACGTGGCTGATAAAATTAAGAACACGACTATAGAAAAAACCTTTTATTTGCAGAGTAGACGGCACCTAGAAAATCATTTTCTCGCACTATAAAAAGAAATCACTTACATCCTGATTTCTCCCCAAAATTAACCGAAATCTAAACTGTCCACTCTTTCTCGCGGCTGATAAAATTAAGCCACAGCTATAAAAGAAACCTTCCATTTGCAAAATTATCACAGCCCGAAACAATTATTTTCTCGCATTATCTACTCAGGCCACTATAATCGAAACAATAACCCGAATTTATTTTTCAATTAAATTTTACAACTCTTCCCATTACATCGCAACAAAATGTTCACAACCCTTTCTCACGATGGGGCCAGTTACGGCGCCGAAGTATAAAGATAAAGTGTGTATCCCGCGGAGTTTCGGAACCAGTTCTTCTGAAGCTTCTGGACCTTCCACAACTCTTGTCCGTCTTCACCTGGCGGCGGCGTTGGTACAATCTCCCCGGGGATCTGCCCCGGACCTGTTCCACCTTGTCCATTCCACCTTTCAACAGCTCCAGGTTGATGGATCGAGGTATTAGCAGACCCTTAAATTGTGCCGAATTTTAAGATTTTGGAATCGTTTTGGAATACTAATAAGAAGCAGCCGGAGTTGCTTGTGTTTTAGTGAGTCTGCCATCAGGAGAGGTTTATAGGTGGCACCTGCATATTTTTAAAGCCAATTTAGTACCTATTTTACTATCTGAAAATTTGGAGATATAGAAGAACGTGTTTGACGTAACGTCGAAACTAATAGTATATTTTACCACAAGGTCATAAGGTGAAGCTTTTTGATAAGAGGAAGAGTTGTAACGTCCGAGAATGTTAAAAGAACGAGATTCAAAAACACTTTTGGGACGAGTGATCAACGATACTTTTTAGCTTGAAATGGTATGGAGTGAATACATTTCAATTACGGGTTTAAATGTTCAAAAGCTCACAGTTAATCATTTTTCCAACTCAGTAGGTAGTCTGATACGTCGTTTGGAGAAAACAGATTCCACACGGTTTTACTGTTAGTTAGTGTTTGAGTATCAATCAAACATCATCTTTGGCAAATAAAGTCCTAAACAACCCACTGGGATTTACCGATTCCTTTACCGAGTTCTTCAATCTGTTCAACGTTGTTCCTACACAATTAATCGAAAAGTCGATGATATTTTATTGTTAAGAACGTTATCCCAAAAATAACTTGTCCTCCAGAGTAAAACCATTACAAATCTTCAATCAAGAAGTTATAAAATAATTTAGCTTTCAGTCAAATTCCACTTCAAAAATCTCCACTGGGTATAAAAACCTATTACAATTAGTCGAAACGTTTTACACCGTCGTCAGTGCTGAAGCGATCAGTGTTAACTACTGTGAAACTAGCAGCCAGATAGGCAGTAGAGCTCCCACAGGAGCTTGGATGAAGACAGATGTTAAGCATGTTGCAGAGTACTCCCACGTTAAGTACTGCAGACAAGAGGTCATAGCTATGAGTTATGTTTGGTGAGTTACCGTCCAGCTGCCTCTGGCGTTACTCACTCATCTACCGTAATGTAGAGTGCTCAAAGTAGCGTTAGGCAGTTTGCGAAAAGAACCTGCATTTTTGAGGGATGGATTTTGTTTGTAGTTGTGTTTTAAGATAATCATCACCCATCGAGCGAAGTGGAATAAGGGAATGGTCGTTCAATTGTAGTCCGAATACAAGGTTTACTCCGTACGCGAACGTAGGAACAAGTTAGATTAAATTCAACATTTTAATTTATTCCTCTGAATTTGACAGGTCTCTGTGTGGAAGATAAAAGTAGTGTTTTGGAAACTAGGTTTTGTATAAAATAACTGCTGCCTATTTATTTTGTTAGTAAACAATAACAATCTAATATTGAACAAGTGACAGTTGTGTAAATTGATGTCTGATTGCCCAATATCTACAATATCTTCAAATCTTAACAAAGAAGTATAAAAAGAGCCAACTCAAAATAAACCTGAACTAGACCAAACACGTAAAACTATACCTAAACAAGCAGAGTTTAGGACTAGTTCGCCCAGTTAAGTGATAAAAACACCTCCGAACAAAATAGAGACATAAAAATTCCAACGGTTGGTGCAACTGTTTCCCGAGATGCCCATCTAGCCGAAACTTGTTGTCCCTTCGTTAGCTCCTCAATCGGGCAGAAGAATAAAGGATAAGAAGCAGCAGGCTGAGAGCTGTAAACGGAAATTTATAGATTCTCTGAATGAATTCTTCAGTTAAGGAAGAACCGGTACAAATAATAAAAGCGTTTAATAGAGCGATAAAAATGACCGTCGGCTAACTGGTATGGGTTGATCTGGAGACGTCATTCCTGAGTTTACGAATACAATAATCATAAACACAACTATCTTGAGTGTAACACGGGCCTACGTGATGAAAGGCAAGTATTAACTCTACACATACACAAGAGGTATTTATGTTCCTAACGGAAACTTCAAATATGTACAGTTGTACAATAGAAATTACATGTAACTAAGCACACTTTTTAGCTACGTTTATGGTATTACAGTAATGCTGGTTTTATGACACTTTTGTCACACGGGTTTAAACGCATCCCAAAACACATTACGTTTCAACATATAAGAATGTGACAAAGCCTTCATCAGTTTGAAAAATATTATTAAAAGCTAACCTATTTTCGAAATTCTCTGAATTCTTCTCATATGTAAAATGCGTGCCTAGAAAATGCTCTTTATACTGTCGTCAGACACTCTTAGCCGATTGTTTAGTATCCAGGGACATATTTCCACACCATCCATTATTACTTAAAATCAATGGACGTTTCTATAGGTTATGGTGTTACTGTTATGAAACTACATGACGTTTCGAGAGCTAAGGACACTCCTCTCGTTATCAAGTGAAACCTAACCTAAATCATGTTCTAATCCTAACAACTAGTACAATATACTCAGAATCGAATTAAATTAAATATAAGTAATTAACCTATAAGTGTAAGTGACATGGAAGTAAAAAAAACACTACAAAAAAGAATTAGAATTGGAAACGGCTCATTTCGACAATATCTAAGGTTTTGACTCACGCTAAAGCAAGAGTTAAGTAGCATTTGTGTTAACAAGATATTATAATTATGTAATGTTTTCTATGTCACACAAATTATCTCTTGCTTCATTGCATTCTAAATTAATTAAACTTGTTACAGCGCGTGATGCACTTTCTTCAAATTATACCAAATTATTAGTCCCAACAACAAACCATGATTGTCTCCAAACAACATCAAAACAACACTTCTCTGTGTTGTGCCGAGATACTCTGCGGTCAGTTGACAGCACAGCTGATCCGTACCATCAGCTGGTAGCGGAGCGTGAGTGAGTTCTCACAGAGTACTCTCGCCGCTCGTGCGAACACTCTCCCCGTCCACACAGCTAAACCATGTAATTAACCAACTAATACAGCAACTGGCCGCTACTGATCCCACGAGCGCCATTGTCCGACAACATTCGACACGGATTGGTTCAGTGAAAGTGATGTATGTTTGTAATTGGCCAATATGAGGTTTGTTTGTTAAGCCCGGGTCACACGAGGTTTCTACTCAAGTGGTATTGATTTGTGGGTGAAATGAGCTGAGAGTGTACGTGCTAGAAACTACTAGTGGGTACGTGGATATGTTTCTGTTCTTTAGCCTCATTGGATATGTTATCGTTATTACTAATGAAAAAGTGTATGGCGGTTCTCAACATGTTCAAGGAGAAAACTTTTCGTCAGCGTAAGTTTTGAGCAACTAATTTACGTAAGTAGCTAATCAAAAGTGTCATTGGTGTAGATGGTAAAAACATCGCTAACAGCTGTGCATTTATCGATAACTATAATTTCTTCAACCCATTTTTACTTATTTATCGAGATTTGTAACTATAATACAAATGTATGATTTCAAGTTGGCTTTCAGGTAGTTTTATCACGCTTACATCTAGAACAAATTCTTGTATTTGCCTTTACAACTACGATATTCACTATCTATGAATCAAAACCTTTAAGAAAACCAGCCCAATTTAAGAATATTAATATTAGTAGAGTTTTGTATTTAACACCCAATAAACCATCGCAGCCATCAGGCAACAGAGTCATCTGGAAGTCAAAGAAGCAAAGAGAAACGTGTCGGGCGTCTTGTAAAGCGAGCGATTTGCAAGTCTGATTGTAATTTAGGTCCATTACAGGCCGCTTAAATCACCTAAGAAACTCACTAAATTCAAAACTGTCCCGGATTGAGTTATAAATTTCTCCACTGACTCCAGAAATAGCGGCGGAGAAATATCTAGAGCATGTTTTCAAAATCTAGCAAGTCGTGCGTACAGCGGCTGTACAAATAATCAAGAGGAAAGACCACCGAAACACAACCAGTTGTTATTAGCATGTTGGCTCGGAATTATCTCCAATCACTAAATTGGATGTTGGGTGCATTTGCATGTTTTGTAATTGATACTGAAGTGGAGCGAGGATAATGGGTAGTTTGTTTGATCAACCGGTTGTTTGTACTGTATACAGATGATACTCGTACGAGCATGGTGAATACCAAACAGAAAGAGCGGGAAGAAATAGCAAATAATTTAAACTATGTCTTATTTTTTATTGATTGGCATTTGTTTTTGACTTTTCAGTGTTGACTCTTGTAAGAGTACTTAAACTTAGTCTGAGAAGTGTTAAGTTTCTTCCGAGAGGTTTATAAAACCTAGTTTAATATGAACAATACCTTGCTTTTAAATGATAGAATTAATAAATTCTTCAATTCTAAAATCACTTTTTATTTTCAACTTGGTGGTCTAAGAAGATAATTTACTTTAGGTGTTTATATGTGTTTAAACGTTACAGAACATAAAACAAAACCGATACTTTTAATCATTCAACTTGCGAGGCCTTCATGTTTATGCCTTTATGTCTTTATACTTCAGTCTGTTAACATGTGTATTGATGAGAAGAAATCTTTTCGTAGCATTCTTACAAAATATTTAAATCTATGGTTTGGAATATAATATTTGACATTAAACAGCAAGGTTTATGAATTAATCCACTTTTAAATCTTTCATGCAGGTGTCTTTAAGTGTTGGTTTTACAATTTTAATTGTACCTTTCAGAAGAGTTTCGTCTTCAAATCTTGGTTAAGTTATTGAACTTAGGTTTGGAAAGAAAGCCCTGTAGAGGTTAGCACGTTTCTCACTAAATACATCACGTTGTGAGGTCGTATCCACCCGGACCAACCAATGATTCAAAATAATCATCAACGGGAAATCCAAGCATGAAGAGTATAAACTATAATCAACACCTTCTCCTCCAAATCTGACCTCCTAGACCATAGATTGCTCGACCCACAAATAGATTGAGTTCGAGCTTCTGGTAGATTACGGGGAGAAATTCGGCGAGAAACTCCCAGCGTTTGGCAGATAACGGGTCTATCATGGGATCAGCACCTTGAGCTACGCACTGGAGACGTTGATCAGCATCTGCTGGCGCTGGTGTCTCGCAGCTGGCTCTAGCAGGATGGTTTGGACCTCAAACTGAGTGCTGATGAAATTAGATTCAAACAGTTGGGCTTCGCTGTGGAGTACCATCTCCAGTCACTGATCGGCTGAAACTGAGCCAACATGAACATTTTTGAACGTTGATGAACATTATTGGCATCCAGTGTATTCGAAGTAGTTTTACGTGTGGGCCATTTCCACTGACATTTGCTTTTCGGCCAATGAAATTGAATAAGTCAAGTATAGTTGACATTATATTACATCTTTGGTTGACTTGCTCTGTTAAACTTTTAATTGTGTCACCTTTTTGCTTAACCTCTGCATTAAGCTTATATTGCCTTTAGGTCTGTATAAGTCTGAACGGTTCTGTCATGATGCAAGGGCGACTCTTTCTTCACATGAATTTATGTCTGAAATTGGCTTTTTTGTTGAGTCCAATGGCTTGGAAAAACGAATTTTCAGAAATTTCAGAGGAGAAGACAAATTCTTAAGTCAACTTGCTGTTTCTAGTAACAATGTTTCTTCTGTAGGCTTCAAGGTTATTTGTAAGATAATCATACAAACACCGCTCAATTCAAGTATAGAAACAAGTCCATAACCATCAATGATAGGTAGGTAGATAGAGGTTGCCTCTACGCGGAATATAGGTGAAATTGATACAAACCATTCAGTCAAAATGTATTCAGCCAAACGCTATATTAACGCCTGCGATGCAGCTTGAATGGTGCTAGAGTTGGAAAAGGAAATATTCTAACGGAAAAAGTATTGTCATTGGCGAAGCGAATGCAGACGCCGAGAGGGTGGAGGCCGAAGCAGAACCGTGAGCGAAACGAAACGGGGCCTGGGGGCGAAGCCCCCAGCTGGCCTAAGGCTAGTCGTAAACATATTAAACTCGTACTCAAACTCTCCTGTGAGTAGCTTGATCATTGTTGTAAGAGCTGACACATGGTGCTTGAAATCCAATTCACCAACGACTTACCACGAGACGAATATTAGCTTCTTCTCGTTAACATGGTGTTGAGCGCCTCTATCGTTTGTTGTACAAACTACCACACTTTGTTTGATAGTTTCAGCACATTGTTCTCATGTGATAGCGAACCATCATCATTAACATCTTGCAGCTATTCTCACGTCCTCTTTTTGTTAAGCAACTTACGTTCACGTACCTTTTCATAAGACTGTGCAGATCGAACAGAAATAACGAAAATGCAGAGGGTGCAGTCTGTAAATCGCTAACAGCTTTTATTCCAAAAACGTCATAAAACTCGTAAACCAACGTTAATACCTAAGATTTGTAAAAAACACTTTGTAAATATCTTATATAAAAAGTGTGGCTCCCTAATACTAACGATCCTTACAAATTATATTTAATCTAAATACACATTACACACAATCAATATTTTTGGGCTGTGAACCCTTGAGGTTTAAGAGTGTATAGCACCTGTCGGCCATTTTGTTTTTTGTCTCATAAGAACAATGTAAAAAACAGGAATTTTCATGAGACTTTTCACGCCTACAATTTCTATCAGATCTTTTTGAAATAAGTTTTATTTTAAAGATGACAATGTAATGCAGTGACTCCGCTGACCACATTTTTGAAAGTTTTATTAGTTTACGAGTAAAACAAGAAATTCAAATACAAAGTTTCTTCAATTTTTAGATTTATGACTCGAATAAATACAAAAAATTAATTTTTGGATATTATTAGTTTTTTCAGCGGAGTCATTAAAACAATTAATGCACTTAAAACAAAGTTTATTTCATAAAAATCGGATGAAAACTGTAGGCGCGAAGTGTCCCAAGAACATTCATGTGTTTACATTGACCTTATGGGACGAAATTCAAGGTCACTCTTAAAGTCGTGCGTACAAGGTTGACTCGACATCTTTTAGCATCTAATCCCCGGAAAAACGTTGCTTTTTGCCCGTTGACTAAATTAAACGGTCACACTTCATCCTAGCTTTCATACGCCCGCACTGTGCAAGCCTCACGCTGTATGAAATCATCTCGCAACTTCGCCGTTTCCGTTTATCAAGGTCATCATGGAGATCAGCCAAACTGAATTATTTCCCCGGTAATCGACGTTTCACCTGGCGCCAGAATGTAGTTTGTCTAGTTTTGCGCGATTTGGGTCGATCTGCGTGCGAAAATCGTCGATAAGTAAAACCGGGTTTGCGCCATGAGCAGCTCCCGCGGTGAAAATTGTACGCGGTACATCCGTGTCCAGATTGGACCACATGTTAGCGTCCAGAACTTTGATGGGAATTAGTTTAGTGGATTAGCCACTTGTAGTAACTCGACCTATAACTTAATACGAATCTGCACCTACTTGATATGTACTAACGTAGTTTTAGGTAATATACAATTAATTCAACTAAAGAAATGCTTCTTTAAATTTACGATTTTTTCTGTCTCTGTATTACGAAGTTGTATTTGATATAAAACAACACTTAAACAACATGTGCAAACGTATACAAATTGTTAGTCCATGTTATGTGATATTTCAGGTTAAAATATTCCTTTATATACACTTTGATTTATCAAATTATTGTTCCAGTTTTACGGCTTGCGAAAAAACTATTGAAACCCGTTAAATATTAAATGATAAATCATAATTTGTATATGTGACGTTGTAATTTATTGCTTACTAATTCGACTTACCAACGTTTTTAGTATTTTACTAAAGAAACCTAATAGATTTAATTAATATCTTTCATAAAATTTTCTTTTCAATTTACAACGAAAGACTGGACTAATTATTCTATACACTAATATAATAACTCATATGGAGATGAGATCCCTTGATAGCAACACCTGCCTACGAGTCCAAAACCGTTATTATAGACATTTTAGTATCACTTAGTAACCCAATTCGCCCAAATCGTGTTGTGTTCTGCGTATCGCCAACGGCGGGCCGGAGAATTAATTATTTATACCAATTAAGTTTCAGCCGACGCGCTCCTTCACACTATTAAACAGAAGCTCGGGAATATAGAGATTAGTTTCGGGTTTCGAAGTAGTTTTTGTATCCGCGAATGGCCCCTACCCGTGAGGCCGATGAATGTAGTGTCTCCGTGAGCGCTTTAAGCAACAGTCACGCTAAAGGCTTGCAAGCTTAAACGCTTGCCATGAGCAAAGCAAATGGCCGAAGGCTGAAGCGTTGTCTAAGGAATGTTTGTGGGAACGCCCCGGCTGGCCAAAGTCTAGTCAACAAGTATACAAGTCAGCATTTTGAATCCGTCTACTTTTCAAGGACACACAAAATGCCTTTCAGTCTCCAAAGTCAAACGAAAACACTAATGATCCAGGGCGGATATTATTGAAGGTTAAATTCCAAACACCTGTTTAGAGAGCAATTCGCAGGAGATGCAAGATTCGGGTTGATGATGGGCTGACAAAATCAATCTGAAACCAAAATACAGGTGTCCGCACCGACACCCGACAAGTAGCCACTTCCTAACCCGCCTGGGTCACAAGCTGATTGACACGGATTTCGTATCGGTGTATAATTATTATGTTTAGAATTGGGTTTGTGACGAGACATTGGTTTCAGATCTGACATGAATATATAAACACGTACTGAAGAAGTCGAGCTGTCAGGCTCAACTGTCGCGAATCATATGAAAGTAAAACAAAAGGTTTCACAACAAATATTGTGCATATTCACTGGGCTACATCGCGTATGGTTTTACAGCGTATTCAAATCCCGGCGCAGACATAAGTCTTTCATACTTTTAAATTAGACACAAAACCTATATTTCAAATGTTGATTTTTGATGTATTGTCTGTTATTAGGTACCAAAATTATAGCATAAAATTATACCAAATTTTTAAACCGCATAAGACATATCTAATTAAAGTACTGAAATTATGAGTTGAAAGGAAAAATTTTTCAACTCAACGTTTTAGTTTAAATATTTACACGAAAAATAGAAATTTGTCTATTTTTTCTTAAGATTTTACACCCTGTTTGGTGGAGATTTAAAGGAAATGAGAACAGAAATGCGGCCGCCATCTTGTCCATGTGACTTCGAAGACCCAAAATGAGAAAACGAGAAGAATTCCACCTTAAGTCCAAGGAAACTATAAAAGAATCTTAAGTCAAATCGACTGGATTTTCCATCTTTCATATTTAGAGAATAGGTTTGATCCTGAAAAATGCTACTGGGATTGAAATACTGAACTGGTAGCAAGGAAGGATCACATCGTAGCTTCCAAAAGTATAGACAGCCTTTCCAAAACGCATAAATTAACGCAATTCCTCCATGAAAACTCCAAAACCACCAATCTTCCATCCTCTCAACCTAATTTATCCAAAAATTAGGCTAAGGCCGCTGAATCCATCAGTCCGGAAGTTCACCGTGAGTGGCGTGCTGACCGGTGAGGAGCGGTGAGTGATCTGTGAGTTACCGGTGAGTGAGAGAGAGCACGTCAGTGCGTCACTGCGTCAGTTCCTCGTGGTCAGTCGGACGCTGTGTGTGTGTGGTTGTGTGTCAGGTGCCTCTAGTGTGTGTGTGTGTAAGTGCTGCTGGAGTACTGGAGACAAGGTAACTTGATTGTGTGCATTGTTTGTAATAGGCATAGACAAAATTGTTGGGTTGTTTTTTATCTTTAAAAATTCTTGGCAAGCGGTTTTATTTTAATGATTTATAAAAACCAAAAACATCAAAATTCGAAATATTTGTTTTAAACATAGCGTATAAAGTGCAAATAGATGCGGTGTTTAAAAGAATCCCCTCAATAATAAATAGTATAAAACTTTATTTATTCTCGTATCTTTACTTAAAACAAATACTGGCAAATTATTCTATTGAACTAAACAAGATTGAACTGACGGCTGGTGTTATTTTTTCCTTACAAACAAGGTAGCTACGTTAACTGTAAATGATTTTAGTAGAAACATTATGGGTCAATAGAAAGGCTTATAAACATATTTCCTTAAATTTCACATTAAATAAAATAATTTAGATTAATTGTTTTGTTTGTTTTTACTGCACCAAAATTTAAATTGAACTGATCATACATGTGGGTGAATGAACGCTACAACTTGAATTTTGTTAGCCAGAATTATCACAATATTATACATTTTTCTTTAAGTAAACTGAGGTACTTCATCTTTTTTAGCTCTATATGTATAATGTTAACTAAATTTTTACCTTTGTTAATTAACGTATAAATAAACAACTATTTATTCAAACCAGCAGCCATAACAGCACATCATCACGGTCCGCCTAAAACTAACTGAAACCCAACAAATTACATAAACCAAAATTACCCACATACCACACACCATCTCGACGTACGGTTACTCAATTAAATTCCCTCAAACAGTGAGTTGGCGGAATCTTTGTAATGTGTGGAAAATTAAAAGCCGCAGTCTCGGCTAAAAAGGAAGCTTCGTCAAGGGGTGAGATGGGGCTTTAATCACATCACTGCAGGCTGTAGATGATTGCTGCAAACATGTGGGCAATCATCAGTCAGGCAAGGTTAGGAAGATGTCAGTCATGACTAGAAACCTCTAGTCATCCACTGATCATGTGATAAGTGTGGCAACAATGCACCACAATCATTGTTCTGTAGCTATCAATCAGAAGTTGCGGTAGCTACTGCTGA
The DNA here is from genome assembly GCA_018831715.1 of Matsumurasca onukii. Lineage (NCBI taxonomy): Eukaryota > Metazoa > Arthropoda > Insecta > Hemiptera > Cicadellidae > Matsumurasca > Matsumurasca onukii. The sequence goes on along the minus strand of CM032058.1, from coordinate 75,350,048 downwards.
GTGATTGTTATTGATAGGAGCTATGAGCATCATCTCGCCCACCAGTAGATACATCAGCTGATCGATTGTCTTATTGAAGCGTTGTTGGTGGCTGAGAGGGGTTATTGATGAGGTTAAGAGTATCTGTAGTTCTGAATATCTCTCGTGAATTTGGGAGCTTGGTTCAAACCACTATTGTTTTAAACCGACAACACAATCTCATTCTTTTACCTTTAACCACCATTATTTATTTTGCTGTGGTTTAAATATGAACATATACGTTAAAATGTAAAATGTAATATTTATCAGTGAATTTCTATTAGAAATAAAGGGGTTCATTTTATTGCCTTATAGAACGAAGCGTCGTAGAACAAGACTGTTTACAGTTTTCAAATTCCAATACCTTCTGAATCAAAGGTGTGTTTCCTAAAAGTTTTTCGTCGCCATCTTGGGCTGACGAAGTTGATTTTGTTGACTTTTGGTACACATGTGTTGTAATACCAAGTTGAATTTTCAAATCTATTAATGGGCAATTGACAAATCAGTTGTTTGAAATATTGAAGGAGTTCAAACACAAGCGCACAAGGATCAAGTACTTTATGATCGTTACAGCCGTCAAAGTTGTCGGATACAATTTACAGTACTCGTACTTTTAATCACAACGAATGTTTTAGTACTACTAAGTAAAAATAAGTTGTACAATATGAGATTTTTTGTATGTTAAATATGTCATTTTTTCATTAACTACCGAATGAAACTTGCATTTCAAAACAATATCGGTAACAACACCCCCATCTACACAAAACAACTAAAATCTTCTCAATTGAAAAAACGGGAAAACCAACAGAGAGATCCTCCTGTAGAGGCCACGTACATCCAGCGGAGATTAACAGAGAAACCGACCAGATAAGCGTGGAAGCTCTACTTAGGAGACAATGCCACAAACCAACACTGGGACGTGTCTAACGTGATCCAGAATGTGGCACTATGGCACTGGAGCAGTCACGTGACCCACCCGCTTTGTACCCTGCGATCAGCTGATTGAAAACCACAAGTGATCTGTGTGCATTCATATCACGTGACAATTGAAGAATGGAGATGGGATGATGGAGGCTCAATAGGAGAGTTGAAAACGACAACATACTTGCAGCGATGGAGGTCAAACGTTGGACTTGATGTACTGTGAGGGGTTTAATGATGTGGTTAAGAACAGGGAATATAGGGGATGCAAAAGAAGTACTGAAATTATTATTTGTCAAAAGTACTTAATCAAACGGATTGATGAAGAAAAATTCGGAAACCCTCTTCCAACTTGGATTCTCAACCCAACGAGTTTGATCACCTTGTATTTCAGTCAGAGGAGGTTTGTAGAACTCTACTTATTTGAAGAAGAGTACCCTACAACTAAAGCTTATGGCAAAGTTGAAACAGTTTTATGGATGTTCGTTTTGTACCAGATACTTTTTGTATTGGTATCTGTATAGCCGATAGTCTTCAAAGATCATTTTTGTCCAATCCATATCTTCATAGTCTTCCTACATCTTAAATTGTAGTGTACTTGCAAGCAAATGACAGTTAATCTCCTTTCAAGAAAGGTTCATAAAAATCACACAATCTAATTAATTAAAACGCCATCCTAATTAGTTCGAAACTGCAATTGTCTCACCATCGAGTACTCAAATCACGTATATGTGCCATCAACAGCCGTGTCGGCTGCAAAAACTTGTAACAATGATTTGAAGAATCTCAAATGTGCGAGCGGCTCGACAAAAAATGCTCATTAGACGATAACAGTTGTCTCCGCAGAGTAGAAAGAATACGGAGTCAAACCTCCCAATTAGTAGATCAAGACCATTAGGTCCTGTCACCGAAAATGCCAAAAAACAGTGAAAGGAGACGGTTTCGGGTCAGTAGTCGAGTTGAAATTCTGAAATATTTGCTGGAGAAGGTAATTATTATGTGTCGTTGGCCGGCCAGGAGATCGGAGAAAAGTTGAAACCAGTCCCAAACCCATTTCTAATTTTCATATTTGGATAATTGCATCTCCGTCCACATTCGCAGACGAGTGATAAGCTTACAGCTGTGACAAGTGGAGATTTGGGACGTTGAAGTTATTTTTGTCAAGTGGTAAATAATTTGTGTACACAGTGACTGTTTATTATTGTTAACCAAAACCATAATAACTCATTTAAAAGAACCTATTATCACTGTAAAAACGCTTCTGAGAAAACCCACTGGGAAAACTTAGTTCAAATACATCATAGTAGCCTTTTTCCTTATTAATGTGTCACCACTTAAGTTGAAAGTTTAAATAACCAATTATTAGTTTACTGTTATATATCTAAAAAAGTTTAAAATAATTCTAGTTTATATGGTTTGTTCACAAATTAAAAGATCTTCAGTTTCATATGAGAGGAGTATTCCATCTTTGATCCCAACTTAAGCTTACAATATTTTTACTTGTTATGCAGATAGCCTCAAAAATATGCATACATTACAAACATCTAAAACAAATAAGTTAATTTTAAAAAACTTTCTGAAACACAACACAAATTACAGTTATAAAAATTATTCCACTAGCCTATTCTATACGAAACAGTAGGTAGTAATCATTTAACATAAACATGACTCTGTTCCTCTTCGTGGCCTAGGCTTCAATGTCCATCCCGTGTGCATTTAAATAATATACCCACCACTATGCACAATCATGAAGTAAACTTTAAACCACAGTTAAAACTGACCCAACCAGTCATACCAACCGCTCAGATGCGGTCTTGCTCTCAAACACATACCATTATCCCGTATTACGTCTGCGATTTCCAGCGGCAATTTATAATTTGTCCGAGATATCACTAATTACCAGCGCATGTGCCGTTTGAACGGATCTTGGAAGGTGGTTTTTAGGTTTAACGGTTGGCAATAAAACTTGCAGATGGATGCAGATGATCTTAAAGTGGTTGGTCATCCAGTTCAGTTGATTCTCTCAGTGGTTCGAGGAGTCCTTGACTAGCAGTCGCACGCGGAAGTGTTCTGTGGTATGGTGAACATTGGCAGTTCCTTTGAGTGTGAATGTGTTTTAATGTTTTTGATACGGTACGTTATGGCTCTATTAGTTTTGTTTATGTGTATTTTATTCTTCATTCACTATTTTCTAACAAACTTTACACAAATGACTTTTAACTTACAGATTTGGTTTATTATGAATATAGTTACTCTCTTGGAGTTCGGTTGCGACAGTGTACTTTACCAATAACGGCCTTCCTGTTGATTTTCCACAAGGACCTACGCTGTAATTGAAAGCAACTATTCCCAAATATTTTGTTGCAAAATGTTCCCCACTATTTGAAAAAATAAAACTTTGCATAGAAATTATGTAGAAAATTAAAGGTTTATCATTAACTGATACAACATTTTAGCTGTTCCAGGACTTTTAACACAATATCGATTCAGTGGCTAAATTTGTGTTCATTGTTGATACAGTATACTCGTATTATAAAATCCTATCATCGCTAAAATCTGTTTCAAATACGTAATTACAAAAAATGGAATAAAAACCCAAAAGCATGTTAAGTTCCTATGACGTACAGCACTGGACGTTTCAGTACACCAACAAACTGAGCAAAAACACCTTCCAGTTATCTTTTAAACGTGGTTTTTAGTGTAAAGCTGAATTACTTAAATCATGTTATTGGCATTTTAAAATGCATATTAGTGCATTTATATCCTTGAAGATCAGTCAAGTAATATTTAGTTGCAAATCACTATGGATCTCCAAGTTAGTTTAACCTTAGTACATTTGTTTTTAATAATTCAATAATTGTGTGCAAAATGTATTTAATACAAACATTTTGCATCCCATTATTAATTTTACTCAACAAACAGTCCCTAAAATCACACGAAAGATAGTTCAAACAACGAGTATTTGACCACACAACAGTACAACAATTGATTAGTAGCAGAGCATCGTTCAGTCACAATGAGTACACACTGCACGCTGCACGCTGCACGCTCTGTCGGCGACTCACAGAAGCTCGATCAGATGTTTTTGCCGCAGAACACTCGATATAGTTAATTACCACAGTCTACTTCAATGAGCAGCAATTAATTGCTCATCCAAGAAGCAAAAAGCCATGTTACCGTACCTTTCTTGCTAGCATTCCTTGAATATGTTAGACCTTCTGTCCATGAGCTATTAGATAAATCAAACGTGGAGCAAATTAACCACCGCCTTCTAGCTTCTACAGTGTTGCGTGTGCGTGTGGTAGTGAAGTAAATTATAGATATTTTAATATTTATGATTTGGATATTGATTAATTGATGCATGGCCAGTATTCGAGGATGTTTTACATACTTGCGTACTAGTTTTGATAAATATTTAAGCTTTGAAGTTGAATTTGCTTCTAAGTTTTGTGAAATGTATTACGTAAATTTCGTGAAAATATACCTAAAATTACGCGTATAATGGTTACTAAGGCAGTAAACAAAACACGTTTTTAAGATTTCGTTTCTTCTCATTGATATTTGTGGTATACTTTAAGTAGAAGTCTGTACAAGTTTCATTACACAAAAGATATTAAATGTGTTATATTTGTGTGATAATTGCTTCTTATAATTATTATTTAATCTGTTGCAGGTACGAGACGTGTAATTTCACGAAACTAACCATTACCTGTAAGTACAGATGATATAAGTTAGTATTTATATCACCAATCAAATCTAGATCTAATCACCAATAGAAACCGCGAATAATCTGCAACTATTAACCAGAGATTCACCCACTGACCTTGTTCAAGATTAATCAGCTGACCAAGGTCTATTAACCTATAACAGCTGATCAGCTACAACAGCAGGCTGGCCAACTGTTGACGTGAAACAGCTGATTGTTGGCGCCTTTCCAGCAGTCGTGCAAACTGTCAAGTCATCTTCTCATCTCGCCGGGTTTACTCATTAATCTCAACCTTTCACGTTTGTTATGAATAATCCGGTCAGAAACACCAAATCAAGTCAATCGATGCCAACACCACGTGTCAAAACTCAAAAGCACTGCGTGTGTTCGAAATAATCAGCTGTTGTTTGGCTTTCGCCTTGTATTTAACTGATAAGACAAAGTGACTGCTACTTTGATACTTTGTTTCGAGACACCGACCTCTCCTAGAGGGGTTTTGAAGGTAAATATGGGATGAATGGTGAGTGTAATAAGTGTTTTCATTGACTGGGACTCGTGGCGTGGTCCTGTAATCCAGCTTCATGGAGGTCAGGTTTTGAGGATGATATAGGTCTAAAGCGGCTCAGATAGTCTCAGTGATCATCTGACGATACCCGCATCAACTTCCACCATCGTTTAGACATATCAGACCATCACCTGCGTGTTTCGGAAGTCACGTTAAGCCGTTGGTCCTTGTATTTCCATTGGTCATTGGGCTATTAAATAATGACCCATTCTAAGGAAGAGTCGGCCTTAGTTTGTAACTACACCTCATAACTCATTACTACCACTCATCACACTCATCCTTCACCACATATTTGCCTTAAAATACTCTCATGAGAGTGGTCGGCACCTCAAATAGTGATAGTGATATAGTGATGAGGCGTAGTCTTGTTACAAAATAAGACCTCGGATTGGGTCATTATACTCGTAGACATTAGCTAAAATATTTTGAATTTAAGTTTTATTGGCAGAAATGGTCAAAACACACACTGAATGAATAGAAATTCCGGAAGTGTTCAACATAACTATATATTTATTGGCTGCTGACACCTATATTGTCATTGTCTTAGGACCAATTTCATACTTGGGTTTATTTTGAGGTCTTCTAATGGGCGCTACTCTACTCTATCTTGTTCAAATATCTCAACACAAGAATGAAAATAGTATCTCTATTAATTGATTGATTGATTTATATCGACCTAAAGCATGGAAGTCTTCACAATTTAGCATTTTAAAGATTTCATTCTATTTAGTTCATATGTTATATAGCCTTACGCGTACCTAGCTTAAAATTTATAGCAGAAACCATGTGAAACGCCTGTCCAGCAGTGGTTAACATTAATCTGATCTACCGCCTAGGTGTAATGATATGTGGACACGATCATTCACCGCTGAACATGCACACGCACCGGTAAGTTCAGGTTAGCACCACTTCACTCAAACAGATGTCTTCTCAGACCCGGATATACATTAGTTGCAGTCTTCATGCAGGTGCCTTATACGGCCAATTCAATTATATTTTAATCTTAATGTGGAAACTTGATACGGTAATTGTAAAAGCCGGCTTCCTGTTGCACATAAAATGCAGCTCATTATTGTTAATTTATAAAATTTGCATGATTGAATTATAAATATGATGACCTGGCCTTTAAGCCTTTAAAAAGAATTCTGCAGCTTACAATGAGTATGCCCATAATGCATGATTAGAAATTAGAGTAATTAATAGTTCCATGCTCTGCAGAAAATACAGAACTTAAGTTATTTGGGCTTAGGAACTAATAGTTATTTTGTCTGTGGTGATATAATACCTTGAACATTTATTTGAACTAAAAATGTTTTACTTGGGTCAAAGTGTATATGCGTTGACACCTTTCGTATTAAGTAATTAGTTCCTTCACTGGGCATGAATCAATAAAATGATCCGTACATCCATCCTTACTATAACTATTTTAACGACATCTGGCTAACTATTGAGCCTAAACAATGTTTGTTTACGTGTTGACAGCTGTTTTTAGAAAACAATTCCACAACTCTTGCTATTAAGGAAAAATTACTTTATCGATCTGTGATTAGATTTATGGTTTTGAGTGGTAAAATCTGTGAGGAAATTTAAGAGGAGGGATAAAAATTAAAATAATTATTTTGCAATGGCAAGTATCAGGTATTTATTAGTTGAATGAATTTAATTAAACGAGGCCGAACATAAAGTCTTAGATGAAGATTGTTTAGGTTAGGGTAGCTCATTAAAAGTAAGTTTTAAATGAACAATGAAGGTTGGGCTTTATTAGAAGTCACTGTTAGCTGAAAATTCAGTTTTCAAACCAGTTTTAGAGTTGATCTCGTGACGCGGGAATATGCACTTTTTCATTGGCCAAAGGTTAAGTATGCGTTGCAATGCTTTTACAAATAAATTATTTTAGCTGTCACCTTTTTAAAAGCGATGAATTATGATTTTGGTTCATTCAAACCCCCTTTCACCTGAAGGCACAGGTCAAACATGAAATTGGCACTAAAAATTTTGTTTACAAATGACTGAATTTCGTGACGCCGGTCAACAGTTTGGGAAGCCCTCGCCGTTGACCCTCGTCAGCAAGATGATTTAAAAGCGGACCCTGATTCGCGCATTCATCAAGATTTCACGGTGAAATTTCGGGACCCGACCTTTTGAAAAACTGGTCACCAGTCGTCGTCAGGTGGTCACTCTGTCTCCTAACAAGACAAACTACTTGTAGATTCATTCAAATTAGTTTAAATCAGCTGGACTATATCAAACTTTCAAAAACCATTAAGGTTTTTAGTAGCTATGCTATCTAAACTTCCCTAATGGCATGGGTTTAGGTCTTGATTTGCTACATTTAAATTCCCACGCAAGAATAAACAACGTCACTAGATTTACATGACAGCTCCAATTTTAAAACGGGTTTATCTTATCTTCTATTCATAGTTAAATTCAAAATTATTTTAATGGAGAATTTCGTTGTGCGTGTACAAACTAATAATACGAGCACTTGGCAACGCAAGGAGTGTTAAAATGCGTTGGGAAACCTTGCATAACATACATTTTGCACAGAAATATGGTGATTGTATAGCTCTTTGGCATATTAATGGTTTTATTTGTTCAGAGTCATTTGAAATTCCATAAAAACGTGCGTCAGTGGTTTTATCCTCGAGAAGCACACCTCATATTATTTATATGAGTTTCATCGTTTTTTCCAGATACGCAGTTTAGACATGAATTTTTATAAATTTCTTTTAAAGAACAATATGTAAGCGATAGTTGGATTTCAAATATTCTGTTCTGTATAAACAGGCAATTAACCCATTACTCACAACCGAGATATAATCAGACGCCAAACTGCCACTAAAACTAAGTTGCACAACCACAATAAAAGCTTTGTAGGCTTTAAACCCTGAAACGATAGATGAAACTACTTTGTTTATTATCTGGTCCTACAAACCGCACGTCTTGACGACCGCACGTGTTAGGCGTTATAGTGATCATTATTGATGCTAACCACACGCGCACCTGCGGTAATGAATTGTCTGATGAGCATGATCAGGCGTCGTAGAGCGTCCTTTGCGACCAGCTGACGACGCCGTTACAACTAGTAATAGGCAAGGATTTAGTTGCAACGAGCTCTAGAAATGTGTAAAATCTTCTGGGAAATTGGGGTACTTGCAGGGGAATAGCTTCTTTAAGGGTGTATTTAAAGAGGTGGTTGAAAACTAGATCCGCTCTTGTTACGGTTTTTATTTTATGATCTTTATATGGTAATTTCTTGGTGGCGATTATTGGGAGATTATTAAAACATATTTAAAATACAAGAAGGCCAGTAAATATGTAACAAGTTTGCCTGATGATGACAGCATTGCCGTCGAAAGCGCTTGTGGATTAAAAATATTACTCTTTTTGGCCTACTTGTATTTTAAATATTTTGTTATCATTATATATGGGTTTGATGGATTTAGCCTTAACAGTAATCTTGCTGAAAACTTAGATAACGTCATTTGTATTCGTTATTACACCGAAAATGTGTAATAATTTCTGTATTTGAGGGTATTCAATATCTTGATTATGCGGATAATTCTCATATTTATGTCAGTTTTAGTGTTTGGTTTCCAAAACTGTAACTATTGAGCTACGTCAATGTAAGAAAAATGTAATCTAGAGTTTCTTTAATTTCACATGTTTTGACCCAACTAAAAATCTGGTTTTGTTAGGTAGATAAACCCAGATACTTGACTGTCCTAGCGATAGTAGCTGTTTATAATCGGTTAGCAAAAATGAACTACAGTACTACTTTATATTATATTCTCTAAACGAATATCTAAAACTACCAAAAATGTTTCGACCTTATTTCCTTCACAAAAGTCCCCTGGCCACTGTTCTTGCAGTCGGCTGCACAAGTGAGTTCGCTATAAAACCTAGTGGTCAGATGAAGCGAGTGCTGTGTGGCTAGGTTTATGATGCTATAGTAGTGAATGCTGTAGCACGTACGTTGGACCACACATGACCGCACGTAGCTGCGGTGTATCTATACCCTACAGGTACAGGAGTGGACGTATAAGTCACTGCAGTAGTGAGCGGTTTGTTCATTAGCGTGAACGACGAGGAGACAGAACACTTTGGAACAAATGGAAGTTACGCGTATGTATTCAAAATCCTTTCGAATGACTGATTTCTAGCAATTTTTTTACGCAGAGTATAATTTTAAATCGTTATTATGACTTTAGATAAAACATAAACCAGCTTACAAACAATTTAGATACATCAAACAATAATTATTCTTATATCACTTATAATTTTATATTTTCTCTGATGACAAATTCTGCAACTGCCTTCCAAACTTTATGGTCTTGATTATGTAGTAAGGTTGAAATTTATTTGGTAGTTGAATATGGATATTTGTTAGTGTGTTGTAGAGGAATTTCGGGAATTTTCGTACAATTTGCAGGCAAATATTAAATGATCGGGAGATGCAGATTCTTCTTCAGCACATTCACAATTTGAAAACTTTGATTCTATACAAATGTTGATTGGAAAGATTATGGCCAATTCTTAAACGACATAAAAGTGTAGCCTAATCTCTCGACTGTCATGGTCTGGAGCAGGAAAGAACGGCTACTTTTGGTGAGATGACTAAGGGTGGTAAGTTAGCGGAAGAGGGACTTGTGAGAAGGATTTCGGAGTTCTTAGAGCTCACAAATCTTTTTGAGTAGCATCTCTCTACACCAACACAAGGGGAGCGCAATAAGTCCTAAGGGCTGACGTGCATCAGGATCAGACCGCCCCTTATCAATGTAATGTAATGTAGCCTAATCAAATTTCTTCTTATGGAAATATTTTTGAACCAAGGAGGGGTAAATGCAATTTTTTTCAATGAAAATAATTTTGAACCTTTGGAGTTAGATGCCAGAGTCCATGAGTCTTGCCAATGTTTGATAATTACATTTCACTTTAGCGAAGAATCAGCTGTTTTAATGCCATTTACCATTAGTTAGGTTAAAAATAGGAATCAGTTGTGCGTGATATTAGAGTAAACGCTTCGTTAACAATTAAATTCATAACTGATACATTATTCCTTACACAAATATAAAAATTATAATCCCGTTGATTTTGTATTGATAGAACCTCCTTGTTTTAATTCTGAACCAACTTATTATTTATTTTACAATTTTACAACAGCTGAACATCATGTGTCAGATCATTATTCGTCAAATACTTAAGATTTAACACAAATATTATTGACAATGTTTATGCACTTTAACAGAAAATTAAAAAAAGTAAACATAACTTATATTAAATATTAACCGCTTGGTTTAGGAGCTGCTTCGTATAAAATATCGTATAGACTGTAGATTTCAGTAGCTAAAGTGTGATTTATATATTTTACAGCATACAAATCAGTTTATGAATAAATTAAAGTACGGTAACCAAAAGTATTAAATTAAATAGATCGTATAACAAGATTAAGCAGAGGTATTGTAAATAACGTACAACTATTATGGCTGCCAGCTAGCTTCTATTGTAAAATGTATAAACATATTGCGACTCTAAAACGACATATAATATTTGTTTGGTACCTTTGCTACAGCACATCACATAAACAAGAGCTTGCTGGCGCCACGTTGTTGCGTGTGGCGGGGAGCGCGTCGTTCTCAAAAGGCACGTGCTGTAGTACGTGCTCAAGGGTGCTGTAAATACGAGTATATTGCTTTGTTTCTAAACTGTAATTGTACTTGTGTTGTGTTACTTGTTCAATTTGTACAAGTAATTCGAACCTAAGTGTTATTGGTGCTACAGAATCGTATTGCCTTTTATTGCTACTCCAGGTTGTAATCAAATAAATAACGCACTTACTGCTCGCAAGGAAAGTGGAAGTAATTGTTATTGGAGTTTTTTTTACTATATAAAGTAGCTTCCGTGGTTCTGTTGAAATCAACTAACAAACATTTGAATAGCTGTTGTACTGATGACTTGCCAGTGTCTCGAAACATTTCATTACGATTTATTACATGTATAATGTAATAAAAGAGGTTTTATTCAGTAAATTTAATATTCAAAAGCACATTATGAATTTTTGACAAACTACAGAGTAGGTTTTGATAAATTTTATATGCTATTAATTTTACGACACTCTAAATTTGTCGTAGGTCGTAAAGAAAATACGGAAAGCTACTAAATACTATCAGCTTATTTACGTGCCTCCTTTTAGAATTCATTAAAATAGTTTTGCGACTTTAAAAATAATTCAATATAAATTTAGCGCCACTTTTAAATCCTCCAGATTCCTAAATCCTAGCAGTAACGTCCAATAAAAGCAATGTAACGACCGAAATTCACACGGACATTTCCCAACCTCCGAGTCCGTAGATTCCTCAGCCATCACTATCAGCCAGATCCATTTCCCCACACTGAGAGAATGTCACACCTCTAACGTCCACCTCACCTAGTCAGGACCCATAAAGGCGACCCAGAAAATTTATAGACTTAATAAAATATCCGCAATAAATCACCCTGTTTCCGTTATAAGTTGTATAGCGGCAATCCTGCAGGCTTACTTGCAGAACTGTTGCAGAACCTAGTTGAGGCCATCAAGCTTCTGCAAGTTCTGCAGATTAGGGAGTAACGGCTGACTCATAAACTGCTGATGATGGTAGGACGGTAGTTCACACTTGTTCCCACGCCGGTATAGTGGCAGCACTGCTTCCTGATTTGGCCACTCTGAGGACGGCTTTGCGTGTTATGTTGCTGGAATATTGTCGTATCATGGGTGTTACTAAACTGTTCATTTCGTGTTTTCGAATTACTTCATGAAGTAGTAGTAACGGTTTCTCTTGTTGGAGTGTTATCACATTTGTCTTTCGTTTGGAACTTATGCTTTTGTAACAGGTCCTCTTTCTTCTCCTTCAAAGATACTATCAGAGGGTTGGTTTACTACACCTTCTAGAATCTAATGTAGTCTCTTACAAACCCAGTCTGTCTATGCAGCGATAAGCACAACCATTGATACAGCTGAAAACACTTAAAAAGCACAACTATTTCAAAATAGAAATTTCCATTTTTTCTTTTCTGTTGGATTAACATTCAAAATTTAGCTGTTTGTTGCCATTTGAGGCAAAGAGTACAATATCACGACATGCGACAAGTTTTCCAGATTTGTGAAGGTCAGGTTTGCGGGAAACAGGTGCACCAAGTGAGATTCCCTTCGTTGAATCAAAATCATAATATTTTATTTGCAAGACTAGTATATGACATTATATGAATATAGTACTTGACACTATAGTATGCCTTACTAAAACCTCTTTTTAAACTAAACTTGAACTTTTGCAGGTCTGCCTCTAATTTTAGACTCAAAAGAAGATGATTGAACAGAGTTATTCCACAATAAACAGTGTGCTTTCGAAAGAATTATTTAGAATGTGGAGGGATATTTAAAGACAAGGAATTTTAGATCTGTTGTTGTAAGAATGGTTTAGAAGGAACTGTTGAAATCTTTAAAAATTACGTTTGATGAAAATCAGTGTTTCAAACATGTATATATAATGGGAATTTTAGTACTGTATTTTCTATCAGAAAAGTAGGAATATCAGTAGGATCATTCAGATGATGGAAGTTGATATTTTAACTTTACAACAATGTTTATTCTGCATATTGCGTGTTTTGGTGAGGACGAGAAAGACATCACTACGCAGAATTGAGCAGAACAGCAAGCGACGCGTCAAACTGGACATCGCCCACGCGCACACGACACGCTCCACCGCGCATGCGTACTGTGCTGCGCAGTGCTCTGCCTAGACTGGTCAATTACCGCGCAGGCACTCCTGCTCCAGGAATGCTGAATGGATGCTGCGCAGAGCAGGTGGAATTATTAGCATGACGCCTCTGGGTTACTCGCCTGGAATCTTCATTATATCTAGAAAACGATCACCGACCAACAATCCCTGGTAATGAGTGCGCACTAGATCCCCCGGTCAAGTGTTGTTCCGGCTCTTAGCCAATGAAGATATGGGTGTAATCATGCCTTACTGTGGATAATAATAAGTCGTGAAGAATGGAAAGAGATAAAAAATGTGTGAACATAATAGCAAGTTTTAATATGTGAGGAGGTTTTTGCACGTTTGCTACTTGAAAGTTTTATGTCAGACTGTTTGTTTTATATAAAGGACACAACTGTGTAACAGATGCTATGAGAGATTTATCTGTGACCGAACTTCTTTGAAACTGTACGTTATTGTTTTCCGACTTTCTGCTTAAACGTTTGTCAAGACCCTTATACAACTCAAAATTGCAAGATTTGTTTATAAAGTCGTGAACAGCTGACTATTTCAAGGTTAGAACAGGGGAAAGTGTCCAAACAAACTGTTCTGATTCTTTCTTTGACAAAAAGATATAAAATATATTTCGGGACAGAATGCAAATAATAAATAAACTCTGCCCCACCTCTCAAACACTGCTGAACCTATCTTAGGAAAGCCGTTTGAGGTCTTGATTGTCGAGAAAGGACTATAATACAACAAAATACTTTATTTTCACATAATACATCTTTTACGCGTGACCTTAAATTAAGTTCACTAAGACAGGTGACATTGTCAGACTAACTTAGTATTATCAATATTATATCTAAACTATTGGCATTATAATATAAAAGTATGAGTGAAATACAAAGTTCAAAAATTACGAGTCGTTAAAAAATTACTTATTTTGTGGGGGAATTTTTAAGCAAAAGATAAGTAAGGCTGTTTTTTTAATTATTTGTGTGTATTAACAATTTTATACTGAGAAACAACTTATTAAACAATTTTTCTCCCATGTACGATGGAGTATTATAGTAGTTTAGTATTAAATTGATGTATGAAATCTTTGTAGTGTTATATAATGTATGAACATTACATGTATTGATATTCAGAACCGCTATTCAACATAAATTTATTTAAATTACAGCAAACAATATTCACTGCTTTTAGAATATTACGATATACCAGTAGCATTTACACTTTTAGGTTGAATTATTTATACTTTAATATATAAAGTAGTTAAGCCGCATTAGGTTGTTATCGCTATTTGTTTATTTAGGATCAGGTACCAAAGTTTTCCATATTATTAAACTGACATATCTTTAAAATATCTTACTTCTATAGTTTTCTTATAGTTTCCAAGCCAACTAGCTAATATTTCAGTAGTAAGTTGGCACCTTGTTGCAGCTTGTTAGTCAAGTGTCTGTCAGCAGAACACACCTGGTTTCAACAGCTGATAATTGTTACTCTTCAACACAACTCTGGCAATTACAACAATTACTTAACCAACTCAACTCTTCTCATCATGCAATGCTTGTTTGCACTACCAACACTTGCATTACATTTTGTAAACTTGCAGTATAACGCAAACTGCACGAACAGTGAAAACATGTCTCTGTGTTGCAACAATCACGGGTGTAATCATCCTTGTTTTGCGTGAAAGACATCACGTACTAGAGGTTAGAGGTTTGTGTAAATAAAGTTAATTGTAATCTGCTGATGCGTTTCATTGTTACACTAACTTGTGGTTTGGTTTAAATCCATTTTAGTATTATCACTTCTGATTCATTATTTCTCATGGATAGTATGCATTCAATAGTTTAGAACAGTTATAATAGTTTACTTGCCGTTACGAATGTATTTTTAATGTACAACCATGAGCATACCACAATGTTTCAATTAAATTACAGGTTTCTAACCCGTGATATTAAAACAGCAATCTACCGCATAATGGTGACCAAATACCTTCACGTGGTGAGAAAATGATCTACGAATTCTTCAGATGATTAAAGATTTGTATTTGACTTGGTAGTTTAAACGACGATATTCCGGCTTGTGTAGGCAATTTTTTAAATATTAGAAATATATAATAGTTGGTTATATAATTACATACTGTTCTGGTATCATAGCTATAAATGTAATTGCTTTAGACCAAACTAAATTTAGTCGAGGTGAACAGTATAGTTTTTCAAACATTAGAACGGGAACGTTCTAATTTTGTTCATACATTTTGACAACAATCCCTTTTTTTTAGTTTGCCCAAGATTCTGATAACATATGCTTGATATAATGTTTCCCCATAAACATGTTTAATGGTTAAGTCGAAATTTTATTACATAAGCGATTTTTAAAATATCCTTAGAACGGTGACTAGTTAAATTTTCAGCAAGAAAATATTACTTGAAACTTTACTTTATATTTAACCCCGTTTTATTTTTAAGAAAAATGTGTACAATTTAGTAGGCCAACCGGGCGAAAATGGGACAAATACCAGATTTAGTAGCCTAATTTAAGAAATCGACCAATATGAAACAGCGGTTATGCTTATAGAACAGTATCGACAATCATAGATCAGTGCAGCGTAATTAGCTTAATAAAACATTCCGTTATTGAAAAGTTATACTCTTCTCAAATAAAAACAGTAGAAAGATATGCAAATTCAAGATCAACAGATTGAGATGTTATCCGATCAGTTAACTGCTGGTCTTCATTCCCCTCTGACAGCTGTATTAACTGAATAAAAATCAGAATGATTTAGGAGTGCAATCGAATAGTCAAGAGCGGCGAGGTCCAATCAACTCCTCGGCTACTCTAGGCTAAGTAAGTCATCTGTATTCAACTGTAAACAGTAAACAACGGGGTGTCTGCATCTGTGGAGTTCCTCAGAGGACTATCTCTACACCAAAGTTGTTTAATTACTCAAATAAATCTGTGGTGTGTGGCCATTGAGCTAATGTTTTAGGGAAAGTGTTAAAATCCACAGACTTGTGTCGGGAATGGAACCCGTGACATTTGCAGTGTTATATCAGTGATAACAGGATTAAATTTAAAATGATTATAATAATACTGGGATTTTCAATATTTACAGTCATGTCTACTTGTTCTTTAACTTGTAAGCAAGGCCGTACCCAGAAATAAATTTCAGCACGTTTAAAGGTACCCCGGAATTTTGGAGGGTCTACTCGAGGGTATGGGGAATAGAATCCAACCAGGGACAACAGGGGATCCGGCGCGAACATGTTTAGAAAGTTTTATTCTAAAACACGGGTTTAAGCAAGTTTTCAAAACAATTTCTCTTCCAAAATGTTCTCTCCTTATTAGTTGAGTTTGGAGGAGTTTTTGACAGTTTTCTCCCAAATTGTAAGCCATTGCCTATAGGTACTCAAATAAAAATAACAAGTTCGTACTTTATGTCCGAGGATGATACGCGATCTAGATGTTTGAAATGTCGCAACTGTCCTGTACAGTTCCTTGTCACGCTCGTCTTAATATTTCTAACTGTTTTAAATTGCAGACAAGCTCGAGTCGTGCGCTAAGCGGGACGCGAGAATCAAAGCGCATGTTGCTCGTATAATTTCAGAGCAACGCTGCGCAAGCGCAACACGTCTGCGTGAAGATGCGACAATTACAGCTGGAGCGGCTCACAGCTGATCTGGGCTGATATCAGCTGTGTTTATCATACAGCTGATTGCAACTTGCACATTGTTGCATCTGTGGAGTCAACTGATGCGTTGTGCAGGTGCCTGCTGATCTGGAGCTATTCCATCTAGATAATTCTGTGATATAATGATCGGGTCTGCGGTGCAATTCTTGGCAAATTGTGGAGTCGCTAATGCTTGATTCCGAGAAGGTGCGAATGTTTGG